>CM061131.1:115104894-115704894 GCA_030789695.1 Scilla litardierei | reverse complement strand
TCTAGCTTCGAGGACCAGTCCTGATGAAAGATCTTAGGTTGGGTTGCACCAGAAGCTCTCTAGGTGAGTAAGTGACTAAGATGGGATTCGTCACTTCCATTAAAGGGAAGTTAGTGTTATAGGCTCAATACGGTCTTTATGTTAATCCTCGGCCGGGGTACGTTGCAAGTAGTACAACGTGTATACAATAAAGACCGCCGTATACTGACCAATGTTGTCTGATAGGGTTGACAGTAAACCATACCCTAGGCCAACAATAAACACAGTCTTGACGAAGGGATTTTAGCTAACGGAATTCATCACTGACACAGCCAATGCAAACCCTATGATACTTTTGTCAAAGGGTCGATCACGTTATGATGACTCTGAAACAGGGACGACAGCTACTGCTCGTAGTGACCGTCGTCTAGGGGTTTCGAGCCCCAACCTGTAGTAAGGTCAGGCTGTAGGGTCTCACACCGAGTAGTATTCGTGTCTTAGTAATAGGAATATAGAATAGAGAGAAATATCATTTGATGATATTCACAAGCTGAGTTGTGAAAGTTAGTCGCATTAGCAATAGGGACGCAACGTTGCATTAGATGCTAACTTTGACTAAACGTGTTGTAAATTAGTTACAACGAATTTAGTAGGAACAAACTTGTTGGAAAGGGTTACCTGGATGACGGGATCGTCCCGGTCTAAACACAGGTTCAAACCGCGTCCAAATCGGAGCTCAAACGAGCCCAGAAACGCAGAAAGAGTTCAAGGGGAAGTGGGTTAGACCCACCGGGCCAAGAGGCCCATGCGCAAGGGCAAAACGGGCGCGGCCCGCTGCAGCAGCGGGCATGGCCCGCTGTGTGCAGCGGGCGGGCGCCCGCTGCATTAGCGGGCGTGGCCCGCTGCACAGCGGGCACGGCCCGCTGCACGCAGCAGGCCAGCGCCCGCTGCAAGCGGGCGCAGCCCGCTGCTTGCAGCGGGCACGGCCCGCTGCAGCAGCGGGCGGGTGGCCCGCCCTTGCCCCCCTTGGGCGGGCGCGCCCGCTAAGTCTAGCGGGCGCGCCCGCAACTTAAGTCAAATTAGGTTTTTTGAAAACCCAAATGACGGCTACGAATTTTGTGAAAATTGCTAAACTTTGAGCAATTGTTTGAGGGGTCAAACGAAGTCGAAATTCGTCACCGTCAGTTCCTACGCGTTCACCATTCCAAGCTTTTCTGATTGATAGCTTGTTTGGTGTCCGAAGTTTAGTATGTGAGGAGAATTAATTTGTTAAAGTTTGACTTTGTGAAAGGCTAACTTTAAAATTGAAATTAAGCCTAATGACTTAATTCAATTTTTCCTCTTCATGTGGATTGTCCCACATTGCCCGCAACAAGAGGGTGAGTGCTCACTCCCTATATAAATAGGGGTGCACTCTCCTCGTTGAAAAACACACCAGTCAACGATCGAGTAGCTCCAGAATTTTAGAGCAGGCTCGATCGGCGACTAAATCTCTCTCTCTAATTTTCCTATTCTCCGGAGTAGTCCTAGCACGACTACGAAGGGGGTTTGGATCTGATCCGGACGTCTAAGACGCGGGTTCTTCTCAAGTGAAACTTTCTACCGCGTGTGATCGGCTCGGAGGCGAAAGCGGCTCGGGCGGATCGGTGCGAGGGTGCGAGGCGGCTCAGGGAGATCGGGTCAACGCGGCTCGGCTACGAGGAGCTTCTCAAGACGGTGCGGTACATCTTGCCTGCTCCAGGGCCAAGATTCCGGGTATGTGGTTAAGCGTTTTTTAGCGTAATTTTTAATTAGTCGCTTAGTGTAGATCCTTCTTGGAGTGGTCAGACCCACTCCAAGTCGGCATAGATCGGGCTAGGTTCTGGCTCCCCAGAGCCTAGCTAAATAGTTTAGCTAGTGTAGAAATATGATTTCTGTTTTTCCGCTGCGCTTTTGTGCCTCCGTGGTCCGTCCGACTTAGGACGGATACGGATCCGAGCTCTGGGGGTCCGCCAAAAACCCCAACAGTGGTATCGGAGCCACGGTTATGCTATAGATCTACTATAGCGATTTTTAAAATCTTTAAAAATGCTTAGTTTTTCTCGTTCGAACTATTTTAGCTTTATGTTAATTTAGTTTCAAATTATTTTGTGTTTTTAAAAATCGTTTTTCAACACAAAATTTTGTTGGGACGATTTAAATTTTATGCGATGATTTTAAATTGTCTCAAATGTTTTAAAAGCTTTGTAAAATTTATTTCTATAAGATAAAATATTATTTTACAAGTATTTATACGTTTATGTAACTTTAGGGAAAATTTTATTTTTGGAAATTTGATTTTCTTAAAATTACATAAAGATTAGAAATATTAGAAAACTTTATTTGAAAGCCTTTAAATATATTTCTAATGATTTTAAAAGTGTTTAAAATTGATTTAACGGATATGTAAACTTTAAGAAATATTTTTTTTCATAAGATGAAATCTAAACATTTTTCTTTTATTTTACATAAATGTTTCTAAAATTTTTATGAGATATTTTATTTTAGAAATAAGGTTAAAATTTTTTTTTAAAGGCCTAGGTTTAAAATTATTAGATAATTTTGTACGACCTAATTTTATACGATAAAATTTTTAATGAAGGTTTTAAAATTTTAATCTTTAATTTTAAGTGTTAAAATTTAGATTTGCATGTTTTAAATATATAGATAATTTTAGAACTTGCAAATGCTCATGTATGTCACAAAATGAACATTTTATTTATGTTGATAAATTAGTTGCTTCATTTTAATGGACTTGTAAACCTTATTAGGTTAGCCATTAAATATTTAAAATTTTATGAGATGAAATTTTAATTAGTGACATGTTATGTTTGATAAAACAAAACAACATTGAACCTAATACCTGATTAGGGTAGTCCCTTTGTTTGTAAATCATTTCATTAAAATGTTTAAATAATGATTTTCACAAAAGACAAAATGTTGAATTGTTTTATTAAAATCCTAATAAGATTGGGGTAGTAAGTTGAACGAAGAACCTTATAGTTGATAAGGACTTAATAAAAGATGTTCAACCAATCTAAAAAATTTTGAATTTTTAGGATCCACTAGTTGATAAGGATTAACTAGTTCTTTTAATTAAAAGCCATTTAGTTGCTTGGAAAACATAAGATTGATGACAACTCCTTCAATGGATCATGATGTCGGTCAATGTGCTTGGCTAAAGTTTTTGGACCAACCTAGCTAGACTGGGTAACAAGTGGTCCTGGCTTAGTCAATTCCCTGGCCGCGTCCGCTGGACCGCAAGGAGTCGATTCATGACTATGTAAGTCCATCGACTATACCTAAGTCAATACGATAATAATCTTGTTCAAGATAAATCGTAGCCCTCCTTGTTTTAGGAGTTGGCAACTGTAAGAAACATGTTCCGGTTGTTGAGCTACACTCAAGCCGTGACATGTCAATCTTATAGAAACCGATTTCTTGATTGACATCTTAACCTGACTGAAACCATTGTCTCATCCCTCGAGCTTCGGCGTAAGTCTAACTAAGAATGTAGTCTAAGACCTGACCCAAACCGGCGCGTCGTGCATACACCGAGCAAAGGGGCAAGTCAGACTAGACACGAAAACAAGGGTCCGACTAGGCTAGCCATTGTGATCCGGTTGAGCACACTCATGATCACAAATGACTAGGGGTAAAAATCGATAGGGAATCATAGTAAATATGATTGACGACGAGTTCGTCTACCGACTGCAGAGTCGGACAACTTGTTGAGATACACTCAAGGTTGTCAGACTCAGGGTAGTCGGATCCCTCTCTCACAAATGTTATTTTATAATAAATTGGTTATTATTATGGCTTTAAATAAATTTAGTGGGAGAATATAGTTTTATTAAAACCATTAAAACTATACTACGAACATTTACTAACTATAGTATCTATAAAATACAGAATGGATTCGGGACTTAGATACATGGTTGAAAAGAACGTGCTGGATGGAACCAACTACAAAGACTGGCTTAGGAACATCAAGTTGGTCCTTTCCCTAGCCGGAATAGGATACGTACTGTTCGAGGACGCTCCAGATAAGCCGGATGAAGATTCGACCCACGAGGAAAAGGAAGCCTACAAATTGTACCAGAGGGATGCGGAGAAGGCCAGGTGCCTTACTCTGGCTTCGATGACCAACGAGTTGCAGAGGAAGCATGAACATATGGATGTTCAAAGCATGCTCCTCAACGCACAAGAGTTGTATGGCAAGCGATCTAGAGCTGCCAAGTTCGAGGCCACTAGCAACCTCTGGGGCACCAAGATGGGGACGGAACCCGTACAGGATCATGTTATCAAGATGATCGGGTACGTGGAGGACGCCGCCCAGTTAGGATTTATCCTGGACAATGAGATGTCCACGGACATTATCCTAAAGTCTTTGACTCCCGATTTCAAGCCTTTTATAACTGGCTTTATAATGAACAGCCTTGAGACGGATCTTCCGGGTCTCCTCAATATGCTCCGGCAGTTTGAGGAGATTCATAAGAAGCCGGCTGCACTGGTTGTTGGCTCTGCTACTTCCGACCAGCCGAAAGGCAAAGGGAAGAAGAGGCAGGTCCCACAACCTGCGAAGGCTAAGAATGGGAAGAAGAAGAACAAAGGGGCCCCGTCGAAATCTGAGTGCTTCCATTGCCACAAGATTGGCCACTGGAAGAGGAACTGCAAGATCTATCTTGCAGAGAAGAAGAAGGGGCATACTGATGCCTCTACCTCAGGTACAAATTAAAATTCAATTAAATGCAATAATTTCCATTCATATAGTATGAGAAACTTATAGACATCTGTGTACTGTATACAGGTGGCTGATAAGAACTGGAGATTGGAGAAGTACAGAGATCGGTCGGCAATTAAAGCAACAGTTGCTGCTGGGACCGCTCAAAGAATTCTGGAGACGCTGATCGTGATGGAGATGATATTTTTCTTATTTGAATAAAATGTATCATCTTTAAGGATCGAAAACAATGAATGAGTGCTTTGCACTCAAAGTTTATTTTTGATAAACAAATTAAGGTTCCTTTTATGAACCCGTTGTTTTGGAATGGATGTCTCGTTTGTTGCAATTGAAATTGAATTGGCTTAAAATTCTGTGGATGTGGCTTTTCTGTGATGGTTGCGTATATTTTCGAATAATGGTGTTTAGCTTCGATAATATTGATTTTGAAGCTGACTAAATGTCTGAAGTCAATCAGTAGTTGAGTGTAGGTTCCAGGGGAGCGTATAAATTGTGTGCAATCACAATAAATACGCATATCAAGATTAACTCGTGATTATCTGCATTTAGTTATTAAAAGAGTTAATACTAAATGTGGTTAAAGGAATTAGTACAGTGTAGAACGTTTTGATTGAACGAGTCAATGTCAAGATTCCTTAAAACGATCTTGACTTGACTCATTCGTCAAACCGAATCTGACACTTGTACATTCCATCTAAGGCACTTACCAAAAGGTTATTTTTGCACATAAATCTAAATATGATTTAGTTATTATGTTGAAGTAATTTAACCAGATAATTCTCAAAGTCAGTGGGAGCAAGTAAGTATACTTAGTTCCATTTTTCCGGACTAAGTAAAAAGGATTTTTCACTTTAATGAATCTTCTATATAAATCATTAAGCCAAAATTGTTTTGATTTAATCATATATATATAGAGACTTAGGGTGTCAAATATGTACTTGACATATTGACACAATAAAGTGAAGTGTGCTAAAACTGACTTACGGAAATGTTAGACCCCACATCTAAATCGTATAAGCAAACTGTTAGCTATACGAAGTTAGGAAAATTGATCCAGATCATTTTTCAAAGGATCAACCCTGTGTGATCAAGAGATGTAATTTCAATCCATTAAAATTCGTTGTAGATACTTATTAGTAGAACCACTCTTAGGTTTGCCATATCGAATGTCAAACTGACTGATATGCTATAACGGCATGAGATACCGAGATAAATAGCCTAAGTGCAAGTGGGAGATGTAGGAAGATATGTGCCCATAAGGCAATTTATCTTGATTATACGTCTTGTTCATACCGTATATGGTACGTATTATTCTAAGTATAAAACACTTGTATTAATATACTTAGATAATATCCATAGACTTAGAGTTAGGTCCTTACATATCTAGATGAGATCTCGATTATGAGTAAGTAAGAGACCGAATAGAAACGTAAGTCTAAAACGGTTCGTGATCATAGATGTGTCGAGAACTGGATATCGACACATCGGATAGATCACTGTTTCTTCGTCTTACCTTCGGGTAATGATGATCTCATAGTCATTCGACTTGCTGAAGTCGGAGACGAGACACAGGTGCTCATTGGAGAATGAGTTCACTGAACGACCAAGTTAGAGTTATTAAATGGTTAACTTTAATGATCTGTCTTTAATAACTCTAGGGTGATGATAGGTTAGTTGATCCTTAAGACCTGAAGTCATCTGTATAAACCTGTGAACGGACGGTGTAGCTTAGACCCATGATCTAGCTTCGAGGACCAGTCCTGATGAAAGATCTTAGGTTGGGTTGCACCAGAAGCTCTCTAGGTGAGTAAGTGACTAAGATGGGATTCGTCACTTCCATTAAAGGGAAGTTAGTGTTATAGGCTCAGTACGGTCTTTATGTTAATCCTCGGCCGGGGTACGTTGCAAGTAGTACAACGTGTATACAATAAAGACCGCCGTATACTGACCAATGTTGTCTGATAGGGTTGACAGTAAACCATACCCTAGGCCAACAATAAACACAGTCTTGACGAAGGGATTTTAGCTAACGGAATTCATCACTGACACAGCCAATGCAAACCCTATGATACTTTTGTCAAAGGGTCGATCACGTTATGATGACTCTGAAACAGGGACGACAGCTACTGCTCGTAGTGACCGTCGTCTAGGGGTTTCGAGCCCCAACCTGTAGTAAGGTCAGGCTGTAGGGTCTCACACCGAGTAGTATTCGTGTCTTAGTAATAGGAATATAGAATAGAGAGAAATATCATTTGATGATATTCACAAGCTGAGTTGTGAAAGTTAGTCGCATTAGCAATAGGGACGCAACGTTGCATTAGATGCTAACTTTGACTAAACGTGTTGTAAATTAGTTACAACGAATTTAGTAGGAACAAACTTGTTGGAAAGGGTTACCTGGATGACGGGATCGTCCCGGTCTAAACACAGGTTCAAACCGCGTCCAAATCGGAGCTCAAACGAGCCCAGAAACGCAGAAAGAGTTCAAGGGGAAGTGGGTTAGACCCACCGGGCCAAGAGGCCCATGCGCAAGGGCAAAACGGGCGCGGCCCGCTGCAGCAGCGGGCATGGCCCGCTGTATGCAGCGGGCGGGCGCCCGCTGCATTAGCGGGCGTGGCCCGCTGCGCAGCGGGCACGGCCTGCTGCACGCAGCGGGCCAGCGCCCGCTGCAAGCGGGCACTGGCCCGCTGCACAGCGGGCCCGCGCCCGCTTGTGCAGCGGGCGCAGCCCGCTGCTTGCAGCGGGCACGGCCCGCTGCAGCAGCGGGCGGGTGGCCCGCCCTTGCCCCCCTTGGGCGGGCGCGCCCGCTAAGTCTAGCGGGCGCGCCCGCAACTTAAGTCAAATTAGGTTTTTTGAAAACCCAAATGACGGCTACGAATTTTGTGAAAATTGCTAAACTTTGAGCAATTGTTTGAGGGGTCAAACGAAGTCGAAATTCGTCACCGTCAGTTCCTACGCGTTCACCATTCCAAGCTTTTCTGATTGATAGCTTGTTTGGTGTCTGAAGTTTAGTATGTGAGGAGAATTAATTTGTTAAAGTTTGACTTTGTGAAAGGCTAACTTTAAAATTGAAATTAAGCCTAATGACTTAATTCAATTTTTCCTCTTCATGTGGATTGTCCCACATTGCCCGCAACAAGAGGGTGAGTGCTCACTCCCTATATAAATAGGGGTGCACTCTCCTCGTTGAAAAACACACCATTCAACGATCGAGTAGCTCCAGAATTTTAGAGCAGGCTCGATCGGCGACTAAATCTCTCTCTCTAATTTTCCTATTCTCCGGAGTAGTCCTAGCACGACTACGAAGGGGGTTTGGATCTGATCCGGACGTCTAAGACGCGGGTTCTTCTCAAGTGAAACTTTCTACCGCGTGTGATCGGCTCGGAGGCGAAAGCGGCTCGGGCGGATCGGTGCGAGGGTGCGAGGCGGCTCAGGGAGATCGGGTCAACGCGGCTCGGCTACGAGGAGCTTCTCAAGACGGTGCGGTACATCTTGCCTGCTCCAGGGCCAAGATTCCGGGTATGTGGTTAAGCGTAATTTTTAATTAGTCGCTTAGTGTAGATCCTTCTTGGAGTGGTCAGACCCACTCCAAGTCGGCATAGATCGGGCTAGGTTCTGGCTCCCCAGAGCCTAGCTAAATAGTTTAGCTAGTGTAGAAATATGATTTCTGTTTTTCCGCTGCGCTTTTGTGCCTCCGTGGTCCGTCCGACTTAGGACGGATACGGATCCGAGCTCTGGGGGTCCGCCAAAAACCCCAACATCCTCTTCATTCCCAAATGCTTTAATCTCACAACTAACTTGTGAACTTAATAATTCTATTGCATCAAATGCATTCCTCTTTACGAACTTCCTATTACTAAGACGTGAATACTACTCGGTGTGAGACCCTACATCCTGACCCTATTATAGGTTGAGACTCGAAGTCCCTAGACGACAGTAACCACGAGCAGAAGGTGTCGTCCCTGTTTCAAAATCATACTTATGTGATTGACTTGTTGGCAAAAGTGCCGTCGGAATCACACTGACTGTGTCCTTGATGAATTCCACAGTTTTAGTCCTTTCGTCTTAACTATGTCACTTGCCTAGCCTAGGGTATGAAACTCTGTCAACCCTACAAGCTAGCAGCGATAAGTGTTCATCGGTCTCTGGTACATTCATGCTGTACATCCTACAACATACCTTGGCCAAGGTTTTATCCAGAGCCGTATCGTCCTGCGACATGAACTTACCATTAATGGAAGAGACGAATCCTCTCTTGATCACTACTTAGCTCGTACGCTTCAAGTATCACCCAGCCTAAGATCTTTCAGCAGGCCTTGCCTCGAAGCTAGATCATAGACCTAAGTGACACTGTTCATGAACGTCTTCGTACAATGATCTCAAGTCCTAAGGACCAACTTGCCTATCATCACTAGAGTTATTAATGACAGTTAGATAATGTTTAACCATTTGATAACTCTTTATATGGGTTGTTTAGTGGACTCATTCTATAATGAGCACCTGTGTCTTGTCTCCGACTTCATAAAGTCGCATGATTATGAGACCAACAAGACAAAGACACAATGGTCTGTCGATGTGCTGATATCATATCTCAACGCATCTACGACCACGAACGCTTTTAAGACTCAAGCTCCTATCGGTCAGACATTTCTCATAACTACGATCTCCATCTCGAAACATGTATGACCTAACTTGGAGTATAAGAAAATTATCTAAGCAATATAAAATAGAAAATTACTCAGACAATTTGTATCAGAAAGCATACTTTTATTTATGAACAAGATGTTTACAAAGATAAATAGCCTCGAGGGCATACATCTCTCTACAGCCCCAACTCAGGCAGGGGCCCTTGCTGGTGCTCTTCTCAAGCAACTCTCGCTATACTATATTGGGGGATCGGCTTCCCGACCAGCCCAAACCTGTCTCACAGTGCGGAGTAGAGCCCATCACTTAGTAAGTCAGATCCTATCACAGACGCTTCATTCACAAGGCAAGGCAATAGTCAAAAGGCCAAAGAAAAGTTCATTTCATTAATTCATTCAACAAAAGTGCAAGGTGCCATCCCTCGATGTACATGTAAATGAAAGAAGCAAAATTACAACTTTGCTCAAAGACAAACATCCTAAAGGGTCTAATCCCAGAAACTGTTATGGACAGGACAACCTGCCATCCTATAGAGCCCATGGCATGCCTAGTTGCCATAATAAGATGCATGGGGCAAGTCAGTCTATGACTCATCTCAACATTTGTGAGCGCTACTCCCAAGTATAAGAAATTAAACAAGTAATAAACATGGTGAAACTAGGATCATATCCATAGGACAACTGACCTGTAATCTAATGAGCCATGAATGGATGAAAAAATCCATTTATAGAAAAAATGGCAGATGTTAGAAGACTGAAACAACATACAGAAAAACCAACACAAGAAAACCAGACGTTTGGAGTTCATTACTCAGGTGTCTTGGACACTGTTCAGACGTCTGAGAACCCTACATCGGATGCTAGAGCCAAAGGGGGTGAGGAGAGAGACAGATCACGAAAAACTACACCCACTGAAATCAGATGTCTAGAGTTCACCAGTCAGGCATTTGAGAAACTGTTCATATGTTTGACAAATGTACTTTAGTCATTTGAAGGAACGTTGTGTTTGACAAGATAAAAACAGACACACCATACGTCTGGAAGTCCTTTACCAGATGTCTGGTCCTAGTCTTAAAACACAAGTAAGAGTGTTTTGGCCAATGAACCAAATGAGATGGGTTCTAGAGATATTCTATGATATCCTAAGATGGAAATGATGTAGAAGTGTGTGTGTGTATCTATTCAAGGCTACAAATATTCTATAAAAGCAAACCAAAAATTCATGAGGAAAATATAAAATTACACTTTAATTACATAGTCTTCAAATCTTTTTCTCCATCACCTTGAAATCATCATCCCATCACCAATATGCTTTTGTCTCCATCATGGTAATCATTATTATATCCGACTAAAACATATAAGATGACTAGCACACAACATAATGTTGATCACATTCAAAATAACATTGGTTTTGAACCCAAAAACAAATAAAGGCCCCGCAAGAACTCTCTTTAGAAGTTCCAGTAGAGCAGCATTACCGTTAGGTCCCTTCGACTACCTAACCTGATTACCGAATCCGACCTGAGCTTACCTCTTGGTAGGGTAGCTCGAGCCAGACACCTCAGATCTAAGGCAAGTAGTTCATCTCTCGATCTCTTAAGCCAGAGAAAAAATGTAGTACAAGTTCATCACAACACAAAACAGTTTCAATAACTAGAGCAGCCAAGTAATGAACAAAAGTCCTTTTCATTCAATGGCAAACGGTTACAAAATGTTTTGCCCAGTAGCTCAAAACTGTAAAAAGAGAAAAATCTATATATGGGGCCACCAGCTAGGTTTGGCCTCGATAGGGGCAATTGTAAAGCCTTCGGTAGGATTTCCAATGATCGTCCTCCAAAGATCTTCTGTCGGCCTCGGCCCATCACAGCCGGCACTCTCCTCATTCCGCATTGCCCCTGCAGGCGAACCAGACATCGAAGACGTGCAACCTCCTCTTCTAGAGAATTCACTCAGTCCCTGTAGTTGCGAAAGGTGTGGAAATTTCCACACAGCTTTGCCTGAGCATGGACGATGTACTAGAGTGGATAGATGAACCAATTGGTTTCCAGTTCGGTCTAACCGATAACTGCTTCCCCAGTCTCACTTAATATATATATATATATATATATATATATATATATATATATATATATATATATATATGGATTAATGGGTATCATACGTCATATGAGAGCTTCTCTCATACGCCCTCTCACATAAAGCATCCAAGTACAAGCCCACATGGGCTTGTACTTGGTTGTACTTGGGTGCTTTATGTGAGAGGGCGTATGAGAGAAGCTCTCATATGGCGTATGATAGCCATTATTCTCATATATATATATATATATATATATATATATATATATATATATATATATATATATATATATATATATATATATATATATATATATATATATATATATATATTCCAATACCCTGAGACCGAGGTGCTCAGTAGCATCCTTTAAAGGGACCCTCTTCAGTGGTGGATCAGTAGTTATTCCCTCATCGACCTTCGCCTTCCCCTTCCGCATACGCTTGTCCAAGGCATAATGGTGGGACTCAATCTCTTCGTCTTCAGAATGGACCATCAAAGGCCTTTTCTTAACAATAGCAGCCTGCGGGATGGAGGTGAACCATTCAGCCCGAGCATGCCTTTCCTCCCCTGACTACACCTCAGTTTCGAAGAAGAACATGATGTATCCATCCTCCATGTTCACCTCCTCCCTCGAAGAATATGCAACCAGACATCACTAGAACCATGATGTATATGGACAGGGCTCCGTCGACGTGGTCAGGGAGTCTGCATCATTTGATGAGCTGTTGGACCATGTGTAAGAAGATGATGATGAGAAGAAGTACAAAGGATCTGGAATTTAGATGCAAATTGTGTTTCTTCCTTCCTTTTATTGACTAAGGGAAGGAGGGAATCAACACCAACCATCAGATCGGGGTAATCTGAGCCATTCGATCATCGCAATGGGTGGCTTCCACCGAATGCAAATCAAGTAATGCCACGTCATTGACCCGTTGGGAAGTAGATCTGCCCGCTCAGATTCTACATTTATTGAGAAACAAATCAACATTTTTCCAGACACTTTGACTTCCGAGGCGTGACAACAAGCCATCATGAGTGCTTTTTCACAAAGCAAAGCTGTCCATTTCCTTGATTTCGAAGCAAGATAGACTGGCCCAACGAGTCTTACACTTGTTGTCCTTTGGCTTTGCCTCCTTGTCACTCCACTCCTGATCTCATGATGTAGTTCTGTTCAACAGTGCCTAGCCGAAAAGGCGAGGGCCATTATGGATACCGATTTTGACTTGTGACCATCCGCGGTATGATCCAACCCAGCATGTCAGATGTGACCTAATACCAAGGACCTCCTGACACAGCTCAAAAGGTTAGCCAGATCCGACCTCAACACGGCTCGGCCCATTATACGTGGCGCCCTCACGTGATCGACCTGCACCTACTCTCGGTCGTTATCACCGGGCCCGACCAAATTGTACGAGACCAGCAGTGTCGTTAGGCAGGCATGTTCACCCATTTGCCAGGAATCTGCATGGCTGGCTGTATTAGGGGGAGCGGTTGCGATGGACACGACCGAAATCCTCGTAATTCTGCCTCAAACCCCGTTATCGCTTGGCAAATCGGTACAAAAGAGAATGGAAGACCACCTAACGTGGCAAAGTCGTCCCCCACCCTATAAATAGAGGGGAAATCCCATCTATCGGGTACGAGCATTCCTCTAACCAAAATCCCTAGCATCTTCATCTCTCTAAAAACCTAGCTGCAGCTACATTCTAGCCGGCGCCCCCTCCTTCTTCAACTTGGTACTAACTTAATCATCTGATGTGAATCGAAGAGCCACCACCCTCCAGTTCTGCTCAAGGTGTCCAAATGGCCCGAAAGCCTGCGGCCCGGCCCGGCCCAGCCTGGCCCGCAGCAGATTGCAAATTGCAGCCTACGCACGCGCAAATTGCCTTTTTTATTTTTTTAACAATCTAAATTATTAGAATACTTATTGAATTTTTACTTTGATTTCTTTTCGATGCATGGATTCGGTCAGTTATTTAGGTTTATGCAATGGATGATTTGCTTGTAACAATCTAATTATGGCTTCCGCGTTAAATTGAAAAGAATTTTTTTTCCTGTTTTATTTTATGAGATTGTATAGGTTTTTTGGCTACTGCTGTTGGATAAAACAAAATCTGATTTATTACAATAATTACTGTAATATTGCACTTATTCTGAATCCCTGTTTTTTGTCTAAGCCGCATGAGAATTTTCGTATGATCAAGGTGATTTTTCCGGGGCTAATCAAATGTTTGAGAATTTTTTTAAGTTTTTTTAAAAAAATGTCCCGGGCCGGGCTTCCGACACCCGAAGGAATTCCGGGCCGGCCCGGCCCGGCCCGGGCATTCCGGTCAACCGGGCCGGGCCGGCCCGTGGCCCGGTCAAGGCCCGGCCGGGCCCGGGCCAGCCCGATGGACACCTTGAAGTTATGGCGAAGGATCTCTACCCTCAGTCCGGCAAAACCCACATGTTGGGGCTCCCCTAGTGCAAAAATACTCGTATCCACGGCCCGATCTAGGCCCAACAAGATTATATGCATCAACATCTAATCACCTTTTTTTTATCTTTTCTGTAAATTCGAACCACATTTTGCAGTCGATTAAACCTTACCTGAGTTCTTATCTAGTTAAGTTTAAACTAACTTAAGAGAAATATGACCGAAATTTAAAAACCTAGCAAATTTGTAAGCAATGTGATGTTAAAAAAAACAGACTACTAAATTAATGTACACATAAAAGAGGTGAAAAAAAAGAAGGGATGTAAAAAAAAGACTACTTTCTTGATAAAGCTTCATGCCCTTTGCACAACACGAAGAATCTAATCGAGTGTTTGTTCGTCTCAAAAAGGCATCGATTCATCAAGATCAGCCTTTGTCTCTTTTTTAGCAGTTTGCACTTAGCACACACCCATCTCTTTACCTTCTTCTTTTCCTTTCCTTTATCCCCCTTTCCTCTTTTTTACCTCCTTTTCAGATCTTTTTCCACTTCTAGGAATTAAATATTATCATTAGGGTGCAGGGGTCCGTTGTATTATCATTAGTTGCTTATTTTTGTTATTCAAATAATTTATATTAAATCAAAGGGGAGAAGGGAATATTTGTTGGGCTGTACGAGATTTCAGCGGTTGATGATGATGGCGGAATGGCACGCGGATGGGAACATCGATTTCTTTGCTTTCCTTTGCTTTGCTTTCTCTCTCTCCCTCCATTTGGGTTGGTTTTTGTTAGGCCGATGCCCTAACACAATTGACCATCATCATCATTGAAAAAAAATCTATGCATTAGACAAAGATGTAGTCTTTTTTTGCCGGACCTGAATGCTCAATTCAACCGAGTTTAACTAAGTTTTGTAAATCCGGAATCTCGGCAGTATTAGATGAGAGTAGTTTGTTTGTTTTTTGCATGCTTTTTTTACCGTTTATATAGGTACGGCTATGAATTAACTATCGGGCCTTATGGGATGATTCACCAGCCCTTTATTTATAGACAGGATAGGAGAGTTACAAGATAAGATACATAGATATGGGCGTATCTCTGAGATACCCACAATCCTAACCAACTCTGATTCATATCCATTCACAACACTCCCAATTATCCAGCCATAGGTGTGGACTCTGCTCATGAATACTTTAGGATTCTGAGCGTAATATGAGTCTCACATAGGATCGATACTTCAGGATCCTGAGTTGGTGAGGTTTGCCTCGTTAAAACCTTTAGCTATGAAAAACCCTGTTGGAGAAATCATAGTTAAGGAAAAAGAGTACAAACGCTCTTTAACTCCCCCTGACTTGTACAATTTACTCTGCTCATGAATACTTCTGGATTCTGAGCGTCACAGCGAGGTGGATACTTCAGGATCCAGAGTTGATGTGATTTGCATCGTTAAAACCTTTGGCTATGAAAACCCAGTGGGAAAACCATAACTAAGGGAAAAGAGTACAAATTCCATCAACTCCCCCTGATCTGAAAAAGCTCTTAGGCTTTCAGATCTCATTAGGCTTATCTCATCACTCCTATTTACAACATTCCAAAAATATACACAGATTACAAATATTATCACCATTAAGCAGCTGCTGAATCCAGAAACTCTGGAGAGGTGTGCTAAGTTTCGTCGCATCTGATGTGGTTTTCAGACTATGTGTTCAGCTCCATAATACCAGCCTCTATCCCAGTCGTTACTGGGATGTGATGTACCACCAGGCGCCCTCAAATACACTTGGTGTGATTCTAGAATGGTGAGGATCTCGGAATGATATGATGATGTTGCCTTCACAAGTTGCTTTGCAGATCTGCATTAGATGGCCATTCCACTGTGGGTACCTGTTCTGTGATTTCTCAGTATAGGGATTGGATCTGTAACCTGCATTGCATAAACATGGAGGATGATACTTTATAATGTAAGTCCAAATCTTTTGACCCTTAGAGGAAGCGCAGAAGGCTTAACTCCGGTCTAATGGCCCTTTTAGGTGCCAACTATCTCTGGCTATGAGTTTACTACAACTGCTATATCGGGACACGTGCAGTTAGCCAGGAGTGCCTGATTGCACTTATATAAGAGACTTTAGAACCAGTTATATCATCCCCCTATTCCAGCGATCGGAATGGTTCTTTTTGTACATCCATTAAGTATACTACCATATGTGTACTTTGGATGACAATGGTCCTTTTAATTCATCCAACGCACTTCTGGGCGTATGTAACAGAATTCTATGAGACATGACTTTATGTTTGCCTATGTCTTTTTATTTCATGTTTAAATGTCAGGCTTGGACAGATGTTTCGATTTTTCTCTTCAGGAGATCCGATGAGATTTTATTTGTTTACAACTATGATCTCATATCCTGCTCTTTGCTCAGATGCAAAGACAACCCTCAGTAGGAATCATTGCTTTGTCAAGTGATTCTCTTGGCTGTACATTATTCTTATTGTTTTTCTTCAATAGAATAGACGTCCCGAAGTTTATTCAAGCATTTAAGAAAATATGGAAATTATCTTTACCAATATATACACAAAGGTATGCCGTCACATCCAATAACAGCATATCCAAAATTTTCCTTCACCAAATCGTAAGGTATTCGCTTTTGATAACTTAGGGAGACTGATGCATCATTTATGAGGCATGTTTATTTTAATTTCTTCGATCCTTAGTTTCAGCGAAATTTTCCTTGGGCTATAGGTTGTTCCTTTAGCATATGATTTTGTATTTATTTTTCTTATGTGTGCAATACTTTACTTTTGATAACTCAGGGAGACTGATGCATCATTTATGAGGCATGCTCATTTTAATTTCTTCGATCCCTAGTTTCAGCGAAATTTTCCTTGGGCTATAGGTTGTACCCTATATCATATGATTTTGTATTTATTTTTCTTATGTGTGCAATACTTTATTTTATCCAAAATTTTCCTTCGCCAAATCGTATGGTATTCGCTTTTGATAACTTAGGGAGACTGATGCATCATTTATGAGGCATGCTCATTTTAATTTCTTCAATCCATAGTTTCAGCGAAATTATCCTTGGGCTATAGGTTGTACCTTATAGCATCTGATTTTGTATTTATTTTTCTTATGTGTGCAATACTTTATTTTATCCACGGGTTTGACACCTTTTGGTGTCTGGACTTTAGGTCCGAACATTTCACGTTCATAAGTGAGTCCAGCTCATCTTTTATTGCCTCGTTCCACATTTGGCCAATCTCTATGTTTGCATTTTAGCAACGGAGTATGAAACGATAATTTATAAACAACATCGCGTTTGCGATGTATATGACAATATGATACGTGAATACATTGTCGACAATTTATGTTCTATCTGTCCAACACCTCTCCAGTACGTACAACATTTACTTTCAATTTTAGTTTTTCTCGGAAGTTCCTCTGCAGTGGATTCTGTGAAGGGTGAGGGTGTGAACAGGAGCTCATTGTCCTGTGGTAGTATTGTCTTAAGGTCTCCAGGATTTTCTGTCCTTGGAGCCTAGTGGTCTGCCTCTTTTTTGTTGAGGATCAGCCACTTCTGCTGCTGGTGGATTGCATCCATTCTCGGGGATGTCAATCCTAGCTGGAGTTTTTGCAGCAGGGATGTGTGACCTTACAATCTTCTAGTTGTCAGTAAATGAGTCCGGTAACTGGTGAACATTGTTCTATATGTGAAGGATCTTCAGGATCTCATCTTCACATTATTTTGTTACCGGATCATGGGGGTCAAACTTTTTGTATCCCACGTTATAATTTGTTTTGCACCAGAGTTCTCAGTGTCTGGGCCTATTTTGGGGAAACTAGTCTCATCAAAATCACAGTATTCAAGATGTGCCTTAAATGCGTCCCCCGTTTGGGGTTCTAGGTATCTTATAAGTGAGGGTGAGTCAAACCCTACATGGATACCTAGGCGATAATTAGGACCATTTTGGTCCTCTGTGGTGGTGCAATGAGGATTTAAACTGCGCGACCGAAGATTCTCAGATAAGAAATGTTCGATGGCATTCCATATGCAAGTTGCATTGGAGACTCTGACCTCCAGAGGGTCTTATTTTCATTTACGATGCAGCATGCAGAATTTGCATGTCCTCATGCATCCACCAGCAATCCGGATATCATTAACAATGGACGTGCAATCCATTGGAGTCTATATATCAGTGACTCTGCCGACCCATTTTGGGTATGAACATGTGGCACTGTATGTTCATTTTCCATTCTCGTTGCTTGGCAGTACTCTTGAAATAACTGGGAGGTAAATTCCCCAACATTAACCAACTTATTTTCTATATTTGATTGTCTGTAAAATGCGCCCGCAATATTTTTATTTTTGTGCTAATAGCTTTTGGAAAAGCTACGTTGCAAGTCTGTAGTAGACACACATACGAATATTCTGAGGATGCATTTATCAGTACAATGAAGTACCAAAATAGCCCACTACGGGAGGGGGTGGAATTTTTCCACATCTATCTCCTTAAATTTTTTTGAGGAAGTATGAAGATTCTTTTTCAACTTTTCGTAGAGATGGCCTTGTAATTAGTTTTCCCTTATATCAAGGGATGCGATGGAATTCTCCCTTCTGAAGAATCTTCTGGTTCTTCATGTCATACCCATAGGATTAGATGCGGTGCATCATCACTGATCCAGGGTGGCCAAGTCTATCATGCCAGAGTAAAAACTTGACTGATGTCGGGCACTTCAGGTGCTCCGTTTAAATCCGCTTCCTCTCTCCGAATCTTTGTATGGTAGATGCCTGTAAGGCTCTCAAAACGTTCAAGTTTGGATTTTACTCCTTTTTCTTGAGTCGTTACATACATTAATTTTTTTTTCATTTACAGTTGATGTTTCCAAATAGAATCCGTTGAAACGGATGTCCTTGACACTTAGAAAGTTTTTTTTGGAATTCGGAGAGATTAGTGCATCCTTTATTTTTGTTTCTGTGTCATTTGGGGGCAACAATGTTGCGTTCCCTGGATCTTCAATATGGCCATGATGTTGGGCTTTGTATTTGAAAGATCGTATGTGTTTATTGTCTACTAATCAGTCATGAGAGCAGTTCATTTATTAAAAGATGAATCATATATGCACATGCATTTTCAGATAAACATTTTCATTCAAAACAAATTACATAACTCAAATGCTCTCATAACCTGAAATGTTCTAAACAATTTGCTAAGATAAAAATAGAAGGCTAATCAAGCAGGTCATCATGTTCGAAGTGGTCAGCTGTAAACTTGACTGGAGCATCAGAGGTCATCAGGTTTGTTTCAGCCTTATATTTCTTGTTTTCTTTCTACAAATCCTAGAGATACTGCGGAGTTCGGCAAACTCTGGACCAGTGGCCTTTCATGCCACAGCTATGGCACTGGTCTTTCCATTCCCTCTTGGGTAGGGGTGCATCATTTCTATTGTTGTCATTTCTGTGCCAAGTGAACTTCCGATTACTTTTATTTATTCGCTGCTGGACTTGGCCCCTATCCCTTTTGTTTTGTCCCCCTTTCTGTGGTCTTTCTTTTCGTTTATTATCTATCTTCTTTCGATAAAAAGAGGCATTATGAGCTTCTGGGGGGGCATTGCCAGCGGCGCATGTTGTGAGTGGCGAGGAGATGCTATCTGTTTTGTCCAGCCATGAGCAAACATAACAGCAGCTCAGAATACTTGGTGAACTTTCGTTCACGGTAGTGCTGCATATGTATCGCATCTTCTCATTGAAAGACATGTACGTCTTTTTCATCATGCGATCTTCTGAGACTTTTTCACCACACAACTTCAGGCGTGAGGTGATGCTAAAGAGAGTTGAGTAGTACTCAGCTATGGACTTAAAGTCCTGCAGTCTCATGTTCTCCCACTCATATCGTGCCTTTGGAGTATAATATCTTTCTGATGTTTATACCTATCCTCAAGGGCAGTCCATAGCTCAAGTGGATCTTCGACCGTAAGACATTCAGCCTTTAGGGACTTGTCCGCATGGCGGCGAATATAGATAATGGCTTGCGCCTTTTCTATATCGCTTACATTTTCATTATTAGTCACAGCAGAAATGAGGAACTTTGCCTGCAAATGAAACTTCACATCGAGCTGCCAGTTCAGATAGTTTCTTCCTGATGCATCCAGCACTTCGAAATCGACACTGGCAATTTTAGCCATTTTATCTAGCAGAGCACAAATATGCATGAATTAATAATTTAAACATAGACATTTTCATGCAGAGACAATATTAATATGAAGGGCTAATTGCGTGGATCGGCCAGTCCCACATAAATAAAAGTCCAAAGTCCATTACAGTCCATATTACACAAATGAAAGATTTAAAAGGAAACTACAACTTTGAAAACCCCCATATAAGATCTTCAGCTTCAATTGTGGCCTCCGTCTCCATGTAAAATGGTCTTCGGTCTTGGACATTTACATAGTTTCCTCACTACAATTTTTCTCAAAAGTAAAAGAAAAGTGCAGGAAAATAAAATGTGGGACTTAAATAGCCGATCCAAAAACCGCAATTAGCCATCCATGCAGAAATTTTGTGCTCATCAAACATTTTCATCAGACATTTTCTTCACATGCATCACATGCATTTATATTCGCAGAGAGGGATAAAAAATTTAATTACTTAATAATTATTGGACCTCTGGGTAACGTCATACACCGTTAGGTTAGCTGACTAACGGCAAAGCGGTCGTATGATTTTCCTAATTATAAAGTTTTTAAGAATATGCATAACCATATACAGTTTATCCGCAAAATAAGACAAAATAATGCAAAACATATGATTTTACAGAAGAAATCATTTAATGCAAGGGTTGTACAAGTTGGGTTTATCAAAAAAAAAATTGGAAAAGAGCTCAACAATTAAACATGTTCTTCGTAAAAGGAAAAAGTTTTCCTTTTTAATTCATCCCCAAAAGACCCCAAAATACCCATTTATGCCCCATAATATATCATGATTTTACATGGATTTCAGGTTCTCCAAAACGCCGTTTTAAATCAATATTTAGCCCCCTTAAATTGTAATTTATGCCCATCCTTTTCTTTTTCTTTTTCTTCTTTTTTTTCCGAAAAACTGGCCTGCGGGCTTAAAGCCTGCAGTGTGGCTGTGGGCTTCAGGCCCGCAGTCTCAATTTTTTTTGAAAAACTGGCCCGCTGGCCTAAAGCCCGCAGTGTGGCTGTGAGCTTCAGGCCCGCAATGTGGATGCGGACTTCAGGCTCAATTTTTTTTTGAAAAACTGGCCCGCGGGCCTAAAGCCTGCAGTGTGGCTGCGGGCTTCAGGCCCGCAGTCTCAATTTTTTTGAATTGAATTGGGCTCTTGGGCCCAACAAGGTTGAGGGGTGGCGGCTAGAGTTAGCCGCCGCCGCCTCTGGGGGGTGCGGCCAAGCAGCGGTGGACAGTGGCCCCCGCGCTGCAGGCGGGGGGTGGGGGCAGGGGGGCAAGGGGTGGTGGCGGCGGCGGCCCCCTGCTGCCGGCAGGGGGGCTACGGCCCCCTGCGGCAGGCGGGGGGGGGGGGGGGGGGGGTGGGGTTGGCGTCCCCCCGCTGCGGGTGGGAACGGCAGCGGCGCCCCCCTTTCGGGGGGGTTAGGGGTGGTGGCAGCGCCTCCTCTTTCGGGGGGTTAGGGGCTCCCCCCCTTTCGTGGGGGAGGGACTAACGGCAGCGGCCCCCTTTCGGGGGGGGGTTCGACTGCAGCGAAAAACGCCAGCCCCCCTTCGGGGGGTCCGTCAATGACGAATCGCCGGCCCGCCTTCGGTGGGCGTCTACGGAGAAAATGCAGGCCCACCTTTGGGGGGGTGTTCGGGGCGACGGGTGTCCGCTCCCCCCTTCGGGGGGAAGCGATGACGGCGGCGTGTCGAGCGCTGAGGGGGAGGGCCGGTGGCAAGGCCGTCGGCGAGGATAGGGTAGAGTTTCACAAACCCTATTTTCATTATTTTCAGATTAAAAACATGTTAAAACGTGATTTTTGGGTGATTAGCCCTAATTCCACTACGATCTTGTGAGATATATGGAGAAAACCATCATACGAATGATAAAAACAGCGTTTTAGCGTGTTTTACCTCTATATCCGTCCTCCAGATTTAGAAACGGTTGAACGAAGCCTACGCGGATGACGACGCTCGTTCGAGGAAGCCTTGCACCACGCGTGTGGATCACCGTCTCCCTTCGCCTAGGCAAGATCGAAATTTTGCGGAAAAAATATTTAGAGGCTCGTGTTGTAACGTGTTATCAATCAACTACTGGGGGAGGAACCCCCCAGCCCTTTATTTATAGGCAGGATAGGAGAGTTACAAGATAAGATACATAGATATGTGCATATCTCTAAGATACCCACAATCCTAACCAACTCTGGTTAATATCCATTCACAACAGGTACTACTATTAAAAATGAAATTTTTGTTATGAGGTGGGCCTAATGGGCCTAATGGGCCTATTGGCTATCCACCCACATTGAATAATATATATATGTAGCTAGGGGTTTCCTAGCTGTCAACCTTGCTTACAACATGCTATCAGCACGCTTACAGCTGAGCCGAACCTCTACCGACGGACGAATCGCGACGTGAAAGTGCTTTCTTCACCAAACGTTGCTTGATCCGGAGGGTATGATCTAAAGGTAATCTTTATTCCCTAGATCTAAATTTTTCATGCGCATGATAATGAATCTGTGATTTACTTTAAATTAGATCTATCTTTTTTTGCTTAGATCTGAATGAAAAATCATATTTTTACTATATATCTCTTTTTAAAAAGAGTTTTAATGTCATTTTGGATGAAAAATCAACTTATTCATGCTAAAAATCATATTTTTGCGGTAAAAACTTAAAAATTGTATTTTTACAATAAAAATCGAATTTTTCCTCAGTCATCCATGAATCCAGAAGATTTGGCACCCCCGTGTGCGCCCGACGCCCGCGCGTCGCAAAGAACCGTCGCGCCCGACACACGGCCAGCGGCCGTGCCTAAAGCAGGGCCAGCCGCTGCGCGAGGCGCGGCCTTCTGTCGCGTCTGATGCGTGGCAGACGGACGCGCCCAAGGCGCGGCCCGCCGCCACGCGATGCACGGCCATCAGCGGTGCCTGACACACGGTAGGCGGCCACACCTGAGGCGCGGACCCAGCTGCGTGAGGCGTGGCCAGCGGCCGCGCCTGACACGCGACACATCGCTCCATATCTGTCGTGCCTGATGCACAGCCCGCTGCCGCGTGCCTGCCATGCGCGTGTGTGCCATGCTTCCGCGCGCTTGTCGCGCACGTACACGCACTCCTCTAGCGCGCGCCTGTCGCGCACTTGCACGCACTCCGCCAGCGCGCGCCTGACGCGCGCGCACGCATTTCTTGCACGTGCCTCATCGCAAAGAAACCCTAACTAGGGTTTTTCTGGTTTTTTTAATAAAATGCTATTTTTAGAAATTAATTGGATTTACTGATCGATTTTTTTCCAAATAAATCTGATTTATCATATGTGTAAATCATCTCTAATCGCATTTCTTGGATTAATTGATTATTTTTACGTTTAATAATTTTGAGGATCCTGAGACCTCTCTCCAGTTAATCAGCTAACCTAACGGGGTATGACATTTCCACGTGGTCCGATTAATTATTAAACAAAAATATTTTATTCCATTATAAATGCTGTGATGTTGTATATTTTCATTGCATGTAGCATGAAATTGCGTTTACACATATTAAATGCATGTGATGTAACATATTTTCATTGCCCGTAGCATGAATTTGCGCTTAAACATATTACATGCATATGATGAATAAACAAATGCATGTTGCATAACTACATGCCTGTGTAGAAAATTATAAGACTGCCTCATATTTAAGGTTCTGGGATGCACATTTTATTTAGCATGCTAAAATCTTTACAATATATTTTTAATGCCTGTAACATAACTATATGTCTGCGATGAAATCATTTGAATGCCTGCAGCATATAAATAACATGTGTATATATCATATATGTTACAATTCATGTTAACTGAGCATACATTTTTAGATCACATGCTTAATATTGTTTGCTTGGATAATTTAGTTTCTTTCAACTATTTTATTGACATACCTTTTTAGCTTACAACATTTATACTTTGTGCATGATAAATCATTAAATGATACATATTGCACACTTATATGCTCATCACATGCTTATGCTTATGCTCATGATAGCTTATGCTCATGATATGACAATATTTTATGGCAACAAACCAATCATAATTTCAAAAAGTCTAAACATCATATCCACTTTGACAAATTGAACCTGCAGTTCAAATCAAATCAAAAGTCAACACCCTTTTACTCAAATAAAATAAAAATTACCAAATCCGATGGATTTTGCAAAAATCATTTATGCGATCTTTAGAGATACGCATTTTGCGGTTAATAGATCTCTCCGATCTATGGTTTATATAAACCAATATTGACACCTGTAGTTGTCATAACACCACTAAACTCTTTTAGAGTAATATCACTTTACAATGTATGATTCTTGAATCTATCCTTAATTTTTAAGCGTACGCCAGAAGTCGTGACTTAATAGATAAGTGAGAAATTATAAATTTCGTAACCACGTATTTGTTTCCCCTTGAGCATGATTCGATATCCACTTAATACTTGAATGACTCAATTAAAATGGCCTGGAGACCATACTTGAGCATTCAAATAGACTTTTAAAAGTCTCTCACAAATCAAAAAAGAGGAAATATAGAAGCTAACTCATTTCCCTTGGATATGTCTACTTCGTAAGACTAATATTCGTTCTTCCTTATAAATAACAATAAGTAAGACTGAAACAGTGGAAGTCTTGAATAAAATTAGAAAGGATAGATATGATATACCTCGACATGGAGTAAGCAATAGCAAACCAATATCAGACCAGAAGTTCTGAGAAGACCCATAATGCTTTTGCAACATGAATGTGTATTAACTTATGCCATATAAAAATATATACATATCTAGTCTAAACAACGAAAGTCAAATTGACATTATGTATATTTAGCTACTACCCGAGGACAAATAAACTTTGAAAACAAATTTAATTTGTTGTCATAACACAAGTCTTAATGAGCATAATTGTAGACGTATGCTTTCGAGAGCACACATCAAACTATAAAACTTGTCATAACATAATTATCAGTAGTATTCTTTTGCAGTATATATGTGCTTAAATGCATTGTCATAATATTTCTTATTGATTAATTTCATACTTTTTATGCATTTCATTTTACTGCGAATGATTTGTTATCCTAAATACTCCTAAAACATAAAATGAGGATGCCATGTACTCTCTGAAACTTATAAAGTTTCAAAGGATATTTGTTAAACCGAAATCCCTAATGACTCAAGAAATCAATAAAGCAAGAAGCTTCGTCCCATTATGATCTGCATAATAGTCAATGTGAAGATGTAATATTTCACAATCAGAACACAGTTCGCCTATTACCGGACAAAATTAAATTGAGCATTTTAATGGACTTTCAAGAGTCCCACATAAATTCGAAAAGAGGAATTAATTTGGAACACTAGAAGTGTCCACAATCGACCAACTTTAGAACGATGTCACCCTGGATTGATGATGCAAGACATCATTGGCCAATCCTGTAAATCTGACGACCCCGAAGATTCTTCAAAAAGGGTGAAACTTTCATTGTCCCATTCAAAAGGGAAAAATGATTACGAGATCATCTCCATTCATGTGGACATTGAATCTTTTCACTTCCTCAAAAGAATTTAAGATGATATATTTGCTATCATCATTAACATAATAAGACCCTTAGGTCTCTTGAGAGTATTTGAGGGATAAAAGTGGACTTATCCACTCTCTACATAGGGCTGATGATGTACTTTAGATTACTCATCCATATATCCTCTAAAATGGTCATTATCAAACCTATTATCCAACCGCTGTCCAGCTTTTAACAAACATATATGACAAGTTAATAAATGGCGGATAACACTGGGAAATCAAAGAATATTTACAACCGGAATAATGTCGAACACCCTTAAGTTTGTGTTCACACTTAAATGGGTAATATAAATAAATCATTAAATGATTTAAACAGGATTGCTTATCCATTAAAAATCCAGTTGTAGGTGACTGCATAGGAACATGCAATTATAATGCAAACCATCAAAATGCCTCCTTAGAACCTATTTATATGAGCCCGATCACCTCATATAAACAGTTTCCGAGAACCCCTAACGAGGGAAGCGTTTATAGCACATCTTATAGATCGTGCCATGATGAGTATACATTCCCATATCACCACTATAAACCATCAAAAAGCACTCGAAACATGTGAAACATTTAAAATCACTTCTCCTAAGATGTGCATTGATGGACACTCCTTTAAAGATTCGATGAGATCATGAAGATCTTTCACATTCAGAAATCGTTAATTTCCCAGTATAAGGTTCAACAGAAATATTATAATCATCCATAAGCCTGAAGCTCAATTTGACCATTTCAAACATTAATACCTATGATCTGATTATCATGAATTGTG
Source organism: Scilla litardierei (assembly GCA_030789695.1). Classification (NCBI taxonomy): domain Eukaryota; kingdom Viridiplantae; phylum Streptophyta; class Magnoliopsida; order Asparagales; family Asparagaceae; genus Scilla; species Scilla litardierei. The sequence goes on along the minus strand of CM061131.1, from coordinate 115,678,492 downwards.
ATGAGATCATGAAGATCCACACTTATGAAACTGTTAAACAGTTATCAGACATAGTTACTGACAATATAAATATTGTCAAATTCACACATCCCTGCTGCTAAAAATCCTGCTAGGATTGACATGCCAAATATAATGGATACAATCCACCAATAGCAGAAGTGGATGTCCTCAATGGATGAGGGGACATACCACGAGGCTCCAAAGCGAGAAATAACTCCTAGAGACCCTAAAGCAATACCACCACAGGTAAGTGAGCTTATCTCCATATCATCTCCCTTTCCAGAACCTTTAGAAGAGATGAATCTGTAATAAATTGAATAATGTACGTATAGTGGGGGGTGTTTGGATAAAAACACACTTGTCGACAATTACTAACATTTCATTTTTGTCATTTAAATGATAAATATCTTTCCATACTCTGTTTCCTGAAGCAAACGTAGAAATTGGCCAATAATGTGGAACGATGCAATAATAAGTTGAGCTGGACTCACTTATGAAATGTGAAGTGTTTGGACCTGAAGTCCTGATATCAAAAGATATCAAACCTGTGGGCAAACCGAGTATTGTATAAATATAAATAAATAAAATTGTATGCTATAAGCAACACGCTATAGCTTAGAGGTTTATTTCGTAGAAACCAGGAAGTAATCAAGTAAGATGAGCTTAACTCACTTACAAAGTTATTTAAACTGATGCATCATGCTCCCTGGGCATAGTTGCGAAAACCATGCGATTGGCAAAGGAAATTTTAAGCTATGTTACTATGGATGATGTGACAATATACCCTTACGAATTTCCTCCTTATTTGCCTGGATAGATGTTTGGGACATCTACCCTATGAAATTATCATCAAGAAGATGAAATCATCATCCATAAGATGAAACTATCATCCTGAAGATGAAACAATCATCCTGAAGATGAAGAATCATCCAGAAGATGAAACTATCATCCTAAAGATGAAACTATCATCCTGAAGATGAAAACATCATCCAGAAGATGAATTATCATCTAGAAGATGAAATTATCATCCCGATGATGAAAAACATGTGACATTAAACTTCATACACCCGAAGTTAATGAATAAACATGGACAATTGCAATCCACTAAATACACCCACTAGTTGTATGGATGCATAGTAAGACCCCTTTCGTTCCCTGGAAGAGGGGAAGGATATCCTAGGTCCTGAAGTGTCGTACATAAGTGTTTTTGGTGCACTCCTTTATTTGGCCAACTGCACGCGACTCTAGATAGCATTGACAGTAAACCTTTTAACCAGATACAGTGCAGCACCTACAGCGTACCACTGGACCAAAGATATGTAGCTTCTGTGCTACCTCTAAGGGTCAAGGATCATCCAACATGTTAAATGTATTTGCAGATACATGTTACAGATCATCACAATGACTAAACAAAGGAATGACCAACTCCTAGAGACCAGCAAAGTAGGCTTCCAAGGCAACAGCAATCCCACCATCCCGAGAGGCTCATCATCTAAGGAGCAAATCATAAGTATGCATAGCCAGGTCCTGCAGTATCTCGCAGACACAGTGACGACTGGGTCAGAGACGTGGAGCTACCTACTGAGTCTACAGACCACTCCTCTTAAGAAGAGCTCCCTCAGATTTGGTAGCTGCCATATATGAATGATACATGTATAGATGAGCGATAATTGTATAAATGAGCATGTCTTGTACTTTGTTCATATTCTCAGAATATTGTAAGAGATTGATGTGTAGTTTCCTAGGAGATCTATAAGCCTGCAGCTTGTGCAGTTCAGGGGGAGTCAAATAAGTGTTGTCCTCTTTTTTCTTGGCTATTGGTTTTTTTCACTGGGTTTTCCATAGCTAAAGGTTTTAACGAAGCAATCTCATTGACTCTGGATCCAGAAGTATCCACCCCTAAATACTTCCACTAATCAGGGGAAGTTATGGAGAATTGTACTCTTTTCCCTTGGCTATTGGTTTTTCCCACTGGGGTTTTCATAGCTAAAGGTTTTAACGAGGCATTTATCCCTAACTTAGGATCTGGAAGTATCCACCACTTATGATACTCATAAGCACTATGGATCATGCAGTATTCATATATTGAGTATACAACGATGGTTGGATAAGGGAAAGTGTTATGAGTTAGGCCTAATGGTCCTATTGGGTATCCACCCACATTGAATAATATATATATGAGGCTAGGGGTTTCCTAGCCGTCAACCTTGCTTACAACAATTTTACCTTTTAAAAATAGATTAGTTGTTATGAGATGGGCCTAATGGACCTATTGGGTATCCACCCACATTGTTTATTATATATATGAGGCTAGGAGTTTCCTAGCCATCAACCTTGCTCACAACACGTTATCAGCACGCTCACAGCTGAGCCGAACCTCTGGCGACGGATGAACCGCGACGCAAAAGGGATTCCTTCACCAAATGTCGCTAGATCCGGAGGGTAGGATCTAAAGGTAATATTTATTCCCTAGATCTAAATTTTACATGCGCATGTGACGTCCCCCACCTGGCTGCGTGTCAGATGTGTGCAATATATGATAGGGGGCGTGAGATTTAAATATTTATAACTGCAAGCGCACGATGTTGTAGAGTGGCTTGGGGGTCGAACTCAGGGAGGCGTGGTTGTGCTTGTGTCAAAAAGGACCGGATTCACCCCATGGGTGAGCTAGCCCGAATCAGTAGATGGGTTGTCACGAAAGATAGAATGCCAGGGATAAACGATATAAAAGGGAAACCCGGGACTTCGGTTTCCACCCTATCGTGTGATTCTCGCCAACACGGCCTACAGGTAGGATAACGATCGGAATTAGGGTCTAATGGTGAGACGTTGCTTCTAAGAGTGATACCGGCATCCCATAGGCCCGATATTCCGGTCGGTGCCCAGGATGATACGCCGGACTACCCGGGTTCGGTCAGTGGGCATTCCCATGTCCATTAACACTGACCGACTCTGGGAGCACTAAGGTCGCAATGATAACTCCCAACGTCTCATCCTGCCACTCCCGCGCGCTAGGATTCGACGTCTACGCTAAGGGCATGAGCTATGGCTAGGGAGTCAACCGCCAAGTTTATTCCCCCTTGGCCCAACGGTTAAAGGCGATCTTTTTCCCGCCGATGACAATGAAACACCCCCCGTAACCCATAGATTCATAATCCCTATTGATTTCCTAGTCCTATGGACGCATCGGGGAGAACCCACGAAGGGGTTTCCGCCAAAATCCCAGATTTGGGAACTACTCACACATATTTACTAAAAAGCAATTTAAATCAAAATCGACCGTTAAAAACATGATCAGGTGATTGAAAAGTAGTAAGAGCAATGCAAATAACACTATATTAAAGTTTGGTAAAGATCAGACAAATTACAAATAACTAGAAAATTACAGCCGTCAAGAGAGAGAAAAAACAACAAAAATAACAACTCCCCGTTTATGGAAACCTATGGTCTGTATTTGTAGAAAACGACATCACCCGATCGGGTGACCTGCTGTGAACTTCGACAGCAATCTTCAAAATTTCACCCGGTCAGGCGACACGGTCGGTTGGCAGAAGCTGCTCATCGTTTGGATCTTGAGCATCGTCGGGTGAACCGATCGGTTGACAAATCGACCGATTGGTTGGAATTGTTGCCTAAAAAGACAGAGACTTGCGATATTCTGGCACGGTCAGCCGGCCGTCGGGTGAGCTCTCCGGGTCATCTTCTTCAGGGAAAAGGCTACAGGTGAACCGATCGGGTGAAGATCACCCGATCGGTTGAGTTTCAGCTCCAATTTCCAGAGAGAATAGTCGGTTGAACCGGTCGACGACCCGGTCGGTTGACACTTTCGTTGCTTCAGCGGCTGACAGGGTCGTGCACGCGTGCATCACCCGATCGGTTGGCTGTGTCCAACCGATTGGGTGGGGGCTGAAAGATAGAGATCTTCGTCATTTGGCCCCCCTGGGTCACGCGTGACTCCTCCCATTGCTCCGGGGACTTATGATATCGTCGTTAAACGTCCCCTACGCTGGCAAACTCCTACAAACACGTAAGAATACGGAGAAGTGAAAGAAAACAAGAAAATACGAGAAAACAGGTACGAGACGACGGAAAATAACGGAAAAACACAAAAGAAAACATGCATGAAGATATGAAATATAAACGCACGTCAAAATCCCCTAAGCTGAACCCTTCCTCGTCCTCGAGGAAGACGAGTGAGAGTAGGAGCTCGGAGGGAGAAAATAGAGAGAAAGAGAGAAAAAGAGAACTCTAAATCCTAAATCGTCCGTCAGGGCCAACAAAATCAAAAACAACACATCAAGCAAGCAAACACCAAATCACATCACTAAACCAAGGAATACGAGTCCAGACAAGTGCGGTGGGCCCACGCGGTGAAGCGCGAGTGAGCGTGGTCGTGTGCTAGCAGACGGTGTCGCTATCTACATTGTGCTATAAACTCCATATACACAAATCCAAGAAATGACCCAAATATCGATTCGATTTGGAATACGCGGTGAATATATGGCTCAAGCATGCATGAGAAGAGTATGAGAATAGAAACGCATCATGTGTCAGGGATTCCACAGCTAGGGACTCGGGCATCACCACACTATCGCCTAGGTAATAGCTAGAAATTCCCTATTCCAAGTGTTTTCGAAAGTGATGGGGGTTGAGATGATGTGGAGTAGAACACTCGGTGTAAATTCTCGCCTTCCCTTTATTTTCGGTAGATAGGAAAAATATTCACACACATTTTTTTCTTTTTTGGATTTTGGGTATTTGTATTTTTTTTTGGCTTTTTTGGCTATACATATTATTTTTTTCTTTCTTTTTTTCTTTTCTTTTCTCTCCTTTTTTGGATTTTTGGATTTTGGGATATATACACGTGTGTACCCTCCCAAGTGGGAGAACGGTGCACGACGAGGGGATTTGCACCAAGTAAAATAAAAAAGAAATCGGATTCTAAACACTTGGGCAAGGGAAATGTCTCGCTAATCAGAGCATAGGCTAAAACGGGCTATCCTAGTCCTAACTGTGGAATCCCGACACATGCGAAATGAAGCATACGATATATGTATATTCACGCATACAGAAGTAGATAAGATAGGCAAATACCGCATATTCAAATCGAAGCATGATAGTCTAGGGGTCATTCCTGGACAGGCATATAAAACAAAATCACAAAGTAGAAGCACACCAAACTCTAGTCACGACACATGATTCACAATAAGGCTAAGTGGACCCACGATGCATGAAATGCAAGAGGACTCGACTTCCTAGGGTTAGTGAATGTGATTATCGAAGCCATGCTAGGTGTGTGTGTGTGATTTTTGTGGCGATTCATCACAGGGTTCATCTCTAGAAGAAAGAGATAAAAAGAAGAAAAGAAAAAGAAAAACACGATGGAAAACGACTCAAATAACGAAGAAAAAGAGACAAATGACGCACAAAGTGCGACTCCCCCAAGCTGAAACTTGTATTGCCCTCAATGCAATAGAATTAAATATGGGAGGGCAATGAATATGGGGGGATACGCACAGACAAAATAAACACGAAAGACAAGAAAATCACACAGACGAAACTGAAAATAATAATAAAAATAAAAATCACACCACACGACACATAAACAGGAAATAAAAAAATAGAAAGTCACAAGACATAACATATAAAATAAACACAACAAGAAAAAAAACATCACACGACAGCACACATAAAAATTGACTTCCCCCAAGCTAGACGTGACGGTGCTAGCGATATGATGTGCTCGTGAAAAGGCAGAGATATGTAAGGGGGAGGTCAAAACAACGTGAAATCAAAAAGCAGGAGAGGAAGCATCCTCGTCCTCCTCGGTGGAAGAAGTGGGGGATGCAGTGTGGGTGGGTGAGGTGACTGGTGTGCGGAGAAGTGGAGAAAGTGGTCGAGGTGATGGATCGGTGGGTGTGGAGGAAGTATGGACGATGGGTGGTGTGGAGGTGATGACGGTGAGTGGGAGTGAAATGGAGACCAATGTGGTGGTGGGTGGTGGAGGTACGAGGGTATGTGAGGATGAAGGGGGAATGGGGGTAGGTGAGGATGGTGGGGGGAGTGATCGAGAACGCACCTGCAATTTCTTGCGGCGCACGTATGGGGTGACAGAAGTAGAGGGAAGTAGAGCTGTGGGGGTGATGACGTGCGTTTATATTTCATATATTCACACACGTTTTCTTTTGTGTTTCTCCGTGTTTTTCCGCCGTCTTTTATTCGTTTTCGTGTATTTTCTCGTTTTCTTTCACTTTTCTTTGTTTATTCATGATTGTAGGGGATTGACCACGTAGGGGACGTTTAACGATGATATCCCAAGTCCCCGGAGCAACGGGAGAAGTCGCGCGTGATCCAGGGGGTCAAACGTTGAAGAATTCATCTTTCAGCCCCTCACCCGATCGGTTGGGCATCTCCAACCGATCGGGTGATGCACGCGTGCACCACCCGGTCTCTGCCGCAGCTCATAAAGAAGTCACCCGACCGGTTCACAGACCTGTTCAGCGGGGGCCTATTCTCTGTTTTCTCGAGCAAAATGCCAACCGATCGGGTGACTCTCACCTGATCGGTTCATCTGTAGCTGAAGAAGAAGAGCTGAAGACACGGACGTCGAACCGATCGATTCACCCGACTGCTCCAAGATCCAACCGGTCACTCAAGAACTCACCCGACCGGTTCATGTGATCGGGTGAAAGCTCGCCGTTTTCTGTTATTATTTTGTAACGGATCAACCGATTGGTTGACTTGTCAACCGATCTGTTGATGTGAAAGTCTATATATAGAACCCCTAGGGTTCCAGAAACGGGGGCTGCTAGTTTTTTACTGTTTTATCTCCTTGTGACGGCTGTAATTGTTACTCTTTTGTAAGTTTTCAGATCTTTCTAAAATTTTAGTATTGTCTTTATTACTCTATTACTTCCGCATTGCAATTGTCCGATTATGATTCCAACGGTTAAATTTCATTTAGATCGCTTTTTCATGAATTTTTGTGAGTAGTTCCCAAATCTGGGATTTTGGTGGAAACCCCTTCGGGGGCTCTTCCCGATGCGTCCATAGGGTTAGGAAATCGATAGGGAGTAGGAATCTAACGGTTACGCGGGGTGTTTCATTTTCATCGGCGGGAAAAAGACCGCCTTTGACCGTTGGGCCAAGGGGGAATAAACTTGGCGGTTGACTCCCTACCCATAGCTCACGCCCTTAGCGTAGACGCCGAATCCTAGCACGCGGGAGCGGCAGGATGAGACGTTGGGAGTTATCGTTGCGGGCTTAGTGCTCCCGGGATCGATCAGTGTTAATGGACACGGGAGTGCCCACTGATCGAATCCGGGAAGTCCGGTGTATCATCCTGGGCACCGACCGGAATATCGGGCCCATGGGACGCCGGTACCACTTTCAGAGGCAACGTCTCACCATTAGACCCTAATCCCGATCGCTATCCATACCCGTAGGCCGTATCGGCGAGAGTCTCTCGTCGGGTTGGAAACCAAAGTCCCGGGTTTTCTTTCTTGTTGTTCATACCCTTTTATTTCCTTTCGTGACAACCATTCACCGATTCGGGCTAGCTCGCCCCTCGGGGTGATTTAGGTCCTACCTGACCCAAGCACATCCTCGCCTCCCTGAGTTCGATATTCCCGCACCCTACACTAACCGTGAAACTTGCGGTAAACGACACCGCGCCGCCGCGACGCAAGCGGGGCGCCTGTCAAGTTTATGGCGCCGTTGCCGGGGAGGCAACGTGCTTGTTATTTTAGGATCTCTTGAACCCTCGTGTCTAGCTCACATCCCTACCTCGCGATAATTTTCGCATTCTCCTTTTTCTTTTTTTCTTTTTTTCTTATTTTTATCTTTATTTCTTATTTTATCTGTTTCTTTTCCACTTGTCGCTTCACGGGTGTTTGTTGTTTTTCATGCGCATGAGTTCAAGGAGTCTTAACGACTTGATTCCCCTCTATCCAGAGATTAACGCCACCCTTAGGCGTTTGGCCACCGAGAAGCAAAGAAGGGAAGATCCCGAATCCATGGAGGAGAACACCCCACCTCACAAGTCTCTGTTGGAGTACTCGATGCCATCTATCGAGTCGACTTCCGCCATCCGATCTCCAGCTATTGCGGCCCAAAGCTTTGAGCTGAAGCTGTCTCTAGTGACATGGATCCAGCAGGACCAGTTTGCGGGTGCACCCATGGAGAGCCCGATCGAGCACCTAGACTCCTTCTTGGAGAAGTGTGACACCTTCCGGATTAATGGTGTCACGACAGAGGCTATCCGTCTGAAGCTGTTCCCCTTCTCTTTGCGAGACAAAGCCAAGCAATGGCTGAGGGGGAAGGACCCCAACACTTTCAACACCTGGGAGAAGCTCTCCAACGCTTTTCTGACGAAGTTCTTTCCTCCGGGGAAGACCATGAAGTTGAGGAGTGAGATCTCCTCCTTCTCCCAGGCCAGCCACGAGTCCTTGCATGATGCTTGGACGAGATATAAAGAAATGCAAAGAAGATGCCCTCACCATGAGCTTCCGAAGTGGCAGATTATTAATCTGTTCTACAATGGGTTAAGGGATGACCTGAAATCTTCTATGGACGCCGCGGCTGGGGGTTCCTTCATGTCTAGGAGCGAGGAAGATGTCGGACATATTCTGGAAATTATGGCATCCAACAATGAGCGGTGGTGTGACGAGAGAGACACACCAAGCTCCCGGGGTATACATAGAGTCGAGGACGTCGACAAACTTTCAAGCAAGTTCGACTTGCTTTCGACCCAGATCTCCGCACTAATGGTAGGAGCCGGTGGGGCCGGTACACAGCAAATTTCAGCGGTAGAGTCCGAATTCTTTGGGGAATTCGACGGTGGTGACATCTCACAACCGTTGGATCAGGCGAGCGCACTATTTTACAACCCCACGGGAAATGCGCCGTATCCGCCAAGGATAAATTCCAACCCGGCCTACTCTCCAAACAACCGGAACCACCCAAACTTCAGTTACCGGCCACCATATCAGCCCTCGCCGCCTCAGCAGCCGTAGCAACAAACATATCAGCCGGCTAGGCCACAGCAGCAACCACTTCAGCAGCAACCATTTCAGCAACAACCTCAGCAACAATTTTATGCCGCCAAGAATCAGCAACCGTTCCAGCAGCAGCAGCAGTATGGCCAACAGAGGGCCGTCTCTCCGGTTGAGTCTCTCTTGACTCAATATATTACCAACCAGGAGAAGATCAACCAAAAGCTGGAAATGGGTCAGCGAACCCTCACGGACCAAGTAACCCAGCTGGGGTTACAAGTGGCGAACCTTGCAAGGTCACAAAACCAATTGCCGCCACAACCGGAGGTGAACCCGAGGGGAGCAACCCAAACATCGGCACTCGTGCACGAGCACACAAATGTGTCCGCTATCGTTCTGAGAAACGGGACACAAATTCCTACTAGAGTGCCCCCTAGCAACCCGGAGGCACCGTTGGTCGTTGAGAAACCGATCGAAAAATCAAACGACGCCGGTGCTTCGTCATCAAATCCTATGACTCCGGAGGGAGTCTCTGAAGAAGAGAAGAAGAAGGAGGAAGAGAGCCCGAAAGTGTATAAACCCGTTGTGCCATTTCCACAACGGTTGTCTCAGGCAAAAATTGATGAGAAATATGGCAAGTTCTTCGCCATGGTCAAGGACCTAAGCCTGCAAATCCCCTTCCTAGAAGCAATCGAAACAATCCCCTCCTATGCAAAATTCTTGAAAGATTTGGTGACTAGAGGGTCTAGAAAGGAGAAAGTAGTGCGGACGGCGGAATGTAGCGCCCTTATTCAGAGGGCAAATCCGCCGAAACTCAAGGATCCGGGGAGCTTCTCTATTCCTTGCACGATCGGGGCAGTGAAGATTCATCGTGCACTCGTCGATCTCGGAGCGAGTGTTAGTTTGATGCCCTTGTCGATGTACAGAAGGATAGGAATGGGTGATTTGGAGCCCATCGGTATGACCCTACAACTAGCTGACCGGTCGGTCAAATATCCGGTGGGAATTGTGGATGACCTCCCCGTGAATGTGAGAGGGGTGCATGTGCCTGTGGACTTTGTAGTCATGGACATGCCTGAAGACGCACACACCCCCATCATCCTGGGACGACCTTTCATGGCCACTGCTGGCGTTCTAATAGATGTGAAGAACGGAAAACTCTCTTTGAACGTCAGCGGAGAGAAAGTTGAGTTTGATCTGGGATTATCCATGAAGCTGTAGAGAAATGTATGCCCTCGTGGCTATTTATCTTGATGAAACATCTTGTTCTATAAATGAAAGTATTCTTTCTGGTAAAGTATTATCTGAGTTGTTCATTACTCGGATTTTTCCCTTGGATTCATAGTTAGGTCACACATGTTTCGAAATGTAGATTACGATTATGGGAAATGTCTGACCTCTAATAGCTTGAATCCTAAAAGTGTTCATGGTCATAGATGTGTCGAGAAAGGGGATATCAACACATCAGACAGACCATTGCGTCCCTGTCTGGTTGGTCTCATAACCAAGCGACTTGGTAAAGTCGGAAACAGGACGCAGGTGCTCAGTAAAAGCTGAGTTCACTGAACGACCCAAACAGGGAATTATTAAATGGATACACATTAACTAAACTATCATTAATAACTCTAAGTGATAATAGGTAAGTTGGTCCTTAGGACTTGAGATCATTGTATGAAGCTATGTGTGGACAGTGTCACTTAGGTCTAATGATCTAACTTCGAGGCTAGGCCTGATGAAAGATCTTAGGCTGGGTGACACTCGAAACATATGAGCTAAGTAGTGATCAACAGAGGATTCGTCTCTTCCGTTAATGGGAAGTTAGTGTCACAGGTCAGTACGGCTCTCGGTAAAACCTTGGCCAAGGTATGTTGTAACTTGTACAACCTGTATGTACCAGAGACCGATGTATACCGACCACTCCTAGCCAATAGGGTTGATAGTGTACCATACCCTAGACTAGCCGAGTGACATAGTCATGACGAAGGGACTAAAACTGCGGAAATTATCACAGTCACAGTCAGAGTGATTTCGTCAGGCACTTTTGCTTAAACGAACATATCACGTAATCGATGATCCCCAAACAGGGACGACACCTACTGCTAGTGGCCACTGTTGTCTTGAGACTTCGAGTCTCGGCCTGTAGTAAGGGTCAGGCTGTAGGGTCTCACACCGAGTAACACTCACGTTGTAGTAACAGATAGAATGTATAGAGGATATCATTAGATGTAAAGAGAATATTAAATTCACAAGTTGGTTGTGAAATTGGAGCATTTGGGAATGGAGGAAATTTCGTATGGAATCCAGAGGATCAAACCGTGTAGGAATCGGAGCTCGGATGAGCCCAGAAATGCGAGAAAGGCGAAACGGGAAGTGGGATAAAACCCACTTAGCAAAACGGGCGGGGCCCGCTGACCCAGCGGGCCCGCCCGCTGCCACAGCGGGCGCAGCCCGCTGCACCCAGCGGGCGCAGCCCGCTGTCCCAGCGGGCACGCCCGCTGGGTGCAGCGGGCGCAGCCCGCTGCTCCAGCGGGCACGCCCGCTGCATACAGCGGGCGCAGCCCGTTGGTGACAGCGGGCTGAGCCCGTGCGGGTGTGCCCTAGCGGGCACGCCCAGTAAGCCTTAGGCGGGCGCGCCCGCTAAGCTTAGCGGGTCGCCCGCCACTTAAGTTATTTTAGGGTTTTTTGTTGAAACCCTTGACGGCTACGAAATTTGGGTTTTTGCTCAACTTTGAGCAATTGTTTGAAGGGTCAAACGAACTCGGATCTCGTCGCCGTTTGTTCCTACGCGTTCACCATCACTAGCTCTTCGAAATGATAACTTGTATCATCTCTAGAGCTCAACGATGAGTGAGGATTAATTGGTTGAAGGTTAAGGCTTTGTGTAAGCTACACTAACCAAAATTGAGTTAATCCATATCCCTCTTCCTAACATTAGTCCCACATTGCTCATGACAAAAGAAGGGGAGCCGGCCTCCTATATAAATAGGTGGGCACTCCCTTCTTTGTTTCTTGCACTAAGTCTCTGATTAAGGAGCTCACTAATATTTTGAGCAAACTTAATCTAGACTAAATTTATTCTCTCCCTCTATAAATTTTCCTGTCCTCCAACCGAGTCCTAGCAAGACAACGAGGAGGTCCGAATCTGATTCGGAAGTCTACGACGCGGGTTTACTCAAGTGAAATCTTCTACGGCTTGTGATGGCTTCGGAGGCAAGGTGCGCTACGGGAGCTGATCCAGTCTACGGCGAGGAGCGATGCAACACGGCTCGGAAGACGGCTCAGATCAATGAGCGCAAGACGGTGCGGAACATGTTGCCTGCTCCAGGGCAAGATTCCGGGTGAGTCAATTTTATATGCAATTAGTATAATTAGTAGTTAGAACTTTCTAGAGTTGGTCAGACCCAACTCGAGTCAGTAGATTTCCTGGCTTAGGGAATTTTTCCTTAGGGCTTTATTTATTAAATAGTTTAATAAATCATTTCTTCCGCTGTTTTATTTATTTTATTCGTCCGACTTAGGACGAATAGCCATAAATTAGCTCTAAGGGACCTTGAAAATCCCTACAGTGGTATCAGAGCCAGGTCTACTCTGTTCTATACTACTTTTTAACTGCATGTTTTAATTATGTGATAATTAGTTTAATGGCGCATTCTTGTTTTATTTTGATGTCACAAGAAAAACTTGTTAGGTTAGCCATTAATTGACTCTTAAACTTTATGTGATAAATTTTAACACCATGCTTAATAAAATTTTAAATTGTTTAAAAATTACCTAAAGGACGATTAGGTTAGCCATTAATTTCCCTTAAACCTTATGTGATAATTTTGAGACACTGCTATGAATTTTAAATTGTTTAAATTGCCTATTGGACGATTAGGGTAGCAGCATATAATTTTGAATCCTTATAGATGATAAGGACTTAATAAAAATCGTCTAACAAACCCATAAAATTTTGAATTTTAGGGATCCACTAGTTGATAAGGATTAACTAGTTGTAATTTAAAAACCATTTAGTTGTTGAACGAACATGGAAATGATGACAACACCTTCAATGGATCATGATGTCGGTCAATGTGCTTGGCTAAAGTTTTTGGACCAACCTAGCTAGACTGGGTAACAAGTTGTCCTGGCTTAGTCAATTCCCTGGCCGCGTCCGCTGGACCGCAAGGTGTCGATTCATAACTATGTAAGTCCATCGACTATACCTAAGTCTAATACGATAATAATCTTATTCAAGATAAATCGTAGCCCTCCTTGTTTTAGGAGTTGGCAACTGTAAGGAACATGTTTCGGTTGTTGAGCACACTCAAGCCGTAACAGGTCAACCTTATAGAAACCGATTTCTTGATTGACATCTTAACCTGACTGAAACCGTTGGCTCATCCCTAGAGCATCGGCGCAAGTCTAACCAAGAATGTAGTCTTAAGCTCTGACCCAAACCGGCGTGTCGTGCATACACCGAGCAAAGGGGCAAGTCAGGCTTGACACGAAAACAAGGGCCCGACTAGGCTAGCATTGTGATCCGGTTGAGCACACTCTTGATCACAAATGACTAGGGGTAAAATCGAATAGGGAGTCATATTTTGATATGATCGACAAAGAGTTCGTCTACCTACAGCCGAGTCGAACGACTTGTTGAGCTACACTCAAGGTCGGACGACTCAAGGTTGTTGGATTCCTGCTCCCATTTAATTTTAATCATGTTTTGGAGTAAAACGATCTGTTTATTAATGGGAGAGTATAATTGGACAAAATCCATTCTAATTATATTTAAAAAATATTTTGAACACATGCTAATTAGGAGTTCTAATCTTTGCAGCATGATGAGTAAGGTTAATAATATCCGAGATGAGAACTTATTAACTGGTTTTAATATTAATAGTGGCTGGTTTAAGAAGTCTATAGCAGAAAGGGAAAAATTAAGGGAAGTCTATACCTTAACCTCTAAAATGCAAAGTGTAGTTCTTTCAGTTAATTCTACTGCATGGGTGTTAGACACCGGTGCAGGTTCTCACATTTGTAACCAGTTACAAGGATTGAGAATCAGTAGAAAACTTGTAAAGAATGAGATAATTCTCCAAGTCGGAAACGCAGCAAATGTTGATGTTGTAGCCATAGGAGATCTTAGACACACATTAGCTGGTGGAGCTAACTTGCTTTTGAAGCAATGTTACTATATCCCAAATTTCCTATGCAATATTATATCTGTCTCAGCTTTGGCTAAAGATGGTTATAATTTTACTATCAGCGGAAATGTCATGAACATTGCCCTTGATGGTAAGTTGCTAGGATTTGGGACACTCAGCAATGGGATATACACTTTAAGCAATGAGGTGGTATTAAACGTTAATACTAGAAAGCGTAAGGAATCTAGTTTTAATGAAACCTATCTTTGGCATTGTAGACTAGGCCATATCGGAGAGAAGAGACTCAACAAGTTACATAAAGAGGGGCTCTTGGGCCTCTCGAATTATGAGTCATTCGACACTTGCGAGTCTTGCCTCAAAGGTAAGATGGCCAAAACTCCTTTTGCCAGTCAAGGGGAAAGAGTTATCGAACTCTTGGGTCTAGTACATTCCGATGTATGTGGACCCATGTCTACGTTAGCCAAAGGTGGATTTTCATATTTCGTCACGTTTACTGACGACCACTCAAGATTTGGACATGTGTTCTTGATGAAACACAAGTCCGAAACGTTTGAGCGATTCAAGGAGTATCGTGCCGAAGTCGAAAAACAGACTGGGAAAGGTATTAAGATTCTTCGATCCGATCGAGGAGGAGAATACTTAAGCCATGAATTCCTCACTTACTTAAAAGAGAATGGGATCCTCTCTCAGATCACTCCTCCTTACACACCTCAACATAATGGTGTTTCAGAAAGGAGAAACCGGACCTTGTTAGACATGGTTCAGTCTATGTTAAGTGAAGCTGAGTTAACTACTTCCCTCTGGGGCTATGCCCTGGAAACTACTATATACATTCTAAATAAAGTTCCGTCAAGGTCTGTGCAATTGACTCCGTATCAGATATGGACAGGGAAGAAACCCAGCCTCAATCACTTGAAGGTATGGGGTTGTCCTGCTTATGTCAAAAGGCAAAATCCAGACAAACTGGAAGACAGATCTATACTGTGTAAATTTATAGGGTACCCAAGACATTCGTTAGGTTATGTCTTTTACCATCCAGAACAACAAAAGATTGTTGTCTCTAGACATGCCACCTTTCTAGAAAAAGAATTCCTTGTGAAGGAATCCACTGGCAAGGTAATTGATTTGAATGAATGTTCGGAGGAAGTACCCACACAGCAACAAGTGTCGGAACCAGTGGGAGAGTCAGGACTTGACATCTCCCAACCAGTCAGTAGGAAGTCAAGTAGGATTCCTCGAGCACCCGAAAGATACTACGGTTTTCTCGTAGACGGGGGAATCGAGGATATCATCATAATTGATGATGACCCTATTAACTTCCAGGAAGCCATAAAGAGTATAGACTCTGAAAAATGGCTAGATGCAATGAAATCCGAAATAGATTCCATGCACGTAAATAAGGTATGGACCTTAGAAAACGTGCCCAAGGGAAATGTTCCCATAGGCTGCAAATGGATCTTCAAGAAGAAGATTGGAGCAGATGGAAAAGTAGAAACGTACAAGGCTAGACTGGTTGCAAAAGGATATCGTCAAATTCTAGGAATAGATTATGACGAAACCTTTTCACCAGTAGCCATGCACAAGTCTATTCGAATAGTGCTCGATGTTGCTGCCTACTACGACTACGAAATCTGGCAAATGGATGTGAAGACTGCCTTCCTAAACGGTGATTTGGAAGAGCAGATTTACATGACCCAGCCAGAGGGTTTCGAAGTCAGTGGGAGCAATGGAAAGGCGTGCAAGCTGCACAGGTCCATCTATGGACTCAAGCAAGCATCAAGAAGTTGGAACATCCGTTTCGACAAAACAGTCAAAGAGTTTGGTTTTGTCAGAAATGAGGATGACCCATGCATCTACAAAAGAACCAGTAATAAGAATTCTATAGTCATCCTAGTACTATACGTAGATGACATTCTCATAATAGGTAACGACATAGAGATGTTAAAGTCTGTTAAAAAATGGCTATCAACCAATTTCTCCATGAAGGACTTGGGAGAAGCATCCTACTTACTGGGTGTGAAGATCCATAGAGATAGATCTAAACGGATGCTAGGACTCTCCCAAACAAGGTACATTGAAACCGTGTTAAAACGTTTTAACATGGAAAACAGTAAGGGTGGTTCATTGCCAGCCAATCATGGGATAGCCCTCACCAAGAAGATGTCACCGCAAACCGACTTGGAAAGGGCAAAGATGACCAAGATCCCATATGCTTCTGCTGTGGGATCTATCATGTACTCCATGATTTGTACCAGACCCGATGTCGCTTATGCACTAGGTGTAGTAAGCCGATATCAGTCTAACCCGGGAGAAGAACACTGGAAAGCAGTCAAGACAATTCTTAAGTACTTGAGAAGAACTAAAGACTTGGTCTTGGTCTATGGAAGTGAACACCTGAATGTTGAAGGGTTCACAGATTCAAGCTTTCAAAGTGACATGGATGATAGCAAATCGATCTCAGGATATGTTTTCACTCTCAACGGAGGAGCAGTCAGTTGGAGGAGTTCCAAACAAGTCACTATTGCAGACTCCACAATGGAAGCCGAATACATAGCGGCCAACGATGCAGCAAAGGAAGCAGTCTGGATGAAGAAGTTCATTAACCAGCTCGGGATGGTTCCTGCCGTTGAAAGTCCAATACCGCTGTATTGCGACAACAATGCAGCCATCAGCCTGGTTCAAGAACCTAGATTCCACAAGAGATCCAGACATATTCTTCGCAAGTATCACCTGATTCGGGAGATAGAGCAGAGGAAAGATATAGAACTCCTTAGAGTCTCTTCAGAAGACAACATAGCAGATCCATTCACAAAGGTGCTGGCACGTGATCGTTTAGAAAAACTAGCGTGTAAATATGGTATGAGATACCAAAATAAATAGGCCTGAGTGCAAGTGGGAGATGTAGAGAAATGTATGCCCTCGTGGCTATTTATCTTGATGAAACATCTTGTTCTATAAATGAAAGTATTCTTTCTGGTAAAGTATTATCTGAGTTGTTCATTACTCGGATTTTTCCCTTGGATTCATAGTTAGGTCACACATGTTTCGAAATGTAGATTACGATTATGGGAAATGTCTGACCTCTAATAGCTTGAATCCTAAAAGTGTTCATGGTCATAGATGTGTCGAGAAAGGGGATATCAACACATCAGACAGACCATTGCGTCCCTGTCTGGTTGGTCTCATAACCAAGCGACTTGGTAAAGTCGGAAACAGGACGCAGGTGCTCAGTAAAAGCTGAGTTCACTGAACGACCCAAACAGGGAGTTATTAAATGGATACACATTAACTAAACTATCATTAATAACTCTAAGTGATAATAGGTAAGTTGGTCCTTAGGACTTGAGATCATTGTATGAAGCTATGTGTGGACAGTGTCACTTAGGTCTAATGATCTAACTTCGAGGCTAGGCCTGATGAAAGATCTTAGGCTGGGTGACACTCGAAACATATGAGCTAAGTAGTGATCAACAGAGGATTCGTCTCTTCCGTTAATGGGAAGTTAGTGTCACAGGTCAGTACGGCTCTCGGTAAAACCTTGGCCAAGGTATGTTGTAACTTGTACAACCTGTATGTACCAGAGACCGATGTATACCGACCACTCCTAGCCAATAGGGTTGATAGTGTACCATACCCTAGACTAGCCGAGTGACATAGTCATGACGAAGGGACTAAAACTGCGGAAATTATCACAGTCACAGTCAGAGTGATTTCGTCAGGCACTTTTGCTTAAACGAACCTATCACGTAATCGATGATCCCCAAACAGGGACGACACCTACTGCTAGTGGCCACTGTCGTCTTGAGACTTCGAGTCTCGGCCTGTAGTAAGGGTCAGGCTGTAGGGTCTCACACCGAGTAACACTCACGTTGTAGTAACAGATAGAATGTATAGAGGATATCATTAGATGTAAAGAGAATATTAAATTCACAAGTTGGTTGTGAAATTGGAGCATTTGGGAATGGAGGAAATTTCGTATGGAATCCAGAGGATCAAACCGTGTAGGAATCGGAGCTCGGATGAGCCCAGAAACGCGAGAAAGGCGAAACGGGAAGTGGGATAAAACCCACTTAGCAAAACGGGCGGGGCCCGCTGACCCAGCGGGCCCGCCCGCTGGGTGCAGCGGGCCCGCCCGCTGCCACAGCGGGCACGCCCGCTGGGCACAGCGGGCGCAGCCCGCTGCACCCAGCGCGCTGTCCCAGCGGGCACGCCCGCTGGGTGCAGCGGGCGCAGCCCGCTGCTCCAGCGGGCACGCCCGCTGCATACAGCGGGCGCAGCCCGTTGGTGACAGCGGGCTGAGCCCGTGCGGGTGTGCCCTAGCGGGCGCGCCCAGTAAGCCTTAGGCGGGCGCGCCCGCTAAGCTTAGCGGGTCGCCCGCCACTTAAGTTATTTTAGGGTTTTTTGTTGAAACCCTTGACGGCTACGAAATTTGGGTTTTTGCTCAACTTTGAGCAATTGTTTGAAGGGTCAAACGAACTCGGATCTCGTCGCCGTTTGTTCCTACGCGTTCACCATCACTAGCTCTTCGAAATGATAACTTGTATCATCTCTAGAGCTCAACGATGAGTGAGGATTAATTGGTTGAAGGTTAAGGCTTTGTGTAAGCTACACTAACCAAAATTGAGTTAATCCATATCCCTCTTCCTAACATTAGTCCCACATTGCTCATGACAAAAGAAGGGGAGCCGGCCTCCTATATAAATAGGTGGGCACTCCCTTCTTTGTTTCTTGCACTAAGTCTCTGATTAAGGAGCTCACGAATATTTTGAGCAAACTTAATCTAGACTAAATTTATTCTCTCCCTCTATAAATTTTCCTGTCCTCCAACCGAGTCCTAGCAAGACAACGAGGAGGTCCGAATCTGATTCGGAAGTCTACGACGCGGGTTTACTCAAGTGAAATCTTCTACGGCTTGTGATGGCTTCGGAGGCAAGGTGCGCTACGGGAGCTGATCCAGTCTGCGGCGAGGAGCGATGCAACACGGCTCGGAAGGCGGCTCAGATCAATGAGCGCAAGATGGTGATGAACATCTTGCCTGCTCCAGGGCAAGATTCCGGGTGAGTCAATTTTATATGCAATTAGTATAATTAGTAGTTAGAACTTTCTCAAGTTGGTCAGACCCAACTCGAGTCAGTAGATTTCCTGGCTTAGGGAATTTTTCCTTAGGGCTTTATTTATTAAATAGTTTAATAAATCATTTCTTCCGCTGTTTTATTTATTTTATTCGTCCGACTTAGGACGAATAGCCATAAATTAGCTCTAAGGGACCTTGAAAATCCCTACAGAAGCACCCCGATCCCCCTGATGACCCTCAGTGCAATTTGCTTGAGGTAGAAGAGGAAAAAGCTGCTGAGGAGAGCTCCTGGGAGATTCTCCTGAGAAACCCCCCCGATGACTTGGGGGATTCAGAAGATGGAGACGGCCCCGAGAATAAAGAAGCTGCTGGAAAACCGAGTGCAGCAAGAACGACCCCTCCCGGGTTCCCCAAGGCTCCTCCTGCGAGGAGAGCGGGGAAAGAGCCCATGGACCTCACTATAGACGAGGTCCGGATCCTGAAGAAGATGGCGGGAAGCGCCAACACAAAAGAAAAGCCCCCGGATCCCAAGAACAAGGGGAGGGTGGTCGAGCAAGTATTTCTCCAGCCGCCGACTACTCCAAGTGCCTTCAGCTCCAATGAGAAAGAGATGCCAAACTTCGGGCATCACCCGTATCGACCACCATGAGCATCTCTTGCGGGCGTCGAGCCAACGACGTTAAACAAGTGCGCTTCATGGGAGGCAACCCATGTTCTAAACTTTTTCCCCACTTTTCAGCGTTATTTTTGACTTTATTTTGTCTATTTTCATAAATAAAATCAGCCGCGAGAACATCCGTTCGGGGAAACAAATCTATTGGTTTTTGCAGGAAACAAGCCCCAACCGATCGGATGACAACTCACCCGATCGGTTGGGATGTATCAGATACATGCCGAGATCTGTCCCCGAATGAACCGATCGGTTGAGTAATGAAGAGACCGGGTGACAGACCGGGTGAGCTGGGGAGAACTCTCGGAAGTTTTTGGGGAATATCAACCGATCGGTTGAGTTTGAGCGCGATCGGTTGACGCGACCGGGTGAGCAGCCCTAAGTTCTCGGGAAAATGAGTGGAGCGGCCAACCGATCGGTTGACAAGTCAACCGACCGGTTCGCCTGTAGCATTTCTTCGGCAAGAATTTCGACCTAACCGTCAACCGATCGGGTGACAAGTCACCCGATCGGTTCGACTTAAAACCCTATATAAACCCCCCGACATCCGCTCGTTTTCACCCTCGCCCGATCGCAAAATCCGCCGTCGTTTCGCCTTCCCCTCTTCCCCAACAACCGATCCTCACTCCCCCACGCCCTCTACTCCTCGATTACTCCCTCTCTCCACCTCCTCCATTAATCCTTCCATCAGCTTCACCCTCACCCCCCTTTTCATCTCGAGTTTGACCTAATTTTCCCCCAAACCACCCCCATTTCGAAAATTATTGCCGAAGGAGTTCGCCGCGGCTCCACGCTACTCTCGTTGAACAGTGTGGGGACATCTACGAGCAAGCTCCGCCATTCCGCTTGGGTACACTCGCTCCTAAGCTCATATTTATATATTTGCCCTATTAATTGTGCTGGCTAGTTTGCTTGTGTTAGTGTGCATCCACTGTTTTTGCACTCATTCTTGCTCGCACGCTCACACATGGCTCGGGATAAGGACAAGGGGAAGGGAATTATGCGGGAAGAGGAGCCGTCTCGAAAGAGACGAAAACAAACACGCCCCCCTTCCCGTACACGAGCACTTACACTTGGCCCTCCTCCGCCTGTTATCCCCCCTGTGGACCCAATGTTGGGCCCGCATGGGTATATTTTTCGGAACCAGGAGCACAAAGATTTTTACCGTAGGCTCGATGCTCGAAGGCATCTATCTACTAAGTTTCCGTACGCACGAACACTTGTCGATCTCGGTGTCTTCACCGAGGTCGAATCTCTTTTCGCTAACTTAGGATGGTTGGCCTTTCTTAATGCACATGCCATATCCTACCCGGCACTCACACTCGAATTTCTCTCTACACTTGTCTGGGAGTCCGGGTCGATCATTAAATTCAGGGTGCGTAACCATAGTGTCACCACAAATCTGAACACGATTAACGATATATTTGGTTTTCCCAATCTCGGGGATGATTCCATCCGACACTACGGGTACACGCCCGAGTTTGATGTCGATCAATTCTGGTTCCGCCTCACAATGATCCGTGACTATCCCCGAGGAAGGGCCAAGGCCTCCTCCATCATTCATCCCGTGTTTCGATTGGCCCACAGGATCATTTCATCTGCATTCTTCCCTAGGGACAAGTCCGGTACCGTGACTATCCCTGACCTTTTTATCCTTTGGGCCATGACTTTCCCTTATGTCTGGGATGATGATGGAATTAGCTTCAGGGCCCCTACCGTCCCCATCCATGGCAGCGATTGGATTGTTTACAAGCTACTCGAGATCAGCCGGGCCGGTAAGGGGAAGTTTTGTTGTGGGGGCATCATCACGATCATCTGCTCTCACGCCCAATTCAATATTACCATCCCCGATAATCTTCCTGCTGCCGCAGGACCCTCACATCTTGATATTGATGTCCTGCGGCACATCCACATGATTAAACCCCGCTCGGATGGCCGCTTCATATTTCATTATGGCCACCCCCAGCCCCTTACACCATTCTGCCCAACCCCGCTCGCATGACCATTACCCTTGTGGGAGATTGGACTTTCCCTCCTGATCCCGACTTCTTAGCGGGGTTGAATCTTCCTTTCCTTCCCGCAGACGCCCGCAGACCACCGTCCCCTGCCGCCCACTTAGGCGAGCAGGATATCCCTGCGTCTGGGGGAGATTTATGGGCTGGCCCGAGTCGTCCTGTTTCTGCTCCGGGACCGATCACGTCTGAGCACCTCTTTGCTGCCATTTCCGGCCTTGTCTCCTGTGCCGGCATGACCACTGCCGCCGGCACCTCTTCAACCTTACCTGGCGGCACCACCTCTGCCTCGCGTCAGTCTACATCTTTTGGTTGCCGTCAGGTATCTGCCTGTTTGGGTCTTGAGAGAGAGGTCGCTGCCCTTCGTAAGCTCGCCATGTCCTCTGCTTCCTCGGACCCATCACCATCCTCCTTTCTTACTCACCCACGTTTCCTCGCACTTGAGAGGAACGTGGCCGCCATTCTTCGCCTTCTCACTCATATCCACGGACCACCTCCACCTTCACCACCCCGGCGATCTTCCCCTCCACCCACCCACACTTTCCCGGCATCCACTTCACCCCTCCCGACCACTTCCACGGCACCCACACTACCTCCTCCCTCCTCCTCCGTCACTCCATACCTGCGCCGGAGGAAATTGCCGGTGCGCTCCAGATCTCTCCCACCACCTCCCACTACCGTGACCACCGCATCCTCTTCCTCCATTTCTATTCCTCTCACCACCGCCTTGATCGCCTACCTACCACCACCACCCACCACCGCTGACACTCCTTCCATTGTTCACACCACCGCTGCCCCTATTCCTTCGCCTCATTCCCCACTTCTCCGCACACCCCCAGCCTCCCCCGACCACCCATCCACACCCTCTTCCGAGGAGGACGAGGACTCACCTTCTCCTGCTTTCTGATTTTTACTTGTTGATTTTTGACTCCCCCTTGCACATCTCTGAATTTCATTGATCACATCATTTCGCTAGCACTGTCTGGTCTAGCTTGGGGGACGTCTATTTTGGTGTGCTGTCGTGTTTTGTTTGTTTTTCTCATTTTTGTGTGTGTGCTTGTTTTTTTTCACTTTTTGAGTGTCGTGTCGCGTGATTTTAGTTTTATTTTTATTTTCGTTTCGTTTGATTTTGATTTTGCTATTTCTTTCATTTTCTGTTTCATCTATGTGTTTTCCTCATTTTCATTTCTTTTTGTGTAAGTGCGTATCCCCCCCATTTTCATTGCCCTCCCGTACTCACTAATATTGCATTGAGGGCAATGCAAACTTCAGCTTGGGGGAGTCGCACTGTGTGCGTCGTTTGAGTCCTTTTTCGTTTTTTGTGTCGTTTTCATCGTGTTTTTATTTTTTTTCTTTTCTTCTTTTTAGCTCTTTCTCCTAGAGATGAATCCTATGATGAATCGCCACAAAGTCACACACACCTAGCATTGCACCGATAATCACACTCACTAACCCTAGGATTTCGAGTCCTCTTGCATTTCACGCATCGTGGGTCCACTTAGCTTTTTGTGAGTCGTGTGTCGTGACTAGCATTTGGTGTGCTTCTGCTTTGTGATGTTACTTTATATACCTGTTCAGGAATGACCCCTAGATTATCATGCTTCGATTTGAATATGCGGTATTTGTTTCTGCTACATGCATGCTATATTTATATCGTATATTTCAATTCGCATGCGTCGGGAGTCCACAACTAAGGACTAGGATAACCCATTTAGCCTATGCTCTATTTAGCGAGAATAGTTTCCTTTGCCTGAGTGTTTATATCTCGACTTCTTTTTTGTTTTACTTGGTGCAAATCCCCTCGTCGTGTACCGTTCTCCCACTTGGGAGAGTACACATGTGTACAGCCAAAAACCCAAAAATCCAAAAAAAGGAGAAAAGAAAAGAAAAACCCAAAAAGAAAAGAAAAGAAAAGATTGTATAGCCAAAAAGCCAAACAAATATGCAAATACCCAAAACCCAAAAAAATTCCCGTGTGAATATTTTCCTACTTGCCGAGAATAAAGGGAAGGCGAGAATTTGCACCGAGTGTTCTTCTCCACATCATCTCAACCCCCATCGTTTTCGAAAACACTTGGCTTAGAAATTGTTTTTAGCTAGTATCTAGGCTATAGTGGCGTGATTTCCTTAACCCTAGTTGTGGAGTCCCCGATGCATGATACGCTTCTATTCCTACTCCTCTCATGCATGCTTGAACTTATATTCGCCGCTTAATTCAATTCGAATCGATATTTGGGTCATATCTTGGATTTGTGTATATCGAGCCTCATAGCACTTTGTAGAAAGCGACACCGTTAGCTAGCACACGACCGCACTCACTCGCGCTTCACCGCGTGGGCCCACGACACTTATTTGGACTCGTTTTCCTAGGTTTAGTGGTGTGATGTGACGTTTGCTTGCTTGGTGTGTCGTTTTTGATTTTGGTGGCTCTGATGGACGATCTAGGATTTAGAGTTTTCTTTTTCTTTCTTCCTCTCTATTTTTCCCTTCCGAGCTCCTACTCTCACTCGTCTTCCTCGAGGACGAGGAAGAGTTCAGCTTGGGGGATTTTGATGTGCGTTTATATTTCATATATTCACGCACGTTTTCTTTTGTGTTTCTCCGTGTTTTTCCGCCGTCTTTTATTCGTTTTCGTGTATTTTCTCGTTTTCTTTCACTTTTCTTTGTTTATTCATGATTGCAGGGGATTAACCACGTAGGGGACGTTTAACGATGATATCCCAAGTCCCCGGAGCAACGGGAGAAGTCGCGCGTGATCCAGGGGGTCAAACGTCGAAGAATTCATCTTTCAGCCCTCACCCGATCGGTTGGGCATCTCCAACCGATCGGGTGATGCACGTGTGCACCACCCGGTCTCTGCCGCAGCTCATAAAGAAGTCACCCGACCGGTTCACAGACCGGTTCAGCGGGGGCCTATTCTCTGTTTTCTCGAGAAAAATGCCAACCGATCGGGTGACTCTCACCCGATCGGTTCATCTGTAGTTGAAGAAGAAGAGCTGGAGACACGGACGTCGAACCGATCGATTCACCCGACTGCTCCAAGATCCAACCGGTCACTCAAGAACTCACCCGACCGGTTCATGTGATCGGGTGAAAGCTCGCCGTTTTCTGTTATTATTTTGTAACGGATCAACCGATCGGTTGACTTGTCAACCGATCGGTTGATGCGAAAGTCTATATATAGAACCCCTAGGGTTCCAGAAACGGGGGATGCTAGTTTTTTTTACTGTTTTATCTCCTTGTGACGGTTGTAATTGTTACTCTTTTGTAAGTTTTCAGATCTTTCTAAAATTTTAGTATTGTCTTTATTACTCTATTACTTCCGCATTGCAATTGTCCGATTATGATTCCAACAGTTAAATTTCATTTAGATCGCTTTTTCATGAATTTTTGTGAGTAGTTCCCAAATCTGGGATTTTGGTGGAAACCCCTTCGGGGGCTCTTCCCGATGCGTCCATAGGGTTAGGAAATCGATAGGGAGTAGGAATCTAACGGTTACGCGGGGTGTTTCATTGTCATCGGCGGGAAAAAGACCGCCTTTGACCGTTGGGCCAAGGGGGAATAAACGTGGCGGTTGAAACCCTAGCCATAGCTCACGCCCTTAGCGTAGACGCCGAATCCTAGCACGCGGGAGCGGCAGGATGAGACGTTGGGAGTTATCATTGCGGGCTTAGTGCTCCCGGGATCGATCAGTGTTAATGGACACGGGAGTGCCCACTGATCGAATCCGGGAAGTCCGGTGTATCATCCTGGGCACCGACCGGAATATCGGGCCCATGGGACACCGGTACCACTTTCAGAGGCAACGTCTCACCATTAGACCCTAATCCAGATCGCTATCCATACCCGTAGGCCGTATCGGCGAGAGTCTCTCGTCGGGTTGGAAACCAAAGTCCCGGGTTTTCTTTCTTGTTGTTCATACCCTTTTATTTCCTTTCGTGACAACCATTCACCGATTCGGGCTAGCTCGCCCCTCTGGGTGATTTAGGTCCTACCTGACCCAAGCACAACCTCGCCTCCCTGAGTTCGATATTCCCGCACCCTACACTAACCGTGAAACTTACGGTAAACGACACCGCGCCGTCGCGACGCAAGCGGGGCGCCGGTCAGGTGACAATGGAGGGAATGGAAACCGTGGAAGTAGATGAAGTAGTGGGGATGGAAGTAGTGATAGGAGAGGATGGTCGCCTAGGGGGTGATGGTGGAGGTGAAGAATGTGACGGGGGAGGTGATGATCGTCGAGGTGGTGAAGGTGGTGGTGTGGGTGGAGGAGGTCCGTTGACGTAAGTGAGAATGCGTAGGATAGTGGCCACGTCCCTCTCAAGTGCGAGGAAACATGGGTGAGAGAAAATCGAAGGGGGTGGGTCCGAGGGGGTGGAAGATGCAACGACAGCGCGAAGCGAAGCCAGCTCAGTCTCGAGAGTGAGACGAGCAGAAGTGGCTCGACAGAAGGAGGAGGAGGAGGTAGTATGGGCCGGATGGGTGGCGACAGTGGTGGTGGGAAGTGAAGCCGGGGTGGCATGACTAGGGCCAGCCCCAGGGTCTCCCCGGGACGCAGGGATATCCTGCACGCCTAAGTGGACGACAGAGGAAGGTGGTCTCAGAGAGCCCTGGGGAATGAATGGAAGACGGCGCCCCTCCATAAACTTGGGATCGGGAGGAAATGTCCAATCTGCCGCTAAAGCAATAGTCATACGAGCGTGGTTCGACAGAATGGTATATGGAGATGGGGGGTGTCCGTAATGGAAGGTGAAGCGTCCATCGGGGCGGGGCTTAATCATGTGAATATACCGCAGGACATCTAGATCTAGACGTGAGGGTCCTGCGGCAGTGGGAAGACCTCGGGGGATGACAATGTTAAATCGGGGAGCAGAAGCTATGATCGTGATAAGGCCCCCGTAACAAAGCTTTCCCTTGCCGGCACGACTAATCTCCAAAAGCTTGGAGACAAGCCAAGCACTGGCATGGACGGGAACGGTAGGGGCCCTAAAAGAAATCCCGTCATCACCCCGAACGAAGGGAAAGGTCATGGCCCAGAGAATGAAGAGCTCAGGGATGGTCACGGTACCTGACTCATCCCTGGGGGAAAACGTGGAAGAAATGATTCGGTGGGCCAGATGGAAGATGGGGTGAATGATGGAGGAGGCCTTGGCCTTACCTCGGGGATAGTCAGGGTGAAGGGTAAGGCGGAACCAGAACTGATCGACGTCAAATTCGGGGGGATACCCGGAGGGGCGGATATCATCGTTCCCCAGGATGGGGAAACCAAAAATGTCATTGATGGTATCCAGATGGGTGCGAATGGTTCTATTACGGACCCGAAATATGACGACCGACCCCGACTCACAGACAAGTGTGGATAAAAATTCGAGTGTGAGTGCGGGGTAGGACATGGCGCTAGCGTTCAGGAAGGCCAACCAACCTAAATTCGTGAATAGGGTCTCGACTTCGGTGAATACACCGAGATCGACAAGCGTTTGGGTGTGGGTGAATTTGGTCGATAGATGCCCCCGAGCATCAAGTCTATGGTAAAAGTCTTTGTGCTCCTGGTTCCTGAAGTGGTAGCCAGGTGGGCCCATCAGTGGGTCCGCAACTGGGATCATAAGTTGGGGTTGGGGTTGGGGTTATGCAGGCTGTGCGGGAGGAGGGCGTGTGTGTGGTGGACGTATGGTCTTGCTTCTCTTGCGAGAAGAGTCCCCCTCTCGCATGATAGCCTTATCCCTGTCTTGGTCCCGAGCCATGTGGGTGTATGTGCGTGAGTGAATGCAAAAGAATATGATGAATGTACACACACAAACGATTGAGAAAGTAAAAATTTCTAGGGCAAAATATGAAATTGAGCTGAGGAGCGAAGTTATCCAAGTGAGACGAAGATCCTTGCTCGTAGATGTCCCAGCGCTATGCAATGGGATGAAGTGTGAAGCCGCGGCAACTCGTTTCAGCAAATATTGAAAATGGGGGGGGGGGGGGGGGGGAGTTGGGCGAAAATTAGGCCTTGATGCGGGTGAAATCGAAGAGAGAGGGAGAGAGATCGATGGAGAGAGGGAGAGAGATCCGATTGAGAGGGTTGTGTTACCGGTTGAAGGAGAAACGAGGTCATGCGAGGGAGGGGAAGTTGAAACGGTGAGAGAGAAACGAGATCCGGCGAGGAAGATGAATGGGTGGGGGCGCTGGGTTTATATAGGGTTTAAGTCGAACCGATCGGGTGAAATGTCACCCGATCGGTTGACTTTTAGGTCGAAGAAATTTGCTGAAAATTGGCTACAGGCGACCCGATCGGTTGAGAACTCAACCGATCGGGTGGCCGCTTCACACTTTTTCTCGAGAGTTTGTACAGCTCACCCGGTTAGTCACCTGACCACGCTTTGTATCAACCGACCTGTTGATCAATTCCCCAAAATTCCCGAGACTTCTGCATAGATCACACGGTCAGCAACCCGGTCTCAGCTTTGCTTCACCCGACCGGTTCGCTGGAGCTCAGATACGGCCATTGTCTGATACGTATCACCCGATCGGGTGAGAGCTTGTTTCATGCAAAAATTCACAAATGGCCTAAGTCTCTTGACGGATGATCACGCGGCTGAATTTAGTTATTAAAATAGAAAAATAAAGATAATAAAAATCCTAAAAACAAAGATAAGAGTTTAGAGCATGGGTTGCCTCCCATGAAGCGCTTTTGTTTAACGTCGTTTGCTCGACGCCCGTTGATGATATTCAAGGGGGACGGGGGTGATGCCCTAAAGTCGGCATCACTTCGGATTCAGAGTTGGCGGCCTTCGGTATCGTCTGTGGTGACAAGAAAACTTGCTCGACGACCCTCCCTTTGTTGACGGGATCCGGGGCTTCTCCCTTATATTGGCGTCTACCGCCACTCGTTTCAGGATCCGAATCTCTTCTCCGGTGAGCCCCATGGGCTCTTTCCCTTTCCTCCTCGTCGGAGGAGCATTTTGAAATCAGGGAGGGACCGTGTGTGACGTCATATTTCTTCAGGCCGACTGGTTCTTCTAAGTCCCCCAAGCTATCGGGGGGATTTCTTGAAAGAATTTCCCGGGAGCTTGCCTCCACAACTCTCTCTTCTTCTAACTCTAGCATGTTGTATCTTGGATCATCCGGGGGATTGGGGTGCTTCATTGACAACCCTAAGTCGAACTCGACTTTTTCGTTGCCGACGTTAAGGGAAAGCTTTCCATTCTTTACATCTATTAAAATGCCGGCAGTGGCCATGAATGGCCGTCCAAGGATGATGGGGGTGTGTGCATCTTCAAGCATGTCCATGACGACGAAGTCCACCAACACATGCACCCCTCTTACGTTGACAGGGAGGCCATCTACAACACCCACCGGATATTTGACCAAACGGTCTGCAAGCTGTAGGGTCATACCGATGGGCTCCAAATCGCCCATCCCTATCCTCTTATATAGAGACAAGGGCATTAAACTGACGCTCGCTCCGAGATCGACGAGCGCGCGATGGATCTTTACCTCCCCAATCGCACAGGGGATAGAGAAGCTCCCCGGGTCTTTAAGCTCAAGCTCAACCTCTTCACATATGACAATCATCAAGTTACTTTGCAAGATAAAGCATCAAAATGCAAGATGAAGCTCAAGTAACGAACTCCTATATCTTGAGAAAGATGATGTAATTGTACCTTTTATTCTTGCATAACTTTAGATTGTTAAAGCCTTGATAATACTCTATCTTAGTTATTTAGGACTCAACCTCAAAATCCAAACTTCAGAAAATTAGCAGACCAGCACTTTCCCCTAGTCGACTAATACAGTATTTCTTATTTTATTAAGAAAAACAAAATAATTTTTGGTCAAAATATATTTTCCAATCATAAAGATCAACTTTTGAAAATTTCTCAAATTTTGGTTCCTAGTCGACTAATAAGTTTTCCTGGTTTACCAGACAGTTTTCCAAATAGTTATAACGTCAGTTATTATAACTGATTTCTATTAAATAATTTTTTAATTATTTAATGGCAGTTATAAACTACCTTCCAACGATCATATTGGCAGTTCCTAGCCATTTTTGGCAGTTTTTGGAAGTTTATATCCGTTCTCTTTCAAAGGACACTTCAACAACCATTTTTGGTCTAGCAGACTAGTTAGTTGACTAATACTTTTGCCTAGTCGACTAATTTTTGGAAAAATGGCTCAAAATCTTTTGAAAATTTAGGCAGTTGTCCAACGTTTGAAAACTAACTTTTTGGAATATAAATAGACCCCTAGACCTCTGCCTAAATCACACGAAAATTTTATCACTTTCTCTTTTCTTAAGTTTTCTTTCTCTCTTTAGAAAGTGTGTGATTTTCAGATTTCCATAGGGAAACTTCTGCAGATATTCTGTCCCTATAGGAAGTCCAATTTTCAAGAGTGTTCTATTACAATTCATATCTTGAACCTTGAAGATTCCATCACCAACCTTGAGCTATAATTCCCTCAATTTCAAGGCTATAGGTGATATTGTTTCATACTCTTTCTTTATTTTATTTGGTGAATCTCTTGTTGAAGAGATTGCACAAGTTTGCAACATGAGGAGTGTTGGCATCTTTGTATTTTGATTGCTTGCAGGGAGCAAGTGTTTTAGTGGATTCAAATCTCTACAGGATAGAGGACTGGACGTAGTATCACAAGGATCCGAACCAGGATAAAAAAATTTGTGTTTGCATTTGGAATATTCTGGATTGTGATCTTTTATTTCCGCACTCTTATTGCAATTTTTATTAACTTTTAATTTTGCAATATCGTCGTGATTTACACTATTCATCCACCCTCTTGTGTATTTGGTGTGCCAGGAGATCCAACAGTATCATTTTGCCCGAAGATCCCAAGTTTGTCAACTTACGCACTTGTGCAATCAGGTGCTGTACGTTGGTTTATCATGCGCAGACCCATGGCACATGTGCCTGTCTATACTGCTACAGTCGCCTGTCCAGCCCTTACACAGAATTCTCAATTTGGTAAGTTACGCACTCATGCACACAGGCAATGAATGTTTGTTTCCCAGTTGCCTGCCCATGGCAGAGGCGCCTGTGGATACCACATCAGTCGCCTTTCCTTAATTACCCAGAATTCCTTTTTGTAGTAAATTTCACACTTATTCCACACATACACCTGACGTTGGTTTCCCAGGCGCCTGCTTGTTTTCAGTCGCATATCCAACCTTCATCAATCGCATGTCCTATTGATCACTCCGTATTTTACACCTTTTTCTGCATGTTTGCATGTCATTTAGATCGCTCAAATCGTGTTTTTCACGTTTATTCGACAATATTGCGATGCTTTTTACGATTTGTTGTTTTTGTCGTATTTCAGGAGATTTGGAGCGATTTGGAGTGATTCTGAGATGCACCCACTCCGGAGTGTCACCGACGACTCTCTTAAGGAGTATTCTGCGATTGGAGAGGAGTGGAAGAAGAAAGAACATCGTAGGAGCGACGAGGAGGCAAAAATATGAAGAATAGGCATTTTTAGCATGCCACTCGGCCGAGTGAAGGAGTCACTCGGCCGAGCATAGACAGCCCGCTCGGCCGGCCAGATCGGACACGCAACATAGCTAATTTCAGTGTGCACTCGGCCGAGCATCGCCATACCACTCGGCCGAGCACCGAGTCATCCCTCGCCCGAGTGGAGCCAAGACGACAACAACCAAGAATGACCAACTCTCTGAAATCCGTCAGTCAGCCCCAAAGACTGACTCGGCCGAGTGACGAACGACCGTCAGCCCGAGTGAAGAACGCCCATCAGCCGAGTGAAGAAAAGTCACTCGGCCGAGTGACTCCCGAGGAGACGACCCCCAGGACCCCCAACTCTCTGGAATCTGTCGGGGTCTCTCACTCGGCCGAGTGACATTTGTCACTCGGCCGAGTGAGCCGCGCTGCCTGTAGCGTAAACTTCGATTTTGAGGCTGCGCAGGGGCATTTTCGTCAGGATTTTTGGGCGATTTTGGGGGGTATTTAACCCCAGTTTTTAACCTAGTTTAGAGAGCTTTTTCAGAACTTTTGGTAGCCTTTTTAGATTAAATTCTTAGGAATTAGATTTAGCTTTTAGGGAGGAGAGAAAAGTGATAATTTGTTGGATGCTATTTTGTTCTTCATTGGTTTGTCTCTCTCTCTCTCCCTCAAAAACTCCATTTTTATTGATATTTTGAATATTGCTATGAATTCCATTGATTTTATTTGTGAATTTCTATTGAATTGCATGATGAATTGTGAGTAGTTCTATCGTCTTAGGGCGTAGGGATGAACCCCTACGAACCCTATTTCTAATTTGTGATGAATTGGTGAAATTATTGCTAGAATTGATTAGGGTTAGTTTGGGATTGATTTAATACGAATAGCTAGGGATTCATACCGATTGGGATTTGCAAGAGATTGGATCCCAATTCGATAGGAAGCTCTAGAAATTCGAATTGGGTTACAATTGAATTTCTCCGGAATCGGTTTGCAAGAGATTGGACCGAAACTAGGGTTTTCAATCGTAATTCTACACCAATACCCGATTGCAAGAGAATGGATGGGGAAGAACTATCCCAATCCTTGGTCGTAGCTCGAGTTTGCACGAGAGTGGGCTCGAGATACGATTGAACGATGATGTTGTTCTTCACGCTAGTTTGCCTAGGTTAGGGTTTGCAAGAGATTGGACCCTACCCTAGGTTTGCTATAGACCGACAATAGCGAGAGAGCGTGAGCTTGGTTCTACATTTAGTTGCAATTAGTTCACCCGAATTTCAAGTCTAGCAATTGTTAAACCTACGAATCACAATGATGAGATACTGCGAGTAGCAGGGATTCCCTACCCCTAGGCGTCTTTATTAATTTGTTATTTCTTTTATACAATTAAACGACTGTGACCGCATATTTGCGAACATTTCTCGACTATTCTTATAGCCAGGTGATTGAAGAAGACACTGTTATTAGGCCTCCATGTGTTCGATACCCGCTCGCCGCTATACCGTGCGCTTGCGGTAAGACTACAGTGTCGCCATCCCGGGACATGTATTCGGGGCGCGATCAAGTTTTTGGCGCCATTGCCGGGGAGGCAATAGTGTTTGATTCTACCTACCTAGCTATTTTTCTTTTTTGTTCTATTATTTCTATTTTTATTTTGCCCTTCTACTGGGCTAACTATTTTTTTGAAACTCTGTTTTCCCTTGCATGTACACGAGATCCTCGGCGAACCCCGAAGAGATACTATACGATTCGGAGATCGAGCGTACATTGAGGAGGATCCGAGCGGAGAGGAGATCCGTTAGGAAGGAAATTTTATGACCCATCCCGAGACACCCGAAGAATTGGCGACGCGAATGGCAAGGATTATTTCCATAAGAGATAGGCTTCGGCCTAAGACTTCTTCCATGACCTCGTCCATAGCCATGCCGGAGTTGGCGGCCGACAAAAATTTCGAGTTGAAGACCAGATTGGTGGTTCTTATGCAACAATATCCTTTTCATGGGAACTCCCATGAAAACCCTCATTACCACATCCAGCTCTTCCTATCAATGTTTGCCACCTTCCAAATGCCGGGCATCTCTGTGGATGCTATCAGACTGCGCCTTTTCCCTTTCACACTCAAGGACAAGGCATTATATTGGTTGAGGACGCAAGCTGAAGGAATCTTCACCACTTGGGATGAGTTGGCGAGTGCCTTCGTCGACAAATTTTACCCGCCCTCCAAGACGGTGAAGATAAGAAGTGCTCTCATGTCCTTCAAGCAAGGACCACAGGAGACTCTCTATGAGGCATGGGAGCGCTTCAAGGACTTGCAACATCAATGCCTCCATCATAGCATTGAGGATTAGGAGCTTGTCCACAGTTTCTACAATGGACTCCAACCGGGCACGAAGCAGATTATTGATGCCACCGCAAATGGAGCCATTTTGTCGAAGACTCCCGATGAAGCTACGGCCTTGCTTGAGGAGATGGCCTCGAACAACCAACAGTGGGGCGATGAGCGAGGACACTCTTCGTCCTCCTTGAAGCCGTCTAGCATTTATGAGGCCAAGGCCGTCGCGGAACTAGCCAACAAATTTGATTCTCTCCACAAGGTGGTGGAGAGATTGGAGAAATTCATTACGGAGCCTCAAGGAGCCCCTTCTACATCCACGCTAACAAATCATATGAGCGATTGGCAAGACCAATCCCAAGTCATGTATGTAGGAGGAGAGCAAGGAGAAGGAGCCTTGGAGCAAGTTCAATACATCGCGGGGAATTCTGGATATTGGGCCAATCCGGCCACTAGAAACCATCCGGGCTTTTCTTATGCTAATAATGATGGTGCCTTGAACCTCCCACCTCAACAACCTCCTCAAGCCCGAGCTCCACCACCACAACCTAATTATCCACCACGGGGGCCACCGCAACAAAATTTCCCACAAAGGCAACAAGTGGGACCTTATAGGCCACCCGGGTATAATCAAGGGTGGAGAAATCCCAACCCTCCACAAGCTCAACAACGTTCGGATTTTGAAGCTAAGGTGGATGAGTTTATGGCGGAACAAAGAAAGATTAATGCCACATTGAAGGCGGGACAAGATTCTCTCGCTACAGTCGTCGCTCAAATTGGGGAGCAACTTGCTTTGCTCAATAGAAACAACCAACAATTGCCGGCTCAAC
This sequence comes from Scilla litardierei, assembly GCA_030789695.1. NCBI lineage: Eukaryota > Viridiplantae > Streptophyta > Magnoliopsida > Asparagales > Asparagaceae > Scilla > Scilla litardierei. The sequence goes on along the minus strand of CM061131.1, from coordinate 115,643,976 downwards.
CCGAGCCGAATGCACGGGGCAACACCGGCCATATCAATGCGGTCGTTGCGGTTACAACAAGAGGAGGAAAGGATACCACTCCCCACATGACCCAAATCAAGGAACCCGTGCTGGAGAATCTACAAGAGAGCGAGCCGACAATTGAAGTTGAAAAGAAGAAGGAACCGCAAGGAGAAGTGAAATCTAGAATGGAGGAGCTTATTGATGAGCGCCGATTTATGCCACCTGTGCCCTTCCCTCAACGGCTAGCTAGAGCCAAGATGGAGAAACGGCTAGCCAAGTTTCTCGAGTATTTGAGAGGGGTGAGCCTCAATATCCCCTTCCTCGACGCTATAGTGGAAATCCCATCTTACGCCAAGTTCTTAAAGGACTTAATTACGGGAAGGAAGAGGAAAGAGAAGATCATGCTCGCGGAGGAAGTGACTTGGTTCACAAAGAGGGAAAAGGAGCCCACCAAATTTAAAGATCCAGGGAGTTTCTGGATTCCTTGCACTCTAGGCGGCGTCCCCCTATAAAAAGCATTGGTAGATTTGGGGGCTAGTGTTACCCTCATGCCTCTCTCCATGTTCCAGAAGTTGAATACCGGCACGGATTTAAAGCCTACCGACATGCGGATTCAACTAGCGGACATGCGGATTACAAGGCCGGTTGGGATCGCAGAGGACATCCCACTCCAAGTTCCGGGGGGCATATGTTTGCCATGCGATTTCGTGATAATGGACATCAAGGAGGAGGGCGATACATCGCTCATACTTGGACGCCCATTCCTCGCCACCGCCGGTGTCATCGTCGATGTACGGGAGGGGACTCTTACCTTGAACGTCGGCAACATCGAAGTGGAGCTCCATATAACGAAGGCAATGAAGCACATGCCGTTTCATGAGGAGCTAGATTACATGGACCTCCTCGATGAGGTCATCGAAGAGGCGACCCCCACTCCATCGGCGCACCCCACGAAGATAGCTTCGAAGAAGGCCTAGATTTGACGAGGAAGAGAAGATGGAGCACTCACCCGATATATCCATGGCGATTGATGATGGCGACGCTGATGTCGCAAGAATACGGGAGCTCTGCAAGCTCTCGAAGTTGAGGACTCCGAAGAAAGCTCCACCGATACAAAGATTGGTGTCACCGACAAAGTCGAAGACCGGAACAAGCTCTAGCTTGGGGGAGCCACCCCCCAACATTGCCCGTGACAAAGGGGAGCTGAGGAAGACCACTCACCACCATGATCCAAATCCGAGCAGTCTTCCCGGCATTTTAGGCTAATAAATTCATGCCATAAGTTTGCATAAGGCAATCATTTTCCTCTTCTCCCTTCCATCAAGTTCTTCTCCTAAAGTTAGATTTAGACGGTGGAAACGCTGCTTCGATCCTCTGTGACGAAGTACTGACCGTTGTGGCGAATCCAAGGGTAAAGTTCAGAGACTACAGCGTAGCATAAGTCAACGTAAGTTCTCTTTCGATCCTCCATCATCGCGCGATGGAATCCTACATTGATATCAGAGCCACACGGGTTCGCCCCGGTCTCACCGATGAACGAGGTGTGGTCTTTTTCACGAATGAGTTTCCTACCATTATGGATATGGTAGGAGCGCATCGTGACAGAGAGAATCACAGCAGTTGTTCTTTTCACGTTAGGGTCTTCTGTCATTACGGATATGGCAGGAACTCTCCATGACGGGAAGAACTGACCATTCATCTCACCAAACTCGCACTCTTCATGGATGTTGAGTCTCCATTCAATAGAGAATGTGAACTCTCTTCATGTGGAGCGTGAAGTTTGCGGCCTTGAAAGTACGTTATTTTTTTTGGCACACGGCCATTAAAGAATAGATACTTTCTCAAAGAATGGGTGTCTCATTGGAGAAGAAGGTGGTTTCATACTTCTCATCGGAGAAGATGAACACGTATCACATTGGTGCATGGATATGCACCCCCTCCCATTGGGAAGGGGGTTGGCTTCGGCCAATGACAACCGAGCACCCCCGAAGGAGGGAGATGGACTCCACGGAGGGAAGGCTGGCCGGCCAAGGGAAGGCCGGCTGGCCAAGGCCATGGCCGGCCCTGGCCGGCCAGGGCAGAGGCCCTGGCCGAGGGGGCCAGGGCCCTGTGGCCGGCCCTGGCTGGCCTCGGCCCTGGCCGAGGGGGCCAGGGCCCCGTGGCCGGCCCTGGCTGGCCTCGGCCCTGGCCGAGGGGGCCAGCGCCCCCTGGCCGGCCTCGGCCAGGCCGAGGGCCCCCTGGCCGGCCAGGGCAGAGGCCCTAGCCGAGGGCCAGGGCCCCTCTGGCCGGCCCTGGCCGGCCTCGACCAGGACAGAGGCCCTGACCGAGGGCCAGGGCCCCTCTGGCCGGCCCTGGCCGGCCTCGGCCAGGACAGAGGCCCTGACCGAGGGCCAGGGCCCCTCTGGCCGGCCCTGGCCGGCCTCGGCCAGGGCAGAGGCCCTGGCCGAGGGGCCAAGGCCCCCCTTGGCCGGTACTGACCAGCCTCGGCCAATGCAGAGGCCCTGGCCGGCCCTGGCCGAGGGGCCATGGCCACACCGAGGAGGCCCGCCCCTTGGCCAATCCATGACCGCCGAGCCCCGGCCTCGACCAAGGTGATGGGGGGGTCTGCATGGCCGGCCCATACAGGACCGTCGCCAGTTGCATACGGCAAAACCCCACGAAAGGGGGAATCCGGCCTTGGCGCGGCCACGGCTCGACCCCGGCAATGGCCGGTGTAGGCCAACACCTCCCGCTGCAAAATACGTTTGCAAAATACGTTTGAAAAATACGTTTGAAAAATACGTTTTTTCAAAAACACTTTTCCGCTGCAAGTACTATAAGAGTACTATTGTTTGATAAAGTGATGGGGAAATATTGAAAGTTGTTCTAGATGGTGATTGGAATCGTAGAGACCTTCCGATTCTAGAGCAACATCTTCAATATTTTTCGAAAGTAACTTATCAAATGAAAACTTTATGCAATGTTTTTGATCAAACTTGTTTTATTTCTTTTGCAGCATTTTAAAACTGAAATGTCTTCCGCTGCTAAGAACATCGTCGCTGAGTTAAACAAAGGTGAAAAACTCAACGGCGATAATTACAAGCTATGGTCCATGAAGATACAATATGTTCTAGAGGAGCAAGACGTGCTCGAAACTCTGAAGAACATAATGTTTGAACCTGAGTTAGGCACTACTACCCAACACAGAAGAGACAAGGAAGCTTTTGATGCTTGGTCTCGGAAGAACAAGATTGCTCGCATAACGTTGCTGTCAAGTATGGCAGACGACATAATGCGGATCTTCTGAGAATATGACCTATCTATGGACATATGGTCCAAGCTAGAGGAGAAGTTTGGTGGCAACTCAGTGACCAAACTTCGCTCTTTAACTATAAGATTCGATTCGTACAAAAAGCGTCGAGATCATTCCATGGGAATACATCTACGACACATGGCGAATCTTATTTCAGAGTTAAAGGATGCAGGTCATGTGCTCACTGATGAGCAAAAAATCCAAGTGGTCATACGTTCCCTGCCAATCGAATGTGAACAAATGAAGATGCATCTCACTCATAATGAGAGCATCAAGAATTTCAGCGATGTTTCTAAGCACCTCGAGTTAGAGGAAGAGCGGCTTGCGGCTGCCAAGTCAAGTGCAGAAGTGCACATGGTTGCTAGTTCCTCACACAGAGGAAAGAAACGTAAACATCACTCGAAGTTTGCTCATGACCAACAAAAGCAACCAGTGTCTACCAAGAAACCCAAACAGAAGGGTGGAAACAAGAAATGGCACAAGAAGAAAGACTTGAAAAGGATCAAGTGCTTCAAGTGCAACAAGTTAGGTCACTATGCACGTTCATGTACGAATGGAGGTGACAAGGTAACTTGTAATAATACTAGTTACATATGTGTTTCTAGTTTAATATTTCTTGTAGAATCTAATCCTTTTTGGATAATTGATTCAGGTGCCACCAACCACATAGCAAGGGACAGACGGTTCTTCGTGGAGTATCACCGGATACCCCAAGGAACGAAGTGGATATATGTAGGAAACAACACACGTGTTGAAGTGAAAGGCATTGGGATGTGCAAGCTCGTCTTGGACAACGGCCGCACTATCTTACTACAGGATGTTCTCTTCGCTCTGGATATTCGAAGGAATATAATTTCTGTGGTCATCTTAATGGGTCTTGGTTATAGTTGGTTCTTTCATGATTGTAATGTGGATTTTTCTTGTAATAATTCTGTAATTGATACTGGGTATGTTTTTAAGGGATTCATTGAATTAAATAATATGTACGATTCCTCTAATTTTAATGAAAATTTCCTTGTTACAAATTCTTCGATTAATGAATCTGATGTAATTTGTTGGCACGCAAGGCTTGGTCACATTGGACCAACACGTATGGATAGACTTGCCAAACGTGGCCTTCTATCCAATGTTTCAAAGGTCGAAATGTCGACTTGCGAACATTGCCTTGGAGGGAAATCTTGTCGCAAGCCATTTGGAACCGGCATAAGAGCCGAAGTTCCATTACATCTAATCCATTCGGACATATGTGGTCCGATGAATGTCAAGACAAGACGCAGAAAGTCCTACTTCATCACTTTTATTGATGACTTCAACCGATTCGGACATAGCTATTTGATATCCCACAAAAGTGAAGCATTAACCTGCTTTAAAAACTATATGAGTTTAGTGTAAAATCAATTAGATCGCAAGATTAAGGTCTTGCGAATTGATAGAGGCGGTGAATATCAATCAGCAAGTTTTAAGGAACTTTGTGATGAAAAGGGCATAGTTCATCAAATGACTATGCCTTATACTCCACAACAAAATGGTGTTGCTAAAAGGAGGAATATGACTCTGATGGAAATGGTCCGTTCAATGATGGCGCAAGCTAACTTGCCAATCACCTTTTGGGGTGATGCATTATTGATGGCTACTTTCATCTTGAATCACGTACCCTCGAAATCAGTTAGATCCACTCCCTATGAGTTGTGGAACCAAAGGTCTCCTGACTTAAGCATATTAAAGCCTTGGGGGTGTGCATCCTACACACATATTTCCTCCCATAATTATGGCAAACTTGGGCCAAGGGGGAGGAAATGTATCTTCATACGATACACAGAAAACTCCAAAGGTTATGTTTTCATTGGTTAGGAAGACAATGGAGGACTGATTGAATTTGAGTCGAGGGATGTTACTTTCTTGGAAAATGAGTTTTCAAGATAGGACGAGATAAGTCAAGACTTATCTCTATTTGAGATTTATGATCAAGAAGGATTACCTCATTCGAGTGGGAGAATTCTTGGTGAAGAAGAAAATACGTTTCAACCTTCACCAATGGATGATACGAATGATGCGAATCCTATTCCATATGGGAATAATGATCCAAGTGGGAGCAATTCTAATCTCATTCCAAGTGGGAGTAATATTAGAATTGATCCGAATTCGAGTCAACAAGGACTTGAAGAATCTCAAATACGACGTAGTAGTCATACAAGGTTAGCTCCTCTAACATTTGAGGATGAATTCCCACAAACCTTTATGACTTCACTACAAGATGATGACTAGCCTGCTACTTTCATACAGGCCGAATCATGCCTGCAAAAGACAAATGGATGGAAGCGATGAAGGAGCAATTAGAATCCATGAAAATTAACTGAGTCTGGGACTTGGTTGACTTACCCAGAGGACGTAGGGCTATTGGAAACAAATGGGTTCTCAAGATCAAGCATACGTCTGATGGTTCTATAGACAGATATAAAGCTCGCCTTGTCATGAAAGATTTTACGCAACAGGAAGGGATAGAATACGAAGAGACGTTCTCACTTGTTGTTTGTTTTACCTCGATTCGCTTGATTCTGGCTTCGGTAGCTTGCTTAGACCTCGAATTACATCAAATGGATGTAAAGACTGCCTTTCTCAATGGAGAATTGGACGAGGAGATCTATATGGAACAACCAACAGGGTTTGTAAAAGAAGGAAACGAACATAAGGTTTGTAAACTTCGTAAGTCCATATATGGTCTTAAACAATCCTCGAGGCAATGGTATATACGATTTCAAGAAGTTGTCTTATCAAATGGTTTTACCATGCTTGATGAAGATAACTGTGTATATATCAAGAGGATCAAAAGCAAGTATGTTATTATGTCTCTATATGTAGATGACATTTGAATAGCCGAAAATGACAAGGGCTTTGTGATGGATATCAAGGCTTGGCTTTCATCAGTATTTGAGATGAAAGACATGGAAGAAGTCGCATATATCCTTGGAGTTAAGATTTCAAGGAATCGTTCGAAGAAACTTCTTTCTCTTTCACAAGAGACTTGTATAAAGAAGGTTCTAGAACATTTTAATATGCAGGATTGTAAGTCCATTGATACTCATATAAGCAAATGCGATAATTTATGTCTGAAAATGTGTCCAAAGAACCAAAAGGAAAAGGAAATTATGGAAAAAGTTCCATATTCCAGTGCAGTTGGTAGTCTTATGTACGCTATGATATGTACAAGACCGGACATCTTTTTTGCTGTTGGAATGGTAAGTCGTTACCAATCCAATCCAGGGCAAGCACATTGGAAAGCGGTTAAGAGGATAATGCGGTATCTTAAAGAGACTGTGGACTATGCTTTATGCTATCAAGGAAATTCCTTGAGGCTCGAAGGCTACACTGATGCTGATTGGGCGGGTGATCTCGATGAGCGACGATCGACCTCAGGACATGTTTTTCTACTCGGATCTGGTGCAATATCCTGGAGTAGCAAAAAGCAATCCTGCATCGTGATCACACCATATTTTACACCTTTTTCCGCATGTTTGCATGCCATTTAGATCGCTCAAATCGTGTTTTCACATTTATTCGACAATATTGCGATGCTTTTCACGATTTTTTGTTTTTGTCGTATTTCAGGAGATTTGGAGCGATTTGAAGTGATTCTGAGATGCACCCACTCCGGAGTGTCACCGATGACTCTCTTGAGGGGTTTTTACGATTGGAGAGGAGAGGAAGAGGAAAGAATGTGGTAGGAGCGACGAGGAGGCAAAAACATGAAGAATGGGAATTTTCAGCATGCCACTCGGCCGAGTGAAGGAGTCACTCGGCCGAGCATAGACAGCCCGCTCGGTCGGCCAGATCGGACACGCAACAGAGCCAATATCAGCGTGCACTCGGCCGAGCATCGCCATACCACTCGGCCGAGCACCGAGTCACCCCTCGCCCGAGTGGAGCCAAGACGACGGCAACAAAAGATGCTGAACTCTCGGTTTTTTGTCTGTACAGTCCCAAGCTCCGACTCGGCCGAGTGACCAACGCCGTCCGCCCGAGTGAAGAACGCCCATCGGCCGAGTGAAGAAATGTCACTCGGCCGAGTGAATCCCGAGGAGACGACCCCCAAGACCCCCAACTCTCTGGAATCTGTCAGGGTCTATCACTCGGCCAAGTGACATTTGTCACTCGACCGAGTGAGCCGCGCTGCCTGTAGCGTAAACTGCGATTTTGAGGCTGCGCAGGGGCATTTTCAACAGGATTTTTTGGTCGATTTTGGGGGGTATTTAACCCCAGTTTTTAATCTAGTTTAGAGAGCTTTTTCAGAACTTTTTTGCAGCCTTTTTAGATTAACTTTTTAGGGATTAGATTGAGCTTTTAGAGAAGAGAGGAAAGGATTATTTTGTTGGATGCTATCTTGTTCTTCATTGGTTTGTCTCTCTTTCTCTCAAAAACTCTATTTTTATTGATTTATTGAATATTGCTATGAATTCCATTCATTTTACTTGTGAATTTCTATTGAATTTGATTATGAATTGTGAGTAGTTCATCGTCTTAGGGCGTAGGGATAAACCCTACGAACCCAATTTCAAAATTGTGATGAATTGGTGAAACTATTGCTAGGGTTGATTAGGGTTAGTTTGGGATTGATTTAATACGAATAGCTAGGGATTCATACCGATTGGGATTTTCAAGAGATTGGATCCCAATTCGATAGGAAGCCCTAGATATTCGAATTGAGTTGCAATTGAATTTCTCCGGAATCGGTTTGCAAGAGATTGGACCGAAACTAGGGTTTTCGATTGCAATTCTATACCAATACCCGTTTGCAAGAGATTGGACGGGTAGGAACTATCCCAACCTAGGTCGTAGCTCGAGTTTGCACGAGAGTGGGCTCGAGATACGATTGAACGATGATGTTGTTCTTCACGATAGCTCGCCTAGGTTAGGGTTTGCAAGAGATTGGACCCTACCCTAGGTTTGCTATAGACCGGCAATAGCGCGAGAGCGTGAGCTTGGTTCTACATTTAGTTGCAACTAGTTCACACGAATTTCAAGTCTAGCAATTGTGAAACCTACGAATCACAATGATGAGATACGGCAAGTAGGGGGGATTCCCTATCCCCTAAGCGTCTTTATTTATTTGTCATTTCTTTTATACATTTGAACGACTGTGACCGCATATTTGCAAACATTTCTCGACTTTTCCTATAGCCAGGTGATTGAAGAAGACACTGTTATTAGGCCTCCCTGTGTTCGATACCCGCTCGCCGCTACACCGTGCGCTTGCGGTAAGACTACAGTGTCGCCGCTCCGGGACGTGTATCCGGGGCGCGGTCAAGTTTTTGGCATCGTTGCTGGGGAGGCAATAGTGTTTGATTCCTATAACCTAGCTATTTCTTTCTTTTTGTTTTATCATTTTTTTATTTTGTTTCACCCTTCCATTGTGCTAACTATTTCTTTGAAACTCGGTTTTCCCTTGCATGTACACGAGATCCTCGGCGAACCCCGAAGAGATACTATACGATCCGGAGATCGAGCGTAAATTGAGGAGGATCCGAGCGGAGAGGAGACCCGTTACGGAAGGAAATTTTATGATCCATCCTGAGACACCCGAAGAATTGGCGGCGCGAATGGCAAGGATTATTTCCATAAGAGATAGGCTTCGGCCTAAGACTTCTTCCACGACCTCGTCCATAGCCATGCCGGATTTGGCGGCCGACAAAAATTTCGAGTTGAAGACCGGATTGGTGGTTCTTATGCAACAAGATCCTTTTCATGGGAACTCCCATGAAAACCCTCATTACCACATCCAGCTCTTCCTATCAAAGTGTGCCACCTTCCAAATGTCGGGCGTCTCCGTGGATGCTATCAGACTGCGCCTCTTCCCTTTCACACTCAAGGACAAGGCATTATATTGGTTGAGGACGCAAGCTGAAGGAATCTTCAACTCTTGGGATGAGTTGGCGAGTGCCTTCGTCGACAAATTTTACCCGCCCTCCAAGACGGTGAAGATAAGAAGTGCTCTCATGTCCTTCAAGCAAGGACCACAAGAGACTCTCTATGAAGCATGGGAGTGCTTCAAGGACGTGCAACATCAATGTCCTCATCATAGCATTGAGGATTGGGAGCTTGTCCACAGTTTCTACAATGGACTCCAACCGGGCACGAAGCAGATTATTGATGCCATCGTAAATGGAGCCATTTTGTCGAAGACTCCCGATGAAGCTATGGCCTTGCTTGAGGAGATGGCCTCGAACAACCAACAGTGGTGCGACGAGCGAGGACACTCTTCGTCCTCCTTGAATCCATCTAGCATTTATGAGGCCAAGGCCGTCGCGGAGCTAGCTAACAAATTTGATTCTCTCCACAAGGTAGTGGAGAGATTGGATAAATTCATTACGGAGCCTCAAGGAGCCCCTCCTACATCCACGCCGACAAATCATATGAGCGATTGGCAAGACCAATCCCAATCCATGTATGTAGGAGGAGAGCAAGGAGAAGGAGCTTTGGAGCAAATCCAATATGCCGCGGGGAATTCTTAATATTGGGCAAATTCGGCCGCTAGAAACCATACGGGTTTCTCATATGCTAATAATGATGGTGCATTGAACCCCCCGCAACAACAACCTCCTCAAGCCCGGGCTCCACCACCACAACCAAGTTATCCACCAAGGGGGCCACCGCAACAAAACTTCCCACAGAGGCAACAAGTTGGACCTTATAGGCCACCCGGGTATAATCAAGGGTGGAGAAATCCCAACCCTCCGCAAGCTCAACCACGTCCGGATTTTGAAGCTAAGGTGGAGGAGTTTATGGCGGAACAAAGAAAGATCAACGCCACATTGAAGGCAGGACAAGAGTCTCTCGCCACCGTCGTCGCTCAAATTGGGGAGCAACTTGCGTTGCTCAATAAAAACAATCAACAATTACCGGCTCAACCCGAGCCGAATCCACGGGGCAACACCGGCCATATCAATGCGGTCGTTGCGGTTACAACAAGAGGAGGGAAGGATACCACTCCCCCCATGACTCAAGACAAGGAGCCCGTGATGGAGAATCTAGGAGAAAGCGAGCCGGTAATTGAATTGGTAAAGGAGAAGGAGCCGCAAGAAGGAGGAAAATCTAGAATGGAGGAGCTTATTGATGAGCGCCGATTTATGCCACCGGTGCCCTTCCCTCAACGGCTAGCTAGAGCCAAGATGGAGAAACGGCTTGCCAAGTTTCTCGAGTATTTGAGAGGGGTGAGCCTCAATATCCCCTTCCTCGACGCTTTAGTGGGAATCCCATCTTACGCCAAGTTATTAAAGGACTTGATCACGGGAAGGAAGAGGAAGGAGAAGATAATGCTCGTGGAGGAAGGGACTTGGTTCATAAAGAGAGAGAAGGAGCCCGCCAAATTTAAAGATCCGTGAAGTTTTCGGATTCCTTGCACTCTAGGCGGCGTCCCCCTACAAAAAGCATTGGTAGACTTGGGGGCTAGTGTTAGCCTCAAGCCTCTCTCCATGCTCCGAAAGTTGAATACCGGCACGGATTTAAAGCCTACCGACATGCGGATTCAACTAGCAGATGGGCGGATTACAAGGCCGGTTGGGATCGCAGAGGACATCCCACTCCAAGTTTCGGGAGGCATATGTTTGCCATGCGATTTCGTGATAATGGACATCAAGGAGGAGGGCGATACATCACTCATACCTGGACGCCCGTTCCTCGCCCCCCGCCGGTGTCATCGTCAATGTGCGGGAGGGGACCCTTACCTTGAACGTCAGCAACATCGAAGTGGAGCTTCATATACCGAAGGCAATGAAGCACATGCCGTATCACGAGGAGCTAGATTACATGGACCTCCTTGATGAGGCCATTGAAGAGGGGATACCCCACTCCATCGGCACACCCCACGAAGATAGCTTCGAAGAAGGCCAAGATTTTGCCGAAGAAGAGAAGATGGAGCACTCCCCCGATATGTCCATGGTGATTGATGATAGAGACGCTGATGTCACAAGAATACGGCCGCTCTGCAAGCTCTCGAAGTTGAGGACTCCGAAGAAAGCTCCACCGATACGACGATCGGTGTCACCGGCAAAGTCGAAGACCGGAGCAAGCTCTAGCTTGGGGGAGCCACCCCCCAACATTGCACGAGACGAAGGGGCACTGAGGAAGACCACACACCACAATGATCCAAATCCGAGCGGTCTTCCCAGTAAATTTGACGGGTGCATCTCATATGCACCCAACATCCCGCGCTAAGTTGAAAATTTAAAGGGGTCGAGCTCAAGAGCTTAAACGAGCGCTTGTCGGGAGGCAACCCGATGGTTATCGCATTTTTTTTTTCTATTTTTAGTTTTTGTTTTTGTTTTGGACTTTATTAGTGTTTTTGAGTCGTTTGCCCGAAAAATTGTGACAACGGGTCCTATTTTCTTTGGCAGGAGAGGAGAAAGGGATATATATCATTTCGAGGATGATCAAGGCGAAGAAGAGCGCTCCAGGAACGTGCTCGAGGCATAGGAGAAGGAAGAAATCAACTGGAGGAAGAAAAACAGAGATTAGAGCCAAAACGGAGCCAAACAGCAGAAAACAGGGCCTCACTCGGCCGAGTAACATAGCCACTCGGCCGAGCAAAGAAATTCGTCACGAGGGAAGTCTGCTGCACCCAACTCTCTGTTCTTTTTTTCGATTTCAGTATAAATTGTCACTCGGCCGAGTATATATCTTCACTCGGCCGAGTGAAACTGATACGCTCCTAGGGCGAGAATTGCCAAGTAGCTTGTGGCACTCAGCCGAATGGACTCTTTCATCTCGGCCGAGTGTGGCAAAGCCACTCGGCCGAGTCGTAAGCGGCGAGGAGTTTTTAAAAATAATTTCGTTACGATCACTCGGCCGAGTGACATAGTCACTCGGCCGAGTCGTAACTACTCCTATATAAGCTGACGCGGGCTCGGCGCGGAATTCGAAGCGACAAAATTTTCTCTCGCCCGAGCCCGCTCCTCTTCAACCCTCGCTCGCCCGCTGCTGCTCCCTCACTCATCCGACCGCCGCGCCCGCCGGTCCAACCGCCGTGCCGCCGACGGCCGACAATCGCTGCCGCTCCGACCGACCGCCGGCGACTCCCTCGCCGCTGGCCAACCTCCGGTACGCCCAATTTTGCCCCATTTCTCCATTTTCTCGTATTTTTCGACGATCCATGCACTAATCGAGCCCCTAAATCAAATTAATTTCATTATCTATCTATTATACCCCTAACCCCCTATGTATTTTGAATTTTACACGCTGATATCGTTGTTTGATGTGCATGCTATCTTGGGGAGCTTAGGGGAGCTTCCGGGGCACACTTTTGGCTTAGTGGAGGCGGCGTCTTCGCACGCATCCGCTGTTTTGCTCTCGCGACGTGTTCGGGTACCTTCGTTCCATTTATTTTAGCACGCCGCATGTTTTACTTGTTGGGTGAGCACTCGGGGCGCACATGTCACCCCGTACACGGCCACGCACTCGGGGAGCTTCCGCCAAGCGGAAGCGGACGGATGAGCCCGGCCCCTCCCACGTTAGAGAGGACTCCCCTCCGCCTTCACCACCTCACCCCACACAGCCACTTCCAGCCGACCCCGTCCATCCGCAGCCACTTCCAGCCGACCCCATTCACACACAGCCACCACCGGCTCTGGTTGTCGGGCCGCTGGGGATTACGTTCAGAGACGACGTACAACGTGTCCGATTTAAGCGTATCGCCCAGCGCCCGATAGTACCCTCCAGGTTCGCTCACTTAGCAGACCTAGACCACCTGGGGGTACCTGAGGGGATGCTCACGTTGTACGACAACGTGGGTTGGTGAGATTTTCTTTCCGTGTCGGTGGACACCTACGTCCGTCCGACACTCGAGGTACTTAGCTCGATCGCCCGGACCGCTGAGGGATGCTCCTTTAGACTCATGGATCGAGAGTGTCGGATCACTCTCGATATGCTTAGGGCATTCTTTCAGTGGCCCGCTGTCCCGACGCCCGACCGAGCCTATGCCCCCACTCACATCCCTCCCCCATCATTCGATTCACACGCCTTTTGGGCTAGGATCACGGGTTTACCTCAGGCCTTTGACCCTAGTAGGGCCAAGGCCTCGGCCATAGTCCACCCCTGCCTCCGCATAGCACAGCGCCTTATGGCGACCACCTTTCTAGCGAAGTACGAGCCTGGGACGATGTCTACACCTGAGCTCTATATGCTCTACGCGATGACTCGCCCCAGAGTTCTGGATAGGGATGGTGTTACGATGGTCCCCGCCGTTGAGATTGACGTCGCTAGCTGGTTTTTGGACCGCATCATCGTATCGGTGGGCGCTCGCTCCCTGATATGTTGCGGCGACCTGATCACCCTACTAGCCCTGATGACCGACGAGGACCTTCCGGCCAACCTGCGTCGACCTTCGGGCCCCACTACACTCTCGATAGACATCATGGCCCGGATGAAGATGCTTCGTCCGCACGTCCAGCGGCACTGGGTATGGTTGCACGGTCCCTTCGGTGCTGACTACATGATCCTTCCGAGCCCCGCTCGTACACACATAGGACCAGCACACGAGGACTGGCTACCGGCGATGGATCTCCTGATCCCCGCCGCCTACGTGCTTGAGGCCGAGGAGGCTGAGCAGGCACACCCAGCACCTGTTGACCCTATGTTCCCTCAGCCTGAGCCTGCACTTTCTGTCGCTCCCGACACTTCTGTCCCCACTTCTGCCAGTGTCGGGAGTACACTTGCTGAGCTGTCCGCCACGCCCACTGGTCGGTCCTGAGTATACACCCAAAGAACGGTTGTAGTTTTACCGCAAGCGCACGGTGTAGCGGCGAGCGGGATATCGAACACAGGGAGGACGAATGACCGTGCTTGCTCCTAATCAACCTGGCTACTTAAGAGAGAAATTTGCCTTTGGCGATCCTATCACAATCGTCAGACAAAACGTGCAGAAATATCAAATCAAATAAAGAACGTCTAGGGAATGGGGAATCCCCGCTACTCACCGTATTTCATAAATGTGGTTCGTCGGTATCAAAATTGCTTGAATAAGAATTTGGATGAACTAGTTGCAACTGAATGTAGAACCAAGCTCACGCTCTCGCGCTGTTGCCGGTCTATAGCTATCCTAGGTTTGGGTCCAATCTCTTGCAAACCCTAGCCTAGGTAAGCTAGCATTAGGATCAACATCATCGTCCAATCGCGCACCGAGTCCAATCTCTTGCAAACTCGGTCCGCGATCTAGATTGTGATAGTTCCTACCCGTCCAATCTCTTTCAAACGAGTATCGGCATGGAATTGCAACCGGAAATCCTAGTATCAGTCCAATCTCTTGCAAACCGATACTTCGAAAATCCGATTCCAACCCAATTCGGATTTCTAGGGCTTCCTATCAAATTGGGATCCAATCTCTTGCTAATCCCAATCGATATGAATACCTAGCCATCCGTAGTAAATTGATCACAATCTAATCCTTAATTATTAATTCTAGCACAATTTCTACCAATTCATCACAAATATGAAAGTGGGTTTGTAGGGTTCATCCCCACGCCCCAAGACGTGGAGACTACTCACAATTCATAGCAAGATCACAAAAGTAATCAATGAAATAAGCAATAGAATTCATCACAATATTGAGATAAGCAATAAAAATAGAATTTTTAAGGAAAAGAGATGCAAACCAATGGAGTTCTTCAATTGCTTCAACAAAAATCACAAATTTGTCTCTTCTCCAATCAAAAGAATAAAGCTAAAAACTAATCTAAAAAACTGCAAAAAATCTAAGAGAGAGGCTCCCTAAACTAGGGTAAAAACAGGGCTTAAATAGCCCTCAAAATCGTCCAAAAATCGTGACCAAAATACCCCTGCACAGCCTGTTTTCCGCAGTTTTCGCTACAGGCAGCGCATCGCACTCGGCCGAGTGACAAAAGTCGCTCGGCCGAGTGAAAACCCTGTCATTTTCCAGTAAGTCGGGGGCTTCAGGGGTCTTCAGTTCGGGGGCGGCTCGGCCGAGTGAGTTGTCGTCACTCGGCCGATGGCTTCAAGGCACTCGGGCGGACGTGATAAACCACTCGGCCGAGTGGGTCTTCTGAAGCACAGGCATCCGAAAAACAGTAACTTCGATGTTTTGGAAGGGCTTCGTCTGGGCGCCACTCGGGCGGACGCGATATCGTCACTCGGCCGATGTGGTCTTCGGTGCTCGGCCGAGTGCACATGGAAATCGTATCTGTTCAGGTCGGCCGAGCAGTGTCTCGCTGGTCGGCCGAGTGGCTCCTCCACTCGGCCGAGTGGGACACAAAAAATGCCCAATCTGATTGTTTTGGCCTCCTCGTCGCTCCTGTGACGTCCATTCTTCTTCCGCTCCTCTGCAACAGTAAAATACCCCTCGGGGAGGTCGTCGGTGACCGTCTAAAGTGAGCGCATCTCAAGATCACTCCAAATCGCGCCAAATCACCTGAAATGCGACAAAAACAACAAATCGTGAAAAGCATCGCAATATCGTCGATATATCGTGAAAAACATGATTTGGGCGATCTAAATGGCATGCAAACATGCGGAAAAAAGGTGTAAAATAAGGAGTGATCAAAATCCCCCAAGCTTGCCTCTTACTCGTCCTCGAGGAAGATAAGTAAAAGGCGAAACCGGTGGATTCGGAAAACGGCGAAAAGAAACGAAAAATGAAAAACGAAGAAGAATGAAAACGAAATAGAATAAAGTAAGATAGAAAGAAGCGAAGAGGTAGGATGCTAGATCTTTTCCTCAGGACGTGGGTTTCACTTACTCATATAGCATGCTCTGAATGAAAAATACATGTCAAAGAATTTTATTTTGATATCATAGTATAATAGTGCAAGTAGAAATAGAAAACCCACGAACAACGATATAATCATGAAAAACGGAATAATTTTAGAATTAGCATCGTCTGAAACATTTAAAGCGGTATACAAATCACAGATCACACACTTTTCAATTGAACGCTTTCTATCAGGAGTATAAGAGTATCACACTATAGAATAGAGAGAATAGAAAAGTATGGATTTCATGAGATGAACGCTAGGCTTAGATTCCTGGATTTCGTAAAGCTAAAAACAATCTCATTGAGTATAGAATATTACTTTGCCTAGGTCGTCATGCAATGTCAAGTAGTCACTCTCTCACACATCAATGGATCCCCTCCCCCAAGCTTATCTATAAGCGTGGTGACATAAAAAATATTTACATCCCCATTTTTATATACATATAGCTCCAAAAGTGATAAAAAGGAAGAAGGAAGAAAGAAAGTGAGATGGGATCCCTTATTGAGGATTTTTCCTCTTTTTCTCTCTCTTTTTTTTTCTGAGATAGCATATATACAATGATCCCAACTCAAAGAGAGATAATGATATACAAGAATGTTTTTCTCTCTTTTATTTTTTTTAGAATAAGAGACTTGGAGCTAGGAATTAATAGCGGGGGAAATGCCATAAAATAGAATCACTAAGGGGAGATTCACCAATGATTTTAAAAGTAGAGAAATGATGTTCAAGATTTGTGGAGAAAGAAATAAATATAACTCTCGGTTCACTCTATAAGACATGCACGACAACTTCAGCAGGGTAATTTAATCTACTCAGTTTCGATCGTAAAAAAGCTAACTAATCCAGATTTATCATAGCTAACATCATCCAATCATCCTGAAGTGAAGTGTACAATTCATGCATATAGAAGTGATAGAGGAAAAGAAATCAGTACTCCAGATATAGGCATTCAATGCGTGAATCTTGGTGTGTTTTCTGTGATAGCATACATATGAATATTCAGACTCAGCTAATAATAAAATTTCATCCATTTTCATGTGGAAAAAGTGTGGGTTACTATTCTAAATGCAAAGCAAGTCATAGCATCTGATATCTGAAATAAAACCTAAGACATGACAAATATAGCATGCATATAAAATAAGCTAAATCCAACGTCATCATCATCACAGAAAAGTCATCTCTAGCATGAGATGAAAAAGAAATAAAGATAAAGGGAAAAATAGAACTATTTACAATGCAGCACACAGAAAAAATAAGAAAAACGTGATGCATGGTAAAATGAAAGAAAAATAATGAAAAATGAGTGCAAAAGCGAAAAACGGTGTGAAAAACTAAGAATAAAGGTGGTAAATCAAAAAGAATGTGAGAACTCACTCCCCCAAGCTAAATCGCACAGTGTCCTCAATGTGCAAAGTATGGCACACCGAGAGACAAGAAATGTGAGGGGAAAGTGAGGATGCACGCATGGACAAGTGAAAAATAATAAAGAAATGAAAATATGATGCGGATATGATGCATGCACGGATAGGAGTGATACAGATATATAAGTGGCACCAAAAACTCTCACTCTCTCCCAAAAAAGATATATATAGATATGAGCAAAAATAGAATCCCAAAATAAGTGAGGGGAGGGGGGGGGGGTGGAAAAAAGTGCATCAGGACCCAGCAGAAACGGGTAGCACAACGGCAAGAAGAAACGATGGCATCAAGAGTGCCTAAGAAGGCGGTGCTGCGCCGTCTCCGTCCTGAGGCGGAGGTCGTGAGGGTGGTGCTGGCTGGACAGGCTGCTGAGCGGGGGTGGGTGTGGGAGTGGCAGCAGGCTGAGTGGGTGTGGAAGTGTGGGCAGGAACCTGCTGGGTGGGTGGGGGTACGCGCGGGAGACGCTCCAGAAACTGGGTGAGACAGTAGTGGATATGTGGTAGCAGGTCGAAGCGGCCAGCCATCGCAGTGACAGTGGCGGACAGAATCCGGAGGTCACCTCTAAGACCACTCACCGCCCCCTCTAGAGCACGAATGCTCTGAAGTACTGTGTCAGGGGGAGGTGGTGCAGAGGGACGCACCTGGCGAGGCTGCGCAGGGCGAGGCTGGCGTATGCGAGTGGAGTATGTAACGGGCTCAGCAGGGAAGGGAACAAAAGGTGCTGCGCCTGGAAATGTGGGCCGGGCCTCAGTGTGAGGCCGGGGCGGGCGGTGAGAAGTGGAGGCGGCAGCAGCGAAAGAAGAGTGCAAAAGAGGCAGCGAGGCGGCCAGATAGGTCGATGGCACAGAAGTGTGGACAGACGCCACGACGCTCTCAGAAAATACGGCAGGGGTGGAGACAGAGGTAACTACTGCTGGGGTGGAAGTGTGAGGACCAAAATGCGCAACCCCAGCGGAGATCATGCTAGCCATGGTCTCCACGACCGCGCTGAACGAGGGCTCTCCACTCTCAACAAAGGTCTGCGGGCGCTCGGGGAGTGCAGAGCAAAGAGGCTCGACGGACAGAGGGCCGGTGGTGGGAGTGGTAGTGGTGGTGACAGCCTCGGAAGTGGTGGAGGTGGGCTCAGCTAAGGTGCTCCCGACACCGACAGCGGTGTCAGGAGCGACGGAAACGTCAGGTATGGGCTGAGGGGCCACAGGGTCAGCGGGCTCGGCAGCAGGCTCGGCAGGCTGTGCAACAGGGTCTACAGGGGCAGCGGGGGCCTGCTCGGCCTCCTCGGCCTCGAGCACGTACGCAGCGGGGATGAGGACATCCATCGCAGGGAGCCAGTCAACGTGGGCCGGTGCAATCTGGGTCTGAGCTGGGCTCGGGAGAATCATGTAGTCGGCACCGAAAGGGCCGTGCAACCAGACCCAGTGACGCTCACCATGCGGACGAAGCATCTTCATCCGGCCATAACATCTATCGACAGAGAAGTGGGGCCCGAGACGCGTCGCAAGTCGTCGGGGAAGTCCTCGCCGGTCATAAGAGCAAGCAAGGTAATCAGGCCGCCGCAGCATATCGGTGAGCGAGCGCCCACCGATACAATGATGCGGTCTAAAAACCATGCCGCGATATCGATCACGACGGCGGGGACAAGCTCATCTCCATCCCTAGATAGAGCTCTGGGACGTGTCATCGCATAGAGCATGTAGAGCTCTGGCGTAGACATCGTGCCCGGCTCATATCTGGCCAAAAAGGTGGTCGCCATGAGGCGCTGAGCAATGCGAAGGCAGGGGTGGACGATGGCCGAGGCCTTGGCCCTACTAGGGTCAAAGGCAGCGTGGAGACCCGTGATACGTGCCCAGAAGGCACCGGCGTCGAAAGAGGGTGGGGGGATATGTGTGGGGCCGTAACCGCGATCGGCTCCGGGGACAACGGGCCACGAGAAAAACGTTCTCATCATATCGAGAGTGACCTGGCACTCTCGATCCATGAACCAAAACGAGCATCCCTCGTCGGTCCGGGCGATCGAACTCAAAACCTCAAGTGTCGGGCGGGTAAAAGTATCCGCCGACACCTGGAAAAAATCTCGCCAGCCCACGTTGTCGTACAACATGAGCATCCCCTCAAGTAGCCCCAGGCGTCCTAGGTCAGCGAGGTGTGCAAACCTGGAGGGTACGATCGAGCATTGGGAGATATGCTCGAAGACGGCGCGGTGTGCGTCGTCTCGGAACGTAATCCCGAGAGGCCCGACCAGTGGAGCCGGTGGTGGTGGCTGTGGAACGGCAGGGAGAGGCTGTGCGGGCTGTGGGTGCACTGCAGGCTGTGCGGGGTGTGCGGGGCCTGCAGGCTATGCTGGGTGGACGGTGTGTGTGGGGGAAGGAGGAGGAGACTCTTCCACCTCGTGGGCGGGGCCGGCATCATCCGACCTCTTCCGCTTAGCGGAAGGTCTCCTCGTCCGCGGCCGTGTCCGGGGCGGCATATCGGCCCCGAGCGCGTGCCGAAAAACGTAAAGAGTGCGGCGTGTGCAAAAAAGAATGGAAAGATTATACCCAAACACGCCGCAAGTGCTAAGCAGTGGAAGCGTGCGAAGTTCGCGCCTCCACGAAGTCCAAAACAGCCCGTTGAAGCTCCCCTGAGCTCCCCTAAGCTCCAAAAAGCAACCTGCGCATGAAAAAGCGATATCAGCGAGTAATAATCAAAATGTATGGAGCAATAGGGGTATAATGGATAGATATAGGAATTGATTTGGGTTAGGGTGGCGTTTAGCACATGGATCCTCAAGAAATACAAGAAAAGAGGAGAAAACGGCGAAAACAGGGGTACCGGAGATGATCGGACGGTCGGCCGCCGGCGGCGACTCGGGCGAGGCGTCGGCGGTGCTCGGCCGGCGGTGGCGGGCCGGGCGGCGGCGGTCGGCGCTGGTCGGGCGAGTGAGGACGAGAGCGAGGGGGGTTCGGGCGAGGCAGCTGAAGGGGCGCGGGGGTTTTGGGAATTTTTGCGTTTCGAAATCCGCGCCCCCCCTCGCCCTTATATATTAAAAGTTACGACTCGGCCGAGTGACGTGGTCACTCGGCCGAGCGAGGCCAATGAAAATTTCCTCCCCGCTATCGCTTCGGTCGAGTGGCTTTGCCAGCCTCGGCCGAGTGGAGTAAGTCCATTCGGCCGAGTGACTCAAGCTACTCGGCATGACTCGCCCTAGGAGGGTATCCGTTTCACTCGGCCGAGTGAACAAATATACTCGGCCGAGTAGCAGTTATATCGAAATTAAGAAAATAAACAGAGAGTTGGGTACAGCAGACTTCCCTCGTTCGTGAGCGGCTCGGCCGGACGAACTTGTGTACTCGGCCGAGTGACTAGTATACTCGGCCGAGTGAGCCTTGTGTTCTGCTGTTTGTCTTCGTTTTGGCTCTAAACTCCGTCTTTCTTCCTCCAATCGATTTCATCTTCCTCCTAAGCGTCGAGCGCCTTCTTGGGGCGCTCCTCGTCGTCTCGTTCCTACTCCTCATGATGGATCTACCTATCTCCTCTCCTGTCAAGAAAAATAGGACCCGTTAGCACAAAATTTTTGGGCGAACGACTCGAAACACTAAAAATTTCTAAAACGAAAATAAAGGAAAAGTAAAAATAAAGCGAACACCGTCGGGTTGCCTCCCGACAAGCGCTCGTTTAAGGTCGTGAGCTCGAACCCCTATAATTTTCAATCAATGCGGGATGTTTGGTGCATATGAGATGCACCCATCAAACTTTCCGGGGAGCGCGCTTGGATTTGGATGTTGCGGCGGCGCGTTCTCCCCCGGTGGTCTCCTATCTCGAATAGTGTTGGGGAGAGGCTCCCCCAAGCTAGCATTTGCTCCGGTCGACGGTTTTGCCGGTGACGCCGATCTCCGTGCCGGCGGAGCTTTCTTCGGAGACCTTGATTTCGAGAGCTTGCAGAGCTCTCGAATCCTTGCGACATCAGTGTCGCCTTGATCATCTTCAGCGGAGAGGTCGGGGGAATCATCTTTATTCTCTTCATGGCCTAAATCCGGGCCTTCCTCGAAATCTTCATCAAAAAGAGCGCCAATTGAGTGGGGGATCGCCTCCTCTATCACCTCATCAAGGAGGTCCATGTAATCAAGCTCCTCGTGGTAGGGCATGTGCTTCATAGCCTTAGGAATGTGGAGCTCCACCTCGATGTTGCCGACGTTTAAAGTTAAGGTACCTTCGCGCACGTCGACGATGACTCCGGCGGTGGCGAGGAACGGGCGTCCTAGTATCAATGAAGTGTCTCCCTCCTCCTTAACGTCCATGATCACAAAGTCACATGGCAAGCATATCCCACCCGGGACTTGTAGCGGTATGTCTTCGGCGATCCCTACCGGCCTAGTTATTCGCCCATCGGCCAATTGAATGCGCATGTCGGTAGGTTTCAACTTTGTCCCGGTGTTTAGCCTTAAAAACATGGAGAGGGGCATGAGGCTCACACTAGCCCCAAGATCAACCAACGCCTTTTGAAGAGGAACGCCGCCCAAGGTGCAAGGAATCCGAAAACTCCCCGGATCTTTAAATTTTGCCGGCTCCTTCTCTCTCTTGGTGAACCAAGAGCCCTCCTCGGCTAGCATGATCTTCTCCTTCCTCTTTCTCCCCGAAATCAAGTCCTTCAAAAATTTAGCATACGTGGGGATCTCGACGATGGCGTCAAGGAAGGGGATGTTAAGGCTAACTCCTCTTAGGTACTCGAGGAATTTCGCTAGCCTTTTCTCCATTTTCGCTTTCGCTAGTCTTTGGGGGAATGGGACCGGTGGCATGAAGCGCCTTTCCTCAATCAATTTTTCCGCTCTAGATTTCTCCTTTTCTTGTGGCTCCTTCTCCTTATCAACCTCAACTACCGGCTCAACCGGCTCCAAGCTTTCCTCCACGGCCTCCTTGGTAGGAATCATAGCGGGGGTGGTGTCCTTGCCGCCTCTAGTAGTGACGGCAACTACAGCGTTGATGTGGCCGGTGTTGCCCCGTGGGTTTTGCTCCGGTTGCGCCGGCAATCGTTGAGTGTTCCGATTGAGCAACGCTAATTGCTCCGATATTTGAGCCACTACGGTATTAAGAGAGTCTTGCCCCGCCTTCAAAGTAGCATTCACCTTATTTTGCTCGACCATGAACGCCTCCACTCTAGCCTCGAAGTCGGATCGTTGTGGAGCTTGTGGGGGATTTTGATTTTGGTTCCTCCACCCTTGGTTGTATCCGGGAGGCCTATATGGTGGAACTTGTTGCTTCGGTTGAAAGTTTTGTTGAGTAGGCCCCCTCGGTGGATAGTTTTGTTGTTGGGGTGGTGGTGGTCGAGCTTGTTGAGGCGGTGGTTGTGGCGGGTTCAAAGCTCCTTCATTGTTGGCGTAGCAGAATCCCGGATGATTTCTTGCGGCCGGATTGGACCAATACCCTTGGTTCCCCGCAACATATTGTACTTGCTCCAAGGATCCTTCTCCTTGCTCTCCTCCCGAGTACATGACTTGAGATTGGTCTTGCCAATCACACATTTGGTTGGTCGGTGCGGAGGTGGATGGGCTTCCTTGGGGCTCCGTGATAAACTTCTCCAATCTCTCCACCACTTTGTGGAGAGAATCGAATTTGCTCGTGAGCTCCGCTACGGCCTTCGCCTCGTAGATGCTTGTTGGCTTTAAGGAGGATGTGGAGTGTCCTCGCTCATCGCCCCATTGTTGATTATTTGAGGCCATCTCCTCAATTAGGGCCGTTGCTTCCTCGGGAGTCTTTGACAAGATTGCACCATTCGCCGCGGCATCAATAATTTGTTTGGTCCCCGGTTGGAGACCAATGTAGAAGCTATGCACTAGCTCCCAATCTTCTATACTGTGGTGCGGGCATTGATGCTGTAGATCCTTAAAGCGCTCCCAAGCTTCATAGAGCGTCTCCTGTAGTCCTTGCTTGAAGGACATGAGAGCGCTCCGGATCTTCACCGTCTTGGATGGCGGATAGAAATTGTCAATAAACGCACTCGCCAACTCGTCCCAAGTAGTGAATACACCCTCAGCTTGCGTCCTCAACCAATAGAGTGCCTTGTCCTTTAGCGTGAAGGGGAAGAGGCGCAGTCTGATGGCATCAATGGAGACCCCCGTCATCTGAAATGTGGCGTACTTCGACAAGAATAGTTGGATGTGGTAGTGGGGGTTCTCATGTGCGTTCCCATGAAATGGGTCTTATTGCATCAAAACCACCAATCCAGTTTTTAGCTCGAAGTTCTTGTCGGCCGCCAACTGCGGCATGGCGATGGATGAGGTGGTAGAAGAAGTCTTAGGCCTAAGCCTATCGCGAATAGAAATTATTCTCGCCATCCTTGCCGCCAATTCTTCAGGAGTTTCCGGGTTGGTCATGAACCGCCCTTCCGGACCTTGTCTCCTTTCCGCTCTAAGTCTCCGCGCGGTACGTTCGATCTCGGGATCAAATAGTATAGCTTCAGGGTCCGCCGTAGATCTCGTGTTCATGCACAGAGAAAACAGAGTTTCAAAGAAATGATTAGAACCGTGGAAGGGTTAGGTAAGAAATAAGAAATAAAAATAATGATAATAATAATAATAAAAAAAGAAAAAGAATAGCTAGGGTGAGAAAGAATCAAACGCAATCGCCTCCCCGGCAACGGCGCCAAAAACTTGGTCGGTCCTGAGTATACACCCAAAGAACGGTTGTAGTTTTACCGCAAGCGCACGGTGTAGCGGCGAGCGGGATATCGAACACAGGGAGGACGAATGACCGTGCTTGCTCCTAATCAACCTGTCTACTTAAGAGAGAAAGTTGCCTTTGGCGATCCTGTCACAATCGTCAGACAAAACGTGCAGTAATATCAAATCAAATAAAGAACGTCTAGGGAATGGGGAATCCCCGCTACTCACCGTATTTCATAAATGTGGTTCGTCGGTATCAAAATTGCTTGAATAAGAATTTGGATGAACTAGTTGCAACTGAATGTAGAACCAAGCTCACGCTCTCGCGCTGTTGCCGGTCTATAGCTATCCTAGGTTTGGGTCCAATCTCTTGCAAACCCTAGCCTAGGTAAGCTAGCATTAGGATCAACATCATCGTCCAATCGCGCACCGAGTCCAATCTCTTGCAAACTCGGTCCGCGATCTAGATTGTGATAGTTCCTACCCGTCCAATCTCTTTCAAACGAGTATCGGCATGGAATTGCAACCGGAAATCCTAGTATCGGTCCAATCTCTTGCAAACCGATACTTCGAAAATCCGATTCCAACCCAATTCGGATTTCTAGGGCTTCCTATCAAATTGGGATCCAATCTCTTGCTAATCCCAATCGATATGAATACCTAGCCATCCGTAGTAAATTGATCACAATCTAATCCTTAATTATTAATTCTAGCACAATTTCTACCAATTCATCACAAATATGAAAGTGGGTTTGTAGGGTTCATCCCCACGCCCCAAGACGTGGAGACTACTCACAATTCATAGCAAGATCACAAAAGTAATCAATGAAATAAGCAATAGAATTCATCACAATATTGAGATAAGCAATAAAAATAGAATTTTTAAGGAAAAGAGATGCAAACCAATGGAGTTCTTCAATTGCTTCAACAAAAATCACAAATTTGTCTCTTCTCCAATCAAAAGAATAAAGCTAAAAACTAATCTAAAAAACTGCAAAAAATCTAAGAGAGAGGCTCCCTAAACTAGGGTAAAAACAGGGCTTAAATAGCCCTCAAAATCGTCTAAAAATCGTGACCAAAATACCCCTGCACAGCCTGTTTTCCGCAGTTTTCGCTACAAGCAGCGCATCGCACTCGGCCGAGTGACAAAAGTCGCTCGGCCGAGTGAAAACCCTGTCATTTTCCAGTAAGTCGGGGGCTTCAGGGGTCTTCAGTTCGGGGGCGGCTCGGCCGAGTGAGTTGTCGTCACTCGGCCGATGGCTTCAAGGCACTCGGGCGGACGTGATAAACCACTCGGCCGAGTGGGTCTTCTGAAGCACAGGCAGCCGAAAAATAGTAACTTCGATGTTTTGGAAGGGCTTCGTCTGGGCACCACTCGGGCGGACGCGATATCGTCACTCGGCCGATGTGGTCTTCGGTGCTCGGCCGAGTGCACATGGAAATCGTATCTGTTCAGGTCGGCCGAGCAGTGTCTCGCTGGTCGGCCGAGTGGCTCCTCCACTCGGCCGAGTGGGACACAAAAAATGCCCAATCTGATTGGTTTGGCCTCCTCGTCGCTCCTGTGACGTCTATTCTTCTTCCGCTCCTCTCCAACAGCAAAATACCCCTCGGGGAGGTCGTCGGTGACCGTCTAAAGTGAGCGCATCTCAAGATCACTCCAAATCGCGCCAAATCACCTGAAATGCGACAAAAACAACAAATCGTGAAAAGCATCGCAATATCGTCGATATATTATGAAAAACATGATTTGGGCGATCTAAATGGCATGCAAACATGCGGAAAAAAGGTGTAAAATAAGGAGTGATCACCCACCCCATCCTCCTCCACCCCCACCACTGCTGTGCCCCTGTCGGTTGAGCCACTCACCTCTCTGCTACCCGAGCGTCCACCTTCTATAGTTGAGAGCGGCGCGCCTTCCTTCACTTCCGTCGTGGAGGCCCTATCCACTTTTATCTCCGCTGGGGTTTCACCTTTTGGACCCCACACTTCCTCCCCAGCGGTCGATCCTTCTGTCTCCACCGTAGCTGTTCTATCTGAGAGTGTCGTGACGTCTGTTCCCACGTCTGTGTCACTGACCTCTCTTGCTACCTCGTCACCGATTTTGTCTTCCACTTCCACTACTGCTGCTTCCACCTCACACCAGCCTGCGTCCCAGCCTCGCACTGAGGCTGGGCATCCACTAGAGAGCACAACACCCTTTCCACCCATGCCTGCTGTCCCGATCACCTACACTGCCCGTATCTGACAACCCCGCCCTGCTCAACCTAGACCTGTCTGTCCCTCCGCTCCACCACCCCCTGACGCCTTAGTTTAGAGCGTTCGTGCTCTTGAGGGGGCGATGAGTGGACTCAGGGGCGATTTTAGGGCTCTGTATTCCACAGTCACCGCCATGCAGCACTGCTTCGAGCTACTTCCCGGCATTCACTTTTGCCTGACCCAGATTCTCGAGCGACTGCCACGACCACCACCCACCCAGCAGACTGTTCCACGCCGACCACCCCCACCACCACCCACCCAGCAGACTGTTACCCAGCCACCACCACCCCCACCTCTGCCTCAGGACGGAGATGGCGCAGCACCACCAACTTAGGCACACCCTTGATGCCATCGATATTTTTTGTCGTTATGCTGCCCATTCTTTGCTTGGTCCTGATGATTTTTGACCACCCCTCCACCCCTCATTATTTTTGTCCACATTTTGATCATATCATTCTATATCCTTTTTCGGGAGTGAGGGAGAGTATTTTTGGTGGCACACACATATCTGCATCACTCTTATCCTTGCATGCATCACATTCGCATCATATTTTTCATTTTGTTATTTTTATTTCTTTTTATCATGCATGCATACCCACCCCCCTCCCATTACACGTCTCTCGGTGTGCCATACTTCGCACATTGAGGACACTGTGCACTTTAGCTTGGGGGAGTGAGTTCTCACACTTTTTTGCTTTTATCACCTTTTATTTTTAGTTTTTTCACGTTTTTCCACTTTTGCACACATTTTCATCACGTTTTTTCTTTTTTACCATGCATCACGTTTTTTTCTTATTTTCCTTGTGTGCTGCATTGTAAATATCCTTGTTTTTCGTTTATCTTTATTTCTTTCATCTTTTGCTAGAGATGACTTTTCTGTGATGATGATGACGTGGTGTTAGCTTTTCTCTATATGCATGCTATATTTGTCGTGTCATAGCTTTTTATTTTTGATATCATATGCTATGTTCTGCCTTGCATTTAGAAATAGTAACCCACTCTCTTTTTGCCGTATGAAAGTGGATGAAATTCTATTATTAGCTGATGTCTGATGATTCATATGTATGCTATCGTAGAAAACACACCAAGATTCACGCATTGATGCTTATATCTGGAGTACTGCTTTCCTTTCTCACATCACTTCTATATGCATGATTTGTACGCTTCACTTCGGGTTGATTGAATGTCTGCTAGCATTGATAAATCTGGATTAGTTTACTTTTTGAGATTAAACTGAGTAGATTATATTACCCTGCTGAAGTTGTCATGCACGTCCTATAGAGTGAACTGAGAGATACATTTATTTCTTTCTCCACATATCTTGAACATTATTTCTCTATTTTATATTCATTGGTGAATCCCCCCCTTAGCGATTTTATTATTGGCATCCCCCCGTTAGTATATCACATGCTCCAAATTCCCCAAAATCCAAAGAAAAAAAATACTTGTATATCCTTCTCTTTGATTTGGGATCATTGTGTATATATGTTAAAAAAAGAGAATAAGAAAAAGATTTGAGAATATGAAAAGAAGAGAGAAAAGTAGTTCGAAAACGATCCCATCTCATAAACTTTCTCTCTTTCTTCCCTCTTTAGCTTTTATTTCTTGTTTTCTTTTTACTTTTGGAGCTTCATAAAAGAAACGGGGATGTAAATATTGTTTTGTATATGCCACCACGCTTATAGATAAGCTTGGGGGAGAGAATCCAATGATGTGTGAGAGAGTGACTACTTGACGGTGCATGACAACATAGGCTAAGTAATATTTTATACTCGGTGAGATTGCTAAAGTTTTACGAAATCCAGAAACCTACGCTTAGCATTCATTTCATGAAAACCACACTTTTTCTTTTCTTACTACTCTATCGTGTGATATCTCTTATACTCCTTATAGAAAGCATTCAATTGAAAAGTGTGTGATCTACGATATTGTATACCGCTTTAGATGCTTCAGACGATGTTAATCTTAGAATTATTCCATTTTCCATGCCATATTGATATTCTTGGGTTTTCTATTTCAAATGCACCATCATACTATGATATCGAGATAAAAGTCTTTGACATGTGTTTTATATTCGATGCATGCTATATGAGTAAGCAAAACCCACGTCCTGAGAAAAATGATCTAGCAACTTCCCTCTTCGTTTTCTAATTTGTTTTTCGTTTTCCGTTTTCCGCCTTTCTGCCGTTTTCTTTATCTTTATACACCGGGTTCGCTTTTTACTTATCTTCCTCGAGGACGAGTAAGAGGTAAGCTTGGGGGATTTTGATCACTCCATATTTTACACCTTTTTTCCGCACGTTTGCATGCCATTTAGATCGCTCAAATCGTGTTTTTCACGTGTATTCGACAATATTGCGATGCTTTTCACGATTTGTTGTTTTTGTCGTATTTCAGGAGATTTGGAGCGATTTGGAGTGATTCTAAGATGCACCCACTCCGGAGTGTCACCGACGACTCTCTTGAGGGGTATTTTGTGATTGGAGAGGAGCGGAAGAGGAAAAACGTCGTAGGAGCGACGAGGAGGCAAAAACATAAAGAATGGGCATTTTCAGCATGCCACTCGGCCGAGTGAAGGAGTCACTCGGCCGAGCATAGAAAGCCCGCTCGGCCAGCCAGATCGGACACGCAACAGAGCCAATATCAGCGTGCACTCGGCCGAGCATCGCCATACCACTCGGCCGAGCACCGAGTCACCCCTCGCCCGAGTGGAGCCAAGACGACGGCAACAAAAGATGCTCAACTCTCTGTTTTTCGTCTGTACAGTCCCAAGCTCCGACTCGGCCGAGTGACCAACGCCGTCCGCCCGAGTGAAGAACGCCCATCGGCCGAGTGAAGAAAAGTCACTCGGCCGAGTGACTCCTGAGGAGACGACCCCCAAGACCCCCAACTCTCTGGAATCTGTCAGGGTATATCACTCGGCCGAGTGACATTTGTCACTCGGCCGAGTGAGCCGCGCTACCTGTAGCGTAAACTGCGATTTTGAGGCTGCGCAGGGGCATTTTCGTCAGGATTTTTTGGGCGATTTTGGGGGGCATTTAAACCCAGTTTTTAACCTAGTTTAGAGAGCTTTTTCAGAAATTTTTTGCAGCCTTTTTAGATTAACTTTTTAGGGATTAGATTGATCTTTTAGAGAGGAGAGGACAGGATTATTTTATTGGATGCTATCTTGTTCTTCATTGGTTTGTCTCTCTTTCTCTCAAAAACTCCATTTTTATTGATTTATTGAATATTGCTATGAATTCCATTCATTTTACTTATGAATTTCTATTGAATTTGATTATGAATTATGAGTAGTTCATCGTCTTAGGGCGTAGGGATGAACCCTACGAACCCAATTTCAAAATTGTGATGAATTGGTGAAACTATTGCTAGGGTTGATTAGGGTTAGTTTGGGATTGATTTAATACAAATAGCTAGGGATTCATACCGATTGGGATTTGCAAGAGATTGGATCCCAATTCGATAGGAAGCCCTAGATATTCGAATTGGGTTGCAATTGAATTTCTCCGGAATCGGTTTGCAAGAGATTGGACCGAAACTAGGGTTTTCGATTGCAATTCTATACCAATACCCGTTTGCAAGAGATTGGACAGGTAGGAACTATCCCAACCTAGGTCGTAGTTCGAGTTTGCACGAGAGTGGACTCGAGATACGATTGAACGATGATGGTGTTCTTCACGCTAGCTTGCCTACGTTAGGGTTTGCAAGAGATTGGACACTACCCTAGGTTTGCTATAGACCGGCAATAGCGCGAGAGCGTGAGCTTGGTTCGACATTTAGTAGCAACTAGTTCACACGAATTTCAAATCTAGCAATTGTGAAACCTACGAATCACAATGATGAGATACGGCAAGTAGCGGGGATTCCCTATCCCCTAAGCGTCTTTATTAATTTGTCATTTCTTTTATACATTTGAACGACTGTGACCGCATATTTGCGAACATTTCTCGACTTTTCCTATAGCCAGGTGATTGAAGAAAACACTGTTATTAGGCCTCCCTGTGTTCGATAGCCGCTCGCCGCTACACCGTGCGCTTGCGGTAAGACTACAGTGTCGCCGCTCCGGAACATGTATCCGGGGCGCGATCAAGTTTTTGGTGCCGTTGCCGGGGAGGCAATAGTGTTTGATTCCTATAACCTAGCTATTTCTTTCTTTTTGTTTTATCGTTTTTTTATTTTGTTTCACCCTTCCATTGTGCTAACTATTTCTTTGAAACTCGGTTTTCTCTTGCATGTACACGAGATCCTCGGCGAACCCCGAAGAGATACTATACGATCTGGAGATCAAGCGTACATTGAGGAGGATCCGAGCGGAGAGGAGACCCGTTAGGAAGGAAATTTTATGACCCATCCTGAGACACCCGAAGAATTGGCGACGCGAATGGCAAGGATTATTTCCATAAGAGATAGGCTTCGGCCTAAGACTTCTTCCATGACCTCGTCCATAGCTATGCCGGAGTTGGCGGCCGACAAAAATTTCGAGTTGAAGACCGGATTGGTGGTTCTTATGCAACAAGATCCTTTTCATGGGAACTCCCATGAAAACCCTCATTACCACATCCAGCTCTTCCTATTAATGTTTGCCACCTTCCAAATGCCGGGCGTCTCCGTGGATGCTATCAGACTGTGCCTTTTCCCTTTCACACTCAAGGACAAGGCATTATATTGGTTGAGGACGCAAGCTGAAGGAATCTTCACCACTTGGGATGAGTTGGCGAGTGCCTTCGTCGACAAATTTTACCCGCCCTCCAAGACGGTGAAGATAAGAAGTGCTCTCATGTCCTTCAAGCAAGGACCACAAGAGACTCTCTATGAAGCATGAGAGTGCTTCAAGGACTTGCAACATCAATGCCCTCATCATAGCATTGAGGATTGGGAGCTTGTCCACATTTTATACAATGGACTCCAACCGGGCACGAAGAAGATTATTGATGCCACCGCAAATGGAGCCATTTTGTCGAAGACTCCCGATGAAGCTACGGCCTTACTTGAGGATATGGCCTCGAACAACCAACAGTGGGGCGACGAGCGAGGACACTCTTCGTCCTCCTTGAATCCATCTAGCATTTATGAGGCCAAGGCCGTCGCGGAGCTAGCCAACAAATTTGATTCTCTCCACAAGGTAGTGGAGAGTGTTGTGCCCTGTGGTAGCTACTGCACACGTACTAGAGGGGGGGTGAATAGTACTTAAAATAATCAAGATAGTTATTCCTAATTATTGTGCAAGAAACAAACGACAATGCGGAATTAAACAACTATCAACAAGAATTAAAACATACGCAAACAAACAATATTACTGGGTTCGGATCCACCCAAGTCTCCCCGACTTGTTCCCGGTGATCCTACGTCCCAACCACCCGGATCCCCTCCGGATACTTGAGTTAGCAACCCTAACTCAAGATTTCCACTATGAAATACTTGTGAACAACATTCACAAGTCAAATCATACAAAAGACATGTGACTCCCACAAACCGGGATCACAACCTCTCTCACAACCGAGAGACACAATTCAAATACGATTGAAATGAAATAAACTCTTACCTTACAAAACCCTATGCCTTGAGTGAATCTTACCAAATTAGGGCAAGGAGGGATTTTGAGGAAGATGATGCCACCAAACCCTAGCTTCAAGAAGATGACCAGCAAAGGAAGCCTAGGGTGGAGTATGGTGACTTGAATCAAGCTCTTGGCTTGAGAAGCTCACAAAGAAGAGAATCTCTCTTGAGGAATTAGGGCTCAAGGTGTTGAGGGAGAGATTCTTGTGAGGGAGAGAGAGCTTTGAAATAGCTTGGGAGAGCTCTTCTCTTAGGTCTGAAATTGCTTGGAAATAGGACCTCTAACCCCTCTTCAAACGAATCAGGATTCTATTTAAAGGGGCAAGAGAAATCGAGTTTGAAAGAATCCCAACGGCTCTATTCTGAACCAGACTAGTCGGTCAAAGAAGGATCACTGACCGACTAGTTCATCAACTAGTCGGTCGGTGATACAACGTAGACCGACTAACGATAGAACAGCCAAGAAGTCGAAGTACAGGCAAAGACAATTAGTCGATCTAAGAAGACTTGCCGACCGACTAGTTTCACAACTAGTCGGTCGGTGAATGTTCTTTGACCGACTAACGTCGAAATAGAAGAGGTTGACTTCAAGATGACTTAGTCGGTTTAAGAACAAATGCTGACCGACTAGTTTCTCAACTAGTCGGTCGGTAAACGTTCTTTGACCGACTAACTCGAAACAGTAGCTCAGGCTGAAAATGACTGTACACAACTAGTCGGTCTGAGAAGGACTCCTGACCGACTAGATCGTCATCTAGTCGGTCGGTGACTCTTCTTTGACCGACTAACTGTAGTCATGAAAAGAGCTGAAAATAGAGAAGGCAAACTAGTCGGTTCATGTAGAGTTGCCGACCGACTAGATCGTCATCTAGTCGGTTGGTGACTCTTCTTGAACCAACTAACATGCACTCGAAGCCGAGGGAAGAAGCGATAGGCTTCGGGAAAGTTTCTAATGGCTTCTATGAATATCCTAGCTCTAAGATATGAGCGAAATGAAGATTATAAAGTAAGTCCTACTCAAGGCTTAACATTCTAATCTATGAAGCTAGAAGACTATAAAATAAACCTTACGAGCCGTCTTCAAAGCTTCAATCTTCATTCCTCTTGACTTCCATATTGCTCCTTGAGCTTCAACGAAGCTCCAGGCACACGATCACGCGTATTGAGAAGTCTTGAGAAGTCGCTTTTGATGAACGTGGTATTTTGGCGACGATCTCCATAACTGCGCTCACAAATAAGTTAGTATACATTATTTATGTTTGCTCATCATCCAAAACCAAATCCGGGGAATCAGATCACAACAGAGAGATTGGAGAAATTCATTACGGAGCCTCAAGGAGCCCCTCCTACATCCATGCCGACAAATCATATGAGCGATTGGCAAGACCAATCCCAATCCATGTATGTAGGAGGAGAGCAAGGAGAAGGAGCTTTGGAGCAAATCCAATATGCCGCGGGGAATTCTGGATATTGGACCAATCCGGCCGCTAGAAACCATCCGGGTTTCTCATATGCTAATAATGATGGTGCATTGAACCCCCCACAACAACAACCTCCTCAAGCCTGGGATCCACCACCACAACCAAGTTATCCACCAAGGGGGCCACCGCAACAAAACTTCCCACCGAGGCAACAAGTGGGACCTTATAGGCCACCCGGGTATAATCAAGGATGGAGAAATCCCAACCCTCCGCAAGCTCAACCACGTCCGGATTTTGAAGCTAAGGTGGAGGAGTTTATGGCGGAACAAAGAAAGATCAACGCCACGTTGAAGGCGGGACAAGATTCTCTCGCCACCATCGTCGCTCAAATTGGGGAGCAACTTGCGTTGCTCAATAAAAACAATCAACAATTGCCGGCTCAACCCGAGCTGAATCCACGGGGCAACACCGGCCATATCAATGCGGTCGTTGCGGTTACAACAAGAGGAGGGAAGGATACCACTCCCCCCATGACTCAAGACAAGGAGCCCGTGGTGGAGAATCTAGGAGAAAGCGAGCCGGTAATTGAAGTGGTAAAGGAGAAGGAGCCGCAATGAGGAGGAAAATCTAGAATGAAGGAGCTTATTGATGAGCGCCGATTTATGCCACCGGTGCCCTTCCCTCAACGGCTAGCTAGAGCCAAGATGGAGAAACGGCTAGCCAAGTTTCTCGAGTATTTGAGAGGGGTGAGCCTCAATATCCCCTTCCTCGACGCTTTAGTGAAAATCCCATCTTACGCCAAGTTCTTGAAGGACTTGATCACGGGAAGGAAGAGGAAGGAGAAGATAATGCTTGCGGAGGAAGGGACTTGGTTCACAAAGAGAGAGAAGGAGCCCGCCAAATTTAAAGATCCGGAAAGTTTCCGGATTCCTTGCACTCTAGGCGGCGTCCCCCTACAAAAAGCATTGGTAGACTTGGGGGCTAGTGTTAGCCTTATGCCTCTCTCCATGTTCCGGAAGTTGAATACCGGCACGGGTTTAAAGCCTACCGACATGCGGATTCAACTAGCGGACGGGCGGATTACAAGGCCGGTTGGGATCGCAGAGGACATCCCACTCCAAGTTCCGGGAGGCATATGTTTGCCATGCGATTTCGTGATAATGGACATCAAGGAGGAGGGCGATACATCACTCATACTTGGACGCACGTTCCTCGCCACCGCCGGTGTCATCGTCGATGTGTGGGAGGGGACCCTTACCTTGAACGTCGGCAACATCGAAGTGGAGCTTCATATACCGAAGGAAATGAAGCACATGCCGTATCATGAGGAGCTAGATTACATGGACCTCCTTGATGAGGTCAGTGAAGAGGCGATACCCCACTCCATCGGCGCACCCCACGAAGATAGCTTCGAAGAAGGCCAAGATTTTGCCAAAGAAAAGAAGATGTAGCACTCCCCCGATATATCCATGGCGATTGATGATAGAGACGCTGATGTCGTAAGAATACGGGAGCTCTGCAAGCTCTCGAAGTTGAGGACTCCGAAGAAAGCTCCACCGATACGACGATCGGTGTCATCGGCAAAGTCGAAGACCGGAGCAAGCTCTAGCTTGGGGGAGCCACCCCCCAACATTGCTCGAGACGAAGGGGCACTGAGGAAGACCACACACCACAATGATCCAAATCCGAGCGGTCTTCCCAGCAAATTTGACGGGTGCATCTCATATGCACCCAACATCCTGTGCTAAGTTGAAAATTTAAAGGGGTCGAGCTCAAGACCTTAAACGAGCGCTTGTCGGGAGGCAACCCGATGGTTATCGCATTTTTTTTCTATTTTTAGTTTTTATTTTTGTTTTGGACTTTATTAGTGTTTTTGAGTCGTTTTCCCGAAAAATTGTGACAACGGGTCCTATTTTCTTTGACAGGAGCGGAGAAAGGGATATCTATCATTTTGAGGATGACCAATGTGAAGAAGAGCGCTCCAGGAACGCGCTCGAGGCATAGGAGAAGGAAGAAATCAACTGGAGGAAGAATAACAGAGATTAGAGCCAAAACGGAGCCAAACAGCAGAAAACAGGGCCTCACTCGGCCGAGTACCATAGCCACTCGGCCGAGCAAAGAAATTCGTCCGCCCGAGTGGCGCACCAACGAGGGAAGTCTGCTGCACCCAACTCTCTGTTCTTTTTTTTTGATTTCAGTATAAATTGCCACTCGGCCGATTATATATCTTCACTCGGCCGAGTGAAACTGATACGCTCCTAGGGCGAGAATTACCGAGTAGCTTGTGCCACTCAGCCGAATGGACTCTTTCCACTCGGCCGAGTGTGGCAAAGCCACTCGGTCGAGTCATAAGCGGCGAGGAGTTTTTAAAAATAATTTCGTTACGATCACTCGGCCGAGTGACATAGTCACTCGGCCGAGTCGTAACTACTCCTATATATGCTGACGCGGGCTCGGTGCGGAATTCGAAGCGACACAATTTTCTCTCGCCCGAGCCTACGCCTCTTCAACCCTCGCTCGCCTGCTGCTGCTCCCTCACTCGTCTGACCGCCACGCCCGCCGGTCCGACCTCTGTGCCGCCGACGGCCGACGATCGCCGCCGCTCCGACCGACTGCCGGCGACTCCCTCGCCGCTGGCCAACCTCCGGTACCCCCAATTTTGCCCCATTTCTCCATTTTCTCGTATTTTTCGACGATCCATGCACTAATCGAGCCCCTAAATCAAATTAATTTCATTATCTATCTATTATACCCCTAACTCCCCATGTATTTTGAATTTTACACGCTGATATCGTTGTTTGATGTGCAGGCTATCTTGGGGGGCTTAGGGTAGCTTAGGGGAGCTTCCGGGGCACGCTTTTGGCTTAGTGGAGGCGGCGTTTTCGCACGCATCCGCTGTTTTGCTCTCGTGACGTGTTCGGGTACCTTCGTTCCATTTATTTTAACACGCCGCATGTTTTACTTGTTTTGTGAGCACTCGGGGCGCACATGTCACACCGTACACGGCCACGCACTCGGGGAGCTTCCGCCAAGCGGAAGCGGACGGATGAGCCCGGCCCCTCCCACGTTAGAGAGGACTCCCCTCTGCCTTCACCACCTCACCCCACACAGCCACTTCCAGCCGACCCTGTCCATCCGCAGCCACTTCCAGTCGACCCCATTCACGCACAGCCACCATCGGCTCCGGTTGTTGTGCCGCTGGGGATTACGTTCAGAGACAACACACAACGCGTCCGATTTGAGCTTATCACCCAGCGCCCGATAGTACCCTCCAGGTTCGCTCACTTAGCAGACCTAGACCACCTGGGGGTACCTGAGGGGATGCTCACGTTGTACGATAATGTGGATTGGTGAGATTTTCTTTCCGTGTCAGCGGACACCTACGTCCGTCCGACACTCGAGGTACTTAGCTCGATCACCCGGACCGCTGAGGGATGCTATTTTAGACTCATGGATCGAGAGTGTCAGATCACTCTCGATATGCTTAGGGCATTCTTTCAGTGGCCCGCTGTCCCCGCGCCTGACCGAGCCTACGCCCCCACTCACATCCCTCCCCCATCTTTCGATTCACACGCCTTTTGGGCCAGGATCACGGTTTTACCTCAGGCCTTTGACCCTAGTAGGGCCAAGGCCTTGGCCATAGTCCACCCCTGCCTCCGCATAGCACAGCGCCTTATGACGACCACCTTTCTAGCGAGGTACGAGCCTGGGACGATGTCTACGCCTGAGCTCTATATGCTTTACACGATGACTCGCCCCAGAGTTCTGGATAGGGATGGTGTTATGATGGTCCCCGTCGTTGAGATTGACGTCGCTAGATGGTTTTTGGACCGCATCATCGTATCGGTGGGCGCTCGCTCCCCGATATGTTGCGGCGGCCTGATCACCCTACTAGCCCTGATGACCGACGAGGACCTTTCGGCCGACCTGCGTCGACCTTCGGGCCCCACTGTACTTTCGATAGACGTCATGGCCCGGATGAAGATGCTTCGTCCGCACAGCCAGCTGCACTGGGTATGGTTGCACGGTCCCTTCGGTGCTGACTATATGATCCTTCCGAGCCCCGCTCGTACACACATAGGACCAGCACACGAGGACTGGCTACCGGCGATGGATCTCCTGATCCCCGCCGCCTACGTGCTTGAGGCCGAGGAGGCTGAGCAGGCACACCCTGCACCTGTTGACCCTATGTTCCCTCAGCCTAAGCCTGCACTTTCTGCCGCTCCCGACACTTCTGTCTCCACTTCTGCCAGTGTCAGGAGTACACTTGCTGAGCCGTCCTCCACGCCCACCCCATCCACCACCACCCCCACCACTGCTGTGCCCCTGTCGGTTGAGCCACTCACCTCTCTGCTACCTGAGCGTCCACCTTCTATAGTTGAGAGCGGCGCGCCTTCCTTTTGGATATTGGACTCCCCGGATTTGGTTTTGGATGATGAACAAACATAAATATAACGTGAACTAACACTTTGTGAGCGCAGTTATGGAGATCGTCGCCTAATTCATATGAATATCAATTACGACGTCTCAAGACTTCTCAAAACACGTGATCGTATACCTAAAGCTTCATTGAAGCTTATGGACCTTTTTA
The DNA here is from genome assembly GCA_030789695.1 of Scilla litardierei. NCBI lineage: Eukaryota > Viridiplantae > Streptophyta > Magnoliopsida > Asparagales > Asparagaceae > Scilla > Scilla litardierei. Next base: position 115,606,045 of record CM061131.1, on the reverse strand, counting down.
GAAGTCATGAAGATTCGATTGAAGCTATTGAAGACGGTATCGTCAAGTTTTATTTATAGTACTTAAGCTTCTTTCGTAGAATGTTAAGCCTTGAGTAGGTCTTACGGTTTAAATCTTCATAACTCTCATATCTTAGCTCTAGGATCTTAGTAGAAGTCCATACAATCCTTCCCGAAGCTTCGCGCTTCGATTCACGACTTCTTGTGCATGTTAGTTGGTTCAAGAAGAAGAACTGACCGACTAGATGGTGATCTAGTCGGTCGGCAAAGCTTCTTGGACCGACTAGTTTTTGTCAGTCATTTCCAAGCTCTTTACTGTTTACAGTTAGTCGGTCTAAGTTGACTCACCGACCGACTAGTATGTGAACTAGTCGGTCAGTGATGCTTCTGTAACCGACTAGTTGAGCTTTCCCTGTACATGCACATTTGAACCTGAGCTACTGTTTATCTTTAGTCGGTCTGTGTTCATTGATCGACCGACTAGTAATTGAACTAGTCGGTCAACTTTCCTTCTTGGACCGACTAGTTTAGCTTTACTGTACATGCCAATTTTTCACCTAACTTACTGTTTATCGTTAGTCGGTCTATGCTCATTTGGCGACCGACTAGTTGGTGAATTAGTCAGTCAACATTTGTTCTTGGACCGACTAAGTCTATTTCTGCTCAGAATTCAGCTTTATCTGTTAGTCGGTCTCAGTTGAGTAACCGACCGACTAGTTGTGAAACAAGTCGGTCAGCTACTCTTCTTGGACCGACTAGTTCCTTTTGTCTGTGCTTTGATCTTTTCTCTGTTCACTCATTAGTCGGTATACGTTAATTGACCGACCGACTAGTTGATGAACTAGTCGGTCGGTGGTTGTGCTTTGACCGACTAGTTGGGTTCAGAAAAGAGCCGTTGGAGCTTTAATTGAAACGTTTTTCTCTCTCTCTCCTCTATCCTATAAATACTTGTTGGGCTGCATTCATTGCGGTCAAGGCTGATATTATTGCAAGTTTAGAGATCAAGAGAAATCATTCCAAGCTCATTCAAAGCTCTTTCATTCCATTCAATAATCTCTCCTCACTCTTACTTCCAAAGAGAGATTCATTGAGTGTGAAGCCTTCCAAGCCAAGTGCTTGATTCTAGGTCACCAACATCCCCATAGCTCTCCATCGCTGATCTTCATCTTGGAGCTAGGGTTTGGTGCCACTTCTTCTTCCTCAAAATCATCCTTGCCCTAATTCGTAAGCATTACTCAAGGCATAGGTATTTTGTCGGTAAGAATTTTCTTATTTCATTTCAATTTCATATTGTAAGTTTCACTCTCGGTTGTGAGAGTGTGGTTGTGATCCCGGGTTGTGGGAGTCACAAATTACTTTGTGTATGATTTGACTTGTGAAGGTTTTTCACAAGTATTTCATAGTGGAAATCTTGAGTTAGGGTTTCTAACTCAAGTATTCGGAGGGGATCCGGGTGGTTGGGTCGTAGGATCACCGGGAACAAGTCGGAGAGACTTGGGTGGATACGAACCCAGTAATATCTATTGTTAGCATTGTTAATTTTGTTGTTGTCTTCAATTTAAGCTTCCGCAAATTGATTTGGTAGTTGTTTGCACGATAATTAGGAATTATACTCCTCGTTATTTTTAAAATACTATTCACTCCCCCTCTAGACCTTGTGCAGTAGCTTGTAGGGCATTACATTTGGTATCAGAGCCAGATACTTAGCTATGTCTACCAATGACAACAAGACTGTGCATCCACCTTCCGACTATGGCACCTTCAGGAACCGTGAAGGAGCATCTTCGGTGATGGAAGGACATTCCTCAACGAGGCCTCCATTCTTCAACGGTACCAATTACGGGTACTGGAAATGCCGGATGGAAACTTTCCTCCGGAGTGCATCTCTATGGAGGACCACGATGAAGGAATACGTCGAGCCCGCCGAAGAAGACTTTGAGAAATGGACAACCGCGGAGGTCGCCGCGGAGGTAAGCAATGCCAAGGCAATGAATGCCTTGCAATGCGCATTGGAACCCGAGGACTTCAATAAGATATGCACATGTAAGAGTGCATATCAAATTTGGAACTCCCTCCTCATACTACATGAAGGAACGAGTAGGGTAAGAGACTCTAAACTCGTAGTTGTTAACAAAGATTACGAAATGTTTCATATGCAACAGGGCGAGCAGATGAAGGAGTATTACGCTCGCTTCGTCGTCATCATAAACGAGTTGGAGGCTCTCGGCAAAACCTACACCCAAAAGGAGAAGTGTTCGAAGCTTATCGAATGACTTCCTTCATCTTGGGAAAAGCGTACCTTCGCCATCGAGGAAGGTAATGATATGAATAAGTACACCGTAGTTCAACTAATGGGTACTTTAATGTCATACGAGGTACGCAAGGATAGCAAGCTAAAATTGCAGGAAAAGATGAATTCCTACCTAAAGCAAGACGAGCCAAAGAAGAAGGCTATTGCTTTCAAGGCCGCTCCATCCACATCCACATCAACCGATGATGAAGACTCGGAAAACGAGTTGGACTTGGAGTCCATGGCACTCATGGCCAAGAAGTTCAACCGTTTCTTCCGAAAAGGTAACTATAAGAACAAAGCTAAATTTGGTTCTTCTAACGCCTCCTCCGCTCCTTTGTGTTTCAAGTGCAATAAGCCAGGACATATGAAAGCGGAGTGTCCTCTAAATAAGCAAAAGGAGAAGTGGAAGGCGCCGAAATTCGATAAGTCCAAGAAGTAAAAGAAAGGGAACAAAAAGGGACTTATCAGAGCAACATTCACCGACTCCGAGGATTCCTCAAGCGGAGAGTCAGACGATGAGCAAGTGGAGCAAGCACACATGTGCTTCATGGCAAGAGAGGACAATGATCAAGGATCTTCCTCTTCCGATGATAGTGACGACGAAGGCGATGAGGTAACTATGGATGACCTTAGGAATGCTAATTCTCAATTATGGTCTAAGTATACTAAATTAGTAAATAGGTATACTAAAGTAACAGATGACCTAGCTAGCATTCAAACCTCGCCTAAAACTATCATCACCAACAACGACACCGTTGTTCAAGGGTTGAGGAATGAGATTGTTAATCTCAAGACTCAACTTGAACATTTTAGCATTGAAGATCCGGAGGAGCACAAGATAGCGAATTTGACTTCTCAAAACTCGACTTTGAGTATTGAGAATGAGAGTCTTAAATCTCGTGTTTATGTGCTCACATCGCAAGTATCCAACTTGGATACTTCTATGCGTTCTCTCACCGAGAAATATGAGAACACATTAGGCCGAATTAATAAAATCAATAAGGGTAAGGACCATTTGGATAAAATCCTAAGTGACTTACTTCAGGTCAATCACCACATTGGCTTGGGGTATACGATGGGATGTTCATCCAAATCGGCCACTACTTTTGTTAGGCCAACTTCCAGTGACTCAACGAGTGGTAGCAAACACTCTATTGGTAGTTCTTCTACCAATGGTGCTTCCACCTCGTCCACACCCTCTTTCGGAAAGAAACCCACTTTGGGTGGACCTCCAAAGAAGGGGCATGCTTATATGTACACCAATACTATGCCACGTAGGAACACACGTCCTACTCCACCGGCTCACACATATGATGATTTTTATGCAACACATTCACGGGCACGTGCACACCATGTGAGACACCCTCACGCACGTGTTCCCACACATGCATATGTTCACCCACAACATCATATGAATAATTATCCACATGCACCATTCCATCATGTTCCTTATGCCTATCCATGACATGCATCACGTAGAAACCAACAACACATGCATGAACCCAATAGGATGAGGGCTTCCAAGATTTTCACTATTTGGAGCCAAAAGGACACAAGCATGGATGAAAAACAAGTGTATATGAATGCTTATTTTTCGGATGTTGTGCATAGTAGAAATTATGTGGGGAAGTCTAAGTCCAATTGGACTTGGCTTCCAAAGGTCTAATCTATTGGACCCAATGACCTTGGGTACCATGATATGAAATTTTCTATCTTTAGGTACTCAAGGAAAAGAAAAAGAAAAGGAGCAACAAATTTAAATTTAGCTCCAAGGGGAATTGGATACTCGATTGCGGGTGTTCAAAACACATGACGGGTGACGCTCAATTGCTCTCCGGAGTGGTTCCCATTGCAAATGGAAACCGCGTCGTATTTGGAGGCAACGAGAGCGGAACCATCATAGGTGTTGGTAAAGTGGGTAATCCTTCTAAACCCATTATATGTGATGTTTACCTTGTTAAAGAATTAAACCACAATCTTATTTCAATAAGTCAACTTTGTGACAAAGGTTACAAAGTTAACTTTGCGAAAGGAATGTGCCATATTTTAAGAAAAGATAATAATGAATTATTGTTTTCCGGCACACGCCATAAGGATATATATATCCTAGATCTTCCAAGATCACATGAGCAATGTCTTATTGCCAACACAAGTGAACAACACTTATGGCATCGACGTTTTGGTCATGTGAACTTTGGAACACTTTTTAAGCTTTCCAAGTTAAATTCTATTAGAGGCTTCCCTAAGCTTGTCTTTCAAAAGAAAAGCTTTTGTGACTCGTGTCAACGAGGCAAGCTTCCAAAATCTTCATTTAAACCTAAGAAAAGCATTTCTTCTAAGCGGCCTCTAGAGCTATTACATCTAGATTTATTTGGGCCAACTAGAGTTTCTTCATCAGGTAATGCTAGATATGGACTTGTCATCGTTGATGACTTTTCTAGGTTTACTTGGGTATTTTCATTGTGTAATAAAAATGAAGCTTTTGAAAACTTCACAATTTTTGTTAAGAAAGTACAAAATCTCTTAGGAACCACCATTGTCACTATTCGTACTGATCATGGAGGTGAATTTGAGAATGAGTCTTTTGAGACATTTTGTGATGAAGTTGGTATTACACACACCTTTTCATTCCCTCGCGCACCTCCTCAAAATGGTGTAGTTGAGAGAAAGAATAGGACGCTAGTGGAGTGTGCTCGCACTATGCTTGATGATAGCCAACTTGGCCATCAATTTTGGGCGGAAGCGGTACACACCGCTTGCTATGTGTTTAATAGAATACTTTTGAGGCCCGGCAATAAACAAACTTGTTATGAATTATTGTTTGGTAGGTTGCCGCAAGTTAAACATTTTCGTGTTTTTGGTTCGAAATGTTTTATTAAGAACACATATGGTAGTTTGGACAAATTAGATCCAAGATCCGATGAGGGGATTTTTGTTGGATACTCTTCGCGTAGCAAAGCCTACCGGATATTCAACAAACGAACCTCAACGATCGAGGAGTTGCTTCATGTGTCATTTAATGAAGGATTTGTGTCACGCCCCGCTTCCCTAAAATGGAGGCGAGACGTGAAAAGGTCCGCACGAGAGTGGAGCTGTGAAGCCCCAATCCCGATAAGCATCAATAAAACAAAAGCAGGTCCCTGTAACCACAACGGAACAACAATAATAACACAAGGAGAGACTGAAATAAAATCTCATATCTCATAAATTGTCCAACATGAAAATAAGTCCAACATCCAGAAAAGCCACCAGGCTAAAAGAAAGAGTCTAAAGGCCCAGAACAAGGCCAACAAAAGCAACGACATAACAAAGTATAGGTGCTACGCACCGACAACAAAACAACTGTCTAACAAAAGTAAAACACAACGAAGACACTAGGACTGGTCCCTAGTGTCCACGTACTCCCCGTCAAACACAGGCTCGGGCTCGGCGTCAGCAAACACCTCGTCCTCAACAAGGTACTCAGGCTCAGGATCTAACATGTGTCACCCAAAAGAGTAAAGGGGCACATGTCAGCAAGTCTAAAAGACTTGGGCAAGGAAACTGAAGGTAAGGCAACTAGCAACCTAGCAGTTTTAGTATGCATGACATGGCAGTTATAACATGAGTGCACAATTAAGACATGGTGAACAGTAAGTACAAGATAATAAGTATCGGGACAAGACAAGGGTAGCCAAGCTACTAACAATCTCAATCAATTCACGTTGTTTTGTAGATGTTTACGCCCTTCAGCTGAATGGTACATCATTCACACCGATCGGCACTAAACACTAATCACGTTTCACTTTTGTTTGTAGATGTTTACGCCCTTCAGCTGAATGGTACATCATTCACACCGATCGGCACTAAACACTACCCCACCCCAGAGTTTACGTCTTACAACTGCAGTTGCTGATCAGGCAGACCCCCAGTTGAATGACCGCTTAACCCTTACCCCATCCCACACGTAAACAAGTCAGGGTCCATGTACATGAGCCTAGCAAGTGAGCCAGGGTTGCCCCGCACGGGAGCTTGTTTCTTAGTTCACAATTCAATATCGAGTGTTGGGGTTAGCAACTCATTATGCTCGCTTCTGGTCACGAGCCAGGAAACACAAGTATTGTAGCGATGCTATGCAATCACGGGATCACATGAAGAATGCTATGACATGACAATTTATTTGTGTACCGTTAATGGAAAGTAAACATGACACGGTAATTGTGCAACATGCTAAATGTCGGAACTAGCTTCGTTGTCAAGCTAGTTCCCCAATTTGCGCCTAGGCGAGTATCATTTCGTCGCCTAGCCTCTTTTACACCTACAACAAGCAAAATGGCCTAAAGCATGGCCTAAACCCTAAGTGGCAAGTTTCACTTGCCTAGCACCGGGGATGACGATCAACCTCGTCTCTTGGATGCTAATCTACAGGGAAATCGCTGTTATGGGGAAACAAACATCAAACAACATGAAATTTTATTAGGGTTTCGTAAAAATATAAATAGGTTATGAAAACAACGGTAGATCGATTTCTTACCGAGAGGAGGCGGAAGAAACACTCCGGAGAACCCTAGGATCAGATCTGGGAAAGATTGGAGAAGTTTGGAGAATTAGGGTTTTGGGGGATTTTGGGGATTTGATGGAGATTTGGGGAAAATGAGAGGTGGAAAGAGTGGATGGAGGGTTTAGATGATGGATTTAGGGCTTGGGATGAAGAAATGAAGCTTGGAGGAAGATGGGGGCTCAATGGGGGAGATTTTAGGGTTTAGGGTCGAGTGGGGGAAGATGAAATCGTTTGGGTTGGGTATAAATAGGCTAGGCTGGCGACTGCCCAGAAATTAGGGGTTTAACACAGGTTAGTCGGTCAAAGAGCAACCACTGACCGACTAGTTTGGCAACTAGTCGGTCGGTCGACCAACTCAGACCGACTAAGTGTAAACAGTAACTTCTGAACGAAAATAGGATTTAGAATTAGTCGGTCCATGAACAATTACTGACCGACTAGTTTAGCATCTAGTCGGTCGATGAACGTTCTTAGACCGACTAAGAGTGAACAGTATTGATACCAAAAATAAGTTGAAGAGTTAGTCGGTTAAAGAAGCATTGCTGACCGACTAGTTTGCAACCTAGTCGATCAACCAACGTTCTTAGACCGACTAACGATAAACAGTAACTCCTGAATAATTTAGAAAGCTAACTAGTCGGTCCAAGAAGGATTGCCGACCGACTGGATCGTCATCTAGTCGGTCGGTGCCCCTTCTTACACCGGCTAATGAGCACCAAAAGTTCCGATACGGAGCGCGAGGCCCCGGGATCGATTCCTAAGACTTCTAGGCTTGATCTAACAGTAAGATACGACCGTTATGAAGCCCGTCACGAATGACGTACTTCGAAATCGACGATCCTAAGAAAGAAACGAGAAAACACGACAAAACGATTCGAAAACGAAGTTACGGAGACGAAAACCACACATGAGGAGAAAATCCACCAAAACTTATATTATATTATAATAAATCCAGATACATGAAAAGCAGTCGTTACATCCTCCCCAACTTAAGAAAAATTCCGTCCTCGGAATTTCCAAACACTCATGAGTCCGGAAACAAAAGTGGGAAACGCTCTCGCATCGCATCCTCATTCTCCCAAGTGGACTCTCCAGGTGAGCCGTGTCGCCACATCACCCTCACAAGGTTGACAACCTTGTTCCGAAGCGATGTCTGACGTCTGTCCAGGATCTGCACTGGATACTGGTCAAACGTCAAATCTGGGCGAACGGTAATCTCCGAGAAATCCACAGCATGAGACGGATCGCTAATGTATCGACGAAGCTGCGACACATGGAAAACATTGTGAACTCCTTCCAAAGATGGCGGCAAGGCCAAGCGATAAGCTACCTCACCAACCCTCTCCAGAATGTCAAACGGTCCAATGTATCGCGGGCTCAACTTTCCACGCTTCCCGAAACGAATCACACCGCGATTCGGGGAAATCTTCAAGAACACATGGTCGCCCGGCTGAAATTCCAAAGGACGACGTTTAGCATCCGCCCAATGCTTAAAACGGTCCTGAGCAATTCTTAACCTCATCCGAATATTCCTGACGATCTCCACGGCCTCCACGATCATCTCAGGTCCCAACAACTCCCGATCACCAACGTCATCCCAACTCAATGGCGATCGACATTTCCTCCCATAAAGAGCGGCGAAAGGCGCCATGCCAATACTCGCCTGGAAGCTGTTGTTGTAAGAGAACTCCACCAAGTGTAGATGGTCCTCCCACGAACCCTTGAAATCCAACATGCACGCCCTCAGCATGTCTTCCAAAATCTGAATCGTCCTCTCGGACTGGCCATCCGTCTGCGGATGGTACGCCGTGCTGAAACTCAGACGCGTACTCAAACTCTTCTGCAAACTCTGCCAGAACTGAGATGTGAACCTCATGTCTCTGTCCGACACGATACTCACAGGGACTCCATGAAGTCGCACGACTTCCTCCATATACCTCCTTGCCAGCGCCTCAGTGGGCTGCCCCACTCGGAACGGAATAAAGTGCGCAGATTTGGTCAATCGATCCACGATCACCCAAATCGCGTCATTCTGCTTCAGACTCCGAGGTAGTCAAGTCACGAAATCCATAGTGATGTGTTGCCACTTCCACTCCGGAATCGGAAGCGGTTGTAGCAACCCGGCCGAACGCTGATGATCCGCCTTCACTTGCTGACAAACCAAGCACTTGGCTACACTCCGAGCCACGCTCCTCTTCATACCATGCCACCAATAATTCAGACGAAGATCCTGGTACATCTTGGTGCCACCAGGATGCACAGAATACGGCGAACTGTGGGCCTCCACCATTAGCTCCTCTCTGATAACCCCAGCTGGCAAACACAACCTGGCTCCAAACCTCAGCGAGCCATCCTCATGAATCAAAAAGTCAGTCCGCAGACCGGCTTCCACCTGCTCCCGAATCCTCACCAGCTTCGAATCCTCAGCCTAGCCAGCCTTAATCCGATCCACGATCGTCGACTGTACCTGCATGTACATCAACGAAGAAACCTCCCCAGGAAGGACAATCTCAACACCAGACTCGCAAAAATCCTGCTGCAATCTCCACTGCGAGGTCAACATCATCACCGCGGGAAGCCTACTCAAAGCATCTGGAACCACATTCACCTTGCCAGGGTGAAACTGCAAATCAATCTCATAATCCGCCATCAGCTCCAACCATCGACGATGTCGCATGTTGAGCTCCTTCTGAGTAAAGATATACTTCAAACTTTTGTGATCGGTGAAAATTTTCACTTTCTCACTCAGCAGGAAGTGCCTCCAAATCTTAAGAGCGAACACAACGGCAGCCAACTCCAAATCATGCGTCGGGTAATTCTTCTCATGAACCTTAAGCTGACGAGACGCATACGCCATAACATGCCCATGCTGATGCAACACACAACCGAGACCCTTGCCAGAAGCATCGCAAAAGATCTCAAATCCACCGCTGCGATCAGGCACAACAAGAATAGGGGCGGTCGTCAACCTCTCCTTCAGAATACCAAAAGCCCTCTCACAATCACCCGACCAAACAAAAGCAACATCCTTCCGCGTCAACCTGGTCATCGGCTCAGCAATACGGGAAAAGGCCTTAATGAATCGCCGATAATAACCAGCAAGTCCAAGGAAATTCTGAATCTCAGACGCATACGACGGAACAGGCCACTCTCTGATGGCCCTAATCTTCTCGGGATCCACAGAAATACCATCTCCAGTCACCACATGCCCCAGAAAAGCAACTCTATCCAGCCAAAACTCGCACTTCGAAAACTTAGCATACAAACGATGCTTCCTCAAAATCTCCAATACCGTCCTCAAGTGCGAGGCATGCTCTTCCTCCGACTTCGAATAGATCAGAATGTCGTCAATGAAGATAACGACAAACTTATCCAAAAAGTCGTAGAAAATCAGGTTCATCAGATTCATGAAAACTGCGGGCGCGTTAGTTACGTCGAAAGGCATAACCACGAACTCATAGTGCCCATACTTCGTCCTAAACGCTGTCTTCGGAACATCATCCTTCTTCACCTTTAACTGATGGTAACCACTCCTCAAATCCAACTTAGAAAACACCCTCGAACCTCCAAGCTGATCAAAAATATCATCGATGCGAGGCAACGGGTATTTATTCTTGATGGTCACCGCATTCAACTCCCGATAGTCCACTCACATGCGACGCGAACCATCCTTCTTCTTCACCAACAACACCGGTGCTCCCCACGGAGACACGCTAGGATTAATATAACCCTTCTGCAAAAGCTCATCCAACTGCTTCCGTAACTCTTCCAATTCTGCAGGTGCCATACGATACGGCGCCTTCGAAATCGGCTGCGCACCTGGAATAAGATCGATAGAAAATTCCAGAGCTCGATCAGGTGGCAAACCAGACATCTCCTCGGGGAAGACGTCGCCAAAATCTCGCACCACAGCTGGCCACTCCAGCTCCATCTGCATAGCCACAGCCTCCACCGGCCTGGCCCGAAATCTGACAGGACCAAGCGAACTGCTACCACGACTGAACTCAAACACTGGATGTCTGGAAATCTCGAACACCACCTTCTTCCGTCGACAGTCGATCGTAGCATAGAAGCTCGCAAGCTAGTCCATCCCAAGAACGGCATCATAGTTGATGATGTCGTGGACAATGAAATCAGCGAAAAGCTCATGTCCAAAGACCACCAACGAGCAAGAATTGCAACCACGATGCACCGAGACCACGCCATTCCATGTAACGATATTCCAACTCTGGGGAAGAGGGGACGTCGACAAGGAATGCCTCTCCACGAAGCTCCGAGAAATAATGCACATCGATGCACCAGAGTCAAAGAGGACTCGTGCAGGAAATGTGCACACCAAAATCACACCTAACAAGCAATTTACAATCAAACCCTAGTCTAGCAAACAACCATGTTCAAGAAAATAACACAATCTAACATTCAAAACCAGCTAGGAAAGTAATAGCTAGATTGAGGATTACCTGCGATAACCTCATCCACAGCCTCGCTCTCCACAGCGGTCATCAGAAAAGCCTGCCTCCTCGACGGAACAACCTGCTGAAAAGCCTGCCTCTGCGGAACAAGAGCTGCTCCACGACCAGCAGGAACAGACGCTCGCTGCTGCAACGGCTGTGCTGCAACAGGAGCCCTCCGCAGCGGACCCGCATGCCGACAATCTCTCGCGACATGGGAAGCATCACCACAAACCAGACACTGGCCCAAAAACTTCCGACACTGATCCTTGACGTGGCCAGGCTTGCCGTAGAAATGGCAAGTCTTCAGAATAGGCCCTCCTGGCCTCTTAAACTGAGCTGGCTGATTAGGCCTGAATCCAGGTCTAACCACAGCTCTCGCCTGTTCTACAGGCCTCTTCCCAGCACCAACAATAGACCCCCTCCTCTGGTTCACGAGCAGCTTCTGCCTCTTGGCTGCTACTAGAACCTTCTGATAAGATTCCCGGTCAGAAGAGGTCATAAATATCTGGAGCTCTGAAGCAAGTCCCTGCAGGAACCTCTGAGCTCTCTCCTCAGCGTCCTGCACCATCTTTGGTGCAAACCGACTCAGCCTCATGAACTCCTGGTGGTACTGGTCCACCGACGAGCTTCCTTGCTTCAAATCGATAAAACACTGCAGCATCTCTTCCCTGGCAGCTTTCGGGAAGAACTCACCCTCAAATCTGGCCTTGAAGGTAGCCCAAGCTATCGGCTCCACCAACTTCTTCTCTTCCGCATCCCACCAATTCCGAGCATTATCCTTAAGTTGCATCTTCGCCAAATCAACCCATCCAGCCGGGGTGATCTTGGCCATCTTCAGATTGTCCTCGATGTTCCGAATCTACTCATCGGCAGCCAGAGGACTCTCAGAACCATCAAAATACGCGGGACCAAGCTCCCGAAATTGCTTCGCTCCCGGCTCAGAGCGAGGGGCATCCGGAAGAGCCCGGGCAGCTCGAGCAAGTGGAGCATTCTGGACTTGCAGAAGCACGCCCTGCTGCACTTGCATCATCTGCAGCATCATCTGCATCATCTCACCGCTGGTGGGTTCCCGCTCAGGCTCCTCATCATGAGGGAGCGCACTGCTGCCCCCACCACGGGTGAATCGTCTTCCTGCCATCTAGTGACACAGAAAACGAATCAGATTAGACTCATAGCTTATGACTCGGACGTCGAACTTAGTTTATTGGACATTCTAATATTATTACCGCTATTCCAAAAATCGCAGGTACAGAAGGACCTGCATGGGCCACCAACAAAACCTGTCACGCCCCGCTTCCCTAAAATGGAGGCGAGACGTGAAAAGGTCCGCACGAGAGTGGAGCTGTGAAGCCCCAATCCCGATAAGCATCAATAAAACAAAAGCAGGTCCCTGTAACCACAACGGAACAACAATAATAACACAAGGAGAGACTGAAATAAAATCTCATATCTCATAAATTGTCCAACATGAAAATAGGTCCAACATCCAGAAAAGCCACCAGGCTAAAAGAAAGAGTCTAAAGGCCCAGAACAAGGCCAACAAAAGCAACGACATAACAAAGTATAGGTGCTACGCACCGACAACAAAACAACTGTCTAACAAAAGTAAAACACAACGAAGACACTAGGACTGGTCCCCAGTGTCCACGTACTCCCCGTCAAACACAGGCTCGGGCTCGGCGTCAGCAAACACCTCGTCCTCAACAAGGTACTCAGGCTCTGGATCTAACATGTGTCACCCAAAAGAGTAAAGGGGCACATGTCAGCAAGTCTTAAAGACTTGGGCAAGGAAACTGAAGGTAAGGCAACTAGCAACCTAGCAGTTTTAGTATGCATGACATGGCAGTTATAACATGAGTGCACAATTAAGACATGGTGAACAGTAAGTACAAGATAACAAGTATCGGGACAAGACAAGGGTAGCCAAGCTACTAACAATCTCAATCAATTCACGTTGTTTTGTAGATGTTTACGCCCTTCAGCTGAATGGTACATCATTCACACCGATCGGCACTAAACACTAATCACGTTTCACTTTTGTTTGTAGATGTTTACGCCCTTCAGCTGAATGGTACATCATTCACACCGATCGTCACTAAACACTACCCCACCCCAGAGTTTACGTCTTACAACTGCAATATCTGATCAGGCAGACCCCCAGTTGAATGACCGCTTAACCCTTACCCCATCCCACACGTAAAAAAGCCAGGGTCCATGTACATGAGCCCAGAAAGTGAGCCAGGGTTGCCCCGCACGGAAGCTTGTTTCTTAGTTCACAATTCAATATCGAGCGTTGGGGTTAGCAACTCATTATGCTCACTTCTGGTCACGAGCCAGGAAACACAAGTATTGTAGCGATGCTACGCAATCACGGGATCACATGAAGAATGCTATGACATGACAATTTATTTGCGTACCGTTAATGGAAAGTAAACATGACATGGTAATTGTGCAACATGCTAAATGTCGGAACTAGCTTCGTTGTCAAGCTAGTTCCCCAATTTGTGCCTTGGCGAGTATCATTTCGTCGCCTAGCCTCTTTTACGCCTACAACAAGCAAAATGGCCTAAAGCATGGCCTAAACCCTAAGTGGCAAGTTTCACTTGCCTAGCACCGGGGATGACGATCAACCTCGTCTCTCGGATGCTAATCTACGGGGAAATCGCTGTTATGGGGAAACAACCATCAAACAACATGAAATTTTATTAGGGTTTCGTAAAAATATAAATAGGTTATGAAAACAACGGTAGATCGATTTCTTACCGAGAGGAGGCGGAAGAAACACTCCGGAGAACCCTAGGATCAGATCTGGGAAAGATTGGAGAAGTTTGGAGAATTAGGGTTTTGGGGGATTTTGGGGATTTGATGGAGATTTGGGGAAAATGAGAGGTGGAAAGAGTGGATGGAGGGTTTAGATGATGGATTTAGGGCTTGGGGTGAAGAAATGAAGCTTGGAGGAAGATGGGGGCTCAATGGGGGAGATTTTAGGGTTTAGGGTCGAGTGGGGGAAGATGAAATCGTTTGGGTTGGGTATAAATAGGCTAGGCTGGCGGCTGCCCAGAAATTAGGGTTTTAACATAGGTTAGTCGGTCAAAGAGCAACCACTGACAGACTAGTTTGGCAACTAGTCGGTCGGTCGACCAACTCAGACCGACTAAGTGTAAACAGTAACTTCTGAACGAAAATAGGATTTAGAATTAGTCGGTCCATGAACAATTACTGACCGACTAGTTTAGCATCTAGTCGGTCGATGAACGTTCTTAGACCGACTAAGAGTGAACAGTATTGATACCAAAAATAAGTTGAAGAGTTAGTCGGTTAAAGAAGCATTGCTGACCGACTAGTTTGCAACCTAGTCGGTCAACCAACGTTCTTAGACCGACTAACGATAAACAGTAACTCCTGAATAATTTAGAAAGCTAACTAGTCGGTTCAAGAAGGATTGCCGACCGACTGGATCGTCATCTAGTCGGTCGGTGCCCCTTCTTACACCGACTAATGAGCTCCAAAAGTTCCGATACGGAGCGCGGGGCCCCGGGATCGATTCCTAAGACTTCTAGGCTTGATCTAACAGTAAGATACGACCGTTATGAAGCCCGTCACGAATGACATACTTCGAAATCGACGATCCTAAGAAAGAAACGAGAAAACACGACGAAACGATTCGAAAACGAAGTTACGGAGACGAAAACCACACATGAGGAGAAAATCCACCAAAACTTATATTATATTATAATAAATCCAGATACATGAAAAGCAGTCGTTACAATTTGTTCCAACTAGAATTACTAATGATGATGACTCTATGGATGTCTTATGTGATTCAATTGGTAATTCTAACTCTAATGATTCTATTGATTCTATTGAGACTAACCCGTTTAATGAAGTTGTTGAGAATGTTCCTAGTGATTAAGGTATTCCCAAACGACTTCATACCGTTCGTGACCATCCTCATGAGCAAGTCATTGGCAATATCCATGATAGTGTCAAGACGAGATCACAAGTGAACTACTTCGCTCATTGTGCCTTTGCCTCCTCGATAGAGCCAAAGAATGTTAATGAAGCATGCGAAGATAGCGCGTGGATCTTAGCCATGGAGGAGGAACTCATTCAATTCGAGAGGAATGAAGTTTGGGAACTTGTTCCATTGCCATCGAAGAACCACACCGTCATAGGGACAAAGTGGATCTTCAAGAACAAAACCGACGAAAACCAAGTCGTCGTCCGGAACAAAGATCGGTTAGTTGCTCAAGGCTACCGTCAAGAGGAAGGTATTGACTTCGAAGAATCCTTCGCTCCGGTAGCTAGATTAGAATCAATTAGATTATTATTGTCTTTTGCATGCCATAAGGATTTTAAATTATTTCAAATGGATGTTAAAAGTGCATTTTTAAATGGAGATGTTGTTGAGGAAGTTTACGTTTCTCAACCTCCGGGTTTTATTAATGAAAAATTTCCAAATCATGTTTTTAAACTAAAGAAAGCGTTTTACGGCTTGAGACAAGCTCCTCGAGCTTGGTATGATCGCCTAAAGAATTTTCTTTTGGATTTGAATTTTAAAATGGGAGAAGCCGATTCTACACTTTTTGTTAAGCATTCGAATAATGATATAATTTTATTTCAAATTTATGTTGATGATATCATTTTCGGTGCTACTAACTTTGCTCTTTGCGAAGAGTTTTCTAATGTTATAAAGGAACAATTTGAGATGAGCCACATGGGTGAGCTCAAATATTTCTTAGGTCTCCAAATTCGCCAAATGGACGATGCAATCTTCATCAACCAAACGAAGTATACGGTGGAGTTGCTAAAGCGATTTGGAATGAAGAATGCCTCCGGAAAGAAGACTCCAATCAGCATGACTACGCATCTTGATAAGGATACTGGCGGTAAGGATGTAGACATTCGTCTATATCGAGGTATGATAGGTAGTTTACTTTATCTTACCGCAAGTAGGCCCGATATTATGTTTGCCGTATGCGTATGTGCTCGTTATCAGTCTCAACCTAAGGAGTCTCACTTAGTAGCGGTAAAACGTATTTTCCGTTATCTAAGTTATACACTTGATTTTGGATTACTTTACCTAAAATCTAGCACTTATGAGTTAATCTCATATAGTGATGCCGATTATGCGGGATACAAATCCGACAGGAAAAGTACTAGTGGCACTTGCCATTTTATAGGAAATTCCCATGTCTCTTTGTTTTCCAAGAAGCAAAATTCCGTATCACTTTCAACCACCGAGGCGGAATACATTACTGCCGGTGCCACGTGTGCTCAAGTTCTTTGGATGAGACACACACTTAAAGACTTTGGTATAAACTGTGATACTTGCCCTATCATGGTGGACAACCAAAGTGCAATATGTCTTTCCAAGAACCTGAAGGATCCTGTCCAAAACAAAGTTAGGATCGATAATTAAAGTGGAGACTTACGCTTGCGTATGCGGAACGGTAGTCTCGGAACTTTGCCTTCGGATTCGCCACGACGGATCGAGTCTTCTCACGAACGGAGTAAGGCTACTAATCCACAATCTAAATCTCTATTTTAGATTAAGAACTTGGAAGGAGGGAGAGGAAATATTTCTGCAGAGCTTCGCTATGAAGAAGATGCATGCATGAATTTCATGCAAATGTGTAAGGAAAATGGCTACCCTTGGGTCTTATTTATAGCCCCCAAGGTAGTTATTTTAGGGTAAGTTGTTCCTTTGGAACAACTTAATTAAGGTGTACCATGATACATGGCACAATATAAGCTTAAGTTGTACCATATGCATGGTACAACATAAGCTTAAGATATTCCCCCTTTATTAGCCATATGTCGCATGCACTTATGCATATATAATGCGACTTTCCCGCTCATACAGAGATCCTCTCCGCAAGGGAACAGATTCCCTTTGCACACGACTTCGTGTGCGCGACGTTCGAGGTCCGTATTCCCTCGTACATCCCCCACAAGGGTGTACAAACGTCTTCCATATCCAACATCTCCCACTCACACTTGAGGGGATTGTAAGAGAACGTCTTTCCCTTAGTTCTTTCATCTATCATACCGAGAAATAGACCGTGCGACCGTCATGCGCGTAGAGTCTGTTGTTGTGCACTTGTTAGAGATACACAACGACCTCGAAGGTGCAAAGTTGAGTAGTTCAACGCATGCTTTACCCTAGATTATTTCTTCACATTTCTTATACTTTATATTCAACAATTGAATCCCATCTGGATTACAATTGGCTGGCCAGCTTTGAATCATTAAAGTCCAAATGTGAATATGAAATCAATCTTCCTCTTCTTGTGAACCTTCTGATCTTGACTTGATTCGCTTTTCTAACGTGCCCCGCCGAGCCGAATTACCATAGCCCATTAGTAACACGCTAAGATAGCGATCATCTCGTCAAATCTAAAGGAACCAATTGGAGTCCTTGAGGGTAAGAGTTAAGACCCGTATGGCTTTTGAGTCTCACATAATAGCAAACACTATTGCTATTAACTCACTGGTCGAAATGCATACGTGGTATGAACACGTATTACAACATCACTCCTTTCCCAGGGAGAGTATGTCTTAATGATGTTGTACGGATGAAAAGATCAGACACCACAGTGCCTATCTTTTTGAGTCCCCTTACTACTCGTGAAATATTCACGGACTCTCATCCTGCATAAGACAGATAGGATTTAAAAATCCAATGAGATCTTTATATCCTTGTGATACAGATCTCAGATCTTTTGTAAGCATCCGTATGATGCAGATCTTTTATTCGACTATCTTGTTTAAGTCATGACTCTAAATCATTTGTCTAATGATTTTGACTTTAAACTAGTCTCATCTCTATCTTATCCATCTGATAAGATAAGGCGGTTGCTCATGTGAGAGAGCCAACCTTAATCTGTCCGACATACACATAAAAATAGCTGAGACTTAAACACAAATGTACATAAAATCATTTGTAAGAAACTTGTATGCAAATTAAATTTTGATCTTCTATAGACATGGGAAATATTACATGATACAGCTCAGCACCTACGCATTCCCATAGATGATAAATGTTTGAAAAACACATCTCTGGGGATCGCCTTAGTAAGGGGATCCGCTATCATCTCATGCGTGGATATGTATCCTATGTCTACTTCCTTCCGTTTGTCATAATCCTTTGCAAACTTGAATCGAATGTCAATGTGTTTGGTCTTACAATGAAATTTAGGATCTTTGACATAGGCAATCGAAGCTTGACTATCACTGTATATAGGAACAGTGCTCGAGTCAGAGGCATTCGTCAGCCTGTCTAAGAATTTCCTAAGCCAAACAGCTTCTTGGACCGCCATGCTGAATGCTACGAACTCGGCTTCCATGGTTGATAGAGCGATGCAGGTTTGTTTCTTGCTGCTCCAGGATATTGCACCATTCCCGAGTAAGAAAACAAAGCCCGAGGTAGATCTTCGCTCGTCGAGATCACCCGCCCAATCAGCATCGGTATAGCCTTCGAGTCTCAAGGTATTGCCTTGATAGCATAACGCATAGTCCGCAGTCCCTTTGAGGTATCTTAATATCCTCTTCACCGCTTTCCAGTGTGCCTGCCCTGGGTTGGATTGGTAACGGCTTACCATACCAACAGCATAGCAAATGTCGGGTCTAGTACACATCATGGCGTACATCAGACTCCCGACAGCACTGGAGTATGGAACTTTTTCCATAGCTTTCTTTTCTTTTGGATCTTTGGGACACATCTCCAAACATAGACCCTCGCCTTTGCTTATTGGAGTATCAATTGGCTTGCAGTCCTGCATATTAAACCGTTCTAAAACTTTCTTTATATACGTCTCTTGAGAGAGAGAAAGAAGTTTCTTGGAACGATTCCTTGAGATCTTAACCCCAAGGATATATGCAGCTTCACCCATGTCTTTCATCTCAAAGACGGATGAAAGCCAAGCTTTGATATCCAATATAAGACGCTTATCATTTCCGGCTATAAGTATGTCATCTACATAAAGAGACATAATTATATACTTGTTTTTAATCCTCTTAATATATACGCAATTGTCTTCGTCGAGCATGGAGAATCCATACGACAAAACAACTTCTTGAAAGCGCATATACCACTGCCTTGAGGATTGTTTAAGACCATATATGGATTTACGAAGTTTACAAACCTTATGTTTGTTTTCTTCTTGTACGAACCCGTTTGGTTGTTCCATGTAGATCTCCTCATCTAGTTCTCCGTTAAGAAAGGCAGTCTTTACATCCATCTGATGTAATTCGAGGTCCAAATAAGCCACCATTGCCAGAATTAAGCGAATCGAGGTAAAACGCATGACAGGAGAGAAAGTCTCTTCGTAGTCTATTCCTTCCTGTTGCGTGAAACCTTTCGCAACAAGGCGAGCTTTATATTTCTCGATGGAGCCATCAGCCTTATGCTTGATTTTGAGAACCCACTTGTTCCCAATGGCTCTACGTCCCTTAGGTAAATTAACCAAGTCCCAGACTTGGTTTGTTTTCATGGATTGAAGTTCTTCTTCCATTGCCGCTATCCATTTATCTTTAGCAGGGCATGTGACGGCCTGTTTGAAATTTGCAGGTTCGTCATCATCTTGTAGTAATGTCATGAATGTTTGAGGAAATTCATCCTCAAATCTCAGAGGTGTTAGCCTCATCCGATTACTACGTCTTGTTTGAGTTTGATCACTCCCACTTGGAATGACATCACTCCCACTTGGAATAACATCACTCCCACTCGGAATAGGATTGGTATCGTTCGTATCATTCATTGGTGAAGTTTGAAACGTATTTTCTTCTTCACCAAGAATTCTCCCACTCGAACGTTCCGATCCTTTTTGATCCCAAGTCTCAAACAAGGATAAGTCTTGACTTATCTCACCCTGTCTTGGAAACTCATTTTCCAAGAAGACAACATCCCTCGATTCGAATTCTATAAGACCTCCATTGTCCTCTTGACCGACGAAAACATATCCTTTGGAGTTTTCAGCGTATCGGATGAAGATACACTTCCTCCCACGTGGCCCAAGTTTGCCATATTTGTGAGAGGATAAATGTGTGTAAGATGCACAACCCCAAGGTTTTAGAATGCTTAAGTCTGGAGTTCTATTGTTCCACAACTCATAAGGAGTAGAACTTACCGACTTCGAGGGTACACGGTTTAAGATGAATGCCGCTGTTAATAATGCGTCACCCCAAAAGGTGATAGGCAAATTTGCCTGAGACATCATTGAACGGACCATTTCCATCAATGTCCTATTTCTTCTTTCCGCAACACCGTTTTGTTGCGGAGTGTAAGGCATAGTTACCTGATGTACTATGCCTTTTTCATCACAAAGTTCCTTAAAACTTATTGATTGATATTCACCGCCCCTATCGGTTCGCAAAACCTTAATCTTGCGATCTAATTGATTCTCCACTAAACTCATATAGTTTTTAAAGCAAGCCAAAGCTTCACTTTTGTGGGATATCAAATAGATATGTCCGAAACGGGTGAAGTCATCAATGAATGTGATGAAATAGGACTTCCCGTGTCTTGTCTTAACATTCATTGGACCGCAAATGTCCGAATGGATAAGCTGTAATGGAACTTCGGCCCTTGTGCCAGTTCCAAACGGCTTGCGACAAGTTTTCCCTACAAGACAATGTTCGCAAGTTGACATTTCAACTTTTGAAACATTAGATAGCAAGCCACTTTTGGCAAGTCTATCCATTCTTGTTGGTCCAATATGACCAAGTCTTGCATGCCAACAAATGATTTCAGACTCAGAGTTAGAAGCATTTGTCAAATGAAAACTTTCATTAATGGAAGAAGCAACATCATTCATTGTATTTAAAACAATTAATCCATTACAAACATTACCAGAACCAATCAAAGAATTATTACAAACAAGGTCAACATATTGTTTATAGAACCTCCACTCATAATCTAAAGACATTAACATGACCACGGAAACGATATTCCTTCTAATATCTGGAGTAAAGAGGACGTCGTGCAATAACAAAGTCCGGCCGTTGTCGAGAACTAGCTTGCATGTTCCGACGCCTTTGACTTCAACACGTGTGTTGTTGCCGACGTATATCCACTTTGTTCCTTGAGTTATCTTTCGATACTCTACGAAGAACCTTCTGTCCTTCGCTACGTGGTCTGTGGCCCCTGAATCAATCAACCAAAAATAGTTAGATTCAGCAAGAAACATGGAACTAGAAACACATATGTAACTAGTCCTACAAGTTACCTTATCACTTCCATCCGTACATGTACGGGCGAAGTGACCGTACTTGTTGCACTTAAAGCACTTGATCTTCTTCAAGTTTTTCTTCTTTGAGTGCACATTCTTTTGCCACTTTTTGTTCTTTGTCTTCTTTGAGGTCTCCGGTTCTTGCTTACGTTCGTTCACAAACCTTAAGCGTTTATTCTTCCGCTTATTTCCCCCATGTGAGGAACTAGCGGCCACGTGCACTTCTGCACTTGGTTTTGCGGCTTGAATCCGCTCTTCCTCGAGTTCGAGGTGTTTCGAAACATCGCTTAAAGTTTTAATGCATTCATTATGAGTGAGATGCATTTTCATATTATCCCAGCTATCTGGGAGTGAACGAATGACCGCTTGGATCTGCTGTTCGTCAGACAGCGTAACACCCGCATCCTTTAATTCAGATATAAGATTCGCCATGTGTCGGAGATGCTTTTTCATAGAATGATCTCGCCGCATCTTGTACGAATCAAATTGAATATTCAAGGAGCGGAGTTTGGTAACCGAAGTTCCACCAAACTTTATCTCTAGCTCAGACCATATGTCTTTAGCTAGGTCGAATTCCCGAAATAGGCGCATTATGTCATTGTCCATCGCGGACAGTAACGTAATACGTGCTATTTTGTTCTTTCGAGTCCAAGTGTCATAAGCTTCCCGGTCCCTCTTGTGTTGGGCCGTATTGCCCAACTCAGGTTCTACCATTATGTTTTGGAGTGTTTCGAGCACATCTTGCTCCTCCAAAACATATTGGATCTTTATTGACCAAAGTTTATAATTGTCGCCGTTGAGCTTTTCACCTTTGTTAAGCTCTGCGACAATATTCTTAGAAGCGGTAGACATTTTCGATTCAAAAAACTGCAAAGAGAATGAAAAACACGATCAAAATTCCATGCATAAAGTTTCGATTCTTTAAACACTTGATAAGTTCCTTGGATGCGTTGAAATGTTACTCTAGAATCGAGAAGTTCACTACGTTCCCAACTACCATCTAGAAGTAACTTTCAAAGTATCCCTCTTACTTATCTTAAGTAAAAAGAAATCAGAAATAATACCTGTATGGTATTAGCAGCGGAAAATCACTTTGAAAAACTTATCTTTCAAAATAGAATAGGTGAGAATTAGCGCAAAGAATTTTAACGCAACAATTGCCAAGCCACGAGACATGGGTTAGATAACCATGGCCGGATCGTGGTAGGACTTGGAATTCTAAATTGCGCTATCCCGATTTAAGGACGGGACATAACCTATTTGAAAAACATCTTTTTCAAAAATTTGAAAGCACGTTGGCTAATCTCCGTAGAGTAGAGCACAACGTCACAAGTACATTGGCTAATCTCCGTAGAGTAGACCACAATGACATGGCTAATCTCGCATGAAGTAGAGCACTATGGCTAATCTTCAAGGAGTAGAGCCCTAAAAACTTCATTAAAACGTTAGTCCCGTATGAACTAGTCGGCACTTTGGTTAGCCCCGTATGGGCTAATCGACACATTCGAGTTTGACCAATGCCCTTTGTCACCCCGTATGGGTCAGTTGACAAATTTTCAGCCGATTCAGACCTTCTGTCAGATTGGTCGACCAAAAACACAAAATTGGTCGACCAATTTTCAAAAAAAAACTTCTTCCCGGCCAGGGCCTTTGCCCTGGCCGGGGCTTGGCCAAGGGCCGGCCAGGGCCTCTGCCCTGGCCGGCCGGGGGCCCTGGCCCCCTCGGCCAGGGCCTCTGCCCTGGCCGAGGCCGGCCAAGGCCGGCCAGGCCCTGGCTGAGGCCAGGGCATTGGCCCTGGCCTCCGCCAGGGCCGGCCAGGCCCTGGCCGAGGCCAGGGCGCCGGCCCTGGCCTCTGCCAGGACCGGCCAGGCCCTGGCAGTGGCCAGGGCGCCGGCCCTGGCCACTGCCAGGGCCGGCCTGGCCTTGGCCGGCCACTACCGGCCTGGCCATGGCCGGCCATGGCTTGGCCATGGCCGGCCATGGCCAAGGCCATTCGGCATTGGCCGGCCATGGCCCCTTTGGCCATGGCCGGCCACCCCCTCGGATGGGGTTGCCGCACACATTCCACCCCCTTGATGGGGTGGTCGCCGGTGGTTATTGGCCGTAGCCAACCCCCTCCGCATGGGGAGAGGGGATGCATGGCCTTCATAGCCCATTTGGCCATGGTGCACATGCACCAAATTTTCCTCTTACCTGATGGAAATAACTTCCATCATCTTCCTCGATGAAGCACCCGTTCGTCGAAGAAGTTAGTTATCTCTTAATGGCCGTGTGCCAAAAATGAATAACGTACTACGTGAACGGTCGGTTCTTCCCGTCACGGAGAGTTCCTACCATATCCTTAATGATAGGAGACCCTAACGTGAAAAGAACAACCGCTGCGTTCTCTCCGTCACGAAGCGTTCCTATTATATCCGTAATAGTAGGAGACCCATTCGTGAAAAAGACAACGACTCGTTCGTAGTTTCGACGGGGCGGTGGATTGACCGGGGCGAACCCATATGGCTCTGATACCAATGAAGGATCCTGTCCAAAACAAAGTTAGGATCGATAATTAAAGTGGAGACTTACGCTTGCGTATGCGGAACGGTAGTCTCGGAACTTTGCCTTCGGATTCACCACGACGGATCGAGTCTTCTCACGAACGGAGTAAGGCTACTAATCCACAATCTAAATCTCTATTTTAGATTAAGAACTTGGAAGGAGGGAGAGGAAATATTTCTGCAGAGCTTCGCTATGAAGAAGATGCATGCATGAATTTCATGCAAATGTGTAAGGAAAATGGCTACCCTTGGGTCTTATTTATAGCCCCCAAGGTAGTTATTTTAGGGTAAGTTGTTCCTTTGGAACAACTTAATTAAGGTGTACCATGATACATGGCACAATATAAGCTTAAGTTGTACCATATGCATGGTACAACATAAGCTTAAGATATTCCCCCTTTATTAGCCATATGTCGCATGCACTTATGCATATATAATGCGACTTTCCCGCTCATACAGAGATCCTCTCCGCAAGGGAACAAATTCCCTTTGCACACGACTTCGTGTGCGCGACGTTCGAGGTCCGTATTCCCTCGTACATCCCCCACAAGGGTGTACAAACGTCTTCCATATCCAACAGAACCCGGTACACCATTCCCGTTCGAAACACGTAGATGTCCGACACCACTTTTTAGATGAACATGTTGCTAAAAAGGACATCATTTTAGTGTACGGTGAAACCCAAAAGCAAATCGTCGATATTTTCACGAAACCCCTAAAGGAGGACTCCTTTTTGCGGTTGCGTCGAGATTTGGGGATTATGGGTGAATCCGAGATATAGGATTCATGTTTCATTCAATAATCTTGCATGCTATTATTGTTCATATATTTCGTTCATGCTAGACTTATTGGATTTTTCGGGATTTTATGTGATATTTTGAATTTTTGCTCGAATTCATGTTTGAATGTCGTATTTGAGATTTCGATGTTTAATGGGGTAGTTTAGATGATTTTTGAGAGGATTGCGATGTATCGTCCAAGTGTCTTGAGGAGAGAACTTTATTATCAATTTTTGGACTCATCTAGTCGGTCTCAGTTCATCAACCAACCGACTAGATTCACATCTATTCGGTCAGCAATGAACTCAGACCGACTAGCTCTATCTCTCAACTTTTGAAATCCTTTAGTCGGTTTCAGTTCAATCACCAATCGACTAGATTCATATCTAGTCGATTAGTAAGAGAACTCCGACCGACTAACTCAAGCTATTTTGAGTTTCCTCTCCAGCTTAACTCTTTAGTCGGTTCAAGCTTACATATCGACCGACTAGATTGAGTTCTAGTCGGTCATTACTTGAGCGTAGACCGACTAATTCTCGTTCAGGAAATCTTCGACTGTTCTCTGTTTCCACTTAGTCGGTTCAAGATCGTTAACCGACCGACTAGATCGTCATCTAGTCGGTCAGCGTTTGAACTCAGACCGACTAAGTGCTCAGGGGCAGTCATGTCTTTTCACGATTTCGACCGACTTAAATCAATTCTGATCGATTTTTTTCTATTCTAGTCGGTTGCTTTTTGTTCTCCAGCTCGAAAACCCCCGTTCCTCCCTCGTGTCTTTTCGTCTTCCGTCGATCTCCGGCCCATTTCCAGCCATCCTCTCCGTCGTCGGCCGTCGACCTTCGACCTAGGGTAACCCCTCTCTCTCCCTCTCCTGTCTAGGGTTCAGTTTTCAGCTCTAGGGTTAGGGTTTCTATTAATTTCGACCTAGGGTTTGCTAGGGTTCCGTCCCTCTAGGGTTTCTTAGATTTGATCTTTCTTGCGTCGTGTCATGCCTCGATTATGGCTCGTTCACGTATCCCGATCACTCCATCTAGCCCCTCGCCGATGACCGTAGAACCTACCCCTACGGATCCCGTTCAACCTTCGAGAACCCCTCCGAAACGCCGTGCTAAGACCACCCAACCCTCTTCGTCTTCGCCTCCTCTTAAGCGTAAGAGGACGGCGACTGCGAAACCCTAAAACTACACGGTCGCTCTCTTGGGTGTTCGATATCCATCAATGGTGATGGATGTCGGATCTCAGCCCCCGAGCCCGATCTCAGCCCAAGCCCAAGCCAGTAATTTTTCGTGCTCCTACTCCACCCGGTGCTTCGGATTCCGACACCGAGTATATCCCCGAGCCTGAGACTCATAGGGAACCCACTCCTCCTACCCATCCTGAGTCTAGCTCCCGACCTCGCACGTCTACCCGTAAGCCTAAGGGAAAGGCTCCGATGCTGGTTGGCGGTGTCGATATCTCGTTGTGTCGTGACGACCCTATGTGTCTCGCGGCTTACAACCGTATCGAACATTGCCCGCTGCTTCTGGAGCATTTCGTCCAGTTTAGTGACTTCATAGGGCTAGCTGATCTTCTTTCGTCCTCGGGTCTTCTCGATTACCTTCGATATGACCCGAAGGCGAACCCTCACCCCTACCCTCGCCTAGTAAAACTATTCTATGCCAATAGGATCCGGGGTCAGTACGATGAGACCCACTCTGTTGAGACGACTGTTTTGGGGACTCCTATAGTCCTCACATCAGAAATCTTAGGAGAGATTTTGGGTATCTCCTCGTCTGGCCTCCTCCCCTCAGACATTTCTGTTGATGATATTTCTTCCCTTGATCAGACCATCCTCTCTGAGATTTTCCATCAGATTCCTCCCGCCATGATTGGCGTGCCCTCCAAATCTTTCAAGCCAAATGCATGGGTCCTGAATTTGATTCTGAAGTCGTGCTTGCTTCCCAAGTATGGCTCCTCATCTCTTCCGTCCCAGCCTTTTCTGAAGCTGATCTATGCTATTTTCATGGGGAGCTCAATTAACTGGGCTCGCCTTATACTCGATAAGATGGACTCTTTCGAGTGTATTCGCAAGTCCACGAAATCGGCTCACATCCCCTTTCCGTGCTTGTTGACCCTTGTTTTCCGTCACTTCCGTGTCACTTTGCCTCGTGACGATGAGCGTCCTCTTGGTTCTCCCCTGAACGCGACGGCCGTCAAGAAATCTCTTGCGGCGCTCCGTCACGTTCAGAGGACGACACCTTCAGCATCTGCCTCTGCCTCTGCCTCAGCTGCTCCCTCTGCCACTCTTGATGATGTCGTTCGGTTACTTCGTCGTCCCGAGTCTCGTTTGGCTCGTACCGAGGAGGTAGTTTGACGTATGGCTAGTCTGATGGGTATTTAGCTTCCTCCTCCTGCTTCTGAGGATGAGGAGATGGATGAGTTGGCTGAGGAGGACATTGAGGAGCTTTGTCGTGTTTCCACTCGTGCCCCCGAGGGCACTTTTGGTACTGCTACTGCTGCTACCACATCTGCTGCTGGTGCATTATTCCAAGAATCTAACTTGATATGTTAGATTCAGGGGGAGTTAAGATATATAAAAGGATTTTCAAATCTGATATTTCAATAACCTTCATTTGGTATTCCATATTTCAATAATCGATTCTCATTTTATATACTTCACTCTTCTGCTTGATGTGTATTATTATTGTTTAAATTGGAATTAACGTGTCATCAATGCAGGGGGAGTAAGTAAATTTCATTTGAATTATTATTTTTGATTATTATTTATGTTGGTTTGTCATCACCAAAAAGGGGGAGAATGTTGGATATTGGACTCCCCGGATTTGGTTTTGGATGATGAACAAACATAAATATAACGTGAACTAACACTTTGTGAGCGCAGTTATGGAGATCGTCGCCAAATTCATATGAATATCAATTACGACGTCTCAAGACTTCTCAAAGCACGTGATCGTATGCCTAAAGCTTCGTTGAAGCTTATGGACCTTTTTAGAAGTCATGAAGATTCGATTGAAGCTATTGAAAACGGTATCGTCAAGTTTTATTTATAGTCTTTAAGCTTCTTTCGTAGAATGTTAAGCCTTGAGTAGGTCTTACGGTTTAAATCTTCATAAAGCTCATATCTTAGCTCTAGGATCTTAGTAGAAGTCCATACAATCCTTCCCGAAGCTTCGCGCTTCGATTCGCGACTTCTTGTGCATGTTAGTTGGTTCAAGAAGAAGAACTGACAAACTAGATGGTGATCTAGTCGGTCGGCAAAGCTTCTTGGACCGACTAGTTTTTGTCAGTCATTTCCAAGCTCTTTACAGTTTACAGTTAGTCGGTCTAAGTTGACTCACCGACCGACTAGTATGTGAACTAGTCGGTCAGTGATGCTTCTGTGACCGACTAGTTAAGCTTTCCCTGTACATGCACATTTGAGCCTGAGCCACTATTTATCTTTAGTCGGTCTGTGTTCATTGATCGACCGACTAGTTGTTGAACTAGTCGGTCAACTTTCCTTCTTGGACCGACTAGTTTAGCTTTACTGTAGATGCCAATTTTTCACCTAACTTACTGTTTATCGTTAGTCGGTCTATGCTCATTTGGCGACCGACTAGTTGGTGAATTAGTCGGTCAACATTTGTTCTTGGACCGACTAAGTCTATTTCTGCTCAGACTTCAGCTTTATCTGTTAGTCGGTCTCAGTTGAGTAACCGACCGACTAGTTGTGAAACTAGTCGGTCAGCTACTCTTCTTGGACCGACTAGTTCCTTTTGTCTGTGCTTTGATCTTTTCTCTGTTCACTCATTAGTCGGTATACGTTAATTGACCGACCGACTAGTTGATGAACTAGTCGGTCAGTGGTTGTGCTTTGACCGACTAGTTGGGTTCAGAAAAGAGCCGTTGGAGCTTTAATTGAAATGTTTTTCTCTCTCTCTCCTCTATCCTATAAATACTTGTTGGGCTGCATTCATTTCAGTCAAGGCTGATATTATTGCAAGTTTAGAGATCAAGAGAAATCATTCCAAGCTCATTCAAAGCTCTTTCATTCCATTCAATAATCTCTCCTCACTCTTACTTCCAAAGAGAGATTCATTGAGTGTGAAGCCTTCCAAGCCAAGTGCTTGATTCTAGGTCACCAACATCCCCATAGCTCTCCATCGCTGATCTTCATCTTGGAGCTAGGGTTTGGTGCCACTTCTTCTTCCTCAAAATCATCCTTGCCTTAATTCGTAAGCATTACTCAAGGCATAGGTATTTTGTCGGTAAGAAGTTTCTTATTTCATTTCAATTTCATATTGTAAGTTTCACTCTCGGTTGTGAGAGTGTGGTTGTGATCCCGGGTTGTGGGAGTCACAAATTACTTTGTGTATGATTTAACTTGTGAAGGTTTTTCACAAGTATTTCATAGTGGAAATCTAGAGTTAGGGTTTCTAACTCAAGTATCCGGAGGGGATCCGGGTGGTTGGGACGTAGGATCACCGGGAACAAGTCGGGGAGACTTGGGTGGATCCGAACCCAGTAATATCTATTGTTAGCAATGTTAATTTTGTTGTTGTCTTCAATTTAAGCTTCCGCAAATTGATTTGGTAGTTGTTTGCACGATTATTAGGAATTATACTCCTCGTTATTTTTAAAGTACTATTCACCCCCCCTCTAGTACTTGTGCAGTAGCTTGTAGAGCATTACACTTCCTTCACTTCTGTCGTGGAGACCCTATCCACTTTGATCTCCGCTGGGGTTTCACCTTTTGGACCCCACACTTCCTCCCCAGTGGTCGACCCTTCTGTCTCCACCGTAGCTATTCTATCTGAGAGTGTCGTGACGTCTGTTCCCACGTCTGTGTCACTGACCTCTCTTGCTGCCTCGTCACCGATTTTGTCTTCCACTTCCACTGCTGCTGCTTCCACCTCACACCAGCCTGCGTCTCAGCCTCGCACTGAGGCTGGGCATCCACTAGCGAGCACAGCACCCTTTCCACCCATGCCTGTTGTCCCGATCACCTACACTGCCCGTATCTGACACCCCGACCTGCTCAGCCTAGACCTGTCCGTCCCTCCGCTCCACCACCCCCTGACGCCTTAGTTCAGAGCGTTCGTGCTCTTGAGGGGGTGATGAGTGGACTCAGGGGCAATTTTAGGGCTCTGTCTTCCACAGTCACCGCCATACAGCACCGCCTCGAGCTACTTCCCGGCATTCACTTTTGCCTGACCCAGATTCTCGAGCGACTGCCACGACCACCACCCACCCAGCTGACTGTTCCACGCCCACCACCCCCACCACCACCCAACCAGCAGACTGTTACCCAGCCACCACCACCCCCACATCCGCCTCAGGACGGAGATGGCGCAGCACCACCAACTTAGGCACACCCTTGATGCCATCGATATTTTTTGTCGTTATGCTGCCCATTCTCTGCTTGGTCCTGATGATTTTTTCCCACCCCTCCTCCCCTCACTATTTTTGTCCACATTTTGATCATATCATTCTATATCCTTTTTCAGGAGTGAGGGAGAGTATTTTTGGTGGCACACACATATTTGCATCACTCTTATCCTTGCATGCATCACATTCGCATCATATTTTTCATTTTGTTATTTTTATTTCTTTTTATCATGCATGCATACCCTCCCCCCTCCCATTACACGTCTCTCGGTGTGCCACACTTTGCACATTGAGGACACTATGCACTTTAGCTTGGGGGAGTGAGTTCTCACACTTTTTGCTTTTATCACCTTTTATTTTTAGTTTGTTCACGTTTTTCCACTTTTGCACCCATTTTTCATCACGTTTTTTTCTTTTTTACCATGCATCACGTTTTTTTTCTTATTTTCCTTGTGTGTTGCATTGTAAATATCCTTGTTTTTCGTTTATCTTTCTTTCATCTTTTGCTAGAGATGACTTTTCTGTGATGATGATGACGTGGTGTTAGCTTTTCTCTGTATGCATGCTATATTTGTCGTGTCATAGCTTTTTATTTCTGATATCACATGCTATGTTCTGTCTTGCATTTAGAAATAGAAACCCACTCTCTTTTTACCGTATGAAAGTGGATGAAATTCTATTATTAGCTGATGTCTGATGATTCATATGTATGATATCGTAGAAAACACACCAAGATTCACGCATTGATGCTTATATCTGGAGTACTGCTTTCCTTTCTCACATCACTTCTATATGCATGATTTTTACGCTTCACTTCGGGTTGATTGAATGTCTGCTAGCATTGATAAATCTGGATTAGTTTACTTTTTGAGATTAAACTGAGTAGATTATATTACCCTGCTGAAGTTGTCATGCACGTCCTATAGAGTGAACTGAGAGATACATTTATTTCTTTCTCCACATATCTTGAACATTATTTCTCTATTTTATATTCATTGGTGAATCCCCCCCTTAGCGATTTTATTATTGGCATCCCCCGTTAGTATATCACATGCTCCAAATTCCCCAAAATCCAAAGAAAAAAATACTTGTATATCCTTCCCTTTGATTTGGGATCATTGTGTATATATGTTAAAAAAAAGAGAAAAAGAAAAATATTTGAGAATAAGAAAAGAAGAGAGAAAAGTAGTTCGAAAACGATCCCATCTCATACACTTTCTCTCTTTCTTCCCTCTTTAGCTTTTATTTCTTGTTTTCTTTTTACTTTTGGAGCTTCATAAAAGAAACGGGGATGTAAATATTGTTTTGTATATGCCACCACGCTTATAGATAAGCTTGGGGGAGAGAATCCAATGATGTGTGAGAGAGTGACTACTTGAAGGTGCATGACAACCTAGGCTAAGTAATATTTTATACTCGGTGAGATTGCTAAAGTTTTACGAAATCCAGAAACCTACGCTTAGCATTCATTTCATGAAAACCACACTTTTTCTATTCTTACTACTCTATCGTGTGATATCTTTTATACTCCTTATAGAAAGCATTCAATTGAAAAGTGTGTGATCTACGATATTGTATACCGCTTTAGATGCTTCAGAAGATGTTAATCTCAGAATTATTCCATTTTCCATGCTATATTGATATTCTTGGGTTTTCTATTTCAAATGCACCATCATACTATGATATCGAGATAAAAGTCTTTGACATGTGTTTTATATTCGATGCATGCTATATGAGTAAGCAAAACCCACGTTCTGATAAAAATGATCTAGCAACTTCCCTCTTCGTTTTCTAATTTGTTTTTTGTTTTCCGTTTTCTGCCTTTCCGCCGTTTTCTTTATCTTTATCCACCGGGTTCGCTTTTTACTTATCTTCCTCGAGGAAGAGTAAGAGGTAAGCTTGGGGGATTTTGATCACTCCATATTTTACACATTTTTTCCGCACGTTTGCATGCCATTTAGATCGCTCAAATTGTGTTTTTCACGTTTATTCGACAATATTGCGATGCTTTTCACGATTTGTTGTTTTTGTCGTATTTCAGGAGATTTGGAGCGATTTGTAGTGATTCTAAGATGCACCCACTCCGGAGTGTCACCGACGACTCTCTTGAGGGGTATTTTGCGATTGGAGAGGAGCGGAAGAGGAAAAACGTCGTAGGAGCGAC
This sequence comes from Scilla litardierei, assembly GCA_030789695.1. Classification (NCBI taxonomy): domain Eukaryota; kingdom Viridiplantae; phylum Streptophyta; class Magnoliopsida; order Asparagales; family Asparagaceae; genus Scilla; species Scilla litardierei. The sequence goes on along the minus strand of CM061131.1, from coordinate 115,573,674 downwards.
GAGGAGGCAAAAACATGAAGAATGGGCATTTTCAGCATGCCACTCGGCCGAGTGAAGGAGTCACTCGGCCGAGCATAGACAGCCCGCTCGGCCGGCCAGATCGGACACGCAACAGAGCCAATATCAGCGTGCACTCGGCCGAGCATCGCCATACCACTCGGCCGAGCACCGAGTTACCCCTCACCCGAGTGGAGCCAAGACGAAGGCAACAAAAGATGCTGAACTCTCTGTTTTTCGTCTGTACAGTCCCAAGCTCCGACTCGGCCGAGTGACCAACGTCGTCCGCCCGAGTGAAGAACGCCCATCGGCCGAGTGAAGAAAAGTCACTCGGCCGAGTGACTCCTGAGGAGACGACCCCCAAGACCCCCAACTCTCTGGAATCTGTCAGGGTCTATCACTCGACTGAGTGACATTTGTCACTCGGCCGAGTGAGCCGCGCTGCCTGTAGCGTAAATTGCGATTTTGAGGCTGCGCAGGGGCATTTTCGTCAGGATTTTTTTGGCGATTTTGGGGGGTATTTAACCCCAGTTTTTAACCTAGTTTAGAGAGATTTTTTAGAACTTTTTTGCAGCCTTTTTAGATTAACTTTTTAGGGATTAGGTTGAGCTTTTAGAGAGGAGAGGACATGATTATTTTGTTGGATGCTATCTTGTTCTTCATTGGTTTGTCTCTCTTTCTCTCAAAAACTCCATTTTTATTGATTTATTGAACATTGCTATGAATTCCATTCATTTTACTTGTGAATTTCTATTGAATTTGATTATGAATTGTGTGTAGTTCATCGTCTTAGGGCGTAGGGATGAACCCTACGAACCCAATTTCAAAATGGTGATGAATTGGTGAAACTATTGCTAGGGTTGATTAGGGTTAGTTTGGGATTGATTTAATACGAATAGCTAGGGATTCATACCGATTGGGATTTGCAAGAGATTGGATCCCAATTCGATAGGAAGCCCTAGATATTCGAATTGGGTTGCAATTGAATTTCTCCGGAATCGGTTTGTAAGAGATTGGACCGAAACTAGGGTTTTCGATTGCAATTCTATACCAATACCCGTTTGCAAGAGATTGGACGGGTAGGAACTATCCCAACCTAGGTCGTAGCTCGAGTTTGCACGAGAGTGGGCTCGAGATACGATTGAACGATGATGTTGTTCTTCACGCTAGCTTGCCTAGGTTAGGGTTTGCAAGAGATTGGACCCTACCCTAGGTTTGCTATAGACCGGCAATAGCGCAAGAGCGTGAGCTTGGTTCTACATTTAGTTGCAACTAGTTCACACGAATTTCAAGTCTAGCAATTATGAAACCTACGAATCACAATGATGAGATACGGTAAGTAGCGGGGATTCCTTATCCCCTAAGCGTCTTTATTAATTTGTCATTTCTTTTATACATTTGAACGACTGTGACCGCATATTTGTGAACATTTCTCAACTTTTTCTATAGCCAGGTGATTGAAGAAGACACTGTCATTAGGCCTCCCTGTGTTCGATACCCGCTCGCCGCTACACCGTGCGCTTGCGGTAAGACTACAGTGTCGCCGCTCCGGGACGTGTATCCGGGGCGCGATCAAGTTTTTGGTGCCATTGCCGGGGAGGCAATAGTGTTTGATTCCTATAACCTAGCAATTTCTTTCTTTTTGTTTTATCATTTTTTTTATTTTGTTTCACCCTTCCATTATGCTAACTATTTCTTTGAAACTCGGTTTTCCCTTGCAAGTACACGAGATCCTCGGCGAACCCCGAAGAGATACTATACGTTCCGGAGATCGAGCGTACATTGAGGAGGATCCGAGCGGAGAGGAGACCCGTTACGAAAGGAAATTTTATGACCCATCCTAAGACACCCGAAGAATTGGCGACGCGAATGGCAAGGATTATTTCCATAAGAGATAGGCTTCGGTCTAAGACTTCTTCCACGACCTCGTCCATAGCCATGCCGGAGTTGGTGGCCGACAAAAATTTCGAGTTGAAGACCGGATTGGTGGTTCTTATGCAACAAGATCCTTTTCATGGGAACTCCCATGAAAACCCTTATTACCACTTCCAGCTCTTCCTATCAAAGTTTGCCACCTTCCAAATGCCGGGCGTCTCTGTGGATGCTATCAGACTACGACTCTTCCCTTTCACACTCAAGGACAAGGCATTATATTGGTTGAGGACGCAAGCTGAAGGAATCTTCACCACTTGGGATGAGTTGGCGAGTGCCATCGTCGACAAATTTTACCCGTCCTCCAAGACAGTGAAGATAAGAAGTACTCTCATGTCCTTCAAGCAAGGACCACAAGAGACTCTCTATGAAGCATGGGAGTGCTTCAAGGACTTGCAACATCAATGCCCTCATCATAGCATTGAGGATTGGGAGCTTGTCCACAGTTTCTACAATGGACTCCAACCGGGCACGAAGAAGATTATTGATGCCACCGCAAATGGAGCCATTTTGTCGAAGACTCCCGATGAAGCTACGGCCTTGCTTGAGGATATGGCCTCGAACAACCAACAGTGGGGCGACGAGCGAGGACACTCTTCGTCCTCCTTGAATCCGTCTAGCATTTATGAGGCCAAGGCCGTCGCGGAGCTAGCCAACAAATTTGATTCTCTCCAAAAGGTAGTGGAGAGATTGGAGAAATTCATTACGGATCCTCAAGGAGCCCCTCCTACATCCACGCCGACAAATCATATGAGCGATTGGCAAGACCAATCCCAATCCATGTATGTAGGAGGAGAGCAAGGAGAAGGAGCTTTGGAGCAAATCCAATATGCCGCGGGGAATTCTTGATATTGGGCCAATCCGGCCGCTAGAAACCATCCGGGTTTCTCAAATGCTAATAATGATGGTGCATTGAACCCCCTGCAACAACAACCTCCTTAAGCCCGGGCTCCACCACCACAACCAAGTTATCCACCAAGGGGGCCACCGCAACAAAACTTCCCACCGAGGCAACAAGTTGGACCTTATAGGCCACCCGGGTATAATCAAGGGTGGAGAAATCCCAACCCTCCGCAAGCTCAACCACTTCCGGATTTTGAAGTTAAGGTGGAGGAGTTTATGGCGGAACAAAGAAAGATCAACGCCACGTTGAAGGCGGGACAAGATTCTCTCGCCACCGTCGTCGCTCAAATTGGGGAGCAACTTGCGTTGCTCAATAAAAACAATCAACAATTGCTGGCTCAACCCGATCCGAATCCACGGGGCAACACCGGCCATATCAATGCGGTCGTTGCGATTACAACAAGAGGAGGGAAGTATACCACTCCCCCCATGACTCAAGACAAGGAGCCCGTGGTGGAGAATCTAGGAGAAATCGAGTAGGTAATTGAAGTGGTAAAGGAGAAGGAACCGCAAGAAGGAGGAAAATCTAGAATGGAGGAGCTTATTGATGAGCGCCGATTTATGCCACCGGTGCCCTTCCCTCAACGGCTAGCTAGAGCCAAGATGGAGAAATGGCTAGCCAAGTTTCTCGAGTATTTGAGAGGGGTGAGCCTCAATATCCCCTTCCTCGACGCTTTAGTGGAAATCCCATCTTACGCCAAGTTCTTAAAGGACTTGATCACGGGAAGGAAGAGGAAGGAGAAGATAATGCTCACGGAGGAAGGGACTTGGTTCACAAAGAGAGAGAAGGAGCCCGCCAAATTTAAAGATCGGGGAAGTTTCCGGATTCCTTGCACTCTAGGCGGCGTCCCCCTACAAAAAGCATTGGTAGACTTGGGGGCTAGTGTTAGCCTCATGCCTCTCTCCATGTTCCAGAAGTTGAATAACGGCACGGATTTAAAGCCTACCGACATGCGGATTCAACTAGCGGATGGGCGGATTACAAGGCCGGTTGGGATCGCAGAGGACATCCCACTCCAAGTTCCGGGAGGCATATGTTTGCCATGCGATTTCGTGATAATGGACATCAAGGAGGAGGGCGATACATCACTCATACTTGGACGCACGTTCCTCACCACCGCCGGTGTCATTGTCGATGTGTGGGAGGGGACCCTTACCTTGAACGTCAGCAACATCGAAGTGGAGCTTCATATACCGAAGGCAATGAAGCACATGCTGTATCACGAGTTGCTAGATTACATGGACCTCCTTGATGAGGTCATTGAAGAGGCGATACCCCACTCCATCGGCGCACCCCACGAAGATAGCTTCGAAGAAGGCCAAGATTTTACCGAAGAAGAGAAGATGGAGCACTCCCCCGATATCTCCATGGCGATTGATGATAGCGACGCTGATGTCACAAGAATACGGGAGCTCTGCAAGCTCTTGAAGTTGACTACTCCGAAGAAAGCTCCACCGATACGACGATCGGTGTCATCGACAAAGTCAAAGACCGGATCAAGCTCTAGCTTGGGGGAGCCACCCCGCAACATTGCCCGAGACGAAGGGGCACTGAGGAAGACCACACACCACAATGATCCAAATCCGAACGGTCTTCCCGGCAAATTCGACGGGTGCATCTCATATGCACCCAACATCCCGCGCTAAGTTGAAAATTTAAAGGGGTCGAGCTCAATACCTTAAACAAGCGCTTGTCGGGAGGCAACCCGACGGTTATCGCATTTTTTTTCTATTTTTAGTTTTTATTTTTTTTTTAGACTTTATTAGTGTTTTTGAGTCGTTTGCCCAAAAAATTGTGACAACGGGTCCTATTTTATTTGACAGGAGAGGAGAAAGGGATATCTATCATTTCGAGGATGACCAAGGCGAAGAAGAGCGCTCCAGGAATGCGCTCGAGGCTTAGGAGAAGGAAGAAATCAACTGGAGGAAGAAAAACATAGATTAGAGCCAAAACGGAGCCAAACAGCAGAAAACAGGGCCTCACTCGGCCGAGTACCATAGCCACTCGGCCGAGCAAAGAAATTCGTCCGCCCGAGGGGCGCACCAACGAGGGAAGTCTGCTGCACCCAACTCTCTGTTCTTTTTTTTTATTTCAGTATAAATTGCCACTCGGCCGAGTATATATCTTCACTCGGTCGAGTGAAACTGATACGCTCCTAGGGCGAGAATTGCCGAGTAGCTTGTGCCACTCGGCCGAATGGACTCTTTCCACTCGGCCGAGTGTGGCAAAGCCACTCGGCCGAGTCGTAAGCGGCGAGGAGTTTTTAAAAATAATTTCGTTACGATCACTCGGCCGAGTGACATAGTCACTCGGCCGAGTCGTAACTACTCCTAAATAAGCTGACGCGGGCTCGGCGCGGAATTCGAAGCGACACAATTTTCTCTCGCCCGAGCCCGCGCCTCTTCAACCCTCGCTCGCCTGCTGCTGCTCCCTCACTCGTCCGACCGTCGTGCCTGCCGATCTGACCACTGTGCCACCGACGGCCGACGATCACCGCCGCTCCGACCGACCGCCGGCGACTCCCTCGCCGCCGGCCAACCTCCGGTACCCCCAATTTCGCCCCATTTCTCCATTTTCTCGTATTCTTCGACGATCCATGCACTAATCGAGCCCCTAAATCAAATTAATTTCATTATCTATCTATTATACCCCTAACCCCCATGTATTTTGAATTTTACACGCTGATATCGTTGTTTGATGTGCAGGCTATCTTGGGGAGCTTAGGGGAGCTTCCGGGGCGCGGTTTTGGCTTAGTGGAGGCGGCGTCTTCGCACGCATCCGCTGTTTTGCTCTCGCGATGTGTTCGGGTACCTTCGTTCCATTTATTTTAGCACGTCGCACGTTTTACTTGTTTGATGAGCACTCGGGGCGCACTTGCCGCCCCGTACACAGCCATGCACTCGGGGAGCTTCCGCCAAGCGGAAGCGGACGGATGAGCCCGGCCCCTCCCACGCTAGGGAGGACTCTCCTCTGCCTTCACTACCTTACCCCACACAGCCACTTCCAGCCGACCCTATCCATCCGCAGCCACTTCCAGCCGACCCCATTCACACACAGCCACCACCGGCTCCGGTTGTCGGGCCGCTGGGGATTACGTTCAGAGACGACGCACAGCGCGTCTGATTTGAGCGTATCACCCAGTGCCCGATAGTACCCTCCAGGTTCGCTCACTTAGCAGATCTAGACTGCCTGGGGGTACTTGAGGGGATGCTCACGTTGTACGACAACGTGGGTTGGCGAGATTTTCTTTCCGTGTCGGCGGACACCTACGTTCGTCCGACACTCGAGGTACTTAGCTCGATTGCCCGGACCGCTGAGGGATGCTCCTTTAGACTCATGGATCGCGAGTGTCAGATCACTCTCGATATGCTTAGGGCATTCTTTCAGTGGCCCGCTGTCCCCGCGCCCGACCGAGCCTATGCCCTCACTCACATCCCTCCCCCATCTTTCGATTCACACGCCTTTTGGGCCAGGATCATGGGTTTACCTCAGGCCTTTGACCCTAGTAGGGCCAAGGCCTCGGCCATAGTCCACCCCTGCCTCCGCATAGCACAGCGCCTTATGGTGCCCACCTTTCTAGCGAGGTACGAGCCTGGGACGATGTCTACGCCTGAGCTCTATATGCTCTACGCGATGACTCGCCCCAGATTTCTGGATAGGGACGGTGTTATGATGGTCCCCGCCGTTGAGATTGACGTCGCTAGCTGGTTTTTGGACCGCATCATCGTATCGGTGGGCGTTCGCTCCCCGATATGTTGCGGTGGCCTGATCACCCTGCTAGCCCTGATGACCAGCGAGGACCTTCCGGCCGACCTGCGTCGACCTTTAGGCCCCACTGTACTTTCGATAGATGTCATGGCCCGGATGAAGATTCTTCATCCGCACAGCCAGCAGCACTGGGTATGGTTGCACGGTCCCTTCGGTGCTGACTACATGATCCTTCCGAGCCCCGCTCATACACACATAGGACCAGCACACGAGGACTGGCTACCGGAGATGGATCTCCTGATCCCCGCCGCCTACGTGCTTGAGGCCGAGGAGGCTGAGCAGGCACACCCTGCACCTGTTGACCCTGTGTTCCCTCAGCCTGAGCCTGCACTTTCTGCCGCTCCCGACACTTCTGTCCCCACTTCTGCCAGTGTCGGGAGTACACTTGATGAGCCGTCCTCCATGCCCACCCTGTCCACCACCCCCCCCACCACTGATGTGCCCTTGTCGGTTGAGCCACTCACCTCTCTGCTACCCGAGCGTCCACCTTCTATAGTTGAGAGCGGCGCGCCTTCCTTCACTTCCATCGTGGAGACCCTATCCACTTTGATCTCCACTGGGGTTTCACCTTTTGGACCCCACACTTCCTCCCCAGCGGTCGACCCTTCTGTCTCCACCGCAGCTGTTCTATCTGAGAGTGTCGTGACGTCTGTTCCCACGTCTGTGTCATATTCACATTCGAACTTTAGAGATTCAAAGCTGGCCAGCCTATTGTAATCCAGATGGGATTCAATTGTTGAATATAAAGTATAAGAAATGTGAAGAAATAATCTAGGGTAAAGCATGCATTGATCTACTCAACTTTGCACCTCAAGGAGTGTTGTGTATCTTTAACAAGTACACAACATCAGACTCTATGCGCATGACGGTCACACTGTCTATTTCTAAGTATGATAAATAGAAGAACTATTTCCTTACAATCCCCTCAAGTGTGAGTGGGAGATGTTGGATATGGACGACATGTATACACCCATGAGGGGATGTATGAGAGTCTATGGACCTCGGATGTCGCGTACATGAAAGCATGTATGAAGGGAACCTTTTCATGTGAGAAAAGGACCACTCGATAAGTGGAAAATGTCACATTATAAGTGCATAAAGGCACTTGATAAGTGCATGAAGAAGAGGATAAGCAAGGGTGTTAATATAAGCTAATAAGCTTATATATGGTTATTTCCTACAATAACTACCCCTAAAGCCTATAAATAGGACCCAAGGGTTAGGCATTTTAGGCTAATCATTCATGCCATAAGTTTGCATAAGGCAATCTTTTTCCTCTTCTCCCTTCCATCAAGTTCTTCTCCTAAAGTTAGATTTAGACGGTGGAAACGCTGCTTCGATCCTCTGTGACGAAGTACTGACCGTTGTGGCGAATCCGAGGGTAAAGTTCAGAGACTACAGCGCAGCATACGCCAACGTAAGTTCTCTTTCGATCCTCCATCATCGCGCGATTGGATCATACAGCTCGACCCCGGCAATGGCCGGGGAAGACCATTACCTCCTGCTGCAAAATACGTTTACAAAATACGTTTTCAAAATAATTTTTCAAAAATTCTTTTCCGCTGCGAGTACTATAAGAGTACTATTGTTTGATAAAGTGATGGGGAGATATTGAAAATTGTTCTAGATGGTGATTGGAATTGTAAATGACCTTTCCGATTCTAGAGCAACATCTTCAATATTTTTCGAAAGTAACTTATCAAATGTAAACTTTATGCAATGTTTTTTGATCAAAACTTGTTTTAAGTCTTTTGTAGCATTTTAAAGCTAAAATGTCTTCCGCTTCTAAGAACATCATCGCTGAGTTAAACAGAGGTAAAAAACTCAACGGCGATAATTACAAGCAATGGTCCATGAAGATACAATATGTTCTAGAGGAGCAAGATGTGCTGGAAACTCTGAAGAACATAATGATTGAATCTGAGTTAGGCACTACGGCCCAACACAGAAGAGACAAGGAAGCTTTTGATGCTTGGTCTCGGAAGAACAAGATTGCTCGCATTACGTTGTTGTCAAGTATGGCAGACGACATAATGCGGATCTTCTGAGAATATGACCTAGCTATGGACATATGGTCCAAGCTAGAGGAGAAGTTTGGTGGCACCTCGGTGACCAAACTTTGCTCTTTAACTATAAGATTTGATTCGTACAAAAAGAGTCGAGATCATTCCTTGGGAATGCATCTACGACACATGGCGAATCTTATTTCAGAGTTAAAGGATGCAGGTCATGTGCTCACTAATGAGCAACAAATCCAAGCGGTCATACGTTCCCTACTAATCGAATGGGAACAAATGAAGATGCATCTCGCTCATAATGAGAGCATCAAGAATTTCAGCGATGTTTCTAAGCACCTCGAGTTAGAGGAAGAGCGGCTTGCGGCTGCCAAGCCAAGTGCAGATGTGCACATGGTTGCTAGTTCCTCACACGGAGGAAAGAAACGTAAACATCACTCGAAGTTTGCTCATGACCAGCAAAAGCAACCAGTGTCTACCAAGAAACCCAAACATAAGGGTGGGAACAAGAAATGGCACAAGAAGAAAGACTTGAAGAGGATCAAGTGCTTCAAGTGCAACAAGTTAGGTCACTATGCTCGTTCATGTACGGATGGAGGTGACAAGGTAACTTGTAATAATACTAGTTACATATGTGTTTCTAGTTCAATATTTCTTGTAGTATCTAATTCTTTTTGGATAATTGATTCAGGTGCCGTCGACCACATAGCAAGGGACAGACGGTCCTTTGTGGAGTATCACCGGATACCCCAAGGAACGAAGTGGATATATGTAGGAAACAACACACGTGTTGAAGTGAAAGGCGTTGGGAGTGCAAGCTCGTCTTAGACAACGGCCGCACTATCTTACTACATGATGTTCTCTTCGCTCCAGATATTCGAAGGAATATTGTATATGTGGTTGTATTAATGGGTCTTGGTTATAGTTGGTTCTTTCATAATTGTAATGTGGACCTATCTTGTAATAATTCTTTAATTGGTTCTGGGTATGTTTTTAAGGGATTCAATGTATTAAATACTATGTACGATTCCTCCAATTTTAGTGAAAATTTCCTTGTTACAAATTCCTCGGTTTGTGAATCTGATGTAATTTGTTGGCACGCAAGGCTTGGTCACATTGGACCAATACGTATGGATAGAATTGCCAAACGTGGCCTTCTATCCAATGTTTCAAAGGTCGAAATGTCGACTTGTGAACATTGCCTTGTAGGGAAATCTTGTCGCAAGCCGTTTGGAACCGACACAAGAGCCGAAGTTCCATTACAGCTCATCCATTCGGACATATATGGTCCGATGAATGTCAAGACAAGACGCGGGAAGTCCTACTTCATCACTTTTATATACGATTTCAAGAAGTTGTCTTATCAAATGGTTTTACCATGCTTGATGAAGATAACTGTGTATATATCAAGAGGATCAAAAGCAAGTGGTATTATGTCTCTATATGTAGATGACATTTGAATAGCCGGAAATGACAAGGGCTTTGTGATGGATATCAAGGCTTGGCTTTCATCAGTATTTGAGATGAAAGACATGGAAGAAGCCGCATATATCCTTGGAGTTAAGATTTCAAGGAATCGTTCGAAGAAACTTCTTTCTCTTTCACAGGAGACTTATATAAAGAAGGTTCTAGAACGTTTTAATATGCATGACTGTAAGTCCATTGATACTCATATAAGCAAATGCGATAATTTATGTCTGAAAATGTGTCCAAAGAACCAAAAGGAAAAGGAAATTATGGAAAAAGTTCCATATTCCAGTGCAGTTGGTAGTCTTATGTACGCTATGATATGTACAAGACCGGACATCTGTTTTGCTGTTGGAATGGTAAGTCGTTACCAATCCAATCCAGGGCAAGCACATTGGAAAGCGGTTAAGAGGATAATGCGGTATCTTAAAGAGACTGTGGACTTTGCTTTATGCTATCAAGGAAATGCCTTGAGGCTCGAAGGCTACACTGATGCTGATTGGACATGTGATCTCGATGAGCGACGATCGACCTCAGGACATGTTTTTCTACTCGGATCTGGTGCAATATCCTGGAGTAGCAAAAAGTAATCCTGCATCGCACTTTCAACTATGGAAGCCGAATTTGTAGCATTTAGCATGGCGGTACAAGAAGCTGTTTGGCTTAGGAAGTTCTTAGACAAGTGACCGGCGCCCCGCGTGATATGTGGCGGCGCGGTGTCGTTTACCGCAAGTTTCACGGTTAGTGTAGGGTGCGGGAATATCGAACTCAGGGAGGCAAGGTTGTGCTTGGGTCAGGTAGGACCTAAATCACCCCGAGGGGCGAGCTAGCCCGAATCGGTGGATGGTTGTCACGAAAGGAAATAAGAGCGTAAGAACGAAAAGAAAGTAAACCCGGGACTTTGGTTTCCAACCCGATGAGAGACTCTCGCCGACGCGGCCTACGGGTATGGATAGCGATCGGGATTAGGGTCTAATGGTGGGACGTTGCCTCTGAAAGTGGTACCGGCGTCCCATGGGCCCGATATTCCGGTCGGTGCCCAGGATGATACACCGGACTTCCCGGATTCGATCAGTGGGCACTCCCGTGTCCATAAACACTGATCGATCCAGGGAGCACTAAGCCCACAACGATAACTCCCAACATCTCGTCCTGCCGCTCCCGCGTGCTAGGATTCGACGTCAACGCTAAGGGTGTGAGCTATGGCTAGGGAGTCAACCGCCAAGTTTATTCCCCCTTGGCCCGACGGTCAAAGGCGGTCTTTTTCCCGCCGATGACAATGAAACACCCCGTGTAACCGTTAGATTCCTACTCCCTATCGATTTCCTAACCCTATGGACGCATCGGGAAGAGCCCACGAAGGGGTTTCCACCAAAATCCCAGATTTGGGAACTACTCACAAAAATTCATGAAAAAGCGATCTAAATGAAATTTAACCGTTGGAATCATAATCAAGCAATTGCAATGCAGAAGTAATAGAGTAATAAAGACAATACTAAAATTTTAGAAAGATCTGAAAACTTACAAAAGAGTACCAATTACAGCCGTCACAAGGAAATAAAACAGTAGAAAAACAGCAACTCCCGTTTCTGGAACCCTAGGGGTTCTATATATAGGCCGTCGCATCAACCGATCGGTTGACAAGTCAACCGATCGGTTGATCCGTTACAAATAGATATCAGAAAACGGCGAGTTTTCACCCGATCACATGAACCGGTCGGGTGAGTTCTTGAGTGACTGGTTGGATCTTGAAGCAGTCGGGTGAATCGATCGGTTGAACGCCCGTGTCTTCAGCTTATCTTCTTCAGCTACAGATGAACCGATCGGGTGAGAATCACCCGATCGGTTGGAATTCTGCTCGAGAAAACAGAGAACAGCCGCCCGCAGAACCGGTCTGTGAAACGGTCGGGTGACTTCTTTGTGAGATGCGGTAGCGACCGGTTGGTGCACGCGTGCATCACCCGATCGGTTGGAGATGACCAACTGACCGGGTGAGGGGCTGAAAGATGAATACTTCGCCGTTTGACCCCCTGGATCACGCGTGACTTCTCCCGTTGCTCCGGGGACTTGGGATATCATCATTAAACGTCCCCGACGTGGTCAATCTCCTGTAATCATGGACAAACAAAGAAAAGTGAAAGAAAACGGGAAAATACACGAAAAGGAATAAGAGACGGTGGAAAAACATGGAGAAATACAACAGAAAACGTGCGTGAATATATGAAATATAAACGCACGTCAAAATCCCCCAAGCTGAACTCTTCCTCGTCCTCGAGGAAGACGAGTGAGAGTAGGAGCTCGGAAGGGAAAAATAGAGAGGAAGAAAGAAAAAGAAAACTCTAAGCCCTAGATCGTCCATCAGAGCCATCAAAATCAAAAACGACACACCAAGCGAGCAAACGCCAAATCACACCACTAAACCTAGGAAAACGAGTCCAAATAAGTGTCGTGGGTCCACGCAGTGAAGCGCGAGTGAGAGTGGTCGTGTGCTAGCAAATGGTGAAGCCTTCTACGATGTGCAATAAAGCTCGATATACACAAATCCAAGAAATGACCCAAAATATCGATCCGAATTGAATTAAGCGGCGAATATAAGTTCAAGCATGCATGAGAAGAGTGGGAAAAGAAGCGTATCATGCATCGGGGACTCCACAACTAGGGTCAAGAAAATCACGCCACTATAGCTTAGATACAAGCTAAATAGCTCCTAAGCCAAGCGTTTTCGATAACGACGGAGGTTGATATGATGTGGAGAAGAACACTCGGTGCAAATTCTCGCCTTCCCTTTATTCTCGGCAAGTAGGAAAATATTCACACTGGAATTTTTTTTTGGGTTTTGGGTATTTGCATATTTTTTTGGCTTTTTGGCTATACAATCTTTTTCTTTTCTTTTCTCATTTTTTTGGATTTTTTGGGTTTTTGGCTATACACATGTGTACTCTCCCAAGTGGGAGAACGGTACACGACGAGGGGATTTGCACCAAGTAAAACAAAAAAGAAGTCGAAATCTAAACACTCGGGCAAAGGAGATTATTCTCGCTAAATAGAGCTTAGGCTAAATGGGTTATCCTAGTCCTTAGTTGTGGAATCCCGACGCATGCGAATTGAAGTATACGATATAAATATAGCATGCATAAAGTGGAAGCAAATACCGCATATTCAAATCGGAGTATGATAATCTAGGGGTCATTCCTGGACAGGTATATAAAGTGAAATCACAAAGCAGAAGCACACCAAATGCTAGTCACGACACACGACTCACAAAAAGCTAAGTGGACCCATGATGCGTGAAATGCAAGAGGACTCGAAATCCTAGGGTTAGTGAGTGCGATTGTCGGTGCAGTGCTAGGTGTGTGTGTGACTTTGTGGAGATTCATCATAGGATTCATTTCTAGGAGAAAGAGCTAAAGAAAGAAGGAAAAAGAAAAAAAGAAAAACACGATGGAAAACGACTCAAATAAACGAAAAGAAGGACTCAAACGACGCACACAGTGCGACTCCCCCAAGCTGAAGTTTGCATTGCCCTCAATGCAATATCAGTGAGTACGGGAGGGCAATGAAAATGGGGGGGATACGCACTAACACAAAAAGAAATGAAAACGAGGAAAACACATAGATGAAAATGAAAAAGAAAGAAAGATCGAGATCAAAATCAAACAATACGAAAAGAAAAGTAAAAATAAAATCACACGACATGACACTCAAAAAGTGAAAAACAAGCACACACACAAAAGTGAGAAAAACAAACAAAACACGACAGCACACAAAACAGACGTCCCCCAAGCTAGACCAGAAAGTGCTAGCGAAATGATGTGATCAATGAAATCCAGATATAAGCAAGGGGGAGTCAAAAACAAAAGAGGGAAAATCAGAAAGCAGAAGAAGGTGAGTCCTCGTCCTCCTCGGAAGAGGGTGGGGATGGGTGGTCGGGGGAGGCTGGGGGTGTGCTGAGAAGTGGGGAATGAGGTGAAGGAATAGGGGCAGTGGTGGTGTGAATGATGGGAGGAGTGTCGGTGGTGGTGGGTGGTGGTGGTAGGAAGGCGATCAAGGCGGTGGTGAGAGGAATGGAAATGGAGGAAGTAGATGTGGTGGTGACGGTAGTGGGAGGTGGTGGGAGGGATCTGAAGCGTACCGGTAATTTCCTCCGACGCACGTATGGAGTGACGGAGGAAGAGGGAGGTAGCGTGGGTGCGGTGGAAGTGATCAGGAGGGGTGAAGTGGATGCCGGGATGGGACGTGGAGGTGGAGAAGATGAGTGTGGAGAGGGGGGTGATGGATGTGGGGAAGTGTGGGTGGGTGGAGGAGAAGATCGCTGGGGTGGTGAAGGTGGGGGTGGTGAAGGTGGGGGTGGTCCGTGGATATGAGTAAGAAGGCGGAGAATGGCGGCCACGTTCCTCTCAAGTGCGAGGAAACGTGGGTGAGTAAGAAAGGAGGATGGTGATGGGTCCGAGGAAGCAGAGGACATCGCGAGCTCACGAAGGGCAGCGACCTCCCTCTCAAGTCCCAGACGGGCAGATACCTGACGGCGACCAAAAGATGTAGACCGACGCGAGGCAGAGGTGGTGCCGCCAGGTAAGGTCGAAGAGGTGCCAGCGGCAGTGGTCATGCCGGCACAGGAGACAAGGCCAGAAATGGCCGCAAAGAGGTGCTCAGACGTGATCGGTCCCGGAGCAGAAACAGGACGACTCGGGCCAGCCCCTAAATCTCCCACAGACGCAGGGATATCCTGCTCGCCTAAGTGTGCGGCAGGGGACGGTGATCTGCGGGCGTCTGCGGGAAAGAAAGGAAGATTCAACTCAGCTAAGAAGTCAGGATCAGGAGGAAAAGTCCAATCTCCCACGAGGACAAGGGTCATGCGAGCGGGGTTGGGCAGGATGGTGTAAGGGGCTGGGGGATGGCCATAATGAAATATGAAGCGGCCATCCGAGCGGGGCTTGATCATGTGGATGTGCCGCAGGACATCAATATCGAGATGTGAGGGTCCTGCGGCAGCTGGAAGATTGTTGGGGATGGTTATATTGAATTGGGCGTGAGAGCATATGATCGTGATGATGCCCCCACAACAGTACTTCCCCTTCCCGGCCCGGCTGATCTCGAGTAGCTTGTAAACAAGCCAATCGTTGCCATGGATGGGGACGGTAGGGGCCCTGAAGCTGACTCCATCATCATCCTGGACATAAGGAAAAGTCATGGCCCAAAGGATAAAGAGGTCAGGGATAGTCACAGTACCAGACTCGTCCCTAGGAAAGAATGCAGATGAAATGATCCTGTAGGCTAAACGAAACACGGGATGAATGATGGAGGAGGCCTTGGCCCTACCTCGGGGGTAATCACGGATCAAAGTGAGGCGGAACCTAATTGATCGACATCAAACTCGGGCGTGTACCCGTAGTGTCGGATGGAATCATCCCCGAGATTGGGGAAACCAAATATATCGTTGATCATGTTCAGATCCGTGGTGACACTACGGTTACGCACCCGGAATTTAATGATCGACCCGGACTCCCAAGTAAGTGTGGAGAGGAACTCGAGTGTGAGTACCGGGAAGGATATTGCATGAGCACCAAGAAAGGCCAACCATCCTAAGTTAGCAAAAAGAGATTCGACCTCGGTGAAGACACCGAGATCGACAAGTGTACATGCGTGCGGGAACTTAGTGGATAGATGCCCTCGAGCATCAAGCCTACGGTAAAAATCTTTGTGCTCCTGGTTCCGAAAAATATACCCGTGTGGGCCCAACATTGGGTCCACAGGGGGGACAATAGGCGGAGGAGGGCCAAGCGTAAGTGCTCATGTACGGGAAGGGGGGCGTGTTTGTTTTCGTCTCTTTCGAGACGGCTCCTCTTCCCGCATGATACACTTCCCCTTATCCTTATCTTTAGCCATGTGTGTGTGAGCAAGAATTAGTGCAAAAATCGTGGATGCACACTAACACAAGCAAACGAGCAAGCTCGACAAATAGGGTAAATATATAAATATAAGCTTAGGAGCGAGTTTACCCAAGCGGAATGGCGGAGCTTGCTCGTAGATGTCCCCACACTGTTCAGCGAGAGTAGCTTGGAGCCGCGGCGAACTCCTTCGGCAAAAATTTTCGAAACGGGGGTGGTTTGGGGGAAAATTAGGTCAAAATCTCGGAATGGGAGGAGAGAGAGGGTGTAGATGATGGGGGGGTTGATGAAGGAGGTGGAGAGTGGGAGTAATGGAGGAGTAGAGGGCGTGGGGGAGTGAAGATCGGTTGTTGGCGAAGAGGGGAAGGCGAAACGACGGCAGATTTTGGGGGTTTTTGCGATCGGGCGAGATGGAAACGAGCGGGTGTCGGGGGGGTTTATATAGGGTTTTAAGTCGAACCGATTGGGTGACATGTCACCCGATCGGTTGACGGTTAGGTCGAAAATTTTGCCGAAGAAATGCTACAGGCGAACCGATCGGTTGAACTGTCAACCGATCGGTTGGCCGCTCCACACATTTTCCCGAGAACTTAGGGCTGCTCACCCGGTCTCGTCAACCGATCGCGCACGAACTCAACCGATCGGTTGATACTTCCCCAAAAATTTCCGAGGGCTCTCCCCAGCTCACCCGGTCTGCCAACCGGTCTCTTCATTACTCAACCGACCAGTTCATTCGGGGGCAGATCTCGGCATGTATCTGATATATCCCAACCGATCGGGTGAGTTATCACCCGATCGGTTGGGGCTTGTTTCCTGCAAAAACCAAGAAATTTGATTAAGTCCCCGAACGGATGTTCTCGCGGATGATTTTATTTACAGAAATAGATAAAATAAAGTAAAAAAATAACGCTAAAAAGTGGGAAAAAGTTTAGAACATGGGTTGCCTCCCATGAAGCGCACTTGTTTAACGTCGTTGGCTCGACGCCCGCAAGAGATGCTCATGGTGGCTGATACGGGTGATGCCCAAACTTAGGCATCTCTTCCTTGTTGGAGCTGAAGGCACTCGGGGTAGTCAGCGGCTGGAAAAATACTTGCTCGACCACCCTCCCTTTGTTCTTGAGATCCGGGGGCTTTTCCTTGGTGTTGGCGCTTCCCGCCATCTTCTTCAGGATTCAGACCTCGTCTTTAGTGAGGTCTGTGAGCTCTTTCCCCGTTCTCCTCACAGGAGGAACCTTGGGGAACCCGGGAGGGGTCGTTCTCGCTGCACTCGGTCTTCCAGCAGCTTCTTTGTCTTCGGGGCCTTCTTCATCTTCAGAATTCCCCAAGTCATCGGGGGGGTTTCTCAGGAGAATCTCCCAGGAGCTCTCCTCTACAGCCTTTTCATCTTCTATCTCAAGCAAATTACACCGGAGGTCATCGGGAGGGTCGGGGTGCTTCATGGATAGTCCCAGGTCAAACTCAACTTTCTCCCCGCTGACGTTCAAGGAGAGTTTTCCGTTCTTCACATCTATAAGAACGCCAGCAGTGGCCATGAAAGGCCGTCCCAGGATAATGGGGGTGTGTGCGTCTTCGGGCATGTCCATGACTACAAAGTCCACAGGCACATGCACCCCTCTCACATTCACGGGGAGATCATCAGTAATTCCCACTGGATATTTGACCGACCGGTCAGCTAGTTGTAGCGGCATCCCGGTGGGCTCCAAATCGCCCATTCCTATCCTTCTGTACATCGACAAGGGCATCAAGGTAACACTCGCTCCTAGAACGATGAGTGCACGATGAATCTTCACAGCCCTGATCGTGCAAGGAATAGAGAAGCTCCCCGGGTCCTTAAGCTTCGGCGGGTTATCCCGCTGAATAAGAGCGCTACATTCCGCCGTCAGCGCCACTTTCTCTTTTCTTGACCCTTTGGTCACCAAATCTTTCAAGAATTTTGCATAGGAGGGGATTGTTTCGGTTGCTTCCAAGAAGGGGATTTGCAGGCTCAGGTCCTTGATCATGGCGAAGAACTTCCCATATTTCTCATCAATTTTCGCCTGAGCCAACCGTTGTGGAAATGGCACAACGGGGTTATACACTCTTGGGCTCTCTTCCTCCTTCTTCTTCTCTTCTTCAGACACTCCCTCCGGAGTCATGGGATTTGATGACGAAGCACCGGTGTCACTTAATTTTTCGGTCGGTCTCTCAACGACCAATGGTGCTTCCGGGTTGCTAGGGGGCACTCTAGTAGGAATTTGTGTCCCGCTTCTCAGAACGATAGCAAACACATTCGCGTGCTCGTGTACGAGTGCCGATGTTTGTGTTGCTCCCCTCGGGTTCACCTCCGGTTGTGGCGACAATTGGTTTTGTGACCTTGCAAGGTTCGCCACCTGTAACCCCAGCTGGGTTACTTGGTCCGTGAGGGTCCGCTGGCCCATTTCCAGCTTTTGGTTGATCCTCTCCTGGTTGGTAATATATTGAGTCAAGAGAGACTCAACCGGAGAGACGGCCCTCTGTTGGCCATACTGCTGCTGCTGGAACGGCTGCTGATTCCTGGGAGCGTACGTTTGTTGCTGAGGTTGCTGCTGAAACGGTTGCAGCTGACCCTGATTCTGCGGTGGTCTAGCCGGCTGATAAATTTGTTGCTGCGGCTGCTGAGGCGGCGAGGGCTGAAATGGTGGCCGGTAACTGAAATTCGGGTGGTTCCGGTTGTTGGGAGAGTAGGCCGGGTTGGAATTTGTCCTTGGCGGATATGGCGCATTCCCCGTGGGGTTGTAAAATAGTGCGCTCGCCTGATCCAACGGTGGTGAGATGTCACCACCGTCGAATTCCCCAAGGAATTCGGACTCTACTGCAGAACTTGCTGTGTACCGGCTCCACCGGCTCCTACCATCAGTGCGGAGATCTGGGTCGAAAGCAAGTCAAACTTGCTTGAAAGTTTGTCGACGTCCTCGACTCTGTGTATACCCCCAGTTCTTGGTGTGGCTCTCTCGTCACACCACCGCTCATTGTTGGATGCCATGTTTTCCAGAATATTCCCGGCATCTTCCTCGCTTCTAGACATGAAGGAACCCCCAGCCGCGGCGTCCATAGAAGATTTAAGGTCATCCCTCAAACCATTGTAGAACAGATTGATAATCTGCCACTTCGGAAGCTCATGGTGAGGGCATCTTCTTTGCATCTCTTTATATCTCGTCCAAGCTTCATGCAAGGACTCGTGACTGGCCTGGGAGAAGGAGGAGATCTCACTCCTCAACTTCATGGTCTTCCCCGGAGGAAAGAACTTCGTCAGAAAAGCATTGGAGAGCTTCTCCCAGGTGTTGAAAGTATTGGGGTCCTTCCCCCTTAACCACTGCTTGGCCTTGTCCCGCAAAGAAAAAGGGAACAGCTTCAGACGGATAGCCTCTGTAGTGACACCATTAATTCGGAAGGTGTCACACTTCTCCAAGAAGGAGTCCAGGTGCTCTATCGGGCTCTCCATGGGCGCACCCGCAAACTGGTCCTACTGGATCCATGTCACTAGAGACGGCTTCAGCTCAAAGCTTTGGGTCGCAATAGCTGGAGATCGGATGGCAGAAGTCGACTCGATGGATGGCATTGAGTACTCCAACAGAGACTTGTGAGGTGGGGTGTTCTCCTCCATGGATTCGGGATCTTCTCTTCTTCGCTTCTCGACGGCCAAACGCCTAAGGGTGGCGTTAATCTCTGGATCGAGGGGAATCAAGTCGTCAAGACTCCTTGAACTCCTACGCATGAAAAACAACAAACACCCGTGAAGCGACAAGTGGGAAAGAAACAGATAAAATAAGAAGTAAAAATAAGAAAAACAAAAAGAAAAAGAAAAAAGGAGAATGCGAAAATTATCGCGAGGTAGGGATGTGAGCTAGACACGAGGGTTCACGAGATCCTAAAACATCAAGCACGTTGCCTCCCCGGCAACGGCGCCATAAACTTGACCGGCGCCCCGCGTGATATGCGGCGGCGCGGTGTCGTTTACCGCAAGTTTCACGGTTAGTGTAGGGTGCGGGAATATCGAACTCAGGGAGGCGAGGTTGTGCTTGGGTCAGGTAGGACCTAAATCACCCCGAGGGGCGAGCTAGCCCGAATCGGTGGATGGTTGTCACGAAAGGAAATAAGAGCGTAAGAACGAAAAGAACGTAAACCCGGGACTTTGGGTTCCAACCCGACGAGAGACTCTCGCCGACGCGGCCTACGGGTATGGATAGCGATCGGGATTAGGGTCTAATGGTGGGACGTTGCCTCTGAAAGTGGTACCGGCGTCCCATGGGCCCGATATTCCGGTCGGTGCCCAGGATGATACACCGGACTTCCCGGATTCGATCAGTGGGCACTCCCGTGTCCATAAACACTGATCAATCCCGGGAGCACTAAGCCCGCAACGATAACTCCCAACATCTCGTCCTGCCGCTCCCGCGTGCTAGGATTCGACGTCAACGCTAAGGGTGTGAGCTATGGCTAGGGAGTCAACCACCAAGTTTATTCCCCCTTGGCCCGAAGGTCAAAGGCGGTTTTTTACCGCCGATGACAATGAAACACCCCGCGTAATCGTTAGATTCCTACTCCCTATCGATTTCCTAACCCTATGGACGCATCGGGAAGAGCCCCCGAAGGGGTTTCCACCAAAATCCCAGATTTGGGAACTACTCACAAAAATTCATGAAAAAGCGATCTAAATGAAATTTAACCGTTGGAATCATAATCAAGCAATTGCAATGCAGAAGTAATAGAGTAATAAAGACAATACTAAAATTTTAGAAAGATCTGAAAACTTACAAAAGAGTAACAATTACAGCCGTCACAAGGAAATAAAACAGTAGAAAAACAGCAACTCCCGTTTCTGGAACCCTAGGGGTTCTATATATAGGCCGTCGCATCAACCGATCGGTTGACAAGTCAACCGATCGGTTGATCCGTTACAAATAGATATCAGAAAACGGCGAGTTTTCACCCGATCACATGAACCGGTCGGGTGAGTTCTTGAGTGACCGGTTGGATCTTGAAGCAGTCGGGTGAACCGATCGGTTGAACGCCCGTGTCTTCAGCTTATCTTCTTCAGCTACAAATGAACCGATCGGGTGAGAATCACCCGATCGGTTGGAATTCTGCTCGAGAAAACAGAGAACAGCCGCCCGCAGAACCGGTCTGTGAACCGGTCGGGTGACTTCTTTGTGAGCTGCGGTAGCGACCGGTTGGTGCATGCGTGCATCACCCGATCGGTTGGAGATGACCAACCGACCGGGTGAGGGGCTGAAAGATGAATACTTCGCCGTTTGACCCCCTGGATCACGCGTGACTTCTCCCGTTGATCCGGGGACTTGGGATATCATCATTAAACGTCCCCTACGTGGTCAATCTCCTGTAATCATGGACAAACAAAGAAAAGTGAAAGAAAACGGGAAAATACACGAAAACGAATAAGAGACGGCGGAAAAACACGGAGAAATACAACGGAAAACGTGCGTGAATATATGAAATATAAACGCACGTCAACAAGCTAATTGATGCAAGTGACTCAGGTACTGTACCAATATACAGTGACAGTCAAGCATCTATAGCCTATGTCAAAGATCCAAAATTCCATTGTAAGACCAAACACATTGATATCCGCTACAAATTTGCAAAAGACTATGACAAGAACAAGAAGGTAGACATTAGATACATATCTACGCATGAGATGATAGCGGATCCGCTTACGAAGGCGATCCCCAGAGATGTGTTTTACAAACACTTATCATCTCAAGGATTGCGAAAAAGCTGAGTTGTATCAATGTATTCCCATGTCTATGAAAGATCAAATTTAATAAAAGAATAAGTTCTTTTTGACATTGCATATGAGTTTCTTGAAAATGTTTGTGTACATTTTTTTAATCTCAGCTATATTTTTTAGTATGTCGGACAGATTGAGGTTGGCTCTCTCACATGAGCAACCGCCTTTATTCTATCAGACGGATAAGATAAAGATGAGACCTGTTTAAAGTTAAAATCGTCAGACGGATGATTTAGAGTCATGACTTAAACAAAATGGTCGTATGAAAGATCTGCATCATATGGATGCTTACAAAAGATCTAAGAAGATTTTTAAATCTTATCTGTCTTATGCGGGATGTGGGTCCAGGAAATTACTGAGTAGTAAAAGGGACTCACAGTCAGACATTGTGGTGTCTGATCATCATCCTTACAACATCATTAAGACATACGCTCCCTGGGAAAGGAGTGATGTTGTAATACGTATTCATACTACGTATGAATTTGACCATTGGGTTAAAATAGTAATTGTGTTTACTATTATGTGAGACCCAAAGACCACATAGGTCTTCATCTGCTTACCCTTATGGACTCTAATTGGTTCCTTTAGATTTGACTAGGTGATCGCTATCTTAACATGTTGCTTATGGGCTATGGTCAATTCGGTCCGGCGGGGCATGTTAGAAAAGCGAGCCAAGTCAAGAACAAAATGATCGCAAGAAGAGGAAGATTAATTTCATATTCACATTTGGACTTTAGAGATTCAAAGCTGGCCAGCCTATTGTAATCCAGATGGGATTCAATTGTTGAATATAAAGTATAATAAATGTGAAGAAATAATTTAGGGTAAAACATGTGTTGATCTACTCAACTTTACACCCCAAGGAGTGTTGTGTATCTCTAACAAGTGCACAACAGCAGACTCTATGTGCATACCGGTCACACGATCTATTTCTCAGTATGATAAATAGAAGAACTAAAGGAAAAGATGTTTCCTTACAATCCCCTCAAGTGTGAGTGGGAGATGTTGGATATGGACGACATGTATACACCCATGAGGGGATGTATGAGGGTCTATGGACCTCGGATGTCGCGTACATGAAAGCATGTGCGAAGGGAACCATTTCATGTGTGAAAAGGACCACTCGATAAGTGGAAAAAGTCATATTATAAGTGCATAAAGGCACTTGATAAGTGCATGAAGAAGAGGATAAGCAAGGGTGCTAATATAAGCTAATAAGCTTATATGTAGTTATTTCCTACAATAACTACCCCTAAAGCCTATAAATAGGACCCAAAGGTAAGGCATTTAAGGCTAATCCTTCATGCCATAAGTTTGCATAAGGCAATCTTCTTTCCTCTTCTCCCTTCCATTAAAGTTCTTCATCCAAGTAGAGATTTAGACGGTGAAACGCTACTTCGATCCTCTGTGACGAAGTACCGACCGTTGTGGCAAATCCAAGGGCAAAGTTCAGAGACTACGGCGCAGCGTACGCTAACGTAAGTTCTCTTTCGATCCTCCATCATCGCATGATGGGATCCTACATGAATCTCCTTCTTGTGTTGAAGCTTTACTTCATACGCCATGAGATTACCAATGCCCTCCTTAACGGTGTATTTGGACGTGTCATAAGACTCCAAAATTCCGCTGGCCTTTGACTCCCAACGAGGTGTGAGAGAGTCAAGGATCTTCTCTACATGATCCTCTTGGGAAATCATCTTCCCGAGTCCCTCCAAAGCGTTCACAATATCAGTGAACCTTGTGAACATCTCTGAAATGCTTTCGCCTTCCTGCATCTTAAACATTTCATATTTAGATCTAAACATAGTTTGTTTAGATTTCTTTACCTTTGTAGTCCCTTCATGACAAATCTCCAAAGTATGCCAAATTTCGTTGGCCGTTTTGCACATGGAGAAGCGGTTGAACTCATTTGCTAAGAGGACGTAATGGAATGTATTCATATCCCTCGCATTGTACTTGATCGAGTCCTTCTCTGCCTTTGTCCTTGAAGCCACAGGAGTAGTGGGCTTCTCAAATGGCACCTCCGTAATGTCCCATAGGTCTTGACCCTCCAAGTAGATCATCATTCTGATCTTCCAATTTGGGTAGTTGGTTCCATTGAAGAGCGGGGGTCAGACGGTTGAATGACCTTCTTCATGAGACACGGATGAGGCGTTGAATGCCATTGTTGCAGTATGATATAACCTCGCTCTGATACCAATTGTAAGGATCGCCTTACCCTTGCAATACTAACAATACGCACTAGATGGGGGTAAATAGTGTAATGGCAACAAAATTGTTGAATTAAAATTAAACTTGCAAATGCGGAATTATAAATGCAAGAGGAATTAAATGACACAAATAATTCAAGTGCAAACACAAGATTTTACCATGTTTCCCCAAACTTGGGTACGTCCAGCCTCACCAATATTCACTATATTCCCACACAGAGAAGTGAATACAAATCTCACAAGGAGATACCCCACAAAGAGGATTTATGCCCTACACAGGGACCCAACCAATCCTACACGAGGATCAAGGCTCCCACACAGAGAATCACTAACTCCCACTCAGAGAATTAGGGTTAGCCCTACACTATGACACTAAACTCCCACACAGAGAGTTACTCCCACAAAGAGAGTTATTCCCACTAAGAGAATATCCTAATCCCACAAAGAGAAAAACTCCCACAAAGAGAGATAAACTAATTCCCACAAAGAGAATTAGAGACAAAAATTCACCAAGTAAAATAAATACTCTTACCTATGTCGTGAGATGCTTACTCATAAATGGATGCAAGGCATGGAAGAGGATCTCCAAGTGTTGAGATATGCTTGAAAGCACTTGGATGAATTCCATTGAGCTGGACTTCAATGCATGAAGATGACTGAGAGCTCAAAAGAGGGAATTGAGGGAGTTTGTGAGTTTCTTATAGATCTCTTGAGATATTCAATAGCATCAAGAAGTATAAGAGATGGCAACACACTCATATATATAGGAACCCTATATCAAACCCCAAAACCCAAGGAAACAGCCAAAGAATCAATTCAGCAACGGCTAGAAACTGGGCGAAAATGACAGGAATAGTCGACTGATGATCATAAGACAGTCGACTGATCAACGGCTAGAAAGTATCCAAAGGCTATAATCTGTGCCAGGACAGTCGACTGATGAAGTCGATACAGTCGACTATAAACAGGACAGGCGCTTGTTAATCCTTCAGCGGGCGACTGCTGCAGGGGATAGAATAAAATAGAGAGCTGCACTCTTTCTCCATATACGCATACAGGCGACTGATGTCAATAATACAATCGAATGTCTATTAGTCAGGCGACTGAAAAACCTTAATCAGTCATCTGCTGTATAAGATGGAGAAATGACAGAGAGATGCAGAGATTGCACTTACGCTACTCAGGCGACCGATGACCAATCTACAGGCGACTGTAAATATAT
The DNA here is from genome assembly GCA_030789695.1 of Scilla litardierei. Lineage (NCBI taxonomy): Eukaryota > Viridiplantae > Streptophyta > Magnoliopsida > Asparagales > Asparagaceae > Scilla > Scilla litardierei. The sequence continues at coordinate 115,548,504 of CM061131.1, read as the reverse complement.
AGGCGACTGTAAACTGACCAGTAGTCGACTATGCGTAAATCTCAAGTTTGAGTCAATTGAAATGTTGACTTGAGCTGTGGATATCAGGCGACTGTAGAAGGATCTACAGGCGACTGGGAATCACCCAGTCGACTGTTATTCCTTCAGCAGGTGACTGATGGAAAGCCAGAGACTCCAAATGAGTCTTTGGAAAAAGTGAACCTATTGGGTTGGATTCTATGATAATCCTAAGGCTCACTAAGATAGTTAAATGCATATGCATGAATGAGTAAACCATCTAACAAGGCATTACATTATCCTAGACTCAAAAGAGAGAGAAAGCAATAAAGTAAATATTACATGGATTACATTGCTTTCCTTAGAGTCTAAGTCTTCAATCTTGATGCCTTGATTGCTCTCCATCATCCCCAAGCTTTGGCACTCCTTGAGTCCAAGCTTTGGCCCTTCTCCACTTGATGTCCATCCTTGCACCAAGTGATTAGTCTCCAAGAAAGATATTCTAGGAATGAAACTGTGAGACTAAAACATGAAAGTCATTAGCAACAACATAATGTTGTGATCATCATCAAAATAAGATTGGTATGAAACAGCAATACTCAACAGACTCTGGGGCAGAGTCAACCCTCGCCACCCAAACCAGAGAAGGGCACGGGTCGAGCTACGCGCTCGCTCCCCCCTCGAGACTCTGGGGCAGGGCCAACCCTCGACACCCAAACCAGAGAAGGGCATGGGCCGAGCTACGCGCTTGCTCTCCCCCTCGAGACTCTGGGGCAGGGCCAACCCTCGCCACCCAACCCAGAGAAGGGCACGGGCTGAGCTACGCGCTCTCCTCCTCATTAAAACCCAGGGCAGGCCTGACAAGCTCCGACCACTCGAGCCTTGGGAAAAGGACAAGGAAACACGGGCCGAGGCAGGCCTCACGCAGGCCAAGGACCGCGGGTTAGTGCAGGGTCTGACGTGCTCCCTGCGGCTTGCTATCCGCAAATGACCGGGGGACCCGCGTGGGGGTTTAGAAATTTGTAACCGCAAGCGCACGGTGTTGTAGTGTGGCTTGGGGGTCGAACGCAGGGAGGCGAGGTTGTGCTTGAGTCAAGTAGGACCAAAATCACCCCGGGGGCGAGCTAGCTCGAATCGGTAGATGGTTGTCACGGAAAGAAATAAAGGGTATGAACAACAAGAAAATAAACCCGGTACTTTGGTTTCCACTCCAACGAGAGACTCTCGCCGATACGGCCTACGGGTATGGATAGCGATCGGAATTAGGGTCTAATGGTGAGACGTTGCCTCTGAAAGTGGTACCGGCATCCCATGGGCCCGATATTCCGGTCGGTGCCCAGGATGATACACCGGACTTCCCGGATTCGATCAGTGGGCACTCCCGTGTCCATTAACACTGATCGATCCTGAGAGCACTAAGCCCGCAACGATAACTCCCAACGTCTCATCCAGCCGCTCCCACGTGCTAGGATTCGACGTCTACGCTATGGGTGTGAGCTACGGCTAGGGAGTCAACCGCCAAGTTTATTCCCCCTTGGCCCAACGGTCAAAGGCGGTCTTTTTCCCGCCGATGACAATGAAACACCTCGCGTAACCGTTAGATTCCTAATCCCTATCGATTTCCTAACCCTATGGATGCATCGGGAAGAGCCCCCCGAAGGGGTTTCCGCCAAAATCCCAGATTTGGGAACTACTCACAAAAATTCATTGAAAAGCGATCTAAATAAAAATTAACCGTTGGAATCATAATCGGACGATTGAAATGCGGAAGTAATAGAGTAATTAAGACAATACTAAAATTTGAGAAAGATCTGAAAACTTACAAAAGAACAGAAATTACAGCCGTCACAATGGGAGAAAACAGTAAAAACTCGCAGCCCCCCGTTTCTGGAACCCTAGGGGTTCTATTTATAGACTCTCGCATCACCCGATCGATTGAAAAGTCAACCGATCGGTTGATCCGTTACAAAATAATAACAGAAAACGGCGAGCTTTCACCCGGTCATATGAACCGGTCGGGTGAGTTCTTGAGTGACCGGTTGGATCTTGGCGCCATCGGGTGAAGCGATCGGTTTGGTGCCTGTGTCTTCAGCTCCTCATCGTCAGCTACAGATGAACCGATCAGGTGAGAGTCACCCGATCGGTTGGCATTTTGCTCGAAAAGACAGAGAACATGCCCCCGCTGAACCGGTCTGTGAACCGGTCGGGTGACTTCCAAATGAGGTCCGGCTGAGACCGGGTGGTGCACGCGTGCATCACCCGATCGGTTGGAGATGACCAACCGACCGGGTGAGGGGTTGAAAGATGAATTCTTCAACGTTTGACCCCCTGGATCACGCGTGACTCCTCCCGTTGCTCCGGGGACTTGGGATATCATCGTTAAACGTCCCCCTACACGGTCAATCTCCTGCAAACATGGATAAACAAAGAAAAGTGAAAGAAAACGAGAAAATACGAGAAAACGAATAAAAGATGGAGGAAAAACACGGAGAAACACAAAAGAAAACGTGCGTGAATATATGAAATATAAACGCACGTCAAAATCCCCCAAGCTGAACTCTTCCTCGTCCTCGAGGAAGACGAGTGAGAGTAGGAGCTCGGAGGGAGAAAATAGAGAGGAAGAAATAAAAAGAAAACTCTAAATCCTAGATCGTCCGTCAGAGCCAACAAAAATCAAAAACGACACACCAAGCAAGCAAAAGTCAAATCACACCACTAAACCTAGGAAAACGAGTCCAAATAAGTTTCGTGGGCCCACGCGGTGAAGCGCGAGTGGGTGCGGTCGTGTGCTAGCAAATGGTGTCGCTTTCTACAATGTGCCATGAGCTCATATACGCAAATCCAGGAAATGACCCAAATACCGATTCGAATTTGAAATGGCGGTGAATATTAGTTCAAGCATGCTTGAGAAGAGTATAAGAAGTGAAACGTAACATGCGTCGGGGACTCCACAACTCGGGTTAAGGAAATCACGCCACTATAGCCTAGATACTAGCTAAAAAGTTCCTAAGCCAAGCGTTTTCGAGAACGAAGGGGGTTGAGATGATGTGGAGAAGAACACTCGGTGCAAATTCTCACCTTCCCTTTATTCTCGGTAAGTAGGAAAAAATATTCACACGGGAATTTTTTTGGGTTTTGGGCATTTGTATTTTTTTGGCTTTTCGGCTATACAAAATTTTTCTTTTCTTCTCTTTTTGGGTTTTTCTTTTCTTTTCTCTTTTTTTTCTTTTTTTTTTTGAATTTTTGGGTTTTTGGCTATACACATGTGCACTCTCCCAAGTGGGAGAACGGTACACGACGAGGGGATTTGCACCAAGTAAAACAAAAAATAAGTCGAAATCTAAACACTTGGGCAAAGGAAACTATTATCGCTAAATAGAGCATAGGCTAAATGGGTTATCCTAGTCCTTAATTGTGGAATCCCGACGCATGCGAATTGAAATATACGATATAAATTTAGCATGCATATAATGGAAGCAAGTACCGCATATTCAAATCGAAGCATGATAATCTAGGGGTCATTCCTGGACAGGTATATAAAATAAAATCACAAAGTAGAAGCACACCAAATAGATAGGCACGACGCACAACTCACAAAAAAGCTAAGCAGACCCACGATGCTGAAATGCAAGAGGGCTCGAAATCCTAGGGTCAGTGCGTGTGATTATCGATGCAATGCTAGGTGTGTGTGACTTTGTGGCGATTCATCATAGGATTCATCTCTAGGAGAAAGAGCTAAAAAGAAGAAAAAATAAAAAACACGATGAAAACGACACAAAAACGAAAAAGAAAGACCCAAATGACGCACACAGTGCGACTCCCCCAAGCTGAAGCTTGCATTGCCCTCAATGCAATATGAGTGAGTACGGGAGGGCAATGAAGAAGGGGGGAATACACACCGACACAGAAAGAAATGGAAATGAGGAAAACACATAGATGAAACTGAAAATAAAGAAAGATCAAAATCAAAATCAAACGAAACGAAAATAAAAATAAAACCACACGACACGACACTGAAAAGGGGAAAAACAAGCACACACACAAAAATGAGAAAAACAATAAAACACGACAGCACACCAAAATAGACGTCCCCCCAAGCTAGACCAGACAGTGCTAGCAAAATGATATGATCAATAAGATGCAGTGGTATGCAAGGGGGAGTCAAAAACAAACAAGGTGAAATCAGTAAGCGACACGCGAATAGTCCCCCCCCCTCCGACAGAGACAAAGCAGGGCCCCGAAAAGACAGATGGGCATAAATATGGGGGGGGCAAAAGTGGGAAAGAAAAATCAATCAGGGGCACCACCCTCTGGGGGTGGTGACGGGGGCCTGCGCTGCGGACCAGGAGTCGTGGGGGGTGGAATGTGGAGCTCAGAGACGTCGGGTGGGTCTTCACGGATGTGGCGAATGAAGCTTTGAAGAAAGGGGAGGTCTCGGTCTACGGACTCCTCGGTTATCCAACCACCCTATCCAGCTAGGAGGACCATGGCCATGAATCGGTCGGCATAGTCGTCGGTTTGGAATTGCATCCCATATTCGGGATCGTAAACGTGAGGTGGGGAAGTGGTGCGTGGTGTGGTGGATGGGTTGGAGGTGGTGGGTTGAGCGGGGGGCTGTGCACGACTGGTACGACGGGTGGGCCTAGGGTTCAAAGAGCTGGCGTCGGTGGGCTTAACACGGCGGGGAGGCATTGTGCGGGTGTCATGCGTGTGCGTGGGTATGTAAGAGTACAATGAATCAACACAAACACGAAATACGACCAACGAGCAAATGGAATATTTGGGGTAAAATTAAAATTGAGCAAAGGAGCGAGTTTACCCGAATGAGATGAAGATAGTTGCTCGTTGACGCCCCGATGCTACTCGATAGGAGCATGCTGTGAAGCCGCAGCGATTTCTTCAGCAAGTTTCGAAATTGGGGAAAAACGGGTGGATGTTAGGGTTTTGTGTGTTGGTGGAATCGAGGAGAATGGAGAGAAATCGATGGTGGATGGGTAGGGAGATGGGGGGAGGCGATCGAGGTTGATTTTAGGGAAGAAAGAGGGCAGGCGCACGAGGGACAGGCGAAACGGCGGTTCTGGATTCGAAAATGGCGAGTGCGGATCGAACGGGCGGTCGGGGGTATTTATAGGGTTTTTAAGTCGAACCGATCGGGTGACTTGTCACCCGATCGGTTGACGGTTAGGTCGAAATTTCTTGCCGAAGAATTTCTACAGGCGAACCGGTCGGTTGACTTGTCAACCGATCGGTTGGCCGCTCCACTCATTTTCTCGAGAATTGTGGGCTGCTCACCCGGTCGCATCAACCGATCGCGCTAGAACTCAACCGATCGGTTGATATTCCCCAAAAATTTTCCGAGAGTTCTCCCCAGCTCACCTGGTCTGTCACCCAGTCTCCTCATTCTTCAACCGATCGGTTCATTTGGGGACAGATTTCGGCTTGTATCTGATACATCCCAACCGATCGGGTGGGAACTCACCCGATCGGTTGAGGCCTTGTTTTTCTGCAAAACCCAAGAAACGCCTGAGTTCCTTCACGGAAGTTGTTTCGGCTGGATTTATTTATAAAAATAGAGAAAAATAAAGTGGAAAAAATCCTACAAAACGAAGCATAAGTTTAGAACATGGGTTGCCTCCCATAAAGCGCTTTCGTTTAACGTCGTTTAGCTCGACGCCTCTAGCGGTGGTCAATTAGGATCCGGAGGGTTAGAGGAAGAGTTGTCGCTTGTTGGGGATCCGAAAGGAGAGAATTCTAGTTCTCCAACTGCATAGTGTTTCAGACGCTGCCCGTTCACTTTAAACGGCTCATCCCTTCCCTTTATCTCGATAGCCACATGCGGGAAAACCTTGGTGACGCGGAACGGTCCCGACCATCTTGATTTGAGTTTTCCAGGAAAGAGCTTCAGCTTCGAGTTGAATAGGAGAACTAAGTCCCCTTCTTTGAATTCCCTCTTCAAGATTCGTTTATCGTGCCACCGTTTGAGCTTCTCCTTGTAGATTTTGGCGTTCTCATAGGCATTGAGCCGGATTTCGTCGAGCTCGTTGAGTTGTAACTGCCGGTGCACTCCCACCTTCTTGGTGTCGAAGTTCAGATTCTTAACCGCCCAATATGCCTTATGCTCCAATTCCACAGGAAGATGGCAAGCTTTCCCATAGACAAGCCGGTAGGGAGTTGTGCCGATAGGAGTTTTAAATGCCGTCCTGTAGGCCCAAAGCGCGTCAGGAAGCTTCGACGACCAGTCCTTTCTAGAATTGGCCACCGTCTTTTCTAGTATGCTTTTAATCTCCCGGTTAGAGACTTCCGCCTGACCACTGGTGTCACGCCCCGCTTCACTAAAATGGAGGCGAGACGTGAAAAGGTCCGCACGAGAGTGGAGTTGTGAAGCCCCAATCCCGATAAGCGTCAATAAAACATAAGAAGGTCCCTGTAACCACAACGGAACAACAATAATAACACAAGGAGAGACTGAAATAAAATCTCATATCTCATAAATTGTCCAACATGAAAATAAGTCCAACATCCAGAAAAGCCACCAGGCTAAAAGAAAGAGTCTAAAGGCCCAGAACAAGGCCAACAAAAGCAACGACATAACAAAGTATAGGTGCTACGCACCGACAACAAAACAACTGTCTAACAAAAGTAAAACACAACGAAGACACTAGGACTGGTCCCCAGTGTCCACGTACTCCCCGTCAAACACAGGCTCGGGCTCGACGTCAGCAAACACCTCGTCCTCAACAAGGTACTCAGGTTCAGGATCTAACATGTGTCACCCAAAAGAGTAAAGGGGCACATGTCAGCAAGTCTAAAAGACTTGGGCAAGGAAACTGAAAGTAAGGCAACTAGCAACCTAACAGTTTTAGTATGCATGACATGGCAGTTATAACATGAGTGCACAATTAAGACATGGTGAACAGTAAGTACAAGATAACAAGTATCGGGACAAGACAAGGGTAGCCAAGCTACTAACAATCTCAATCAATTCACGTTGTTTTGTAGATGTTTACGCCCTTCAGCTGAATGGTACATCATTCACACCGATCGGCACTAAACACTAATCACGTTTCACTTTTGTTTGTAGATGTTTACGCCCTTCAGCTGAATGGTACATCATTCACACCGATCGGCAATAAACACTACCCCACCCCAGAGTTTACGTCTTACAACTGCAGTTGCTGATCAGGCAGACCCCCAGTTGAATGACCGCTTAACCCTTACCCCATCCCACACGTAAACAAGCCAGGGTCCCTGTACATGAGCCCAGCAAGTGAGCCAGGGTTGCCCCGCACGGGAGCTTGTTTCTTAGTTCACAATTCAATATCGAGCGTTGGGGTTAGCAACTCATTATGCTCGCTTCTGGTCACGAGCCAGGAAACACAAGTATTGTAGCGATGCTACGCAATCACGAGATCACATGAAGATTGCTATGACATGACAATTTATTTGCGTACCGTTAATGGAAAGTAAACATGACATGGTAATTGTGCAACATGCTAAATGTCGGAACTAGCTTCGTTGTCAAGCTAGTTCCCCAATTTGCGCCTAGGCGAGTATCATTTCGTCGCCTCGCCTCTTTTACGCCTACAACAAGCAAAATGGCCTAAAGCATGACCTAAACCCTAAGTGGCAAGTTTCACTTGCCTAGCACCGGGGATGACGATCAACCTCGTCTCTCGGATGCTAATCTACGGGGAAATCGCTGTTATGGGGAAACAAACATCAAACAACATGAAATTTTATTAGGGTTTCGTAAAAATATAAATAGGTTATGAAAACAACGGTAGATCGATTTCTTACCGAGAGGAGGCGGAAGAAACACTCCGGAGAACCCTAGGATCAGATCTGGGAAAGATTGGAGAAGTTTGGAGAATTAGGGTTTTGGGGGATTTTGGGGATTTGATGGAGATTTGGGGAAAATGAGAGGTGGAAAGAGTGGATGGAGGGTTTAGATGATGGATTTAGGGCTTGGGATGAAGAAATGAAGCTTGGAGGAAGATGGGGGTGATCGCACCCCGGCGTACACGTCCCGAGGCGACGGTTGTAGTTTTACCGCAAGCGCACGGTATAGCGGCGAGCGGGTATCGAACACAGGGAGGACAAATGACCGTGCTTGCTCCTAATCAACCTGGCTATTTAGAGGGATAATTGCCTTGGGCGATCCTGTCACAATCGTCAGACAAAAGTGCGAAATATCAAATCAAATAGAGAACGCCTAGGGAATGGGGAATCCCCACTACTCACCGTATTTCACAATTGTGGTTCGCCGGTATCGAAATCGCTAGGATGAGAATTTGGATGAACTAGTTGCAACTAAATGTGGAACCAAGCTCACGCTCTCGCGCTGTTGCCGGTCTATAGCTATCCTAGGTTTGGGTCCAATCTCTTGCAAACCCTAGCCTAGGGAAGCTAGCGTTAGGATCAACATCATCGTCCAATTGCGCACCGAGGCCAATCTCTTGCAAACTCGGTCCACAATCTAGATTAGGATAGTTCCTACCCGTCCAATCTCTTGCAAATGGGTATCGGCACGGAATTGCAATCGGAGATCCTAGCATCGGTCCAATTTCTTGCAAACCGATACTTCGAAAATCCGACTCCAACCCAATTCGGATTTCTAGGGCTTCCTATCGAATTGGGATCCAATCTCTTGCAAATCCCAATTGATGTGAATACCTAGCTATCCGTAGTAATTCGATCCCAATCTAATCCCTAATAACAATCCTAGCTCAATTTCTACCGATTCAACACAAATACGAAATTGGGCTTGTAGGGTTCATCCCCACGCCCCAAGACGTGGAGACTACTCACTAATCATAGCAATAGCACAATAATTAGCAATGAAATAGACAATGGAATTCATCACAACAATGATATAAACAATAAAAACAGAGTTTTTGGGGAAGAGAAGTGCAAACCAATGTAGATCTTCAATCAACCCAACAAAAATCCAAGTTTTTCTCTTCTCCAATCACAATTAATAAAGCTAAAAAGTAGACTCAAAAAGCTGCAAAAATCTGAGAGGTGCCCCCCAAAACTAGGGTAAAAACAGAGCTTAAATAGCCCCAAAAATCGTCTAAAAATCCTGACCAAAATGCCCCTGCACAGCCTGTTTTCCGCAAATTTCGCTACAGGCTGCGCATCGCACTCGGCCGAGTGACAAAAGTCGCTCGGCCGAGTGAAAACCCTGTCAATTTTCCAGTAAGTCGGGGGCTTCAGGGGTCTTCAGTTCGGGGGCGGCTCGGCCAAGTGAGTTGTCGTCACTCGGCCGATGGCTTCACTTCACTCGGGCGGACGGGATTTGCCACTCGGCCGAGTGGGTCTTCTGAGCTCAGATGGCCGAAAAACAGTAACTTCGATCTTTTTGAGGGCCTTCGTCTGGGCACCACTCGGGCGGACGTGGTATCGTCACTCGGCCGATGTGGTCTCCGTCGCTCGGCCGAGTACACATGGAAATCGTGTCTGAACGGGTCGGCCGAGCAGTGTCTCGTTGGTCGGCCGAGTGGCTCCTCCACTCGGCCGAGTGGGACACAAAAAATGCCCAAACTGGTCGTTTTGGCCTCCTCGTCGCTCCGGCGACGTCCATTCTTCTTCCGCTCCTCTCCAATAGCAAAATACCCCTCGGGGAGGTCGTCGGTGGCCGTCTATCGTGAGCGCATCTCATGATCACTCCAAATCGCGCCAAATCGCCTGAAATGCGACAAAAACAACAAAGCGTGAAAAGCATCGCAATATCGTCGATATTATCGTGAAAAACATGATTTGGGCGATCTAAATGGCATGCAAACATGCGGAAAAAAGGTGTAAAATAAGGAGTGATCAAAATCCCCCAAGCTTGCCTCTTACTCGTCCTCGAGGAAGATAAGTAAAAAGCGAACCCGGTGGATTCGGAAAACGAAAACGGCAAAAAACGAAAAAAAAATGAAAAACGAAGAAGAATGAAAACCAAACGAAAATAAAGAAAGAAAGAAAGAATAGGTAGGATGCTAGATCATTTTCTCAGGACGTGGGTTTCACCTACTCTTATAGCATGCACCGAGTGAGAAATACATGTCAAAGAATCTCAATTTTGATATCATAGTAGAATAGTGCAAGTAGAAAATAGAAAACCCACGAACAACGGTATAATCATGAAAAACGGAATGATTTTAAAATTAACATCGCCTGAATCATCTAAAGCGGTATACAAATCTCAGATCACACACTTTTCAATTGAACGCTTTCTATCTGGAGTATAAGAGTATCACATCATAGAATAGAGAGAATAGAAAAGTATGGATTTCATGAAATGAATGCTAGGCTTAGATTTCTGGATTTCGTAAAGCTAGAAACAATCTCACCGAGTATAGAATATTACTTAGCCTAGGTTGTCGTGCAATGTCAAGTAGTCGCTCTCTCACACATCAATGGATCTCCTCCTCCAAGCTTATCTATAAGCGTGGTGGCACAAAAATATTTACATCCCCATTTTTATATAGCTCCAAAGGCAAAGAAGGGAAAGAAGAAAGAAAGTAAGCGAGATGGGATCTTTTATTGAGGATTTTTCCTCTTTTCTTTTTTTTTTTTTTTTGCAATAAGCAACATATATACAATGATCCCAACTCAGAGAGAGGTAATGATATACAAGAATGTTTTTCTCTCTTTTATTCTTCTCTTCTCTCTTTTTTTTTTATTTTTGAAATAAGAGATTTGGAGCTAGGAATTAATAGCGGGGGAAATGCCATAGAATAGAATCACTAAGGGGAGATTCACCAATGATTTTAAAAGTAGAGAAGTGATGTTCAAGATTTGTGGAGAAAGAAATAAATATAACTCTCGGCTCACTCTATAAGACATGCACGACAACTTTAGCAGGGTAATCTAATCTACTCAGTTTCGATCACAAAAAAGCTAACTAATCCAGATATATCTTAGCTAATCATCATTCAATCATCCGGAAGTGAAGTGTACAATTCATGCATATAGAAGTGATAAAGGAAAAGAAGTCAGTACTCCAGATATAGGCATTCAATGCGTGAATCTTGGTGTGTTTTCTGTGATAGCATACATATGAATATTCAGGCTCAGCTAATAATAAAATTTCATCCATTTTCATGAGGAAAAAGTGTGGGTTACTATTTCTAAATGTAAAGCAAATCATAGCATATGATATCAGAAATGAAATCTAAGACACGACAAATATAGCATGCATATAGAATAAGCTAACTCCACGTAGACATCATCACAGAAAATTCATCTCTAGCATGAGATGAAAAAGAAATAAAGATAAAGTAAAATAGAACTATGCAATGCGGCACACAGGAAAATAAGAAAAACGTGATGCATGGCAAGATAAATGAAAAAATAATGAAAAATAAGTGCAAAAGTGAAAAACGGTGTGAAAAACTGAAAATAAAGGTGGCTAAATGAAAAAAGAACGTGAGAACTCACTCCCCCAAGCTAAAGTGCACAGTGTCCTCAATGTGCAAAGTGTGGCACGCAGAGAGACATGTAATGAGATGGGCAAGTGAGGATGCATGCATGATGGAAAGAAAAAAGATAATAAAACGAAAAATAAAGGAACGAAAATATGATGCGGATATGATGCATGCACAGATATGAGCGATACGAGTATAAATGGGTCACCAAAAGCTCTCCCTCTCGCCCAAAAAAGATATATAAAGAGACGGCAAATGAGAATCACAAAAAAGTGAGGGGAGGGGGGGTGGACAAAAGTGCATCAGGACCCAGCAGAGACGGGCAGCACAACGACAGGAATGGATAAAGGCATCAAGAGTGCCTAAGAAGGCGGTGCCGCGCCGTCTCCGTCCTGAGGCGGAGGTGGTGGTGGTGGTGGTGTGGGCTGCTGAGCTGGGGTGGAAGCGGAAGCAGGTCTAGTGTGTGTGGAAGTGTGTGTGGGAACCTGCTGGGTGGGCTGGGGTACGCGAGGGAGACGCTCTAGCACCTGTGTAAGGCAGTAGTGGATCTGGGGTATCAGGTCGAAGCGTCCAGCCATCGCAGAGACGGTGGAGGACAGGGTCCTAAGGTCTCCTCTAAGACCACTCACCGCCAACTCAAGAGCGCGTATGCTCTGCAGTGTAGTGTCGGGCGGGGGTGGTGCAGATGGACGCACCAGTCTAGGCTGCGCAGGGCGAGGCTGGCGTACGCGTGTGGAGTATGTAACGGGCTCAGCAGGGAATGGGACAAAAGGTGTCGCGCCTGGAAAAGTGGGCCTGGCCTCGGTGTGAGGCCGGGACACCGGCTGGCGAGAAGTGGAGGCAGCGGCAGCAAAGGAGGCGTGCAAAAGAGGCAACGAGGTGGCTAAAGAGGTCTGTGGCACAGAAGTGTGGACAGACGCCACGACACTCTCGGAGAAGACGGTGGCAGTGGAGACAGAGGAATCTCCCGCTGGGGCAGAAGTGTGCGGTCCAAAAGGTGTAACCCCAGCGGAGATCATGCTAACCATGTTCTCCACGACCGCGGTGAACGAGGGCTCTCCACTCTCAACAAAGGTCTGCGGGCGCTGGGGGAGAGCGGAGCAAAGGGGCTCCACGGACAGAGGGCCGGAGGTGGCAGCGGGAGTGGTGGGGACAGCCTCGGAAGTGGTGACAGTGGTGGAAGTGGGCTCAGCAAAAGTACTCTCGACACAGGCAGATGTGGGGACAGAAGTGTCAAGAGCAGTGGAAATGTCAGGAGCAGGCTGAGAGGCCACAGGGTCGACGGGGTGGGCAGCAGGCTCGGCAGGGTGTGCAGCAGGGTCTGCGGGAGCAGCTTGGGCAGCGTGGGCAGCGTGGGCCTGCTCGGCCTCCTCGGCCTCGAGCACGTAGGCGGCGGGGATGAGGACATCCATATCTGGGAGCCAGTCAACGTGGGCCGGTGCAATCTGGGTCCGAGCAGGGCTCGGGAGAATCATGTAATCGGCCCCATAGGGGCCGTGCAACCAGACCCAGTGACGCTCACCATGCGGACGCAGCATCTTCATCCGGGCCATAACGTCTATCGACAAGGAAGTGGGGCCCGGGACGCGTCGCAAGTCGTCGGGGAAGTCCTCGCCGGTCATAAGAGCCAGCAGGGTGATCAGACCGCCGCAGCATATCGGTGAGCGAGCGCCCACCGACACAATGATACGGTCTAGAAACCAAGCCGCAATGTCGATCACGACGGCGGGGACAAGCTCGAGTCCATCCCTAGACAGAGCTCTGGGACGTGTCATCGCGTAGAGCATGTAAAGCTCTGGCGTAGACATCGTGCCCGGCTCATATCTGGCCAAAAAGGTAGTCGCCATGAGGCGCTGGGCAATGCGTAGGCAGGGGTGGACTATGGCCGAGGCCTTGGCCCTACTAGGGTCAAAGGCAGCGTGGTGGCCTGTGATCCGGGCCCAGAAGGCGCCGGCGTCGAAAGAAGGTGGGGGGATGTGGGTAGGGCCGTAACCGCGATCGGCTCCGGGGACGGCGGGCCATGAGAAAAATGCTCTCATCATATCGAGAGTGACCTGGCACTCTCGATCCATGAACCGGAATGAGCATCCCTCATCGGTCCGGGCGATCGAACTCAAAACTTCAAGTGTCGGACGGGTAAAAGTATCCGCCGACACCTGCAGAAAATCTCGCCAACCCACGTTGTCGTACAACGTGAGCAGTCCCTCGAGTACCCCCAGGCGTCCAAGGTCAGCGAGGTGTGCAAACCTGGAGGGTACGATCGAGCGCTGGGAGATACGCTCGAAGACGGCGCGGTGTGCGTCGTCTCGGAACGTAATCCCGAGCGGCCCGACCAGTGGAGCCGGTGGTGGTGGCTGTGGATCGGCAGGGAGAGGCTGTGCGGGCTGTGGGTGCGCTGCAGGCTGTGCGGGGTGTGCGGGGCCGGCAGGCTGTGCGGGGTGTGCGGGGGAAGGAGGAGGAGACTCTTCCGCCTCGTGGGCGGGGCCGGCGTCATCCGACCTCTTCCGCTTAGCGGAAGGTCTCCTCGTCCGAGGCCGTGTCCGGGGCGGCATATCGGCCCCGAGCGCGCCGAAAAGTGAAAAGTGCGGCGTGTGCACAAAGAGTGGAAAGAGTTTACCCAAACACGCCGCGAGTGCTAAGCAGTGGAAGCGTGCGAAGTCCGCGCCTCCACGAAGTCCTGAGCAGCCCGTAGAAGCTCCCCTGAGCTCCCCTAAGCTCCAAAAAAGCAACCTGCGCATGGAAAAGCGATATCAGCGAGTAATAATCAAAATGTATGGAGCAATAGGGGTATAACAGATAGATATGTGAATTGATTCAGGTTAGGGGTTCGATTAATACACGGATCCTCAAAAACTACGCAAAAAGAGAAGAAAATGGTGAAAATAAGCGAACCGGAGGTGATCGGAGACGGGGCTGCCGGCGGCGACTCGGGCGGGGTGCGGCGACGGTCGGCCGGCGGTGGCAGGCCGAGCGGCGGCGCGCGCGGGCTTGGTCGGACGAGTGGGGGTGAGAACGAGCGGTATCGGGCGAGGGGAATCCGAGGGGTCGGGCGATTTGGGAATTTTGCGGTTTCGAAAAACGCGCCCCCCCCCCCCTCGGTCCTTATATAATAGAAGTTACGACTCGGCCGAGTGACGTGGTCACTCGGCCGAGCGAGGCAATAGAAATTTTCTCCCCGATATCGCATCGGCCGAGTGGCTTTGCCAGCCTCGGCCGAGTGGAGTAAGTCCATTCGGCCGAGTGACTCAAGCTACTCGGCATGACTCGCCCAAGGAGGGTATCCGTTTCACTCGGCCGAGTGAATATATATACTCGGCCGAGTAGCAGTTATAATGAAATGAGGAAAATAGACATAGAGTTGGGTACAGCAGACTTCCCTCGTTCGTGAGCGGCTCGGCCGGACGAACTTCTGTACTCGGCCGAGTGTCTAGTATACTCGGCCGAGTGAGCCTTGCATTCTGCTGTTTGTCTTCGTTTAGGCTCTAAACTCCGTCTTTCTTCCTCCAGTCGATTTCATGCTCCTCCTAAGCGTCGAACGCCTTCTTGGGGCGCTCCTCATCGTCTCGTTCAACCTCCTCATGATGATCTACCTATCTCCTCTCCTGTCAAGAAAAATAGGACCCGTTATCACAAAATTTTTGGTCGGATGACTCAAAACACTAAAAATCTCTAAAACGAAAATAAAGAAAAAGCAAAAATAAAGCAAAAACCGTCGGGTTGCCTCCTGACAAGCGCTCGTTTTAGGTCGTGAGCTCGACCCCCTATAATTTTCAATCAATGCGGGATGTTTGGTGCATATGAGATGCACCCGTCAAACTTTCCGGGGAGCGCGCTTGGATTCGAACGAGGCGGCGTAGCGTTCTCCCGCGGTGGTCTCCTATCTCGAATAGTGTTGGGGGGAGGCTCCCCCAAGCTAGCATTTGCCCCGGTCAACGGCTTAACCGGCGATGCCGATTTCCGTACCGGCGGAGCTTTCTTTGGAGACTTTGATTTCGAGAGCTTGCAGAGCTCTCGAATCCTTGCGACATCAGCGTCGCCTTCATCTTCATCAGCGAAGAAGTCGGGGGAATCATCATTATTGTCTTCATGGCCTAAATCCGGGCCTTCATCAAATTTTTCATCAAAAAGGGCACCAATTGAGTGAGGAATCGCCTCCTCTATCACCCCATCAAGGAGGTCCATGTAATCGAGTTCCTCGTGATAAGGCATATGCTTCATAGCCTTAGGAATGTGGAGCTCCACCTCAATGTTTCCGACGTTCAAGGTTAAGGTACCTTCGCGCACGTCGACAATGACTCCGGCGGTGGCGAGGAATGGGCGCCCAAGTATCAATGAGGTGTCTCCCTCCTCCTTAATGTCCATGATGACGAAGTCACATGGCAAGCATATTCCACCCGGGACTTGAAGTGGGATGTCTTCGGCAATCCCCACCGGCCTTGTTATCCGTCCATCGGCTAATTGAATGCGCATGTCGGTGGGTTTCAACTTTGTCCCGGTGTTAAGCTTTAAGAACATGGAGAGGGGCATGAGACTCACACTAGCCCCAAGATCGACCAACGCCTTTTGAAGAGGCACGCCGCCCAACGTGCAAGGAATCCGAAAACTCCCCGGATCTTTAAATTTTGCCGGCTCCTTTTCTCTCTTGGTGAACCAAGAGCCCTCCTCGGCTAGCATGATCTTCTCCTTCCTCTTTCTCCCCGAAATCAAGTCCTTCAAGAATTTGGCATATGTGGGGATCTCGATGATGGCGTCAAGGAAGGGAATATTTAGGCTAACTCCTCTTAGATACTCGAGGAATTTCGCTAGCCTTTTCTCCATTTTCGCTTTCGCTAGTCTTTGGGGGAATGGGACCGGTGGCATGAAGCGCCTCTCCTCAATTAATAGCTCCGCCCTAGATTTCTCCTTGTCTTGTGGCTCCTTCTCCTTTTCAATCTCGACTATCGGCTCAACCGGCTCCAAACTTTCCTCCACGGCCTCCTCAATAGGAATCATGGCGGGGGTGGTGTCCTTCCCGCCTCTAGTAGTGACGGCAACTACGGCGTTGATGTGGCCCGTGTTGCCCCGTGGGTTTTGCTCCGGTTGCGCCGGCAATCTTTGAGTGTTCCGGTTGAGCAACGCTAATTGCTCCGATATTTGAGCCACTACGGTATTGAGAGATTCTTGCCCCGCCTTCAAAGTAGCATTCACCTTATTTTGCTCGACCATGAACGCCTCCACTCTAGTTTCGAAATCGGATCGTTGTGGAGCTTGTGGAGGGTTTTGGTTTTGATTCCTCCACCCTTGATTGTATCCGGGAGGCCTATAAGGTGGGACTTGTTGCTTTGGTTGGAAGTTTTGTTGTGTAGGTCCCCTCGGCGGATAGTATTGTTGTTGGGGTGGTGGTGGTCGAGCTTGATTAGGCGGTTGTTGTGGCGGGTTCAAAGCTCCTTCATTGTTGGCGTAGGAGAATCCCGGGTGATTTCTTGCGGCCGGATTGGACCAATAACCTTGGTTCCCCGCAACATATTGCACTTGCTCCAAGGATCCTTCTCCTTGCTCTCCTCCCGAATACATGGCCTGAGATTGGTCTTGCCAATCACTCATTTGGCTTGCCGGCGCGGAGGTGGAAGGGCTTCCTTGGGGCTCCGTGATGAATTTCTCCAATCTCTCCACCACCTTGTGGAGAGAATCAAATTTGCTCGTAAGCTCCGCTACGGCCTTTGCCTCGTAGATGCTAGTCGGCTTTAAGGAGGACGTAGAGTGTCCTCGCTCATCGCCCCATTGTTGGTTATTAGAGGCCATCTCCTCAATTAGGGCCGTAGCTTCCTCGGGAGTCTTTGACAAGATTGCACCATTCGCCGCGGCATCAATAATTTATTTGGTCCCCGGTTGGAGACCGTTGTAGAAGCTATGCACTAACTCCCAATCTTCTATACTGTGGTGCGGGCACTGGTGCTGCAAATCCTTAAATCGCTCCCAAGCTTCATAGAGCGTCTCATGTGGTCCTTGCTTGAAGGACATGAGAGCGCTCCGGATCTTCACCGTCTTGGATGGTGGATAGAATTTATCAATGAATGCATCCGCCAACCCGTCCCAAGAGGTGAAAACTCCGTCAGCTTGCGTCCTCAGCCAATAGAGTGCTTTGTCCTTTAGCGTGAAGGGGAAGAGGCGCAGTCTGATGGCATCGATCGGGACCCCCGGCATTTGGAAAGTGGCGCACTTCGACAAGAATGATTGGATGTGGTAGTGGGGGTTCTCGTGAGCGTTCCCATGAAATGGGTCTTGTTGCATCAAACCCACCAATCCCGTCTTTAGCTCGAAGTTCTTGTCGGCCGCCAACTCCGGCACGGCGATGGATGACGTAGTAGAAGAGGTTTTAGGCCGAAGCCTATCGCGAATAGAAATTATTCTCGCCATTCTCTCCGCCAATTCTTCGGGAGTTTCCCGGTTGGTCATAAACCGCCCTTCCGGATATTGTCTCCTTTCCGCTCTGAGTCTCCGCGCGGTACGTTCGATCTCGGGATCGAATAATAAGGCTTCGGGGTCCGCCGTAGATCTCGTGTACATGCACAGGGAAAACAGAGTTTCAAAGAGATGATTAGTACCGTGGAAGGGTTAGGTAAGAATAGCAAAGGAAATAATAATGGTAAAAAAAATAAAATAAAAAGAAAATAAAAGAAAGAAATAGCTAAGGTGAAAAAGAATCAAACGCAATCGCCTCCCCGGCAACGGCGCCATAAACTTGATCGCACCCCGGCGTACACGTCCCGAGGCGACGGTTGTAGTTTTACCGCAAGCGCACGGTATAACGGCGAGCGGGTATCGAACACAGGGAGGACGAATGACCGTGCTTGCTCCTAATCAACCTGGCTATTTAGAGGGATAATTGCCTTGGGCGATCCTGTCACAATCGTCAGACAAAAGTGCGAAATATCAAATCAAATAGAGAACGCCTAGGGAATGGGGAATCCCCACTACTCACCGTATTTCACAATTGTGGTTCGCCGGTATCGAAATCGCTAGGATGAGAATTTGGATGAACTAGTTGCAACTAAATGTGGAACCAAGCTCACGCTCTCGCGCTGTTGCCGGTCTATAGCTATCCTAGGTTTGGGTCCAATCTCTTGCAAACCCTAGCCTAGGGAAGCTAGCGTTAGGATCAACATCATCGTCCAATTGCGCACCGAGCCCAATCTCTTGCAAACTCGGTCCACAATCTAGATTAGGATAGTTCCTACCCGTCCAATCTCTTGCAAACGGGTATCGGCACAGAATTGCAACCGGAGATCCTAGCATCGGTCCAATTTCTTGCAAACCGATACTTCGAAAATCCGACTCCAACCCAATTCGGATTTCTAGGGCTTCCTATCGAATTGGGATCCAATCTCTTGCAAATCCCAATTGATGTGAATACCTAGCTATCCGTAGTAATTCGATCCCAATCTAATCCCTAATAACAATCCTAGCTCAATTTCTACCGATTCAACACAAATACGAAATTGGGCTTGTAGGGTTCATCCCCACGCCCCAAGACGTGGAGACTACTCACTAATCATAGCAATAGCACAATAATTAGCAATGAAATAGACAATGGAATTCATCACAACAATGATATAAACAATAAAAACAGAGTTTTTGGGGAAGAGAAGTGCAAACCAATGTAGATCTTCAATCAACCCAACAAAAATCCAAGTTTTTCTCTTCTCCAATCACAATTAATAAAGCTAAAAAGTAGACTCAAAAAGCTGCAAAAATCTGAGAGGTGCCCCCTAAAACTAGGGTAAAAACAGAGCTTAAATAGCCCCAAAAATCGTCTAAAAATCCTGACCAAAATGCCCCTGCACAGCCTGTTTTCCGCAAATTTCGCTACAGGCTGCGCATCGCACTCGGCCGAGTGACAAAAGTTGCTCGGCCGAGTGAAAACCCTGTCAATTTTCCAGTAAGTCGGGGGCTTCAGGGGTCTTCAGTTCGGGGGCGGCTCGGCCGAGTGAGTTGTCGTCACTCGGCCGATGGCTTCACTTCACTCGGGCGGACGGGATTTGCCACTCGGCCGAGTGGGTCTTCTGAAGCTCAGATGGCCGAAAAACAGTAACTTCGATCTTTTTGAGGGCCTTCGTCTGGGCGCCACTCGGGCGGACGTGGTATCGTCACTCGGCCGATGTGGTCTCCGTCGCTCGGCCGAGTACACATGGAAATCGTGTCTGAACGGGTCGGCCGAGCAGTGTCTCGCTGGTCGGCCGAGTGGCTCCTCCACTCGGCCGAGTGGGACACAAAAAATGCCCAAACTGGTCGTTTTGGCCTCCTCGTCGCTCCGACGACGTCCATTCTTCTTCCGCTCCTCTCCAATAGCAAAATACCCCTCGGGGAGGTCGTCGGTGGTCCGTCTATCGTGAGCGCATCTCATGATCACTCCAAATCGCGCCAAATCGCCTGAAATGCGACAAAAACAACAAAGCGTGAAAAGCATCGCAATATCGTCGATATTATCGTGAAAAACATGATTTGGGCGATCTAAATGGCATGCAAACATGCGGAAAAAAGGTGTAAAATAAGGAGTGATCAGGGGGCTCAATGGGGAAGATTTTAGGGTTTAGGGTCGAGTGGGGGAAGATGAAATCGTTTGGGTTGGGTATAAATAGGCTAGGCTGGCGGCTGCCCAGAAATTAAGGTTTTAACACAGGTTAGTCGGTCAAAGAGCAACCATTGACCGACTAATTTTGCAACTAGTCGGTCGGTCGACCAACTCAGACCGACTAAGTGTAAACAGTAACTTCTGAACGAAAATAGGATTTAGAATTAGTCGGTCCATGAACAATTACTGACCGACTAGTTTAGCATCTAGTCGGTCGATGAACGTTCTTAGACTGACTAAGAGTGAACAGTATTGATACCAAAAATAAGTTGAAGAGTTAGTCGGTTAAAGAAGCATTACTGACCGACTAGTTTGCAACCTAGTCGGTCAACCAACGTTCTTAAACCGACTAACGATAAACAGTAACTCCTGAATAATTTAGAAAGCTAACTAGTCGGTCCAAGAAGGATTGCCGACCGACTGGATCGTCATCTAGTCGGTCGGTGCCCCTTCTTACACCGGCTAATGAGCACCAAAAGTTCCGATACGGAGCGCGGGGCCCCGGGATCGATTCCTAAGACTTCTAGGCTTGATCTAACAGTAAGATACGACCGTTATGAAGCCCGTCACGAATGACGTACTTCGAAATCGATGATCCTAAGAAAGAAACGAGAAAACACGACGAAACGATTTGAAAACGAAGTTACGGAGACGAAAACCACACATGAGGAGAAAATCCACCAAAACTTATATTATATTATAATAAATCCAGATACATGAAAAGCAGTCGTTACATCCTCCCTAACTTAAGAAAAATTCCGTCCTCGGAATTTCCAAACACTCACGAGTCCGGAAACAAAAGTGGGAAACGCTCTCGCATCTCATCCTCATTCTCCCAAGTGGACTCTCCAGGTGAGCCGTGTCGCCACATCACCCTCACAAGGTTGACAACCTTGTTCCGAAGCGATTTCTGACGTCTGTCCAGGATCTGCACTGGATACTGGTCATACGTCAAATCTGGGCGAACGGTAATCTCCGAGAAATCCACAGCATGAGACGGATCGCTAATATATCGACGAAGCTGCGACACATGGAAAACATTGTGAACTCCTTCCAAAGATGGCGGCAAGGCCAAGCGATAAGCTACCTCGCCAACCCTCTCCAGAATGTCAAACGGTCCAATGTATCGCGGGCTCAACTTTCCACGCTTCCCGAAATGAATCACACCGCGATTCGGGGAAATCTTCAAGAACACATGGTCGCCCGGCTGAAATTCCAAAGGACGACGTTTAGCATCCGCCCAATGCTTAAAACGGTCCTGAGCAATTCTTAACCTCATCCGAATATTCCTGACGATCTCCACGGCCTCCACGATCATCTCAGGTCCCAACAACTCCCGATCACCAACGTCATCCCAACTCAATGGCGATCGACATTTCCTCCCATAAAGAGCGGCGAAAGGCGCCATGCCAATACTCGCCTGGAAGCTGTTGTTGTAAGAGAACTCCACCAAGTGTAGATGGTCCTCCCACGAACCCTTGAAATCCAACATGCACGCCCTCAGCATGTCTTCCAAAATCTGAATCGTCCTCTCGGACTGGCCATCCGTCTGCGAATGGTACGCCGTGCTGAAACTCAGACGCGTACCCAAACTCTTCTGCAAACTCTGCCAAAACTGAGATGTGAACCTCGTGTCTCTGTCCGACACGATACTCACAGGGACTCCATGAAGTCGCACGACTTCCTCCATATACCTCCTTGCCAGCGCCTCAGTGGACTGCCCCACTCGGAACGGAATAAAGTGCGCAGATTTGGTCAATCGATCCACGATCACCCAAATCGCGTCATTCTGCTTCCGACTCCGAGGTAGTCCAGTCACGAAATCCATAGTGATGTGTTGCCACTTCCACTCCGGAATCGGAAGCGGTTGTAGCAACCCGGCCGAACGCTGATGCTCCGCCTTCACTTGCTGACAAACCAAGCACTTGGCTACACTCCGAGCCACGCTCCTCTTCATACCATGCCACCAATAATTCAGACGAAGATCCTGGTACATCTTGGTGCCACCAGGATGCACAGAATACGGCGAACTATGGGCCTCCACCATCAGCTCCTCTCTGATAAGCCCAGCTGGCACACACAACCTGGCTCCAAACCTCAGCGAGCCATCCTCATGAATCAAAAAGTCAGTCCACAGACCGGCTTCCACCTGCTCCTGAATCCTCACCAGCTTCGAATCCTCAGCCTGGCCAGCCTTAATCCGATCCACGATCGTCGACTGTACCTGCATGTACATCAACGAAGAAACCTCCCCAGGAAGGACAATCTCAACACCAGACTCGCAAAAATCCTGCTGCAATCTCCACTGCGAGGTCAACATCATCACCGCGGGAAGCCTACTCAAAGCATCTGGAACCACATTCACCTTGACAGGGAGAAACTGCAAATCAATCTCATAATCCGCCATCAGCTCCAACCATCGACGATGTCGCATGTTGAGCTCCTTCTGAGTAAAGATATTCTTCAAACTTTTGTGATCGGTGAAAATTTTCACTTTCTCACTCAGCAAGAAGTGCCTCCAAATCTTAAGAGCGAACACAACGGCAGCCAACTCCAAATCATGCGTCGGGTAATTCTTCTCATGAACCTTAAGCTGACGAGACACATACGCCACAACATGCCCATGCTGATGAAACACACAACCGAGACCCTTGCCAGAAGCATCGCAAAAGATCTCAAATCCACTGCTGCGATCAGGCACAACAAGAATAGGGACGGTCGTCAACCTCTCCTTCAGAATACCAAAAGCCCTCTCACAATCACCCGACCAAACAAAAGCAACATCCTTCCGCGTCAACCTGGTCATCGGCTCAGCAATACAGGAAAAGTCCTTAATGAATCGCCGATAATAACCAGCAAGTCCAAGGAAACTCCGAATCTCAGACGCAGACGACGGAACAGGCCACTCTCTGATGGCCCTAATCTTCTCGGGATCCACAGAAATACCATCTCTAGTCACCACATGCCCCAGAAAAGCAACTCTATCCAGCCAAAACTCGCACTTCGAAAACTTAGCATATAAACGATGCTTCCTCAAAATCTCCAATACCGTCCTCAAGTGCGAGGCATGCTCTTCCTCCGACTTCGAATAGATCAGAATGTCGTCAATGAAGATAACGACAAACTTATCCAAAAAGTCGTAGAAAATCAGGTTCATCAGATTCATGAAAAATGCGGGCGCGTTTGTTACGCCGAAAGGCATAACCACGAACTCATAGTACCCATACTTCGTCCGGAACGCTGTCTTCGGAACATCATCCTTCTTCACCTTTAACTGATGGTAACCACTCCTCAAATCCAACTTAGAAAACACCCTCGAACCTCCAAGCTGATCAAAAATATCATCGATGCGAGGCAACGGGTATTCATTCTTGATGGTCACCGCATTCAACTCCCGATAGTCCACACACATGCGACGCGAACCATCCTTCTTCTTCACCAGCAACACCGGTGCTCCCCACGGAGACACGCTAGGATTAATATAACCCTTCTGCAAAAGCTCATCCAACTGCTTCCGCAACTCTTCCAATTCTGCAGGTGCCATACGATACGGCGCCTTCGAAATCGGCTGCGCACCTGGAATAAGATCGATAGAAAATTCCAGAGCTCGATCAGGTGGCAAACCAGACATCTCCTCGGGGAAGACGTCGCCAAAATCTCGCACCACAGCTGGCCACTCCAGCTCCATCTGCATAGCCACAGCCTCCACCGGCCTGGCCCGAAATCTGACAGGACCAAGCGAACTGCTACCACGACTGAACTCAAACACTGGATGTCCGGGAATCTCGAACACCACCTTCTTCCGTCGATAGTCGATCGTAGCATAGAAGCTCGCAAGCCAGTCCATCCCAAGAACGGCATCATAGTTGATGATGTCGTGGACAATGAAATCAGCGAAAAGCTCATGTCCACAGACCACCAACGAGCAAGAATTGCAACCACGATGCACCGAGACCACGCCATTCCCTGTAACGATATTCCAACTCTGGGGAAGAGGGGACATCGACAAGGAATGCCTCTCCACGAAGCTCCAAGAAATAATGCACATCGATGCACCAGAGTCAAAGAGGACTCGTGCAGGAAATGTGCACACCAAAATCACACCTAACAAGCAATTTACAATCAAACCCTAGTCTAGCAAACAACCATGTTCAAGCAAACAACACAATCTAACATTCAAAACCAGCTAGGAAAGTAATAGCTAGATTGAGGATTACCTGCGATAACCTCATCCACAGCCTCGCTCTCCACAGCGGTCATCAGAAAAGCCTGCCTCCTCGGCGGAACAGCCTGCTGAAAAGCCTGCCTCTGCGGAACAAGAGCTGCTACACGACCAGCAGGAACAGACGCTCGCTGCTGCAACGGCTGTGCTGCAACAGGAGCCCTCCGCAGCGGACCCGCATGCCGACAATCTCTCGCGACATGGGAAGCATCACCACAAACCAGACACAGGCCCAAAAACTTCCGACACTGATCCTTGATGTGGCCAGGCTTGCCGCAGAAATGGCAAGTCTTCAGAATAGGCCCTCCTGGCCTTTTAAACTGAGCTGGTTGATTAGGCCTGAATCCAGGTCTAACCACAGCTCTCGCCTGTTCTACAGGCCTCTTCCCAGCACCAACAATAGACTCCCTCCTCTGGTTCACGAGCAGCTCCTGCCTCTTGGCTGCTACTAGAACCTTCTGATAAGATTCCCGGTCAGAAGAGGTCACAAAGCTCTGGAGCTCTGAAGCAAGTCCCTGCAGGAACCTCTGAGCTCTCTCCTCAGCGTCCTGCACCATCTTTGGTGCAAACCGACTCAGCCTCATGAACTCCTGGTGGTACTGGTCCACCGACGAGCTTCCCTGCTTCAAATCGATAAAACGCTGCAGCATCTCTTCCCTGGCAGCTTTCGGGAAGAACTCACCCTCAAATCTGGCCTTGAAGGTAGCCCAAGCTATCGGCTCCACCAACATCTTCTCTTCCGCATCCCACCAATTCCGAGCATTATCCTTAAGTTGCCTCTTCGCCAAATCAACCCATCCAGCCGGGGTGATCTTGGCCATCTTCAGATTGTCCTCGATGTTCCGAATCCACTCATCGGCAGCCAGAGGACCCTCAGAACCATCAAAATTCGCGGGACCCAGCTCCCGAAATTGCTTCGCTCCCGGCTCAGAGCGAGGGGCATCCGGAAGAGCCCGGGCAGCTCGAGCAAGTGGAGCATTCTGGACTTGCAGAAGCACGCCCTGCTGCACTTGCATCATCTGCAGCATCATCCGCATCATCTCACCGCTGGTGGGTTCCCGCTCAGGCTCCTCATCATGAGGGAGCGCACCGCTGCCCCCACCACGGGTGAATCGTCTTCCTGCCATCTAGTGACACAGAAAACGAATCAGATTAGACTCATAGCTTATGACTCGGATGTCGAACTTAGTTTATTGGACATTCTAATATTATTACCGCTATTCCAAAAATCGCAGGTACAGAAGGACCTGCATAGGCCACCAACAAAACCTGTCACGCCCCGCTTCCCTAAAATGTAGGCGAGACGTGAAAAGGTCCGCACGAGAGTGGAGCTGTGAAGCCCCAAGCCCGATAAGCGTCAATAAAACATAAGCTGGTCCCTGTAACCACAACGGAACAACAATAATAACACAAGGAGAGACTGAAATAAAATCTCATATCTCATAAATTGTCCAACATGAAAATAAGTCCAACATCCAGAAAAGCCACCAGGCTAAAAGAAAGAGTCTAAAGGCCCAGAACAAGGCCAACAAAAGCAACGACATAACAAAGTATAAGTGCTACGCACCGACAACAAAACAACTGTCTAACAAAAGTAAAACACAACGAAGACACTAGGACTGGTCCCCGGTGTCCACGTACTCCCCGTCAAACACAGGCTCGGGCTCGGCGTCAGCAAACACCTCGTCCTCAACAAGGTACTCAGGCTCAGGATCTAACATGTGTCACCCAAAAGAGTAAAGGGGCACATGTCAGCAAGTCTAAAAGACTTGGGCAAGGAAACTGAAAGTAAGGCAACTAGCAACCTAGCAGTTTTAGTATGCATGACATGGCAGTTATAACATGATTGCACAATTAAGACATGGTGAACAGTAAGTACAAGATAACAAGTATCGGGACAAGACAAGGGTAGCCAAGCTACTAACAATCTCAATCAATTCACGTTGTTTTGTAGATGTTTACGCCCTTCAGCTGAATGGTACATCATTCACACCGATCGGCACTAAACACTAATCACGTTTCACTTTTGTTTGTAGATGTTTACGCCCTTCAGCTGAATGGTACATCATTCACACCGATCGGCACTAAACACTACCCCACCCCAGAGTTTACGTCTTACAACTGCAGTTGCTGATCAGGCAGACCCCCAGTTGAATGACCGCTTAACCCTTTCCCCATCCCACACGTAAACAAGCCAGGGTCCATGTACATGAGCCCAGCAAGTGAGCCAGGGTTGCCCCGCACGGGAACTTGTTTCTTAGTTCACAATTCAATATCGAGCGTTGGGGTTAGCAACTCATTATGCTCGCTTCTGGTCACGAGCCAGGAAACACAAGTATTGTAGCGATGCTACGCAATCACGGGATCACATGAAGAATGCTATGACATGACAATTTATTTGCGTACCGTTAATGGAAAGTAAACATGACATGGTAATTGTGCAACATGCTAAATGTCGGAACTAGCTTCGTTGTCAAGCTAGTTCCCCAATTTGCGCCTAGGCGAGTATCATTTCGTCGCCTAGCCTCTTTTACGCCTACAACAAGCAAAATGGCCTAAAGCATGGCCTAAACCCTAAGTGGCCAGTTTCACTTGCCTAGCACCGGGGATGACGATCAACCTCATCTCTCGGATGCTAATCTACGGGGAAATCGCTGTTATGGGGAAACAAACATCAAACAACATGAAATTTTATTAGGGTTTCGTAAAAATATAAATAGGTTATGAAAACAACGGTAGATCGATTTCTTACCGAGAGGAGGCGGAAGAAACACTCCGGAGAACCCTAGGATCAGATCTGGGAAAGATTGGAGAAGTTTGGAGAATTAGGGTTTTGGGGGATTTTGGGTATTTGATGGAGATTTGGGGAAAATGAGAGGTGGAAAGAGTGGATGGAGGGTTTAGATGATGGATTTAGGGCTTGGGATGAAGAAATGAAGCTTGGAGGAAGATGGGGGCTCAATGGGGGAGATTTTAGGGTTTAGGGTCGAGTGGGGGAAGATGAAATCGTTTGGGTTGGGTATAAATAGGCTAGGCTGGCGGCTGCCCAGAAATTAGGGTTTTAACACAGGTTAGTCGGTCAAAGAGCAACCACTGACCGACTAGTTTGGCAACTAGTCGGTCGGTCGACCAACTCAGACCGACTAAGTGTAAACAGTAACTTCTGAACGAAAATAGGATTTAGAATTAGTCGGTCCATGAACAATTACCGACCGACTAGTTTAGCATCTAGTCGGTCGATGAACGTTCTTAGACCGACTAAGAGTGAACAGTATTGATACCAAAAATAAGTTGAAGAGTTAGTCGGTTAAAGAAGCATTGCTGACCGACTAGTTTGCAACCTAGTCGGTCAACCAACGTTCTTAGACCGACTAACGATAAACAGTAACTCCTGAATAATTTAGAAAGCTAACTAGTCGGTCCAAGAAGGATTACTGACCGACTGGATCGTCATCTAGTCGGTCGGTGCCCCTTCTTACACCGGCTAATGAGCACCAAAAGTTCCGATACGGAGCGCGAGGCCCCGGGATCGATTCCTAAGACTTCTAGGCTTGATCTAACAGTAAGATACGACCGTTATGAAGCCCGTCACGAATGACGTACTTCGAAATCGACGATCCTAAGAAAGAAACGAGAAAACACGACGAAACGATTCGACAACGAAGTTACGGAGACGAAAACCACACATGAGGAGAAAATCCACCAAAACTTATATTATATTATAATAAATCCAGATACATGAAAAGCAGTCGTTACAGCTGGTCTGCGGGTGGTAGGCACGCCCCACCCGGTGTTGTACCCCGTATTTTTTCAAGAGGGCCTCGAATTTCTTCTCTATAAAGTGGCTCCCTCCGTCACTGATCAGGACACGAGGTACACCGAACCGCGGGAAGATGTTGCTTTTAAAGAACTTGGCCATCACTCTGGAATCGTTGGTTGGACTGGCCACCGCTTCAACCCATTTCGACACGTAGTCTACGGCCACCAAGATATACTGGTTCCCCGAGGAGGAAGGGAACGGTCCCATGAAGTCCACTCCCCATACATCGAAGATTTCTATCTCCAGGATGTAGTGTTGAGGCATCTCATTCCTTTTGGAGATATTCCTAGCTCTTTGGCATTTATCGCAGGCTTGGACATAAACATGTGTGTCCTTGAAGAGTGTAGGCCAGTAGAATCCGCTTTGGAGAATTTTTGCGGTGGTCTTGTAGGTGCTCGCGTGCCCTCCACATTGCTGCCCATGGCAGTGGGAAATGATGGATGTCGCCTCAGTTTCAAGGATGCATCTTCGTATCACCCCATCATTGCAGGTTTTGTATAGGTGGGGGTCATCCCAATAAAATTTGCGGACCTCATGGAAAAATTTCTTCTTCTGCTGAAAGCTCACATTGTGGGGAACAATGGCACAAGCCAGATAATTTGCGATGTCGGCGTACCAGGGGGTCCAGGAGGAAGAGACAGAGAAGAGATGCTCGTCAGGGAGTGAATCATCGATCGATGTAGCATTTAAATCGAGAGTGGGCATCCTGGACAGGTGATCGGCAACAAAATTCTCCGCCCCCTTCTTGTCTCTGATTTCCAGGTCGAATTCATGGAGGAGGAGAATCCATCTAATGAGTCGTGGCTTAGCTTCTTTCTTGTTCAATAGGTATTTAAGAGCCGCGTGATCCGTGTGCACGATCACCTTGGCGCCAACGAGATATTGTCGGAACTTATCCATGGCGTAGATCACCGTGAGTAATTCCTTTTCTGTGGTAGTATAATTTCTTTGGGCGGCGTCAAGGGTTTTGCTCGTATAATATATGACATGAAGATTTTTATCCTTCCTCTGCCCCAAGACGGCGCCAACCGCATAATCACTAGCGTCACACATCAGCTCAAAGGGTAGTTTCCAGTTTGGTGGCTGTATTATGGGCGCGGAAACCAAAGCTTGCTTTAAAGTGCGGAAGGCCTCCATGCACTCCTCGCTGAAGACGAAAGGTACGTCCTTCACGAGGAGTTGGGTCAGAGGCCTGGAAATTTTCGAGAAGTCTTTTATGAAGCGGCGATAAAATCCCGCGTGCCCTAAGAAACCACGGACTCCTCGAAGATTGAGCGGTGGTGGAAGCTTTTCAATCACTTCAACTTTAGCCTTGTCAACCTCGATTCCCCTCGAAGAGATGACGTGCCCCAGTACAACTCCCTCTTGGACCATGAAGTGGCACTTCTACCAGTTTAGGACTAGTCCCTTTTCCTGACATCTCTCCAGGACCTTAGTGCTGAGGCACGAGTCAAACTTGGTTCCGTAGACGGAGAAGTCGTCCATGAAAACCTCCATGATGTCTTGGGAGTAGTCGGAGAAGATAGCAGACATGAGTCTTTGGAATGTAGCAGGGGCGTTACAAAGTCCGAACGGCATTCTTCTATAGGCATACGTTCCGAATCGGCAAGTGAAAGTCGTCTTCTCCTGGTCATCGTTATGAATAGGGATTTGAAGAAACCCTGAATACCCGTCCATGAAACAGAAATAATTATGCTTCGCTAGTCTCTCGAGCATCTGGTCGATAAAGGGGAGAGGGTAATGATCCTTCCTCGTAGCCTTGTTCAGCTTTCTATAGTCAATGCACATCCTGTACCCCGTGACGGTCCTTGTTGGTATTAGCTCGTTCTTCTCATTGCGAACCACCGTCATTCCTCCTTTCTTGGGTACGACGTGCACCGGGCTAACCCAGTGACTATCAGAGATAGGGTTTATAATACCGGCATGTAGAAGCCTAACAATCTCTTTCTTTACAACCTCCATCATTATGGGATTCAACCTCCGCTGTGGCTCAATCGAGGAGGCTTGCTCATCTTCAAGCAGAATCCTGTGTGAGCAGAGGCCTAAGCTAACCCCTTTTAAATCCTCAATTGCATATCCGAAAACTCCCTCAAATCTTTTTAGAACACCAAGAAGTTTGGTCATTTGGTCTTCGGGCAGTGAAGAGTTGACTATGACCGGAAGGGTCGAGCCAGCTCCCAAATATTCATATTTAAGCCCAGGCGGTAATTCTTTCATCTCAACTTCTTGAGGCCCTGACGCATACTTCTCAAGCTGAGCATCCTCAAGGGAAAGGAGTTCTTCGTGGATTTCTCGGAAGCCAGCATCTGGAATCTCACCCTCGGCTGTGGCTCCGCATGGTAAAGTTTCGCAAGGCATTGTGGGAACAATCGAGGGAGGCACCGGGTCTCTTCCAAACTCATAATAATTGTCTGGGAAGAAGGCTTGTAGGTGAAAACATGTTTCAATCATCGATGATTCCCCACAGCTGTTTCTAGCTTCCTCATTGTCCAAAGACCGGAGACGCTCAATAGAAGTCTGCAAGGGATAGATTGATTCCTGTCCAGCGTAGCCTACAAACCCGGTCGGATGGCTCCCCTGACAAAACTCCGCGGATAACTCTTCTTCACTACATTCGGGATCATGGTTGTCGATATACGCCACTTCACCGTGAGGAAAGGGAGTTGCCATGGCAAGGTGCTCCTGCGCATCTCGATATCTCTGGCCTTCCACGGCGGCAGACAGGAGGGATAGTATATTCGAAGTATTCAGTGATTCTGCTAAGCTCTGCGCCAAACAGCGGATATGGTGAGAGTGATCCCAGATGTCTCCTGAAACTGCATGCAACATCCTTGCCGTGGGGCCAGGATCTTATACGAAAGGAGAGAGAGAGAGAACTGCACAAGTGGCAAACACGTCAAAAGCACAGGTTGCATAAACGATAACCGTAAGTTGCGATGGAAGCACGGCGATTCAGTCAATTAGCACTATACAATTACTATCCACAGTATGTCCAAGTGAAATCTAAAAGTGTAGAGTGCGAAAATTATCGCGAGGTAGGGATAAGAGCTAGACACTAGGGTTCAAGAGATCCTAAAATAACAAGCACGTTGCCTCCCCGGCAACGGCGCCATAAACTTGACGTGCTCCCCACGGCTTGCTATCCGCAAATGGCCGGGGGACCCGCGTGGGGGTTTAGAAATTTGTAACCGCAAGCGCACGGTGTTGTAGTGTGGCTTGGGGGTCGAACACAGGGAGGCGAGGTTGTGCTTGAGTCAAGTAGGACCAAAATCACCCCGGGGGCGAGCTAGCCCGAATCGGTAGATGGTTGTCACGGAAATAAATAAAGGGTATGAACAACAAGAAAATAAACCCGGGACTTTGGTTTCCACTCCAACGAGAGACTCTCGCCGATACGGCCTACGGGTATGGATAGCGATCGGAATTAGGGTCTAATGGTGAGACGTTGCCTCTGAAAGTGGTACCGGCATCCCATGGGCCCGATATTCCGGTCGGTGCCCAGGATGATACACCGGACTTCCCGGATTCGATCAGTGGGCACTCCCGTGTCCATTAACACTGATCGATCCCGGGAGCACTAAGCCAGCAACGATAACTCCCAACGTCTCATCCTGCTGCTCCCGCGTGCTAGGATTCGACGTATACGCTATCGGTGTGAGCTATGGCTAGGGAGTCAACCGCCAAGTTTATTCCCCCTTGGCCCAACGGTCAAAGGCGGTCTTTTTCCCGCCGATGACAATGAAACACCCCGCGTAACCGTTAGATTCCTAATCCCTATCGATTTCCTAACCCTATGGACGCATCGGGAAGAGCCCCCGAAGGGGTTTCCGCCAAAATCCCAGATTTGGGAACTACTCACAAAAATTCATTGAAAAGCGATCTAAATAAAAATTAACCGTTGGAATCATAATCGGACGATTGGAATGCGGAAGTAATAGAGTAATTAAGACAATACTAAAATTTGAGAAAGATCTGAAAACTTACAAAAGAACAGAAATTACAGCCGTCACAATGGGAGAAAACAGTAAAAAACTCGCAGCCCCCCGTTTCTGGAACCCTAGGGGTTCTATTTATAGACTCTCGCATCACCCGATCGGTTGACAAGTCAACCGATCGGTTGATTTGTTACAAAATAATAACAGAAAACGGCGAGCTTTCACCCGGTCATATGAACCGGTCGGGTGAGTTCTTGAGTGACCGGTTGGATCTTGGCGCCATCGGATGAAGCGATCGGTTTGGTGCCCGTGTCTTCAGCTCCTCATCGTCAGCTACAGATGAACCGATCGGGTGAGAGTCACCCGATCGGTTGGCATTTTGCTCGAAAAGACAGAGAACAGGCCCCCGCTGAACCAGTCTGTGAACCGGTCGGGTGACTTCCAAATGAGCTCCGGCTGAGACCGGGTGGTGCATGCGTGCATCACCCGATCGGTTGAAGATGACCAACCGACCGGGTGAGGGGCTGAAAGATGAATTCTTCGACGTTTGACCCCCTTGGATCACGCGTGACTCCTCCCGTTGCTCTGGGGACTTGGGATATCGTCGTTAAACGTCCCCTACACGGTCAATCTCCTGCAAACATGGATAAACAAAGAAAAGTGAAAGAAAACGAGAAAATACGAGAAAACGAATAAAAGACGACGGAAAAACACGGAGAAACACAAAAGAAAACGTGCGTGAATATATGAAATATAAACGCACGTCAGGGTCCCGATAAAGTGTGCACCCGATGTGACTCATCGAAATGAAAGGACGCTCGGGAAACGTGCCATTAATGACGACACACCCCCCGAGAGGCAAAGGCTGACGAATCGCGTCCAACGCCACCTGGCAAAAGCGGTTTCGAAGGACAGGATTCTAAGGAGCCTATTAATGACGCCAACTCATCTCATTAACTTTCGGGGAACCGTAAGCAAAGTCCCTCTATAAATACTCACCTCAATCCTTCGAAGGAGAGGAGGAGAAAGAGAGTATGAGGGCAAGTCAGTCTCAACCCCCTCCATAAAGGATGAGAAGGAGCAAAGGACCCCGCCACCCCGATGGGCGATTGCTTCCACACAACAGTCGCCGAGGGGCTATTCCCCTTACACACGGGACGTCCCACTTACCACCCCTCAACTTCCCTCGGACAACTTATGCCAAGGGAACTGGAGCTCCAATGGCGGACCATGCCCCTCTTCTGGTGCCCGAGGCGCACTGGCGCTCCAGGTCGAGAACCCGAAGGACAGGGCAGCCCGGCCAAATCACCCCATTGGGCACACTAGCCTCCGCCTGGGCATACCAGCTTCTGCGGGCCTGCCACCCAACGGCCCACCACGCCAATAGGCTATTTCTCTTACATACGGATCGCCGATGGGCTATTCCTCTTTCACAAGGGGAGCCCCGCCTTCCACTCCTTCGTCTGCCCTGAACCAGATGAAACAGGCGAATCGGAGGGCTTGCGGTGGTTCGCTCCCCCGATCAGCATCCACCCCACCTCGATCCCCGCCGACGGTAAAGGCAAAAGCCCCACCGGGCTTACCAGACTCCACCGACGTGCCTCCTAACGACCTATCTCCCATTCCTCTATCTTCCCATCGAGGCCGGTCTGCCGAAGACCCTCCCAGGGAGATGAAGCCACCACCGCTACCTCGTCCTCCACCTCTTCCGTGGTTTCCCTTCGATGTAAGGATTCCCCAAAGAGACCTTGCAACCATTCAGCATAGGGGAAGCACAGAGGGACGCGACAAGCAATGGGAGAGAAGGAAGGCCATCCTGCAGATAGGAGTCTGCTCATCCTGATGCAGTTTACAGTAGGATGGAATGACTCCCCAGTCCGCCAACGGATCGGGTCGCACTTACCTAACTACTGAAGACTTTATCAAGACCTCATGTAAAAGCTAAGTTTAAATTCATGTAAAGCCAATGAAACAGGGGCTCACAAAATAGTTGTTCAAACCTAAGCGCCATCTAATCGCATCCTAACTTAGGAGCGAATCTCGTCGACCTCCGAGGTGAGCTCGCAAATCTCCTCGACCCGAACCGGATAAGGGCACGGGACGAGCTATGCACTGGCCCTTCCCTACCCATGCGACCCGATGTGTAGCGCTACCTTTGAATTATACTTGACTTATATAAAAACAATAAAGGTTCACATATGGCATGGCAAAAATCCATGTTATATTAAAAAGCAAGATGTTCTACAACTATAGCAAGGCGAACCTACAAAATGGGCCTCCCTCTAGATCCCCCTATGTATTACAAAAGGAGATACAACAAGGTCAAGTTCCCTAACATGAACTCCTACTGGTCTGCCCATTCGCCTCCTTCGGGGCCGTCCTGCGGAGCACTACCCAACCCTTGTTCTCCGTCCCCCGGCCCCTCCGTGTTCACCTCGAGGTTTTATTCCTCCTCGTCTTCCTTCTTTGAGGCCGCCTGTAACGACTGGTTTTCTTGTATCTGAATTTATTATAATATAATATATGTTTTGGTGGATTTTCTCCTCTTGTGTGGTTTTCGTCTCCGTAGCTTTCAATTTCGATCGGTTCGTCGTATTTTCTCGTTCCTTCCTTAGGATCGTCGATTTCGAAGTACGTCATTTGTGACGGGCTTCATAACGATCGTATCTAACTATTAGATCAAGCCTAGTAGTCTTAGGATTCGATCACGGGGCCTCGTGCTCCGTATCGGAACTTTTGGTGCTCATTAGCCGGTGTAAGAAGGGGCACCGACCGACTAGATGATGATCCAGTCAGTCGGCAATCCTTCTTGGACCGACTAGTGAGCTTTCTAAATTTTCTCAGGAGTTACTGTTTATCGTTAGTCGGTCTAAGAAGAGCTGTTGACCGACTAGGTTGCAAACTAGTCGGTCGGCAATGCTTCTTGAACCGACTAACACATCATCTTAATTTTAGTTGAGTTACTGTTTACTCTTAGTTGGTCTAAGAACGTTCATCGACCGACTAGTTGCTAAACTAGTCGGTCAGTACTTGTTCATGGACCGACTAACTCTAAATCCTAATTTCGTTCAGGAGTTACTGTTTACACTTAGTCGGTCTGCGTTGGTCGACCGACCGACTAGTTGCCAAACTAGTCGGTCAGTGGTTGTTCTTTGACCGACTAGTCTGTGTTAAAACCCTAATTTCTGGGCAGCCGCCAGCTCAACCTATAAATATCCTACCCATTCGTTTTCTTCTTCTCCAACACGACCAAAACCCTAGTTTCTTCCCCTCTAAGCCCCCATCTTCCTCCAAGCTCCATTTCTTCATTCCAAGCCCTAGAATCATCATCCAATCCATCCATTCACCCTATCTACTTCTAATCTTCCCCAAATCTCCATCAAAATCCATCAAACCCATCAAAATCCCCTAAACCCTAGTTTCTCCAAACTTTCCCAATCGTTTCCAGATCTGGTCTTAGGGTTACCCGGAGTATTTCTTCCGCCTCCTCTCGGTAAGAAATCGATCTACAGTTGTTTTTGTAACTTAGATATATTTTTATGAAACCCTAATAATAATTCATGTTGTTTGTTGATTGGTCCCCCCAAACAGCGACTTCCCCGTAGATTGGCATCCGTGTGACGAAGTGGTCATCATTTCCGGTGCTAGGCAAGTGAAACTTGCCACTTAGGGTTTAGGCCATGTTTTAGGCCGTTTGCATGTTGTAGGCGTAAAAGAGGCTAGGCGACGAAATGATACTCGCCGAGGCGCAAATTGGGGAACTAGCTTGACAACGAAGCTAGTTCCGACATTTAGCATGTTGCACAAATACCATGTCATGTTTACTTTCCCTAACGGTACGCAAATCAAATGTCATGTCATTGCATTCTTTAAGTGTTTCTGTGATTGCGTAGCTTTGCTACGAATGCTTGTGTTTCCTGGCTCGTGACCAGAAGCGAGCATAATGAGTTGGAAACCCCAACGCTCGATATTGAATCGTGAATTAAGAAACAAGCTCCCGTGCGGGGCAACCCTGGCTCACTAGCTGGGCTCATGTACAGGGACCCTGGCTTGTTTAGTGCGGGATGGGGTGAGGGTTAAGCGGCCATTCAACTGGGGGTCTGTTTGATCAACAACTGCAGTTGTAAGGCGTAAACTCTTTGGGGTGGGGTAGTGTTTAGTGCCGATCGGACTGAAATGCTATGCCATTCAGCGAAGGGCGTAAACATCTAC
This sequence comes from Scilla litardierei, assembly GCA_030789695.1. NCBI lineage: Eukaryota > Viridiplantae > Streptophyta > Magnoliopsida > Asparagales > Asparagaceae > Scilla > Scilla litardierei. The sequence continues at coordinate 115,512,293 of CM061131.1, read as the reverse complement.
AAAACAGCCGTGAAATGTGAATTGTGTTTAGTGCCGATCGGTCTGACATGTTTTACCATTCAGCGAAGGGCGTAAACACTTGCAAAACAATGTGGATTGATTGATAGTAGCGTAGCTACTCTTGTCTTGTCTTGTCCCGATGATTGCTCTCATGTACAAATTTTCTTGCCATGTTTTAAATTGTGCACTCATGTTGTAACTGCCATGTCATGCATACTAAACTGTTAGGTTGCTAGTTGCCTTACTTTCAGTTTCCTTGCCCAAGTCCTTTAGACTTGCTGACATGTGCCCCTCTCTCTTTTGGGTGACGCATGTTAGACCTTGAGCCTGAGTTGCCCGCTGAGGGTGAGGTGTTTGCGGACGCTGAGCTTGAGCCCGTGTTGGACGGGGAGTACGTGGACACTGGGGACCAGTCCTAGTGTCTCCGTTGTGTTTTAAATTTTGTTAAACAGTTGTTTTGTTATTGGTGCGTGGCACCTATACTTATTTATGTTGTTGCTTTTGTTTGGCCTTGTTCTGGGCCCTTAGACTCTTTCTTTTAGCCTGGTGGCTTTTCTGTGATGTTGAATATTTGTGGACAACCCTTGGGATTGGTGTTTCTTTTCCGTCTCATATTATTATTATTGTTGTTTCGATTGCAATTACAGGGACCTGCTTATACTAAATTGACGCTTATCGGGTTTGGGGCTTCACCGCTCCACTCCCGTGCGGACCTTTTCACGTCTCGCCTCCATTTTAGGGAAGCGGGTCGTGACACCGCCAACGCCTCGAAGTCAACCTCTAACGGAGGCTGAAAAGCAAGGGCCCTTTCCTTAACTCGCTGGAGACATGCCTTCCACCCTTCTTCCCAGCCAATCTCCAATCCCTTCTTCCGGCCCATCTCCCACGCCCTTATCTTGACTTGGGCAAGCTGAGGCACGACGGTCTGCACTTGATACACCCGAAACTCCTCCGTATTCTTTGCCAAAGCCTCCTTGGTGGCCTTCACTCACGAGTCCAGGTCGCCCATGTTGGCCTTGCCCTGTTTGGCTTCTTCTTCCAGTTCGGTGTAGCGGGAAAGCCCGACAGCGACCTCCTCCTCCAGGTCGGTCTGACGGGAATGTCCAGCAGCGATCTGTTCCTCAAGCTCCACTGCGTGTAGCATGTACTCTTCGAGCGATGCTCATTGTGCCACAAACGACTTCTTCAGCTCGACTCGCCTAGACTTCTCCTTGTCGAACTCCACCTTCATCCTCGCTATCGCGAGTTCAGCCTCGACGAGTGCAGTGGCACGGCGCTGCCGGGTAGCCATCGTCGTAGTGGACTGTAGACATGACCAGGAAAAAATCAAACCCTACGATGATAAACTCGAGGACACCCCCAGCATAGCCCGCTAACATACCTACGCGAGGTGCCACGCCACGGTGGCTCCTAGCCGCACCGGGCCAACATGCGCCAAGGACTCTCTATCCTTGGGCAACTGGCAGTTCTCGGTGATCCTCGTCGCCACGCCAGCATCCTCGAAGACCGACTTGCCTTTCCCAACCAGGTAGATCGGCCTTAGAATGTCGCTCTCCGGAAAGCGCTCGACGTCGACCTTCTTCAACTTGAATGTTGCCAGCTTCTCCTCGCAACCGGGAGGCGTGGGCCTCTCCAGACCGTACCGAGAACAGTCGTAAGGCCATGTTTCCTCAGTAGCCGACCCCATGCCCGAGCACGACCCTACGGGGCCCCCTTGAGGGACCGACGCCGGATCAGGAGCCACCGACGATGCGGTCTGCCCCTCATGCTCCCCTTCACCTAAATATGCTTGGCCACCCGAAAGGCTGCCCTATGTCTCCTCGGCCTCGAGGTCGATAGTTGGGGGACCTCGACATGTCGGCAACCTTCGATAGACCCCCCGGTGCTTACATCGACGGCGTTCGGCCTATCCACTATCTTCTTCTTCTTCTTTTGCCTGCTGGTCGCCCTCAACCTTCTTGGTCAGCTCCCCCTCACTCGGCCTCTATCTCTTCTTCCCACTTCCGGTGGGAGGTGGGGCGACTTGGACGGTCGCCCCTTGCTCTCCGGCCATCATCTTCTCGGCGATCCGGTCAAGGTCCTCGAATGAAAGGCTCATCGTCGAATCTGCAAAAAAGGAGGAGTTCAGGGTGAGCGAATTCGAAATAAAAGCTACTCCTCTAAGGTTACCTTCGGTCCAGATGAGCCAAGCTATCATCTCCAGCCGGGCGAGGCGGGCGTACTGCATGCCCTCTGGGGGTACCGCCTCTAGCTGCACGCCTGCTCCACCTCGGCCGTGCTCAGGCTGACTTTCTCCCTCGCCTTGGGACTGATCGCTCCCCAGCCCGACCTAAGCATCAAATCGATGGGCAATGAGACAAATACGTACGACCTACGCCATCCTTTGATTTTCCCCGGCAGGCCCCGAATGAGGGGGTGACTCGTCCTCGCCGACAAATAAAAGTGCGACCTGAATTTCTTAACCGTGAAAAATGGCAGAACAAAGGAAGAGTCGGACTGACTTGGGTCCTCGCGCAGAGGACGAGAAACCCGACTATAGCACTAACGAAATTCAGCATCAGCTGGCAGAACGACAGCCCGAGGAACTCCAGGACCTCTTGGTACAACGGATGGAGCGGGAACTGCAAGCCCTGCTCGAAGTACGCCACGTAGATCCTGACCTCACCATCCTTCGCAAAGCATATGCGCTCCGAGGCTGTCGGCAGACAAACCTCGTAAGGCGGCCTGCTATACTTCGTGCACACCTTGGGCACGATGTGTGTCCGTGCCTCCGACATCTGACTAAGTACCTCAGCAAGCACCCCACCGACCCTAGCAACGGTCACGTGTGACTGCCCGGACGACCCCGCTTTATCCCTAGGGGCCCCTTCCCCTTCCCCGGGCCCCCACTTCCTGCTATGGACCCAAACCCGCTACGGCCCTGACCCCCTGGCGGTACCCCCCCCCCCCCCCCAACCTCCACAGACTCTGCCATAGAGCCGCTCGTGACCCCGACGACGAGGTTAAGGACGACGAGGTGGACGACAACATAACCATCTCAAAGGGAAGAAAAGGAATATACATGTTGACTACCCGCTACGACGGTGAGGGTGGCGGCGATGGCGGCACAAACTCCGGCAACGAACCTGGCCTATAAGGAGACGATCGACTGAACTCAAGAGAATATCTCCAGAAAATTTTAGAAGCCAGAAAATCTTCCACAGTGCCCCTCGCCTCCTCTTATAGAATCTGCCTACCGATCTCAGCCACATGAAGCTTGCCACGCGTCACCGATCCAGCCCACCTGACGCTTCACCTGATGCCCTCTGTCACATCCCCCAACATGTCCCTTGGGGAACGGTCGGGACGCTTCGATTCCCGCCCGCCTTTAATCCGATGTGACGTCCACGATTCGACGGCGATTCGGGGCGGGAATTTCGAAATAAAACCCTGCCTATTCCCTTTGTTCGGCCCATACGACTTCCCCCCTGCGCCCGCGCCGACGAGGCAGGCTAAGCAAAGCAGCTCGACACGAGACGCTCCTACCAAGAAGCATGGAAAAGGCTTCATCGCAACCAGTTCAACCAACATATGCAAGCTCGCCAGATAAAGCTGACCCAGATGGTGCCCCAGGAGCATCTGCACCTGCTTTGTGATAACTTTCCCCTACTCCTCACCCCATCGCTTGTCCTAGAGGGAACGTTGGGGGCATTCATAACATGGTCTCATGCAAAACAAGAAGACCAGCAACTGAATAAAACAAAAATATATATATATCATTTAACTTTTTAGATCGTCTGCAATACAATGCAGGATCAGGCTCGGCCAATGGCCGGCCATACAAAATCTCCCTCACCCCCCTACGATTACGAGCACCCCGGCTCCGTCACTTCCTCCTCCATCTCTCCCGCCAAGGGCACGTCCAGTTTAGGAAAATCAGCCTTCAGCTCAGGATGCAGACTCACCAGTCGGGCTTTCATCTTCTCCATTCCTTGGAGAACGCCTGCCTCCCTCGCCTCCGTCATCATAAGGATCAGCTACTCATCCTGATAATGACGGACTGCGGCGTTGATCGCGTCCTGATCGGTCGCCCTGCCCTCCAACTACTTCTTCAGGATGGCCCTCTCCTTTATCTCCGACTCAATCTCCCGCTTCAGCTCATCTATTTTCTCCTGCTGAATGTCGATCACGTTTTTCTTGTTGTCCGCCGCCACGACGTTCTGCCTCAAGATATCATTCCGCGTCCCCTCTTCCTCCTGAAGACAGCGAGCGAGTCGGGCCCCCCTCCCCTTCTCTTCCTCAAGGAGGCAGGCGAGCCAGGCTCCTCGCTCCCTCTCTTTCTCCAGATGACGGGCGAACAGGTCCCCCGTGCCTTTTCCTCCCAAGTTGGCAGGCGAGCAAGGCCCACTTGCCCTCTTCTTCCTCCAGCTGGCGGGTGAGCCTAGCCCCCTACGCCTCTAGAAACTCGACCCGTGCCACATCGTAGGCACGGAGCCTAATGACCTTATCCAAATCCGCCTCCCTCCCTCGCAATTGACTCCGCACCTCTCGAAGTTTGTCCTTCTCCTCATCTCAGGAAGCCCGGACCGCGGCCACGGGAGTGTGGTGTTCCAGGGCCACCGCTACCGCCATCGCCTACCAAAAATACCCGACCCAGTCAGAGCATAATTCAGAACGAAAGCCAGAATGTCTGTTGTAGTTTGACCTACCTGCATGATGTGCCACACTGCGGTACCGCAGAGCCGCTCTGTGCCCACGTTGGTAAGGGCCTCGCGATCCCGAGGCAGCACGAAATACTCCGACAGCCGGGCTGCAACTCCGGCATCCTCGAACACCGACTCTTCACGGCTTACCCGATGAGGCAGACGGTGAAGATCCTCGCTAGGCATGGCCTCAGCCTCGGCCTTTGTTAACTTGAAGTAGGCGAGCGCCCTCTCACAATTAGGGTGCGTTTCTCTCCCCATCTCCCACGCGGGAATTCCGTATGGCCACTTCTCGACGGGAGGAGGCTTGCGGGGCTTGTTCGAGGTCGGAGCCCGCGGAGGGCCCCTGCTGGCCATGTCTGGATCGGCCAAACCATCTGTCGCGACCCTGCCAGTCCGGAGGGAAGGAGCACCAGGTTCGGGCCCCCGCTGCCTCTTGTTCACCTCCTCCACAACGGGAACCTCGACGCTCCGTTTTTGGGCGGCCACCTCTACTGGCGCTTCCTCGCGCATCACTCCCTTGCCCTTATCCACAGGGATGGTCATCCTCGTTACCCTCACCCCGGCTGCCCTCAGCACTTCCTCCCGCGAAAGCATCGGGTCCTCACCTGCAGAGGAAAGAGAGATCAGGGTAAGTCTATTTAAAGGCCCGCCAGAAGGAGAATACCTGTGGGCCAAAGTTCCTGGATGAGCCAATCATCCTGTTTCAAGTCTGTTATTCGGCGGTCAGCCTCAGGTAACTCTGTCAAAATCTGGATATTTGCCAGAAGCTCGTCCGTCATTGTCACCTCCTTGCTCACCAGAGGATTCAAAGCCCTCCAGTTCGACATCAACACCATGTCAACCGGCATCGTGACGAAAACGAAGCTCTCCGCCCAACCATTGGCGGTATCCGGCACCCCGACAACGAGTTCTCGTCTCCACCTCGCATGGATGCAGTAATACGTCCCACACTTCCTCACTCCAAAGAAATACTGAAAGAACACTAGGGAGGACTCAAGAAATTGGCGAGACATAAGACTACGAATCCGACCAACAATCTAAAGGAGCTGGGCACCAGCGCACAGATCGGCAGCTCCAGGAAATTCAGAAGATGGAGAAGGAAAGGATGGATCGGGAAGCAGAGCCCTAACTCAAGGGTCCGGACATAAACTCAAACTTCATCGTCGCGGGGCCAACACACCCTCTCAGCGGGCCCGGGCAGCCGCACTTCACAGGACGGATGGATGAACCTTACGCGGATCTCCTGAATGTTAACCCGGTCCAGCTTACACGAGATGGATGTGACCGACCTCGATGCATCCGTTCGGCTTCTCCGTGGTCTGCTATCCTCTTCCGTTGATTCCTCTCTCCCCATCCCACTACTACTGCCGCACTCGAAATGAGAAGCCATCGATAGGAAAAAATGGGAAATTACCTGGCCGAACCGTCGAACTAAGGAGACAACCGGAAGCGGGTCTCCAACAAGGGCACCAGCGGTAGCTTCGACGAGCGATGACCGGGACCTAGGAAGCGCGAATAGGAGCAAAAATCCCGAGAAAATTTCTATCGATCCCCTCCCCCATACTTATAGCAAAACTCGGGCCATCTCGACCGTCATCGCGCCGCCACGCGGCGTCCATCGACACACCTCTGACCCCTCGGCTGCCGCGACAGTCATTTCAACCACGCGTCACCCATCCAGTGGCAGAGACGCATCGACTTCCACCACCCTTTCAAATCGTAATAATGGCTATCGGGGCGGGAACCCCGAGACCACAGCCGTCGCGTCCACACACATAGCAAGGTCCGAGCTACCTTCTTCGGAGATGGGAGGCGATACGTCATCCGAGCCGAGCCGGGCCCCCACCTTGAGCTCGAATGCCGGTGGCAATTGTTACGACCTGAAGATCGTGATAGTCCGACTTTCCCTCCCAAACCGTCGTAACACCCAGCCGGTTCGCACCTTCCTCCTGACGGGCGACCGACCCAATGACATGGCGTTCCACGCCTGAACCTCAGAGGCCCGCAGGGCGCCTGTCGATCCTGGAGAGTGCCACGACTGGGAGAAGGGCGCATCCACCTTGGACGTTGATAGGGGCGCACTCCAGCACGACCCCAGCGGGATGCGCACCCATTCTCCCCTGGTTCTCCAGGATTAGCATGCAAAGTGCACGTCCGGACCGCTTGTCCTCCATCCGGACCGGACCGGTAACCCGTCGTGGGCCCCCACCCCTGGGAGACGCTCCAGCGATTCCTTGGCACATCGGACATGACAAACAACCTAGTACAAGGACGCTACTGACACTTACACCGCCCGACCATCTGACAAAACACCCCCTGGCCGCTGCGACGTCTGACACTTAATGCTTTCGGCCCTGGCACCCTGACAAAAGCGCCCCTGGCCGTTGCACCGTCTGACAAAAGCATGGCTGACACTCCTGTTCCTGACATCCTCGTCCAAAGATTCCGCTAACAGTAGGGCCAGCTCAACACGCCGAGTCAGCATGCCAGGTCAGCCCCACCTAACCGCCTCCAATCAGGTATAAATACCCCTTCGCTTCCAACGGTGAAGGGGTTGGCAAATTTACTCTCAATCTTATTACTCACACACAAGAGCAAAGGTCGTCCATATCTTTGTTCTTCCACTCATAGCTCGTCACGTACGGTCTACTCACCCTCAGTCCGACCTGCATGCCTGGCCCCCACTTTAAGTCCTATTACTGACTTAGGCATTGGAGAGGCTAAGGGTTGGACCCCAGCCGGCCTTTCTGATGAGTTGCTCCTTGCGCAGGTCACCTCGTCGCCACCGGTCGCGCTCGCCCTCAATCTAGGCAGTTCGGCCCCTCCATTACATCCTACCGGATTCGATACTGTGGTCAGGTTCCGCTACAAGCTTAGCCTCATCACCCCACCGATCACCTGTTAAATAGCCTACCGTAATCCCGTCATTAGCATAACCATCGTGCCCTTGGTTCTCCTTAATACAAATTCATTGTACGCGAGCTATACCCCGTAACAACGTGTGTAGGGTATCCCTTGTGTATAGATTGTATTCACTACCTTGTGTAGGATCATAGTGAATATTGGTGTGGCTAGATGTACCCATGTTAGGGAATCCGGGTAAAATCGCTTGTGTTTGTGTTACCTTGATTGTATGAATTATCTTCCTCTTGTATTATAATTCTACATTTGCAAGTTTAATTTTTAATTGCACAATTATTGACATTACTCTATTCACCCCCATCTAGAGTGTTTGTTGTTAGTATTGCAAGGTAGACGGTCCGAGAGAATTCTAGAGGTAAAGTTTTAATTTGCGAAAACAATATTCACCCTCCCTCTAGTGTTCTCTTTGCCATCTCAGGTCCCAACACTAACAACAATTATAAGTGGAACTAACCATTAGTGAGTATATTGCATACATTTAACATATAGCATGCTACTAACATAAGGCATGCTTACTAGCATGTAGCATACTAAAATGAGCTACTAACATAAGCCAAGCACACTAGCATGTAGTATACTAAAAATTGGCTAGTGCATATGGAAAGCACACTAGAATGTAGCATACTAAAAATGGGCTACTACATATGGCAAGCACACTACCATGTAGCATACAAAAAATGGGATCCTACATATGGCAAGCATACTACCATGTAGCATACTAAAAATGGGCTACTACATATGGCAAGCATACTAACATGTATCGTACTAACAGTGGCTACAACATATGGCAAACATAATAACATGTAGCATATGAAATACTAACATATTGCATATTAACATCTTTTGCATATAACAGATGAATTTGGAAGCATGGTACAATTTTAACATGCTACTAATCTAATTCCTCAACAATTTCAAGCATAACACTCTAACTAGGGTTGGTAGTCTCGTACCCTCAAGGTCATTCTTTCTTCAATCTTTTTTCCTTCCTAGCTTTAGCTATTCCAAGCCCTCTTCCTTCGTCTTGAAATCCTTCTTCTCCTTCAAGCTTCAAGCTCCAAAGATGAATGTTGAACAAGGGGGAATTGCAATTGGTCAAAGGGGGCAAGAGGGTGGTTGAGTGGGTGGTGGCCGGCCTAGAGGAGGAGGAGGAGCAAGGTGATGGGAGTTGGTTCGGCCAAGGAGGGGAGGTGAGTGGATGAGAGAAATTTTCTTTTGGGATTTTTCTTTGGTTTCTTCTTTTCTTTCCTTTTACCTTTTCCCTTTAATTTCTCTTTCCCTGTTTAATCCTTGCATAAACTTCATCACCCTCATCTTTAGATAGGAGAATGACACCTAGGGTGTGTATGTGACATAATTTGAGTTAAAGAGAATAAGCATGTGACACATAGTTAGGTTAGGTGTCACCTTAGGAAAATTTGAAATTTTGATTTTTAGAAAATATACCTTTATAATACTACCTACTTAACATATACCAGTTATTATGTATTACACCAAATACTTCACATATTATCATATCTAATAATATTCAAAAATAGTTTTATTATTATAAAAATTTTAGGAAAAATTACCAAAAATACATAAAGACATACACATATAAATACGATCAAAGAATACGTACGTAACACACCGTGTATTCACATTAGGGGGGTTACAGTCGGCCCGTGAAGGGGATGCCCCTCCGTTGGTATAGCCGAGCAGCCCTCAAGGGCATAAGTATATCATCTTCGATCGTATAGCTCGGTCGGCCAGTGAAAGGGATGCCCCTCCATTCGTATAGCTGTGCGGCCCGCGAGGTTATAGATAGCTTATCCTCGATCATATAGCTCAGTCAGCCTGCAAAGGGGACATGCCCATCTATTCGTATAGCCGAGTGGCCCCCGAGGTATAGATAGCTCGTCCCTGATCATATTTCTCAGTCGGTCTGTGTAGGGGATGCCACTCTATTTGTATAGCCGAGCGGCACACGATAACATAGATAGCTCATAGCTCAACCCCGTTCGTATAGTTTGATCAACCTGCAAAGGGGATATCCCTCCATATGTTTAGCCATGCGGCCCACGAGTGTATGGATAGCTCATCTCCGATCGTATATCTCGGTCGGCCCACGAAGCAGACGCCCCTCCATTCGTATAGTCGAGTGGCCCATGAGGGTTTATATAGCTCATAACTCATCCCCCTTTGTATATCTCGGTCAGCCTGTGAAGGGGTATTCCCCTCCGTTCGTATACCCGAGCGGCCCACGAGGGTATAGATAGCTCATCCCTGATCGTATAGTTTGATCGGCCCATGAAGGAGATGCACCTCCATTTGTATAGCCGTGCGGCCCGTGAGGGTACTGATAGCTCATCCCCATTCGTATAGCTCGGTCGACCCATGAAGGGGATGCCCCTCCGTTCGTATAACCGTGCGGCCCACGATGGTATAAATACTCATCCCCCGATCGTATAGCACGATCGACCTGCGAAGGAGATGCCCCTCCCTTCATATAGCCGAGCAGCCCGTGAGGGCATAGATTGAGTGCACAGACCTGAGTACGTGAAAAGAAAATAAGGTCGACAAATTGATCTTTGTAAAGTACAATTGTCATGCGTGCATTAGCTCGACATAATGGAATGATTGCAAGAAAATAAATTTTATTCATTGATTCATGAAATAAAACTACGAAAATGGAAATTCTTACAAATGTTTATACGATGTGAGGCTTGAAGCATCGCCGTGCATATCCTTAAGCTTTCGACCAATGAGACCTCCTTTGCAGATCATTCAACAACTCAGGTGACTGGAGAGTTAGGCATGACCCCTCTTCTTTTGTCTTGCCCTTTTGAGGTCCCCTTTGCTACCCATGTTTGCATGTTGTCGACAAGTTTCTTCAAGTGGCCTTGTTTGACTAAGGCTTCAATGTCCTTTTTCAACGTACAGCAATCTTCGGTATCATGGCCACTATCTGGTGGTACCTTTAAAATTGAGGTCATCCATTTTTCATATTTACCTTTTAGCTTGAGGGGAGGTCGGTCAAAGTATCCATCGCCCTTTGCATATGCCAGTACCATGTCATTAGAAGCATTCAGTTTGGTGAAGGCCTCATCGATTGCATGTGAACGACCCTTGGGGTGCCTTTCTCATCGCCACGTGTCTCTAAGCTCTCGACGAGAGCCATCATGGGGTCGAGCTTCTCACCTTGCTTTTGTAGGGGGCTTGGAAGAGCTTTTCTTCCGGGTGCCAGTGCTTCCTCCGACAGTATGTACCATTCTGCTCTAGTGAGGAGGTGGTCGAGGTCATGTGGCGGTCGCTGGTGTAGTGATTTCACCAAATCCTCATAGCGAATTCCTTTCTTGAGAGCTGCAATGACGGAATCCTCGTTTAGCCCTTGATATTCTGACACCCATTATTGAAACACTGAAGAAGTCGCACATGTTTCCCCATCTTCTTGCTCCAGAGTGGGCAGAAGGCCCGAACTTTGCTTCTGCCTGCGCCTTGCCATGAACTTCAGACAGAAAGCCATGTTGGGTCCTAGCAGGCTACACAATACACTAGAGTGTGGGTGAAAAATGTAAAGGCAAGCAAAATGCTTCATTAAAAGTTACTGAAATTAATGCACAGTAAGCAGTGAAACTTAAAGAGTATGCTCAACAACAACAATCGCAAACACAAAGTATTTTACCCTGGATCCCCAACTTACGTACATCCAGCCACACCAATATTCACTATGATCTTACACAAGGTAGTGAATACAATCCCTACACGAGGGATACCCTACACAAGTGATTTTGTCCTACACAAGGACACATCAAACCATACACAAGGGTTAGTCTTACACAAGGACGAAAACTCCCACAAAGGGAGAACACAAACCATACATAAGGGTTAATCCTATACAAGGAAAACCTCCCACAAAGAGAAAACTAACTCTTACAAAGAGAGTTAGGGTTTCACACTAAAGATGAAACAAAATAACACTGACCTATGCCTTGAGATGGTCTTACCAATATGAAGAAGAAGGCATGCAAGTGGGAAACCCAAGTGCTTGAGATGAGGCTTTGATTGCACTTGTTGATCTTTCTCTCATCTAGGAATGAACCCTAAAACTTCTCACACTTGAGTGCATGAATGAAGAGAAGAAAGATGTTCTACAAGAAAGGAATGAGACTGAAATCCCTTGGAGAAATTCCCTAAAGCTAGATGATATAGCATAATAATGAAGCTCTATGAAGGGAATGAGGGAGGAGAGACTTGATGAAGAGATTGAGTGATCTTCAAAGATTTCCAAGAGTCCTAAATGAACTAAGTCATCTGTGAAAATAACCCAAAGAACCCAAGCAAAAAGCCAAGAAATCAGATTTGCAACAGCTAGATTTTGGCAGAAAACAGCTTGGATAGGCGACTGATGAAGGAATATCAGGCGCCTGGTGTAATGGCTAAATTTTCCCAACAACTATAATCTGAGCCAGGATAGGAGATTGTAGAAGACAACACATGCGCATGTACCACTGTGCAGGCGCTTGTAAAGGCTTCCTCATACGACTGCCACAAGGGATGGAATGGAGCTAGAAAATGACAAATTATGCACTTGTGCATTCAGGCGACTGAGGAACAATATCTAGGCGCCTGAAGGTTGATAGGAACCTGAGAAATGTAATTCAGTCGTCTGTCATATAAGATGGATTAGAGCTTAAAATGACAAGTTACACACGTTGGTTCACATGCGACTGATGAACAATGTTCAGGCGCCTGATGGTTAACAGATGCATGTCCTTTGTACTTCAGTCGCCTGTACTAAATACTCAAGTATGAGTCAAGGAAATTTGACTTGAGCTTATGATGAACATCAGTCTTTTGAAGGATGGTCGGTCGCCTGGTGAACACCAGTCGCCTGTCATGACTTCAACAGGCGCCTGTTGGAAGTCCAATAACTCCAATTGATTTATTGGCACGGGGAACCGATTGGATTGGTTTCTATAGTGATCTTATGGTTCATTAAGATGGAAAATGCATATGCATGAAAGATAGACCATCTAATCAAGGCATTACAATGACCTAGACTCAAAAAGAGAAAGCAAGAAATAAAGTAATACGTTGATTACAATTTGCTTCTCCTAGAGTCTAATCTTCAAGCTCTTGATGCCTTGATTCTCTCCATCATCTTCCAACCTTTGGCACCTCTTGATGAGCTTCCTTTCATCAAGCTCTATGCTATGGCAATGCTCTTTTTGATGTCCATCCTCATGCTACAAGCTTTGGCTTCATTAGATGATCTTCATGACTTCATCCAAGCTTGAGTAATCCATCACTCTTGGAGGTCTTTAAAATAACCATTGCATTATCCTATTAGCTTTATGTTTTGTCTTATCAACATATAATCATTAAGATAAACTGAGACTAAAACATAAGATAGATTAGCATACTAACATAATGTATTGATCATCATCAAAACAACATTAGTATTAAACCCAAGAGCTAACATTCTTCCCCATTTGATGATGACAATCCATTATGTCAAAATATAATAAACATTGAAATAAACAATGTGTGCTAAGAAACTCCTCCAATTAATATGCAAAAGTGCACAAAATATAAACATGCAAAGCACAAATCATATTGATGGATGTTATGCAAAAACAATACCAATAATTAATAATGCATAAAAAGCATAAGGTATATTTTTACATAAACCATTTCTCTCCCCCGTTGGCATATCAAAAAGATGGGTAATAGCCAAATAGGAAAACCAAGGACAAGAGACATAACCACCTCATATGCACAAACATAATATGAATGACATTCAAAGTGACATATGAAAGGAAAAACTAATGCTAGCAAGCAAAACTTTCATACTCCCACATAATCATATAAAACATGCAAAATTAGGAGTAAAGAACACACTCACAAAATATGGGTACAAAATATAAACATACAAGCATGATACCCAAGCAATGAATAACAAAGTGAGTGAGCTAGTAAGGTGAAACCAAACAAAAGTGGAGTTTGGTTTCCGTATATAGTAATATGAAAATATAACATTACGAACATATGAATCTATATACAAATTCCTATCAAGCCTAGAAACATTATTAGGAATCCACAAAGTAAGTGATTTGGGATTCTTAAGAAGAAATTTAGTTAAGGCATGAGTAGGATGTGAGGGTGCACACTTATAAGGTGGAACATAAACATTGGCGTGCCTCATGTATGAAACATGCAATTTAGCATTAGAAGCATTCACACAAACATTTCTACCATGCTTAGGAACATGTGAAGCATGCAAAGGATTAGCATCAATTCTAGCATGCAAGCAATGATAAGATTTCCTATGAGTAGACACATCATGCATAACATTCAAAGAAGAAGCATTCATAACAATATGTTTTTGAATAGGCTTCTTAACATAACCAAGACCGGAATACAAATATGCATAATTTCTCTTTGGCTTAGAAATAAAAGTTGGTTTTAGGCCAAAAAAGTTGGATGTAACTTTTCCATTAGAATGCTCCCCCAAAAAATATATTTGGGTGCTTCTATAAGAAGAGCTTGGTTTGTTCACCTTCAATGTAGAGGATCCCAAAATGTTGTAATCACAACCCGAGTACACCCTCTCCATTTGGAGTAGAGAGAAGCATGCTCATCTATCAAAGCACTCAATTGAGAAAGAAGACTATCTTTCTCAGTATGCAAAGATTGAAGTTCAACTTGTTACGTGGCATACACACTCTCTTTCACAGATTTGTGAATATCATTCACATACTCAATTTGAGTTTTGAGAGAGTCATTCTCCTTACTCAACATGCACACACGTGAATCAAGAGCAATCTTTTCTTGATTCAATGCAATGGTTTACGTATCATCACGAGGTTTGGATGATAAATAAGTGTTGATACACAATGTTTGAATGATAAAGAAGTGTGTGTGCATGTATCTCTCTCAAGCTTATTGTTATTCGCATTGAGAGAGTTATTATCAACCTTCAACACTTTATTGCTAACAATTAAATTATTGCGTTGAAAAACGAGAGATTTACAAAATACCTCACTTCCATCGATGCTCTCATCATCGCAAGATTCCTCTCCACCATACTCTTCATCAAGATATTCCCCTATCTCATTTTCTGTCTCGAAATCCATTGCTTTCTTTGAAATTTTTGGAGAGAGAGCATTGAGCAAAGCATTCCAAGCATGAGCATTCGAAGTAATAAATGACTCCTCTTGCTCATCAAGCCAACGCCACATGTTCTTCCTCCATTTTGAGAAGAGTTTTCCTTTGAAGACGGGAGGAAGGGGGAGTGGTTGTTGAGACAACAACATATTGCTTGCAAAAGCCACCAAACCAAGGCTCTGTTACCAATTGTTGGGTCCTAACAGGGCTACACAATACACTAGATGGGGCGTGAATAGTGTAAAGGCACGCAAAGTGCTTAATTAAAATTTACTGAAATTAATGCACAATAAGCAACGGAAATTAAAGAGTATGCTCAACAACAACAATCACAATCACAAAGGATTTTACCCTGGATCCCCAACTTGGGTACATCTAGTCACGCCAATATTCACTATAATCCTACACAAGGTAGTGAATACAATCCCTACACAAGGGATACCCTACACAAGAGATTTTGTCCTACACAAGGACACAACAAACCCTACACGAGGGTTAGTCCTATACAAGGACACAACCTCCCATATAGGAAAAAACTAATTATCACAAAGAGAGTTGGGGTTTCAAACAAAAGATGAAACAAAATAACACTTACATATGCCTTGAGATGATCTTACCAATATGAAGAAGAAGGCATGCAAGTGTGAAACCCAAGTCCTTGAGATGATGCTTTGATTGCACTTGTTGACCTTTCTCTCGTCTATGAATGAACTCTAACACTTCTCACTTGAGTGTATGAATGAAGAGAAAAAATATGTTCTCCAAGAAAGAAATGAGATTGAAATCCATTGGAGAAATTTCCTAGAGCTTAGATGCTATAGCATAATAATAAAGCTATATGAAGGGAATGAGGGAGGAGAGGCTTGATGAAGAGATTGAATGATCGTCAAAGATTTCCAAGAGTCCTAAATGAACTAAGCCATCTCCTATATATAGGAAGCCAAAATAACCCAAAGAACCCAAGAAAAAAGCCAAGAAATTAGATTTGCAACGGCTAGATTATGGCAGAAAATAGCTTGGACAGGCGACTAATGAAGGAATATCAGGTGCCTGGTGTAACAGCTAGATTTTCCCAATGGCTATATTCTGAGCCAGGACAGGCGACTATAGAAGACTACACATGCACAGGTACCATTGTGCATGCGCCTGTAAAGGCTTCATCAGGCGATTGCCACAAGGGATGTAATGGAGCTGGAAAATGAAAAATTACGCACTTGTGTATTCAGGCGACTGAGAAACAATATCTAGGCACCTGAAGGTTGATAGGCACCTGAGAAATGTACTTCACTCTTCTGTTACATAAGATGGATTGGAGCTCAAAATGCCAAGTCACGCACTTGGTTCACATGCGACTAATGAAAAATGTTCAGACGCCTGATGGTTGACAGTCGCATTTCTTTTGTACTTCAGTCGCCTGTACCAAATGCTCAAGTATGAGTCAATAAAATTTGACTTGAGCTTGTGCAGAACAGCCGTCTGTTGAAGGATGGCCATGCACCTGGAGAACACCAGTCGACTGTCATGCCTTCAACATGCGCCTTTTGGAAGTCCAATAACTCTAATTGAGTTATTGGTATGGGAAGCCTATTGGATTGGATTCTATAATGATCCTAAGGTTCACTGAGATGGAAAATGCATATGCATGAATGATAGACCATCTAATCAAGGCATTACAATGACCTAGACTCAAAAAGAGAAAAGCAAGGAATAAAATAATGCATGGATTACAATTTGCTTCTCCCAGAGTCAAGTCTTCAAGTTCTTGATGCCTTGATTCTCCCAATCATCTTCCAAGCTTTGGCACCTCTTGATGAGCTTCCTTTCATCAAGATCCAAGCTATGACAATGCTCCTTTTGATGTCCATCCTCATGCTCCAAGTTTTGGCTTTATTAGATGATCTTCATGACTTCATCCAAGCTTGCGCAATCCATCACTCTTGAAGGTCTTTAAGATAATTATTGCATCATCCTCCAAGCTTTATGCTTTGTCTCATCAATATATAATCATTAAGATAAACTGAGACTAAAACATAAGATTGATTAGCACACTAACATAATGTATTGATCATCATCAAAACAACATTAGTCTTGAACCCAAGAACTAACAAGCCTGGGATAAGTTCTTAAAAGACCCGATCCCACCATTGGGTAACACGTTGTACCATTCATTAGTTGCCTTTTTCAACGTTGTGTGGAACGCTCGACAAAGGAAAGGTTCATCCGCCTCGTGTATTTCCATCACACTATTGTATTTTTGAACGTGCTCGTGAGGGTCACCTATGCCATCATATTTGTCCAGGAGAGACAACTTGAACTTTAGCAATCGCAAAGCTGAGGTGATGTTCATCTTTAGTGGGTTGCGCTCATCCTCCAAACCGGAGGACGGAGAATTAGGACGTTGTGCATCACCGCGATGTCTGGTTTGTCGACAGGTGGAGGCACTGGAAGAATCAACTGCGCCCCCTCCTAAACCTTTGAGGGAGTTTGAGGGGGAGGATTATTGTTGGATCCTGTGGATGGCAAACAACACTAGAAGTGTGGTTGAATAGTGTTGTTCAAATAATAAAAAATTTTCGATCATTAATTAAAACCCTTCTAATGTTGCCTAAGAAACCAAGTAGAGTGATCTACGCTTGGTTATTAATCAACAAGTTAATCTTATAAAAATATAAAAGATAAACAATTATGATTACAATCAGATAAGAGATCTTTACACACAGATAGATCTTTACACAGCGGAATTAAATGTACAATCTTTGTAATATGCAAATGAACAAAGAATTACAAAGATATAATAATAACAAAGTAAATAAGAATTGCTTGCAGAGATAAATAATCAAACATAGAAAATGCAAACGCAAAGACAAGGATTTTTATCCTGGTTCCCCACAACCCTGGGTACGTCCAGTCCCCGACCAATCCGGTACGAGATTTCCACTATTGCCTTAGCAATACAAATACCTAGCCTCACTAGGATTTCCGACCACCTAGACTTGTCTAGGATTTTACCCTTGCCTCACAACCCGAGGACTTTACCTTGCCTCACAATCCGAGGACTTTTCACAAACACCTTGCCTACAACAAGGATTTACAATCACCCTTATCACCAAGGGACTATAAGTAAAATCAAATCCAATACACCACAATGAATTAGTGGAGATTGGTTTTTACACCCAATAATTCTATAGCCAAGATTAAATTTGCAATAGTGCTTAACATGGCTAAAATAATTTAAATCATTTGTAGATCACACAAAGAATATGAGTTTATTCAATATGATCTAGAATCTAGATGTGTTCTTAGATCACACAAAGAATATGAAATTATTCAATGTGATCTAGAATGTAGATGTTTCAAAAATCCTTTGAGAATATAAAAAATCAAAGAGAAGGATTTTGAAAACCAATTGGCAATAGCAAAAAATAATAATGATCTTAAAAACAATTATAAAAGAATATAAGCAATAAGATCAGAAATTGAAAAACCATTTTGGCTATGAAGAACTTTGAGAGCGATGAGAACGATGAAATCTTTTGAGAGAATAATAATTTTGCTCAAGAGTGAATTGGTGAAGAAAAATGTTCTCATATGGTCTCTTTTATAGAGCCAAAGGGGAATTCAAAATGTTTCAAATCAAGTTTGACTTTTGCCCAAAAATCAAGCAATGAATAAATGAGAGAGTGAATCAAGGAATTCTGGTCGCACAGCTGGTAGTCGACTCCCTAACTTTGGTAGTCGACTCCCAGAGTGTCTCAGAGAAAATTTTCTACAACTAGTAGTCGACTCCCTAACTTAGGTAGCCGACTACCAGAGTATCTTTTCTGGTAGATGACAGAAATCAGTGTAGTGAACTACTGGGTGTTTGTAGTTGACTACAAATTGAAACTTAGCTTCTATGAAACGTATGCTCTCAAATAAGTTTAAAATGAGTTTTAAAAACATTTTAGAAAATCATTTTGTGTGTGTGCAAATTCTTCTTGGCTTTGACATAATCCTAAGAAAATGAAAAACAACTCACACACTAGACTCTATGAAGAACTTGAAGCCATGAATGAGCTTGAGCTAGTTGCATATGCTTCGCTTGAATTTGAGCTCCTCTTTAGCTTTAGCTTGATAACATTCTTTGAGCTTTGGAGTTGCGAGCTAAATTCATCTTCATCTTCTATGTGTGTGGTTGAAGTTCTTCTTCTCGGAGTATGTTTCGAGCTTCAATTAGCTTATTTCACAACCTACACACTTAAGTAGTATGATTAGTAATTTAACAACATTTGGTGTGATCATCAACAAAACAAACCACTTGGGGTAGGACTAGATTCCCATCACTCTCCCCCTTTTTTATAATGACACCCAAATGAAAAACATATGAATAATATGAAATAAAAACAATGAGTAAGTGTACTTACTCCCCCTGCTTAGATGCGGTTTATTATTCATTCATGTTTTTACTTGCTTCACTTTTTCTCCCCCTTGTCATCACAAAAAAAACATAATCGTATACATACCAAGTGAAGAAAAAATTTCATAGGCTCCACCTTAAAGTTTGCATCATTTCAGTTGGGTCTCCCCCTTAATTCATGCATGTAACTTGAGATTCATTTGGAGCTCTTCTACTAATCCTTTATAGTTTTGGTACCTGAAAATCAAACAAATAATTTTGGTACCCTTTCTTTGTGGGTCCGTGGGATTAGTCATACATAATAATGTAATCATCAACCAAGAGGGAACCAAACCCAGTTGAAGTGAGATTTCCCATAAGTAAATTTATAATCTCTACAAAAATGAACATTGTTCATAAAACTAGAAATGTAATTGTCTTTCATTTGGACGGTTCCAATTTTGGGAATCCAAATTTTGACTTATCCATTTTCAGTTTTAGGAACTCTAGCTTGATGATGAGAATTTCTAGCATTTTGATTGGTCATGTTATAACCTAAGCCATGTTTGCTAGATTGGGGTTTTTGTGAACTAATCAAGCTATCTAATTTTTCTTTACCTTTATTGAACCTAGTAACATTATAAAACAAGTCCTCATGCTTTGCCTTAATGGCGGTCATGTTCTTTTCTAAGTCCCTAAACCTATTTCCTAGGTCTTTGAGTTCTACATTGAGCAACCTATTCTTTTCAATTAAATCCTTATTATTGCTAATCAATTTTAGGTTCTCTTCTCTAATCTTTTCTAGCTCTTGATTAGTAGGATTAGAACCACAAGATTTATGCATCTTTTTGAGAGTTAAAAGCTCTTTGAGTTGGACCTCATATAATGCATAAATTTTATGAAATTCCTCCTCATAATCAATTTCATCATCATCGCTACTATCGCTATCACTAGAGTTATGGTAGGAATTTACCTTGGGGTCTTCCCGTGCCATGAAGCACATGTAGTTCCGCTCGTTCCTTCTGCTTGCTTTTCCTTCATTTTCGGATGATGATGAGCTATCGGAATCCTCTTCATCATCGCTTTTATCCCAAGCCCCAAAAGCTTTTCTACTTGGCCTTTTGCTTTTGTATGACTTCGATCTCTTATCTCTGAATTTCTTTAGAGGACACTCATTCTTCATGTGGCCTGGCTTATTACATTCATAACAAATAACATCATTAGTGGAATTGAACTTACGGTTGTAGGACTTACGTGCTTTTAGGATTTTCTTGTATCCTTTGGAGATGAGTGCTATTTGTTTCTCCATCTCATCTTTGACTTCATTCTCGGACTCCTCCGTATCCGATGTTGCTTTGAATGCAAGGTTCTTCTTCTTTTCATTTTGTTCCTTGGTCTTTCGCTCTTGCAGTTGGAGTTCATACGCCATTAAATTGCCGATGAGCTCCTCCAAGGTCAGCTTTGAAGTGTCGTTGCCTTCTTCAATGGCTGAAGCTTTGGATTGCCATTCGGGAGTGAGGGATCTAAGGATCTTGCATACATGATCCTCTTGTGTATACTTCTTTCCCAATCCCGCAAGTGTGTTGACGATCTCCGTAAATCTCGTGTACATCTCCGTTATGTTCTCATCTTTCTCCATCATAAATTTTTCATACCTGCCAGCATAAAGAGAAGATTTTGACGATTTAACTTTTTGGTTACCTTCATGTGTTACCTCAAGAAGTTTCCATATTTGGTGCGCGGAGGTAGCCATGGAGATGCGGTTGTACTCCGTTGTGTCAAGGCCGCAATATAGAGTGGACACCGCCTTGACATTTAGAGACACTTTGTCCTTCTCCGTCTTGGTCCACTTTTCTTCCTCAAGAGTGGGTTCTTCATAAGGATTCTCCACTATCTTCCATAGATCATAGGATATATAGAGAATGTATATTCGCATCCGATTCTTCCAAGATCCATAATTTGATCCGTTGAGAAGTGGTGGTCTGCTGGAAGATTGTCCTTCGGGGAAATGATTGGTTGACGCCATCTATAACCTCGCTCTGATACCAAGTGTTGGATCCTGTGGATGGCAAACAACACTAGAAGGGGGGGTTGAATAGTGTTGTTCAAATAATAAAAAAATTTCGATCGTTAATTAAAACCCTTCTAATGTTGCCTAAGAAACCAAGTAGAGTGATCTACGCTTGGTTCTTAATCAACAAGTTAATCTTATAAAAATATAAAAGATAAACAATTATGATTACAATCAGATAAGAGATCTTTACACACAGATAGATCTTTACACAGCGGAATTAAATGTACAATCTTTGTAATATGCAAATGAACAAAGAATTACAAAGATCTAATAATAACAAAGTAAATAAGAATTGCTTGCAGAGATAAATAATCAAACACAGAAAATGTAAACGCAAAGACAAGGATTTTTATCCTGGTTCCCCACAACCCTGGGTACGTCCAGTCCCCGACCAATCTGGTACGAGATTTTCACTATTTCCTTAGCAATACAAATACCTAGCCTCACTAGGATTTTCGACCACCTAGACTTGTCTAGGATTTTACCCTTGCCTCACAACCCGAGGACTTTACCTTGCCTCACAATCCGAGGACTTTTCACAAACACCTTGCCTACAACAAGGATTTACAATCACCCTTATCACCAAGGGACTACAAGTAAAATCAAATCCAATACACCACAATGAATTAGTGGAGATTGGTTTTTACACCCAATAATTCTATAGCCAAGATTAAATTTGCAATAGTGCTTAACGTGGCTAAAAGAATTTAAATCATTTGTAGATCACACAAAGAATATGAGTTTATTCAATATGATCTAGAATCTAGATGTGTTCTTAGATCACACAAAGAATATGAAATTATTCAATGTGATCTAAAATGTAGATGTTTCAAAAATCCTTTGAGAATATAAAAAATCAAAGAGAAGGATTTTGAAAACCAATTGGCAATAGCCAAAAATAATAATGATCTTAAAAACAATTATAAAAGAATATAAGCAATAAGATCAGAAATTGAAAAACCGTTTTGGCTATGAAGAACTTTGAGAGCGATGAGAACGATGAAATCTTTTGAGAGAATAATAATTTTGCTCAAGAGTGAATTGGTGAAGAAAAATGTTCTCATATGGTCTCTATTTATAGAGCCAAAGGAGAATTCAAAATGTTTCAAATCAAGTTTGACTTTTGCCCAAAAATCAAGCAATGAATAAATGAGAGAGTGAATCAAGGAATTTTGGTCGCACAGCTGGTAGTTGACTCCCTAACTTTGGTAGTCGACTCCCAGAGTGTCTCAGAGAAAATTTGCTACAACTGGTAGTCGACTCCCTAACTTAGGTAGCTGACTACCAGAGTATCTTTTCTGTTAGAAGATAGAAATCAGTGTAGTGAACTACTGTGTGTTTGTAGTTGACTACAAATTGAAACTTAGCTTCTATGAAAAGTATGCTCTCAAATAAGTTTAAAATGAGTTTTAAAAACATTTTAGAAAATCATTTTGTGTGTGTGTGTGTGTGCAAATTCTTCTTGGCTTTGACATAATCCTAAGAAAATGAAAAACAACTCACACACTAGACTCTATGAGGAACTTGAAGCCATGAATGAGCTTGAGCTAGTTGCATATGCTTCGATTGAATTTGAGCTCCTCTTTAGCTTTAGCTTGAGCACATTCTTTGAGCTTTGGAGTTGCGAGCTGAATTCATCTTCATCTTCTATGTGTGTGGTTGAAGTTCTTCTTCTCGGAGTATGTTTCGAGCTTCAATTAGCTTATTTCACAACCTACACACTTAAGTAGTATGATTAGTAATTTAACAACATTTGGTGTGATCATCAACAAAACAAACCACTTGGGGTAGGACTAGATTCCCATCAATTATCTCCTCGGCTCTTCCATTTGTGCCTGGACTTGGACTTGTGGGGAGGACTACGGCTGTGATCAGGCGTGCGATGGGCCTTCGTTTGCTCCACATCGCTTTGATTGGGGCGACATGAAGCTTTTCCATTGGTAGAGGTCCTCTGGCTATTGGACCTGGCAGAGCAGTTATTGTTGCCCCTATCATCATTATGACCTCCATCTAGGTTGTCGATCTCGGGTCTTTGTCGAGGTGGAGGAGTATCATCAGTCAAAGGGTTGACATGCCGCTCCAAGTTCGGTCCATCATCCCTCTAACGCCTTAGCATGGATTGTTGCCCCTGGGGCCCAATACCGAGTTGGGGGACTGTTTTTTGGCAGCCACCTATGGCGGTTGGTGTGGCAGTCGCTCTATAACGGTAGTGGACACTCGGATGTTGGCATTGACCGCTTGCGAGAACGCTTGAAATTTCTCCAACGTGACCAGATGTGAATCTGGTTTTCCTTCGGAAGAAGAGCCGAAATATTCATGGATGATGGGGGCATCTGAGTCCCTACTAGTGAATGGTCCCATGTACCATTGGTTGGTGGGTTGAGCCGACATTTTTGTCGACAGGAATGCTGACTCTTTTCCTACAGACTGCGCCAACTGGTGACGGATAAATTCGTCACACTGTAGAGTGGTGCTGATGAGGACGACTTTTGGTGATGTGGTGCTTCATCTTCAAAGGAGTGGGACTCGAGGTAGGTTTGGACCCGGGTTCAGGAGAGCTAAGTCCGAGCTATTGGGTGGAGCTCAACCCAACTCCGAGCTATCTGCTGAGCTATCTGCAGCACAGACAAATGGTTTAGGGGGGTCGGATCTTGGTTCCGCCCAAATCACATCCTATGCTTAAGTCACTAAAAGACTTAAATATAACTCGGGACAGTTAGGTCCGACCTAAAGGGAGGTCTTTCTATCACTGTCACACCAAGTTAGAGGAAGAAATGTAAAGTTGAAGTAAGAGAATGAGTTGTCAGAGTATGTCAGCGTACTTTTGCTTGGTCTCTCTAGAGCTCCCCCAGTCCCGTTATTCTTTAGACTATTTATAGGCAATCATTTCCCTTCAGAGACATTAGTAGATAACCGCCATGCTTTAATGGTGGCATGATTATCCCTGAAAAATGGCATAATCCACCATTAATATCAATCCATAATTAACCGATCCCGTGAGGCTCGGAAGCTCAACGGGCAAAACATGGCTTGGCTTTGACTAGGCAAACGGTTCACTTTTCATGAGGGATTCTTGGACCTTGTCAGCAATGCCCCATATTCATAGCTGGCTTCTTCATTTGGATGAAATATCCGCTCTCCTCTTTGTGGACCGGCCAAATGTATTATCAAAAACATAAAGATCAAAATGAATGTTACGAACCGAAGAGATAAATATCAAGGTGGTCATTTTGCATGTTGGCCTGGGGCCCTGCCGGGGCCCGGGCGCATTGACCGGGTCGCGGTCGGGCTTCCACCCTCCCTGCGGCCTGAGTGAAACGGGCTAGGCCGACCCGTGCCACTTATTAAAAAAAATAGCCTGCAATTAGACCTTTGATTTTCTATTTTTAATTCTTTCCATATTAACATGCAAAAAAAAAATTAGCATGCTAAAATTTAAAAAAATTAGCATGCAAAATTTTTTTAGCATGCAATAAATTCTTTCCATATTTTTACTTTCATAGTTTTTTTTGACCTTTAAATAAATTAGCACACACACCTTTAAATATTTTAAAAAGTATATTTATTGCATGCAATAAATTTCCATATTTTTAATTTCCATATATTTAATAATTAGGGTGCAAAAAATTAGCATGCAAATTCTTTCCATATTTTTAATTTATTGGTTTGAATCTCAAGGTGGACAAAATTCTTAAATATAAAAACTTGCTCAACATGTCAGTCCTAAATTAGCATGCAATAAAAAAAATTAAATTTCTCCATAATTTCTCAGATAAATAGCTTCCTCTTTAACAAATTAACCAAAAGATCTTGCGTTTTAAATGATCGAAATCAAAACAAAATCCACTCTTCTTCTAATAAAAATCAAATAATTCCCTAAAAAATTAGCATGCAACCCTTCTTGTGTCTTTGTTTTTACATTTTTCTAGAATTTTCTTAGATTATTTAATAATTTTTTTGGAATTCTTTATGAATTTTTATGAATTTTTAGTTTTTTTATTAATATGGCCGGGTCGGCCATTCCAGGCCAGGCCAGGCCACCATGAGATAAATAGGACCGATATGGGTTTCAAGCTAACAAGGGCTTTATACACATTTTCCACATATTTATTTGTATGCATTTGGATGCGCATGTATGTTTAAATAAGATCAATAAAATGGAAGGCATAATCCACCCCAATCTGTTGGCACATAGAAGGCTCAAAAGTCATAACATACCAGCCAGGCATTACCTCCGTCCTCCCTTCTCTTTCTTCAACTCTCACTCGATAAAAACCTCCATCTTTCCTTTTCCCCCCACTCCCTCCTCCATCACCCTAAAATCTAGTGGTGGCCTCCGAAACCCCAAGCTAAACAAACAAACAAACAAACCCCCCCAAAAAATAATGGAGTATTATTATTTTTATTATTAAATGTAGGGCTCTCAAAATCCAACTACAAATTCCCAGTCCCTCCTCTGTTGATCTGTGCATCTCTCCTCTTTTCCCCCATCCCCTCCCAACCCCCAAGCACTCACATAGAGAGAGAGAGAGAGAGGGGAGCAGCAGGCAACAAAGCAAAATCCAAAGCAGCAGAAGGAAAAAGGTCTCGAGTTCACAAAACAAATCGTGGGAAAAAGCTAATCCAATAAGAAGCAGGCTTAGAGAGCCAAGAATGAAGCAGGAAGGTTGAAGGGTGAGGCCCGTCAAGCCCAACATCACCTCTTTCCCACCACTCTGTCCCCCTCTCCACACAAACCAAAACGCCAACACATGCTCCTCGATCCCCTCTCCATCTTCACCCCTATTAACAGCAGCAGCAGCAGCAGCAGCTACATCATCCCCTCAACCCCTCCAATAGCTTCTTGAATCGAACAAGCAAGCAAGGAAGAAAGGAAGGAAGATGATTACGGTGTCGGATTTCTACCATGTGATGACGGCGGTGGTGCCGCTGTACGTGGCCATGATCCTGGCCTACGGCTCCGTCAAGTGGTGGAAGATCTTCTCCCCCGACCAGTGCTCCGGCATCAACCGCTTCGTCGCCCTCTTCGCCGTCCCCCTCCTCTCCTTCCACTTCATCTCCACCAACAACCCCTACGCCATGAGCCTCCGCTTCATCGCCGCCGACACCCTCCAGAAGCTCCTCGTCCTCGCCCTCCTCACCGCCTGGGCCAACCTCAGCCGCCGCGGCTCCCTCGAGTGGACCATCACCCTCTTCTCCCTCTCCACCCTCCCCAACACCCTCGTCATGGGCATCCCCCTCCTCAAGGGCATGTACGGCGACTTCTCCGGCAGCCTCATGGTCCAGATCGTCGTCCTCCAGTGCATCATCTGGTACACCCTCATGCTCTTCATGTTCGAGTTCCGCGGCGCCAAGCTCCTCATCTCCGAGCAGTTCCCCGACACCGCCGCCTCCATCGCCTCCATCGCCGTCGACTCCGACGTCATGTCCCTCGACGGTCGTCGGGACGCCCTCGAGACGGAGGCCGAGATCAAGGAGGACGGCAAGCTGCACGTGACCGTTCGGCGTTCGAACGCCTCGCGGTCTGATATCTACTCGAGGCGGTCGCAGGGGTTCTCCTCCACCACCCCCCGGCCGTCCAACCTCACCAATGCCGAGATTTACTCCCTTCAGTCGTCCAGGAATCCGACGCCGCGGGGGTCCAGCTTTAACCACACCGACTTCTACTCCATGGTCGGGAGGAGCTCTAATTTCGGAGCCGCCGACGCCTTCGGGGCGCCCAGAAGCACCAACACCCCTCGGCCGTCGAATTACGAAGAGGAGCAGCACGGCGCCGCCGTCGCCGCCGCCGCCGCCGCCGTCGCTGCAGCAGCTGCAGCTAACAATCCGACCGCCGTTTCTGGTGGCGGTGTCAACAAGCCCCGGTATCATTACCAAATGCCGGCGGCCAACGGGGTGGGGACGCATTACCCCGCACCGAACCCCTGCGTGTTCAATCCGGCCGTCCCGCCGCCAGCGGCTCCGAAGCCGGCGGTCAGCGGCGGGAGGAAGGCCAACGGGCAGGCCCATCTGCTGAGGCCCGAAGAGGGTGGGGCGAACAAGGATCTACATATGTTTGTGTGGAGCTCCAGCGCCTCGCCGGTGTCGGACGTGTTTGGGAACAACCAGGAGCATGGCATGCACGCCGCCGATCCTGCCGCCAATGCCGTGAAAGAAGTCCGAGTTGCGGTCTCTCCGACCAAAGGCATGCTTTTTATACCCCATTCAGTAATTCTGAGATGATTTACTACTCCGTCATTAGTTTTCTCTCTAATTAAAAAATGTTTTTTCGATCCGCCCGTTCTCAGTGAGGGAGAATGAGTACATGGGGGAGAGAGACGAGTTCAGCTTCGGCAACAGAGGGCTGATGGACCGGGACGAAGGAGGGGACGAGAAGGCGCACGAGACGGGGGGGACAAAGGCGGGAAGGGCGACGGCGATGCCGCCGACGAGCGTGATGACGAGGCTGATACTGATCATGGTGTGGAGGAAGCTCATCAGGAACCCCAACACCTACTCAAGCCTCATCGGCCTCACTTGGTCCCTCGTTTCCTTCAGGTAATTTAATCAACCGCTTCTCAATTAATTAAACGAATCAGTACGCGTTGGCTTAGAGCCTCGGCTTAATGGCAATGCAGATGGCACGTTGAGATGCCCGCCATAATATCGCACTCCATCTCCATACTCTCCGACGCGGGACTCGGCATGGCTATGTTCAGCCTTGGTCGGTATTTAGTCGGCGGCCCTACTTGTTTCCGATCTCTTTCTGCTGCATAAAGGGCCGGCAATTTCATTAACTGATGCGTGCATGCGTGCAGGCTTGTTCATGGCGTTGCAGCCGAGGATCATAGCATGTGGGAATCGGGTGGCATGCTTTTCAATGGCCGTGCGCTTCCTCGCTGGGCCAGCTGTAATGGCCGCTGCCTCCTTCGCTGTTGGTCTCCGCGGCGTCCTCCTTCACGTCGCAATCGTACAGGTCATCCCGGCCCCCTCTCCCCTTTTCCCCCTCCCTATTTCTCACTCACTCAACCCATGTGGATCGATGCAGGCAGCTCTCCCTCAAGGGATCGTTCCGTTTGTTTTCGCAAAAGAGTACAATGTGCATCCCGACATTCTCAGCACTGGGTGAGCCCCATTCTTGTTTTTCTCTGCTCGCTTGTTCTCAACTTTTTTACTCCGTGCAAATCTCAACTTAATTACGATTTGATGCCCGCAGGGTTATATTTGGGATGCTGATCGCGCTGCCCATCACGCTGCTCTACTACATCGTCATGGGCCTGTGATCGCTGTGTGTTGCTAGTGTAAGAGATGTTGCTACGGCAATGCGCAAGGGTCGCGGGGACGGAGTTTTAACTGCATCGTGGAGGGATCAAGAAGAGAGAGCGATTAATTCCCGAATCAACACTGGGTTTTTTTTTAAAAAAAGAGAGAAATTAGATCTCAGTCGGATGACATGTGATTATGTTAGGGAAAAAGAAAAGCTTTTTTGTACAATTGATGATCGTTAATTAGAATGAATGTGTTGTATTCAATCGCAGACGTAGTATTTCATTTTCTCTCCACACTGATAGTGGCACTCCTATAGATGATAAGATGTGTCGGATAAGTAAGTCGTTGCAAATCAACCAAACCAAAGAAAAGATTGAAATTGAGTGGGGGTGGGTGGGTGATGGTCAGTTGGTCCCCCTCCCACCCCTGCAGACTGCTAGATTTGATGGCGACGATCAATGGCGTATCCGGCGACAAACTCCCCGCTTCTCACAGTCGTGTATGTTGCCAGTTATTGGCCTGCCATGCGTATGATTTTGGTGCTTCTTTTGTTGAAATTAGGGGGATTAGGCTCGATGGCCGGGGGAGAGTTAGGGTGGTGGGCAGCCGCCTTGCCAAATTCTACGGGGTTTATAGGCAACGGTTGCCAAACAGTTTGCCAACAGCTCCTTTGCTTCATTTGACTTGTCACTGTATATGCTGCCTGTGTCTAATTGAATCTCCACGCTCTTCTTTTGACCAAAACAGTTCCGTTCTTGACCGAACTCCGTACCTTCTCAATTAATACGGTATACGACATACCATTGAATAAAGAGCATACCCGTAGATAGGATAGCACGTCTGTGCGTATTCTCATTTTGGGGTGGCAAACTGGTCTGGTCAGGTTTAACCCGATACGGACAAAGTTACACCCTAATCTGAACCAGATTAAATCCGGGTCAATGTTCGGGAACCCGTTACCTCATCCCGGTGTAAACAAGGTCACCCGTAGCCGATCCAGTTTGTCTTGTGTGTCAGATCAGATTTGGGATGAAAATTGTTGACGTGTGTTTTCTCACCGCTGAATCGTTGACCGATGGGCTGATGGTCAACGTGGTTAAGGGGACACGTGAGGCCCACAGGTTCCGTCAAGTGTGTGATAACCCGACGGGGGTGGCTTTGATCCTTATGCTGGCTCTCCAAAGGCCAGCCTTGGCAAGTTGAGGGCGAGCGGGCTCGTCGGTCGGTGCACTCGGCCTCGGTCGGTGAGATGCTGAGTGGAAGCCTTGGCACCGCGGGATCTCCTCGGCATTGGCAGATGAGGAAGCTTGCCTAGGGTGAGTGGGCTCGTTGCTGGGGGTGCTCGGCTTCAGTCAGGACGACGCTGAGGGGTAGCCTCGACGCCGTGGGATCTGCTTTGCCTGGACATACAAGAAAGCTCGTCAGGGAGGCCGAACCTTGATTCTGGCCAAGTCCCCTCCGATGCCTAAGTCAGAACGGATCTGATAGATGCTCGGCGGGACCGGTATGGCTCACAGGGAGGCCGATACGCGCATCCTCGGACCAAGTTATGGGGGATGCTGAGTGGAAAACAAGGTCTTTTGATAGAATACCTCAGTTTCTTCGTCTCTGGAGAGAGATCCCCTTCTCGGTTGCCTCTCAAATCCCTTTATAGGGATTGTCCCACGATCTCTCCCCCACCACGTCCCACTATCTCCGCCCCCATGATCTGCCTCTTTAAAGGCGCCTGCATGCTTCATGGGGATGGGTTAATGGGGCCCCTTAATGACCATTAAGGGGGCGTGTTTCGGGGAGCGGTTAGCTCCCGCCGACGTGGACTGACTGGGCACACGTTTCGGTCGTGGTCGACCTAGTTCCGAGTCCTTGTGAGGGCCTCATCGGTCGGACCGATCTCCTTTTTGGGGCCTCCAGCTTCAAGTGTGGGCTTAGGCCATTCGTTCTCGGGCCGTCTCGAAATGGTCGTACCAATTGCCCCCATCTCTCGTGCCGTTCGGATTCTGCCGGTTCGGTTCGGGCGATGTGACTTGTGTGGATCTTGACAGGCGTGTCAGTCGAGACAGTGCCATTAAATGGAAGCCATCATGACGCGGCCCGGTTGAACTTCTCCCTCCACTAGGTGCGGAATTCGAAGCGCCGTCGGACGCCAGATGTCGACACGCGTTCTCCTTCGGATGGCCCTGATTCTGGGATTGTCCTTCATATAAAGATGCCGCCCTTCCGAATTCGATCTTTCGAGCTTTTCGATCAGACTCTGTTCTTGCGAGCACCTGCGAATCCTCCTTCATCTTCCTCCCTTCGGATTCCTTTTAAGGTAACTTTCCTCTCCTTCCTTTGCCCCACTCGATTTGTCTTATGGCCGCACTTAGAATAGGTGGTTCTGCGTCGGGGTCCGGGGCTCCTCTGGTTCTTGAGTCAGGCAATCCTCCGTCCTCAAGGCCCGATATCCCCCGGTGACACGTCCAATTCTGGACAAAGGGAAGGGCTTGCTATTTGAGGACCCGGTCGGTAGAGATGAGGTTCAGGCAGTGGAAAGGTTCGACGTTTCCCCAGCGGTCCTCAGGTCATCATCTATTGTCCCCTTTTCAACGGCCACAGAGATCCGGGAGAAGTATTTGTGTCACCCGTATAAGTCCGGATCCCCTTTAGCGACGAAAGGATCTGTTTCCCAAGGAGCAGGGAGGTTGGTGTTTATGTCGAGATGTTTCGCATGGGGGCTCCGCTTCCACCTTCATCCTTTCATCATCCAGGTCATGGAGTTCTTAATGGTGGCCCTGTGCCAGCTGACCCCATATTCAATAGCGGCGCTGGTTGGGTTCATCATGATCTACAGCGTACATCGCTTGGAGCTGACCCTGCCCCTCTTCTTCTACTTTTTCTGGGTTCAGATGGTCGGCCGAGGATCGTGGCAGCACATCCGCGCCCAAGCAGGGAGGGAGTGCTTGCTCGGCCTGCCCCGTTGGGGGGGGACTGGAGTTCAAGCTTCGTCTTTGTTGTTTTCCCCAGGGACGCCGTGATCCTAACAGGTTGGGGGGCTATGTCAATATGGCTTGACGTTGACCCTCTTCGAGGCCGATCAAGCTGCGGTCTGGTTGTTGTCGTCTCTGCCCTTAGTGAAGAGGTTGGTTTGGCCCCTGCTGGACGACCTTCTCCTTAAGACCATCATGTGGTTCCTTGGTAGGTGTCCCATTTTCTTTCTGCTTTGCCTTTTGCTTACCTTGATCTTCTTTCTCCCTACAGAAATGACGGGTCGAGAATTCAGCCGCGACGTCAGTGAACTCATCCACCGGGGATCTAGCAGCGGCCGAGGAAACCCTTCTGGCCATGCGCCCCGTCGCACGGTGGAGGATGAGATCCGTCGAGCCGACTCGACGGTTGGAAGGCTAGAGACAGCGGCCGCAGCAGCACTGCCAGCCCAGGTCGCGGTTGAATCCCCTGCGGGGGAGACCGTGGCCGCTGGTCCACCTAGCTCGGCCCGCGTCAAGGGCAGCAACGGGGGCGCTGGCTCGGGGCCTCGTGCGCCCGCGGCGGTCGTGGCGGGGAGCGGAAGCGCCCCCCCCCCCCCTCCGGAGTCCGTTGGGCCCGACGAGAAGAAGAAAAAGAAGAAGAAGAAGACCGCAGAGGTCCGCCCCTCCACGGTCCCCGAGATGTCGATCGTCTCGGAAGAGACCCTCCCACTGGTGGTAGTGGCTGCCCCTGTCGGTCCGTCCGAGCCGTCTCTGGCCGGAGCGGGGGCATTCTGCTGACGCTCGAGGCTGGCCCCGAGGTCATGCCTGGGAATCGGTCTTTTTTAACCAGGGCGTGGCCATCCAGTTGGCGCGGAGCTCTGTCCTTTCGAGGGACCGCTCTCTCGTGGAGAGAACTCGCTCTGATCGACTGGCAGACGCCCTAGTTTGGCAGCTCCAGCAGGTTGGTCTTTCTGCCACACCCATCCCCGCCTCGTGGTATCCCCGACTCACTCCTTCCGTTTTGCAGGCCATCGTGATGGCTGTAGAGGTATAGCGTCGCGCGGCCCACGCGACCAATCTTGAGGAGTCCTTGGCGCGGGAGAGCCTGAGGGCCGGTGCGGCTGAGGTGGCTGTCGAAGAATCCTGCATGGAGGCTCGCCACCTAAGGCATCGTGTCACGCCCCGCTTCCCTAAAATGGAGGCGAGACGTGAAAAGGTCCGCACGAGAGTGGAGCTGTGAAGCCCCAAACCCGATAAGCGTCAATAACACATAAGCAGGTCCCTGTAACCACAAACGGAACAACAATAATAACACAAGGAGAGACAGAAATAAAATCTCATATTTCATAATTTGTCCAACATGAAAATTTAGTTCAACATCCAGAAAAGCCACCAGGCTAAAAGAAAGAGTCTAAAGGCCCGGAACAAGGCCAACAAAAGGAGTAACGTAACAAAGTATAGGTGTGACCGGTGCCCCGCTTGCGTTGCGGCGGCGCGGTGTCGTTTACCGCAAGTTTCACGGTTAGTGTAGGGTGCGGGAATATTGAACTCAGGGAGGCGAGGTTGTGCTTGGGTCAGGTAGGACCTAAATCACCCCGAGGGGCGAGCTAGCCCGAATCGGTGAATGGTTGTCACGAAAGGAAATAAAAGGGTATGAACAAAAAGAAAGAAAACCCGGGACTTTGGTTTCCAACCCGACGAGAGACTCTCGCCAATACGGCATACGGGTATGGATAGCGATCGGGATTAGGGTCTAATGGTGAGACGTTGCCTCTGAAAGTGGTACCGGCGTCCCATGGGCCCGATATTCCGGTCGGTGCCCAGGATGATACACCGGACTTCCCGGATTCGATCAGTGGGCACTCCCGTGTCCATTAACACTGATCGATCCCGGGAGCACTAAGCCCGCAACGATATCTCCCAACGTCTCATCCTGCCGCTCCCGCGTGCTAGGATTCGGCGTCTACGCTAAGGGTGTGAGCTATGGCTAGGGAGTCAACCGCCAAGTTTATTCCCCCTTGGCCCAACGGTCAAAGGCGGTCTTTTTCCCGCCGATGACAATGAAACACCCCGCGTAACCGTTAGATTCCTACTCCCTATCGATTTCCTAACCCTATGGACGCATCGGGAAGAGCCCCCGAAGGGGTTTCCACCAAAATCCCAGATTTGGGAACTACTCACAAAAATTCCTGAAAAAGCGATTGTTACGCCTATTTGACCGAGACCCAAAAGACACGAGCCCTGGAGCCCGGCTGCAGACCGAGAGCCCATCTGCGCCTTCAAGCCCATTCTACAAGGCCCAATAAGGGGCCCTCTCGAATTTCGATCCGACCCGGCCCCGATAACCCGCTGGTCCCACTCCTGCGATAACCGCTCCCCCGATCGCGCGACCACTAAATGGCGATAATGGGGAGGTGCTGGCATGGCGCAGGAGGCGGCGGCGGAAGGGCGGATTGAGGGAGCACGATTGAGGGCGGGCGAGGGACGTGGGCCAGAGGCACTCACACGGGAGCTCTTTAAAAGGGCTAGGAGGACGCCGAAGCAAGGGACCCGCATCTCAGGTATCTAAAACCTAAGGTACTCCATCAACGACCTAGTTCCCCCATTTC
Organism: Scilla litardierei; assembly: GCA_030789695.1. Lineage (NCBI taxonomy): Eukaryota > Viridiplantae > Streptophyta > Magnoliopsida > Asparagales > Asparagaceae > Scilla > Scilla litardierei. The sequence continues at coordinate 115,478,286 of CM061131.1, read as the reverse complement.
ATTTCCTTCCTCCCCCGCTCGCGCCGTGAGACGCCGTTCCGATCTCCTCACGAGTCGAACCGTCTCCGCCGGGCCTCCTCTTTCAGATCTCTGTCTGACTTAGGCATCGGAGGGGATTTGGCCGGAACCAAGGTCCGGCCCCCTGACGAGCGTTCTCGTCTACGCAGGAGGACAGCTAATCAACGGGCCGAGGCTTCCCCTCGCCCCTCGCCGACCATACACCCAGCTGGACGATTGAGGCTACCCCTCAACGTCCGACCGCCGAGGCCGAGCACATCCTACCGAGGCCGAGCGTCTCAACCCGGGCCGAGGCTTCCCCTCGCCTCTCGCTGACCACACATCTGGCTGACGACTGAGGCTGCCCCTCGTCGTTCTTCCTCCGAGGCCGTGCTCGTCTGTCCGAGGCCGAGCGTCTCAACAAGGGCCGAGGCTACCCCTCGCCCCATCTGCACCGACTAGAAACCCCCGAGGGACCCAAGCGGGCCCCTTGACCACGTTGACCGGGTTATCCACGGTCAACGCTTTGTAGTGAGAAAACACTCTGAAACATCTGGCGCCGTCTGTGGGAACCGAAAACCGTCCCACGAAGAAACAAACCACATCTGCGATGACGCGACCTCCCTCATCTCGGCGAAAGGAGGGCGAGGCCCTGACGCGGGGCGACAGGGCCCGCCATCATTGGCAAGAATGGGCATGGGCCCGGCGTGAGGAGGATCGTGGGGAAAGGGCCGGGAAGCCCTCCCCTTCCCCACCGGTCGGGAGGCCGAGTGCGTCCGTAACAGCGCGCAGCTCGGACGTGGTTTTGGTGGTGTCAGTGGTCATAGACACTACCATGGTACGACGGCTGCTTGTCGACACCGGCAGCTCCTGTGACGTCCTCTTTATGTCAACCCTGGAAAAGATGGGGCGGCGGAAAGAAGACTTACGACCTCGCTCGGGTCCCGTGGTTGGATTCACGGGTCACTCCACCCCCATCATCGGCACAATCCATCTCCCGGTAACGCTCGGAGACGCCCCGGACTCGGTGACCCTGGCGGTGGAATTCATCATATTGGGGATCGGGTCGGAATACAATGGGATCATCGGCCGACCCCTACTCAACGCCGTCGGCGCAGTAGTCTCGACCCTCCTTCAGACTATCAAGTTCCGAACGCCGGGGGGGATGGGGCAAGTCGAAGGCGATGCGGGGAGACCGAGTACCTGCTATCAACTGGCGGAGGAAGGTCCCGAGGATCGTCTAGCCGACCGGATGGCCGCGCTCGACTTGAGGAGTGGGCCTAGGCCCGCCCCTGCGGAGGAGCATGAGCAAATCCCGGTCACAGACATCGAGGGCCGGTTCGTCTCGATCGGGAGAGGGCTGGGCCAAGACCTGAGGGATCAGCTGATCGAATGCCTGGAGGCGAACCTGGACATCTTTGCTTGGTCACCGGAAGACATGCCCGGTGTAGACCCCCAGGTGATCGTCCACCAGATCAACGCCGACCCCAACTTCAGGCCGGTTAGGCAGAAGAAGCGCAACCTGGGCGGCGAGAAGATGAAGGCAGCCTCCGAGGAAGTGGAGCGTCTCCTTGATGCCGGTTTCATACGAGAGGTCTGGTACCCGGAGTGGCTGTCGAACGTGGTGATGGTCAAGAAACCCAACAGGAAGTGGCGAATGTGCGTGGACTTCAGTGACCTCAACAAGGCCTGCCCCAAGGATAGCTACCCCCTGCCGCGCATCGACCACCTGGTGGACAACGCCTCGGGGTACGAGATGCTAAGCTTCATGGACGCTTACTCCGGATACAATCAAGTCCAGATGGACCCCCGGGACGAAGAGATGACAGCCTTCACGACGGACCGGGGAACTTACTGCTACAAGAAGATGCCCTTTGGTTTGAAGAACGTGGGGGCCACCTACCAGAGAATGGTCAACAAGGTTTTCAGCTCCCAGATCGGGAGGAACCTGGAAGTCTACGTCGACGACATGCTTGTCAAGTCAAGGAGACCGGAAGACCACATCGCCGACTTGCGGGAGACCTTCGAGCGGTTGCGGCGGCACCACATTCGGCTCAACCCCGCGAAGTGCACATTCGGGGTAAGATCTGGCAAATTCTTGGGATTTATGATAACTAACCGTGGCATTGAAGCTAATCCCGACAAGATCGAGGCGCTGATCAACATGCGCGAGTCGACGACGATCAAAGAGCTACAGAGGCTGAACGGGCGCATCGCAGCCTTGGGGCGATTCCTTTCCAAATCAGCGGAAAGATCGCTCCCCTTCTTCAAGGTCCTAAGGAAAGCGATCGCGGAACCTCCAGACAATAGGAAGACGATACTTTGGGATGAAGACTGCTCCAGGGCGTTCGGAGACCTCAAAGAGTATCTCCGCAGCCCACCTCTCCTGTCCAAACCACGGGAAGGGGAGTCGCTGAGCCTTTACCTGGCGTGCGCGGAGGAAGCTGTGAGTTCGGTGCTGATCCGGGAGGACGGTGGGGTGCAATGGCCGGTATATTACACGAGCCGGGTCTTGAAGGGGGCGGAGATGCGATACTCGCCCATGGAGAAACTGGCGTATGCCCTCGTCCTCTCAGCACGAAGGCTCCGACCCTATTTCCAGGCCCACACCATACTGATCCTGACCGACTCGCAACTGGAGTAGAACCTCAAGAGATTCGATCGAATGGGAAGGATGCTAAACTGGGGAGTGGAACTGAGCGAGTTCGACCTCCGATTCAAACCGCGCACGGCCTTCAAATGGCAGGCCCTGGCTGACTTCATCGCCGAGTGCACAACGGAAGGAAATGGCCCCCCCGGAGGAAGAAGGCCCGGCGACGGTAATTGCTCAACCCCTGTCCTTTCTTTCGGCTGACCACTTTCAGTCAGGGGATCCAGGAGCATGGATAGTCCATGTGGACGGGTCGGCCACACAGTCAGGAGGCGGCGCCGGGATTGCAATCCGATCTCCGGAAGGGAGCATTGTGGAATACGCATTGCGGTTCGAGTTCCCAGCCACAAACAACGTGGCGGAATACGAAGCAGTGATCAACGGCCTGAGGCTGGCCCTGGAGCTCGGGGCCGAGTCCGTCCGCCTCCTCAGCGATTCGAAGCTCATTGTCAACCAACTCTTGGGGAGTTACGAGGCACGGGAGGAGGCGATGCAGAGATATCTCCCTGTCGCCAGAGCGACGATGTCCAAGTTCAAGGACGTGGAAGTCTTGCACCTCCCGCGATCAGAGAATGCGCGGGCAGATGCGTTGTCGAAGCTGGCCTCGTCCTCGCCAAAGGAACTGGGCCGCACCATCTACGTGGAGAACTTGCAGTCCCCGAGCACGGAGGAGCACGAGGTGATGGCGATCGACCAAGAACCCACCTGGATGGACCTGATCATCTGGTACCTCACTCATGGAGAGGTACCGACCGATGGGGACGAACGCCGAACCCTGGAGAGAAAGGCGCTCCGATACGTGATCCATGAAGGGGCGCTCTACCAGAGACGCTGGACCAAGACGGACGTCCTCCCATACCTGAAGTGCATCGGACCGCAGGAAGCTGACTACGTCCTACGGGAGGTTCACGACGGGATCTGCGGGAATCACCACGGGGGCAAGGTAGTCGCCCAGAAGATCTTGAGGCAGGGATACTACTGGCCAACCCTGACCCAAGATGCAGCAAGCTACGTCCAAAAATGCCAAGAATGCCAGAGGTACGCCCACCACATCTCGACACCCCCGTCAGAGCTCATTCCTATCGTGAGCCCCATCCCCTTTACGAAATGGGGGCTCGACATCCTCGGACCGTTTAAACCGGGACGAGGGCAGCGGAAGTACCTGATTGTGGCGGTAGACTACTTCACCAAGTGGGTCAAGGCCGAGCCGCTGGCCACCATCACTTGGAAGAAAGCAAAAAGCTTCGTGTGGAATTCCATCATCTCCAGATTCGGAGTGCCACGGGCCATCTTCACGGACAACGGGAAGCAGTTCGATTCCGCAAGGGTTTAAAGATTTTTGCGAGGAATGGGGAATCAAGCTTCTCTTCGCCTCTGTAGCGCACCCCCAGACCAACGGAATGGCGGAAGCGGCCAACAAGTGCATCATAGAGCCCCTCCGGAAGAAAGTGAAAGACGTCGAAGGGAGCTGGCCAGAAGAGCTCCCCGGGATACTCTGGTCATACCGGACGACCCACAAGGAGGCCACTGGCGAGACCCCGTTCATGCTCACCTACGGGGCCGAGGCGGTGGTACCGGTCGAGTTGGGCGAAGAATCTCTCCGCCTCAAATACTTTGACGAAGATAGGAACTTGCAGGGTCTGGAGCTCAGTCTGGAGCTCCTCGACGAGCGACGGGAGCAGGCATTGGCCACCATCATCCGCCAGAAGCAGAAGGTGGCCCGATACTACAACGCTCGGGTGCGGGGAAGAAGCTTCCACCTCGGGGACCTGGTCCTCCGGAAAGCGGGCTTCAACACTAATACCGCTCGCAAAGGGAAGCTCGCGGCTAGGTGGGAGGGACCCTACAAAGTCGTCGAGGTCCTCGGACCCGCAGCCTACCGACTAGCTGATATGGAGGGGAGGTTCTCACTCACACTTGGAATACGGAACATTTACGCAAGTACTTTCAGTAAATGTATCATTTCCTATGAAATAAATTTATTTTAAATTCATTCCTTTCCAGATAAAGCAAAAAGATATACAGAGAGATGCAGGAAGAGACCGAGGGGCATTCCCCTCCCTCATTCTTCTCCGGAGGCACCGGTGGAGCCACAGGCTGGCGGTCCACTAGGGTCTTTCCCCACACTCTGTTCGGCGTCAGGGTACATCCGGAGAGCCTCGAAGTTGACCCCCGAGAGCGGGAACTTCAGTTGGATCTCGGACTGACACCGGGCGAAGCCCTTCTCGAATGCATTCGACAAGGCGGTCTCCACGAAGGAGGTGGCATACTCCGCCACGGCATCCTCAGCGATCCGGGCCGGATCCACCTCCTCAAGCCCACGCATCCGGGCCTCTAAGGTCTCGATCTGGCGTTGGTGCTCCGCCCTCTCCTTCTCGATCTCCCGGGACCTCTCGTCAAGTTGAGCAAGGAGGACCCTCGCCTGCTCCTCCGCCGCTTCCAGACGATCGGAGAGCTCCAAGGTCTCGGAGGCAGCGGCGGGGACGGAGGTCTGCACGGCTCCCCCAGACGCGTCGGCGCCTCCCAACAGCTCGACGACCCGCGCCTCGGCCTCCGACTTTGCAGTCAGAGCCAAGGCTCTCTCCCGGTCCGCCACCTCCAAGGCAGAGGACAGCTCAGTTATGTGGGACTGCAAGGACTGGATCCACGCTTCCTCTAATTGACCTGCCTCTCCCTCTTCTCTGAGGGTCTCAGGGCCTCGCCCGGCATCGGATTTGGCTCTGGGAAGCGCCGCGAATTGACGCCTCATTGAGAGGCCCACCGAGGACAACTGCACCAGAGTAACGAAGGTAAGACAGCGAAAGCGGCTGGAGGAAGGGGGGACGGGCAGAGACACTCTACCTGTTGGCCGGCCTGAATCATGAAGGTGGCCAACCAGTCACCTCTGACTCCGTCCAACACAGCCTGATCGGGAGGGAGACAACTGTTCTCGGCCACTCGAGCGACGGCTCCACGGCTCGAAAACACCGACTCCTTTTCCCCCACAGGGAAGCGTGGACGAAGAAGTTCCTCCCCCGACGAAGGGAACTCGCCAGGAGTGGAGCGGAACGCGCCAAGATACCGACCGTAGGCATCAGGGAGAGAGCCGTCCGGGAGAGGTGAAGGGCCGACCCACGGCCACGCGACCTCCTCAGGGGCAGGTTGAGGTTGCTCGGCAGTCCGCAGGACGTTAACTCCCTCAACCCTCTCACGGATCCTCTAGGAAGACCCCAGCAAGGGGAGAGAGGGGGACGACGCCTTCTTCCTTTTAGGGCCTCTTGTCGTGGCCACGACCCGCTGCTTCTTCCGGACCTCCAGCACATGATCCCTTCGGCGCAGATCCGGATCGGGGACCTGCACGTGAGTGCTGGCGGGAGAAGGACCAGGGGGAAATCCACCTGCACTCAAAGGAGAAATGAGAGACCAAGCAGAGCCCAGGCAACCTCGAATGGCGAATACCCGGAAGAACTTACCCAGGGGCCACACCGTCTTACGCAAGTTATGGTCACTAAGAAGGACGTCAATCGAGCGCTCCCTCGTAGGAATCGCCAGCATGTCCTTCGCCATCTGCCGCTCGGCGACTGTCGGCTCACCCAGATCGAGGATGACTGCTCCGGCCGCCTCCCACCGAACCGGGAAGGGTACACTCGACGGGAACGTGACAAACACATATTCCCCCTTCCAGCGTTTCAAGGAGCTCGGCAACCCCAACACCAGGGTCATCTTCGGGCGGGAGCTGATGTAAATCCACGCCCCTGATTGGTGGTGGCTCAGCCGGTAGAACTGGGCAAAGAGACGAAGAGAGGGCGCCACTCCCCTCAGCATGCAGACAACAATGAACCCGACGAGGAGCCCGACGGCGTTGGGACAGAATTGACACAGGCACACGTTGTGGGCCTGAAGGAATTCGACGACAAAAGGATGGAGCGGGAAACGAAGCCCGAAGCGGAAAAACTTCTCGTATACTCCGACCTCGTTGGAGCCAGGAAGGCAGACCCGCTCGTCAGCCTCGTGGGCACGAGCCGAGTAGGGCGGAAGCAGGTAGGCGGAGCGCAGACTTCCGATGGCGGTGGCACAGATCGACGAAGGCCACGACAAGACCTCTGTGGGCACCCCAGAAAGATCGCCCCCGTGCCGACGGATCGCCGAAGGAGGGCTACCCGCCAGAGCGGCGTCGCGCTCCGGACGACCCGAACCCGTGGCAGAGGAAGACGACATGAGGCAGAGCAGAGGAAGAATAGGGATCAGCGCAAAGAAGAAGACGGCGAGATGGCGGCTCACGAACCCCTCGGTTTCTCAACTTAAGCCGATCCCGCTAACGGTGAGGATAAGCTTGCCGCTACACGTGGCAACATCAGAGGACCGACGGCGCTTCGGAGCCCGCTCCTTAAAAATATCGAACAGGCCAACTCATGATGACGACTAATAAATGAGTCGGCATCGACTGGCGAGCTTGTCAAATTCGGCAGAAGTCACATCGGCCGAGCCGAACCGGCCAAGGCCGACCGACCCGACCGATGGGGGCAATTGTTACGCCTATTTGACCGAGACCCAAAAGACACGAGCCCAGGAGCCCGGCTGCAGACCGAGAGCCCTTCTGCGCCTTCAAGCCCATTCTACAAGGCCCAATAAGGGGCCCTCTCGAATTTCGATCCGACCCGGCCCCGATAACCCGCTGGTCACTCGCCCACTCCTGCGATAACCGCTCCCCCGATCGCGCGACCACTAAATGGCGATAATGGGGAGGTGCTGGCATGGCGCAGGAGGCGACGGCGGAAGGGCGGATTGAGGGAGCACGATTGAGGGCGGGCGAGCCAGAGGCACTCACACGGGAGCTCTTTAAAAGGGCTAGGAGGACGACGAAGCAAGGGACCCGCATCTCAGGTATCTAAAACCTAAGGTACTCCATCAACGACCTAGTTCCCCCATTTCATTTCCTTCCTCCCCCGCTCGCGTCGTGAGACGCCGTTCCGATCTCCTCACGAGTCGAACCGTCTCCGCCGGGCCTCCTCTTTCAGATCTCTGTCTGACTTAGGCATCGGAGGGGATTTGGCCGGAACCAAGGTCCGGCCCCCTGACGAGCATTCTCGTCTACGCAGGAGGACAGCTAATCAACGGGCCGAGGCTTCCCCTCGCCCCTCGCCGACCATACACCCAGCTGGATGATTGAGGCTACCCCTCAACGTCCGACCGCCGAGGCCGAGCACATCCTACCGAGGCCGAGCGTCTCAACCCGGGCCGAGGCTTCCCCTCGACTCTCGCCGACCACACATCTGGCTGACGACTGAGGCTGCCCCTCGTCGTTCTTCCTCTGAGGCCGTGCTCGTCTGTCCGAGGCCGAGCGTCTCAACAAGGGCCGAGGCTACCCCTCGCCCCATCTGCACCGACTAGAAACCCCCGAGGGACCCAAGCGGGCTCCTTGATCACGTTGAACGGGTTATCCACGGTCAACGCTTTGTAGTGAGAAAACACTCTGAAACAGCGATCTAAATGAAATTTAACCGTTGGAATCATAATCGGACAATTGCAATACGGAAGTAATAGAGTAATAAAGACAATACTAAAATTTTAAAAAGATCTGAAAACTTACAAAAGAGTAACAATTACAGCCGTCACAAGGAGATAAAACAGTAGAAAAAATAACAGCTCTCGTTTCTGGAACCCTAGGGGTTCTATTTATAGACCTTCGCATCAACCGATCGGTTGACAAGTCAACCGATCGGTTGATCCGTTACAAATTAATAACAGAAAACGGCGAGCTTTCACCCGATCACATGAACCGGTCGGGTGAGTTCTTGAGTGACCGGTTGGATCTTGGAGCAGTCGGGTGAATCGATCGGTTCGACGTCCGTGTCTTCAGCTCTTCTTCTTTAGCTACAGATGAACCGATCGGGTGAGAGTGACCCGATCGGTTGGCGTTTTGCTTCGAGAAAACAGAGAACAGCCCCCGCTGAACCGGTCTGCGAACCGGTCGGGTGACTTCTTTGTGAGCTGCGGCAGAGATCGGGTGGTGCACGCGTGCATCACCCGATCGGTTGGAGATGACCAACCGACCGGGTGAGGGGCTGGAAGATGAATTCTTCGACTTTTGACCACCTGGATCACGCGTGACTTCTCCCGTTGCTCCGGAGACTTGGGATATCATCGTTACACGTCCCCTACATGGTCAATCCCCTGCAATCATGGATAAATAAAGAAAAGTGAAAGAAAACGGGAAAATACACGAAAACGAGTAAGAGACGGCGGAAAAACACGGAGAAACACAAAAGAAAACGTGTGTGAATATATGAAATATAAACGCACGTCAAAATCCCCCAAGCTGAACTCTTCCTCGTCCTCGAGGAAGACGAGCGAGAGTAGGAGCTCGGAAGGGAAAAATAGAGAGGAAGAAAGAAAAAGAAAAAGAAAACTCTAAGCCCTAGATCGTCCATCAGAGCCACCAAAATCAAAAACGACACACCAAGCAAGCAAACGCCAAATCACACCACTAAACCTAGGAAAGTGAGTCCAAATAAGTGTCGTGGGTCCACGCGGTGAAGCGCGAGTGAGTGTGGTCGTGTGCTAGTAAATGGTGATGCTTTCTACAATGTGCTATGAGGCTCGATATACACAAATCCAAGATATGACCCAAAATATCGATCCGAATTGAATTAAGCGGTGAATATAAGTTCAAGCATGCATGAGAAGAGTGAGAATAGAAGCGTATCATGCATCGGGGACTCCACAACTAGGGTTAAGGAAATCACGCCACTATAGCCTAGATACTAGCTAAAAAGTTCCTAAGCCAAGTGTTTTCGATAACGACGAGGGTTGAGATGATGTGGAGAAGAACGCTCGGTGCAAATTCTCGCCTTCCCTTTATTCTTGGCAAGTAGGAAAAAATATTCACACGGAAATTTTTTTTGGGTTTTGGGCATTTGTATTTTTTTTTGGATTTTGGGCTATACACAATTTTTCTTTTCTTTTCTTTTTGGGTTTTTCTTTTCTTTTCTCCTTTTTTTTTGGATTTTTGGGTTTTTGGCTATACACATGTGTACTCTCCCAAGTGGGAGAACGGTACACGACGAGGGGATTTGCACCAAGTAAAACAAAAAAGAAGTCGAAATCTAAACACTCGGGCAAAGGAAACTATTCTCGCTAAATAGAGCATAGGCTAAATGGGTTATCCTAGTCCTTAGTTGTGGAATCCCAACGCATGCGAATTGAAGTATACGATATAAATATAGCATGCATATAGTGGAAACAAATACCACATATTCAAATCGGAGCATGATAATCTAGGGGTCATTCCTGGACAGGTATATAAAGTAAAATCACAAAGCAGAAGCACACCAAATGCTAGTCACGACACACGACTGACAAAAAGCTAAGTGGACCCACGATGCGTGAAATGCAAGAGGACTCGAAATCCTAGGGTTAGTGAGTGTGATTATCGATGCAATGCTAGGTGTGTGTGACTTTGTGGCGATTCATCATAGGATTCATCTCTAGGAGAAAGAGCTAAAAAAGAAGAAAAGAAAAAAAAGAAAAACACGGAGAAAAACGACTAAAATAAACGAAAAAGAAGGACTCAAACGACGCACACAGTGCGACTCCCCCAAGCTGAAGTTTGCATTGCCCTCAATGCAATATGAGTGAGTACGGGAGGGCAATGAAGATGGGGGGGGTACGCACTGACACAAAAAGAAATGAAAACCAGGAAAACTCATAGATGAAACTGAAAAAGAAAGAAAGATCAGAATCAAAATCAAACAAAATGAAAATAAAAATAAAAACAAGCACGACACTCAAAAAATGAAAAAGAAGCACATACACAAAAATGAGAAAAACAAACAAAACACGACAGCACACCAAAATAGACGTCCCCCAAGCTAGACCAGAAAGTGCTAGCGAAATGATGTGATCAAGGAAATACAGAGATATGCAAGGGGGAGTCAAAAACAAAAGAGGTGAAATCAGAAAGCAGGAGAAGGTGAGTCCTCGTCCTCCTCGGAAGAGGGTGTGGATGGGTGGTCGGGGGAGGCTGGGGGTGTGCTGAGAAGTGGGGAATGAGGCGAAGGAATAGGGGCAGTGGTGGTGTGAACAATGGGAGGAGTGTCGGTGGTGGTGGGTGGTGGTGGTAGGAAGGCGATCAAGGCGGTAGTGAGAGGAATAGAAATGGAGGAAGTAGATGCGGTGGTGACGGTAGTGGGAGGTGATGGGAGGGATCTGGAGCGCACCGGCAATTTCCTCCGGCGCACGTATGGAGTGACGGAGGAGGAGGGAGGTAGCGTGGGTGCGGTGGAAGTGGTCGGGAGGGGTGAAGTGGATGCCGGGATGGGATGTGAAGAGGGAGGAGAAGAATGTGGTGAGGGGGGTGATGGATGTGGGGAAGTGTGGGTGGGTGGAGGAGAAGATCGCCGGGTTGGTGAAGGGGGAGGTGGTGAAGGTGGAGGTGGTCCGTGGATATGAGTAAGAAGGCAGAGAATGGAGGCCACGTTCCTCTCAAGTGCGAGGAAACGTGGGTGAGTAAGAAAGGAGGATGTCGATGGGTCCGAGGAAGCAGAGGACATGGCGAGCTCACGAAGGGCAGCGACCTCCCTCTCAAGTCCCAGACGGGTAGATACCTGACGGCGACCAAAAGATGTAGACTGATGCGAGGCAGAGGTGGTGCCGCCAGGTAAGGTTGAAGAGGTGCCGGCGGCAGTGGTCATGCCGGCACAGGAGACAAGGCCAGAAATGGCCGCAAAGAGGTGCTCAGACGTGATCGGTCCCGGAGCAGAAACAGGACGACTCGGGCCAGCCCCTAAATCTCCCCCAGACGCAGGGATATCCTTCTCGCCTAAGTGGGCGGCAGGGGACGGTGGTCTGCGGGCGTCTGCGGGAAAGAAAGGAAGATTCAACCCAGCTAAGAAGTCGGGATCAGGAGGGAAAGTCCAATCTCCCACGAGAGCAAGGGTCATGCGAGCGGGGTTGGGCAGAATGGTGTAAGGGGCTGGGGGTGGCCATAATGAAATATGAAGCGGCCATCCGAGCGGGGTTTAATCATGTGGATGTGCCGCATGACATCAATATCAAGATGTGAGGGTCCTGCGGCAGCTGGAAGATTATCGGGGATGGTAATATTGAATTGGGCGTGAGAGCAGATGATCGTGATGATGCCCCCAAAACAAAACTTCCCCTTACCGGCCCGGCTGATCTCGAGTAGCTTGTAAACAAGCCAATCGCTGGCATGGATGGGGACGGTAGGGGCCCTGAAGCTAACTCCATCATCATCCCGGACATAAGGAAAAGTCATGGCCCAAAGGATAAAAAGGTCAGGGATAGTCACAGTGCCGGACTCGTCCCTAGGAAAGAATGCAGATGAAATGATCCTGTGGGCTAAACGAAACACGGGATGAATGATGGAGGAGGCCTTGGCCCTTCCTCGGGGATAGTCACGGATCAATGTGAGGCGGAACCAGAATTGATCGACATCAAACTCGGGCGTGTACCCGTAGTGTCGGATGGAATCATCCCCGAGATTGGGGAAACCAAATATATCGTTAATCGTGTTCAGATTTGTGGTGACACTACGGTTACGCACCCTGAATTTAATGATCGACCCGGACTCCCAAACAAGTGTAGAGAGAAATTTGAGTGTGAGTGCCGGGTAGGATATGGCATGTGCATTAAGAAAGGCCAACCATCCTAAGTTAGCGAAAAGAGATTCGACCTCGGTGAAGACACCGAGATCGACAAGTGTACGTGCGTGCGAGAACTTAGTAGATAGATGCCCTCGAGCATCAAGCCTACGGTAAAAATCTTTGTGCTCCTGGTTCCGAAAAATATACCCATGCGGGCCCAACATTGGGTCCACAAGGGGGATAACAGGCGGAGGAGGGCCAAGTGTAAGTGCTCGTGTACGGGAAGGGGGGCGTGTTTGTTTTCGTCTCTTTCGAGACGGCTCCTCTTCCCGCATAATTCCCTTCCCCTTGTCCTTATCCTTAGCCATGTGTGAGTGTGCATGTATGAATGAGTGCAAAAATAGTGGATGCACACTAACACAAGAAAACGAGCAAGCACAATTTATAGGGCAAATATATAAATATAAGCTTAGGAGCGAGTGTACCCAAGCGGAGTGGCGGAGCTTGCTCGTAGATGCCCCCACACTGTTCAGCGAGAGTAGCGTGGAGCCGCGACGTTCTCCTTCGGCAAGAATTTTCGGATGGGTGTGGTTTGGGGGAAAACTAGGTCAAAAATTCGGAATGGGAGGAGAGAGAGGGTGTAGATGATGGAGGGATTGATGGAGGAGGTGGAGAGAGGGAGTAATGGAGGAGTAGAGGACGTGGGGGAGTGAGGATCGGTTGTTGGGGAAGAGGGGAAGGCGAAACGACGGCGGATTTTGCGATCGGGCGAGGGTGAAAACGAGCGGATGTCGGGGGGTTTATATAGGGTTTTAAGTCGAACCGATCGGGTGACTTGTCACCCGATCGTTTGACGGTTAGGTCGAAATTCTTACCGAAGAAATGCTACAGGCGAACCGGTCGGTTGACTTGTCAACCGATCGGTTGGCCGCTCCACTCATTTTCCCGAGAACTTAGGGCTGCTCACCCGGTCACGTCAACCGATCGCGCTCGAACTCAACCGATCGGTTGATATTCCCCAAAAATTTCCGAGAGTTTTCCCCAGCTCACCCGGTCTGCCACCCGGTCTCTTCATTACTCAACCGATCGGGTCATATGGGGACAGATCTCGGCATGTATCTGATACATCCCAACCGATCGGGTGAGTTGTCATCCGATCGGTTGGGGCTTGTTTCCTGCAAAAACCAATAGATTTGTTTAAGTCCCCGAACGGATGTTCTCGCGGCTGATTTTATTTATAAAAATAGACAAAATAAAGTCAAAAAAAAATAACGCTGAAAAGTGGGGAAAAAGTTTAGAATATGGGTTGCCTCCCATGAAGCGCACTTGTTTAACGTCGTTGGCTCGACGCCCGCAAGAGATGCTCATGGTGGTCGATACGGGTGATGCCCGAAGTTTGGCATCTCTTTCTCATTGGAGCTGAAGGCGCTTGGAGTAGTCAGCGGCTGGAAAAATACTTGCTCGACTACCCACCCCTTGTTCTTGGGATCCGGGGGCTTTTCCTTGGTGTTGGCGCTTCCCGCCATCTTCTTCAGGATCCGGACCTCGTCTTTAGTGAGGTCCGTGGGTTCTTTCGGGAGGGGTCGTTCTTGCTGCACTCGGTTTTCCAGCAGCTTCTTTGTACTTGGGGCCGTCTCCATCTTCTGAATCCCCCAAGTCATCGGGGGGGGGGGGGGGGGGGGGTTTCTCAGGAGAATCTCCCAGGAGCTCTCCTCTGCAGCTTTCTCCTCTTCTACCTCGAGCAGATTGCACCGAGGGTCATCAGGGGGATCGGGGTGCTTCATGGATAATCCCAGATCAAACTCAACTTTCTCTCCGCTGACGTTCAAAGAGAGTTTTCCGTTCTTCACATCTATTAGAACGCCAGCAGTGGCCATGAAAGGCCGTTCCAGGATGATGGGGGTGTGTGCGTCTTCAGGCATGTCCATGACTACAAAGTCCACAGGCACATGCACCCCTCTCACATTCACGGGGAGGTCATCCACAATTCCCACCGGATATTTGACCGACCGGTCAGCTAGTTGTAGGGTCATACCGGTGGGCTCCAAATCACCCATTCCTATCCTTCTATACATCGACAAGGGCATCAAGCTAACACTCTCTCCTAGGTCGACGAGTGCACGATGAATCTTCACCGCCCCGATCGTGCAAGGAATAGAGAAGCTCCCCGGGTCCTTGAGTTTCGGCGGGTTTGCCCTCTGAATAAGAGCGCTACATTCCGCCGTCAGCACTACTTTCTCCTTTCTAGACCCTCTAGTCACCAAATCTTTCAAGAATTTTGCATAGGAGGGGATTGTTTCGATTGCTTCTAGGAAGGGGATTTGCAGGCTTAGGTCCTTGACCATGGCGAAGAATTTGCCATATTTCTCATCAATTTTTGCCTGAGCCAACCGTTGTGGAAATGGCACAACGGGTTTATACACTTTCAGGCTCTCTTCCTCCTCCTTCTTCTCTTCTTCAGAGGCTCCCTCCGGAGTCATAGGATTTGATGACGAAGCACCGGCGTCATTTGATTTTTCGGTCGGTCTCTCAACGACCAATGGTGCTTCCGGGTTGCTAGGGGGCACTCTAGTAGAAATTTGTGTCCCGCTTCTCAGAACGATAGCGGACACATTTGCATGCTCGTGCACGAGTGCCGATGTTTGGGTTGCTCCCCTCGGGTTCACCTCCGGTTGTGGCGGTAATTGGTTTTGTGACCTTGCAAGGTTCGTCACTTGTAACCCCAGCTGGGTTACTTGGTCCGTGAGGGTCCGCTGACCCATTTTCAGCTTTTGGTTGATCTTCTCCTGGTTGGTAATATATTGAGTCAAGAGAGACTCAACCGGAGAGACGGCCCTCTGTTGGCCATACTGCTGCTGCTGCTGGAACGGCTGCTGATTCCTGGGGGCGTAAAATTGCTGCTGAAGTGGTTGCTGCTGAACAGGGCTCTGCTGTGGCCTAGCCGGCTGATAAGTTTGTTGCTGCGGCTGCTGAGGCGGCAAGGGCTGAAATGGTGGCCGGTAACTGAAGTTGGGGTGGTTCCGGTTGTTTGGAGAGTAGGCCGGGTTGGAATTTGTCCTTGGCGGATACGGCGCATTTCCCGTGGGGTTGTAAAATAGTGCGCTCGCCTGATCCAACGGTGGTGAGATGTCACCACCGTCGAATTCCCCAAAGAATTCAGACTCTACCGCAGAAATTTGCTGTGTACCGGCCCCACCGGCTCCTACCATTAGTGCGGAGATCTGGGTCGAAAGCAAGTCAAACTTGCTTGAAAGTTTGTCGACGTCCTTGACTCTGTGTATACCCCCTGATCTTGGTGTGGCTCTCTCGTCACACCACCGCTCATTGTTGGATGCCATATTTTCCAGAATATGCCCGGCATCCTCCTCGCTCCTAGACATGAAGGAACCCCCAGCCGCGGCGTCCATAGAAGATTTCAGGTCATCCCTCAACCCATTGTAGAACAGATTAATAATCTGCCACTTCGGAAGCTCATGGTGAGGGCATCTTCTTTGCATCTCTTTATATCTCGTCCAAGCTTCATGCAAGGACTCGTGGCTGGCCTGGGAGAAGGAGGAGATCTCACTCCCCAACTTCATGGTCTTCCCCGGAGGAAAGAACTTCGTCAAAAAAGCGTTGGAGAACTTCTCCCAGGTGTTGAAAGTGTTGGGGTCCTTCCCCCTTAGCCATTGCTTGGCTTTGTCTCGCAAAGAGAAGGGGAACAGCTTCAGACGGATAGCCTCTGTCGTGACACCATTAATCCCGAAGGTGTCACACTTCTCCAAGAAGGAGTCTAGGTGCTCGATCGGGCTCTCCATGGGTGCACCCACAAACTGGTCCTGCTGGATCCATGTCACTAGAGACGGCTTCAGCTCAAAGCTTTGGGCCGCAATAGCTGGAGATCGGATGGCGGAAGTCGACTCGATGGATGGCATCGAGTATTCCAGCAGAGACTTGTGAGGTGGGGTGTTCTCCTCCATGGATTCGGGATCTTCTCTTCTTCGCTTCTCGACGTTCAAACGCCTAAGGGTGGCGTTAATCTCTGGATCGAGGGGAATCAAGTCGTCAAGACTCCTTGAACTCCTGCGCATGAAAAACAACAAACACCCGTGAAGCGACAAGTGGGAAAGAAACAAATAAAATAAGAAATAAAAATAAAAATAAGGAAAAATAAAAAAAAGAGAAAAAGGAGAATGCGAAAATTATCGCGAGGTAGGGATGTGAGCTAGACACGAGGGTTCAAGAGATCCTAAAATAACAAGCACGTTGCCTCCCCGGCAACGGCGCCATAAACTTGACCGGCGCCCCGCTTGCGTTGCGGCGGCGCGGTGTCGTTTACCGCAAGTTTCACGGTTAGTGTAGGGTGCGGGAATATCGAACTCAGGGAGGCGAGGTTGTGCTTGGGTCAGGTAGGACCTAAATCACCCCGAGGGGCGAGCTAGCCCGAATCGGTGAATGGTTGTCACGAAAGGAAATAAAAGGGTATGAACAACAAGAAAGAAAACCCGGGACTTTGGTTTCCAACCCGACGAGAGACTCTCGCCGATACGGCCTACGGGTATGGATAGCGATCGGGATTAGGGTCTAATGGTGAGACGTTGCCTCTGAAAGTGGTACCGGCGTCCCATGGGCCCGATATTCCGGTCGGTGCCCAGGATGATACACCGGACTTCCCGGATTCGATCAGTGGGCACTCCCGTGTCTATTAACACTGATCGATCCCGGGAGCACTAAGCCCACAACGATATCTCCCAAAGTCTCATCCTGCTGCTCCCGCGTGCTAGGATTCGGCGTCTACGCTAAGGGTGTGAGCTATGGCTAGGGAGTCAACCGCCAAGTTTATTCCCCCTTGGCCCAACGGTCAAAGGCGGTCTTTTTCCCGCCGATGACAATGAAACACCCTGCGTAACCGTTAGATTCCTACTCCCTATCGATTTCCTAACCCTATGGACGCATCGGGAAGAGCCCCCGAAGGGGTTTCCACCAAAATCCCAGATTTGGGAACTACTCACAAAAATTCATGAAAAAGCGATCTAAATGAAATTTAACCGTTGGAATCATAATCGGACAATTGCAACGCGGAAGTAATAGAGTAATAAAGACAATACTAAAATTTTAGAAAGATCTGAAAACTTACAAAAGAGTAACAATTACAGCCGTCACAAGGAGATAAAACAGTAGAAAAAATAACAGCTCTCGTTTCTGGAACCCTAGGGGTTCTATTTATAGACCTTCGCATCAACCGATCGGTTGACAAGTCAACCGATCAGTTGATCCGTTACAAATCAATAATAGAAAACGGCGAGCTTTCACCCGATCACATGAACCGGTCGGGTGAGTTCTTGAGTGACCGGTTGGATCTTGGAGCAGTCGAGTGAATCGATCGGTTCGACGTCCGTGTCTTCAGCTCTTCTTCTTCAGCTACAGATGAACCAATCGGGTGAGAGTCACTCGATCGGTTGGCGTTTTGCTTCGAGAAAACAGAGAACAGCCCCCGCTGAACCGGTCTGCGAACCGGTCGGGTGACTTCTTTGTGAGCGGCGGCAGAGACCGGGTGGTGCATGCGTGCATCACCTGATCGGTTGGAGATGACCAACCGACCGGGTGAGGGGCTGAAAGATGAATTCTTCGACGTTTGACCCCCTGGATCACGCGTGACTTCTCCCGTTGCTCCGGGGACTTGGGATATCATCGTTAAACGTCCCCTACGTGGTCAATCCCCTGCAATCATGGATAAACAAAGAAAAGTGAAAGAAAACGGGAAAATACACGAAAACGAAGACACTAGGACTGGTCCCCAGTGTCCACGTACTCCTCGCCAAACATAGACTCGGGCACGACGTCCGCAACCACCTCGTCCTCAACAACGGACTCAGGCTCAGGGTCTAACATGTGTCACCCAAAAGAGTAAAGGGGCACATGTCAGCAAGTCTAAAAGACTTGGGCAAGGAAACTGAAAGTAAGGTAAACTAGCAACCTAGCAGTTATAATATGATGCATGGCATGGCAAGTATAGCATGTGAGTGACAAGTAAAGGGGAGCACAAGTAGCAAGTATGTCACGGATAACAAGTAAAACACGAACAAGTACAAGTCAATTGGTTCACGTCAAGTGAACAGTCAAGTAAACAAGTTGTGCACAGAGATTCCGCCTGTTGGCTAGAGTGGCTGATCGGGCCAACTCCTAAGCTCAAGTGACCGTTTATCCCTACCCCTCCACGTGTATCGAGCCAGGGAGTTACCCCGAACACGGAATGCTCGCTTCTGGAACACGAGCCAGGAAATGTATTTAACATGTATGGCGTAGGGTTATGCCTGCAACGGAGGTGCCTAGCCGGTAAACAAGTAGGTCGGGCATTAGCTATCAACCAACTCACGTAGCCCGCTTCTGGAACACGGGCCATGAAACACAAGTATTGTAGCGTGTGCTACGAATGCGACACACAACATGGGTAGCATGGATGAAAATTAATTCACGTACCGTTAATCAAAATTTAAACATGACATGTTAGTTATGCAACATGATAAATGACGGTCCTAGCTTCGTTGTCAAGCTAGTTCCGAAAATTACGCCTAGGCGAGTATCATTTCGTCGCCTAGTCTCTTTTACGCTCACAACAAGCAAATGGCCTAAGACATGGCCCAAACCCTAAGTGGAAAGTTTCACTTACCTAGCACCGAGGATGACGATCACAAAGGCTCGTCCCACGGACGCTAATCTACGGGGAAGTCGCTGTTATGGAGAAACAACCATCAAAACAACATTCATTTCATTAGGGTTTCACAAAAACACAACGGGTCATGAAAACATCAAGAGATCGATTATTACCGTATAGGAAACGGGAGACTGATGCCGAGCAACCACGGCAACGGAAGAAACGCTCCGGGGAACCTAGGGTTCAGATCTGAAAATGGATGGAGAAGTTTGGAGAAATAGGGTTTTAGAGGGATTTTGGGGGTTTGATGAGATTTTGAGGAAGATGAGAGGTAGAACGTGTTAAGGGAGAGTTTGGATGATGGATTTTGGGCTTGGGATGAAGGAATAAGGGTTTGAGGTAGTAGGGGGCTCAATGGGGGAGAAACTAGGGTTTTAGGTCGTGAGGGAGGAGAAGAAAACGTTTGGGAGGGGTTTAAATAGGAAGGGCTGGCGGCTGCCCAAAAATTAGGGTTTTGGCACTGATTAGTCGGTCAGAGAACAACCACTGACCGACTAGTTTGGAAACTAGTCGGTCGGTTGACCAACGCAGACCGACTAAGTCCAAACAGTAACTCCTGTACAGAAATAGGATTTAGATTCAGTCGGTCAAAGAACAACTACTGACCGACTAGTTTGGCATCTAGTCGATCGATGAACGTTCTTAGATCGACTAAGAGTAAACAGTACTCGACTGTTCAGAAGAACTAAGAATTAGTCGGTCTGAGTACATAACTTAACCGACTAGTTTAAAAACTAGTCGGTCGAAAGATGAACTTAGACCGACTAAGAAGGAACAGTAACTAGTACCAAAAATAGTTGATGAGTTAGTCGGTTGAAGAAGCATTGCCGACCGACTAGTTTGCAACCTAGTCGGTCAACCAACGTTCTTAGACCGACTAACGAGAAACAGTAACTCCTGAGAAATTTAGAAAGCCAACTAGTCGGTTCAAGAAGGTTTTTCGACCGACTGGATCGTCATCTAGTCGGTCGGTGCCCCTTCTTACACCGGCTAATGAGCACCAAAAGTTCCGAAATGGAGCGCGAAGCTCCGGGATCGATTCCTAAGACTCCTAGGCTTGATCTAACAATAAGATATGACCGATACGAAGCTCGTCACGAATGACTTGCTCCGAAATCGACGATTCTAAGGAAGAAGCTAAGAAAACACGACGAAACGATCGAAAATGAAGGTTACGGAGACGAAAACCACACATAAGGAGAAAATCCACCAAAACATATAATATAATATAATAAATCCAGATACAAGAAAACCAGTCGTTACATCCTCCCCAACTTAAGAAAAATTCCGTCCTCGGAATTTCCCAACACTCACGTGTCTTGAAACAAAAGTGGGAAACGCTCTCGCATCTCATCCTCATTCTCCCAAGTAGACTCTCCAGGCGAGCCGTGTCGCCACATCACCCTCACAAGATTGACAACCTTGTTCCGAAGTGACTTCTGACGCCTGTCCAGAATCTGCACTGGCTGCTGGTCATACGTCATATCGGGGCGAACGGTAATCTCCGAGAAATCCACAGCATGATATGGATCGCTAATGTATCAACGAAGCTGTGACACATGGAAAACATTGTGAACTCCCTCCAAAGATGGCGGCAAGGCTAAGCGGTAAGCTACCTCGCCAACCCTCTCCAGAATATCAAACGGTCCAATGTATCGCGGGCTCAACTTCCCTCGCTTCCCAAAACGAATCACACCACGATTCGGGGAAATCCTCAGAAACACATGGTCGCCCGGCTGAAATTCCAAAGGACGACGTTTAGCATCCGCCCAATGCTTAAAACGGTCCTGAGCAATCCTCAACCTCTCCCGAATGTTCCTGACAACCTCCACGGCCTCCACAATCATCCCAGGTCCCAACAGCTCCCGATCACCAATGTCATCCCAACTCAATGGCGATCGACATTTCCTCCCATAAAGAGCGGCGAAAGGCGCCATGCCAATACTCGCCTGGAAGCTGTTGTTGTAAGAGAACTCTACCAAATGTAGATGGTCCTCCCACGAACCCTTGAAATCCAACATGCACGCCCTCAGCATGTCCACCAAGATCTGAATCGTCCTCTCGGACTGGCCATCCGTCTGCGGATGGTACGCCGTGCTGAAACTTAGACACGTACCCAAACTCTTCTGCAAACTCTGCCAGAACTGAGATGTGAACCTCGTGTCTCTGTCCGACACGATACTCACGGGGACTCCGTGAAGTCGTACGACCTCCTGCACGATTCACGTTACATCACTATCTAAACTAGGAAAAAGGAAATAAAAACGGAGAGTAAAAGAATTTACCTCCATATATCTCCTCGCTAGCGTCTCAGTGGACTGTCCCACTCGGAATGGAATAAAGCGTGCGGATTTGGTCAATCGATCTACGATCACCCAAATCGCGTCATTCTGCTTCGGACTCCGAGGTAGTCCAGTCACGAAATCCATAGTGATGTGTTGCCACTTCCACTCCGGAATCGGAAGCGGTTGTAGCAACCCGGCCGCACGCTGATGCTCCACCTTTACTTGTTGGCAAACCAAACACTTGGCTACACTCCGAGCCACACTCCTCTTCATGCCATGCCACCAAAAGTTCAGACGAAGATCCTTGTACATCTTGGTCCCACCAGGATGCACAGAATATGGTGAACTGTGTGCCTCCACCATCAACTCCTCTCTAATATCTCCAGCTGGCACACACAACCTGGCTCCAAACCTCAGCGAGCCATCCTTATGAATCAGAAATTCAGTCCGCAGACCGGCTCCTACCTGCTCCCGAATCTTTACCAGCTTCAGATCTCCAACCTGGCCAGCCTTGATCCGATCCACAATCGTCGACTGTATCTGCATACACATCAACGAAGAAACCTCCCCAGGAAGAACAATCTCCACACCAGACTCGCAAAAATCCTGCTGCAATCTCCACTGCGAGGTCAAAATCATCACCGCTGAAAGCCTACTCAGCGCATCAGGAACAACATTCACCTTGTCAGGGTGATACTGCAAATCAATCTCATAATCTGCCATGATCTCTAACCATCGACGCTGTCGCATGTTGAGCTCCTTCTGAGTAAAAATATACTTCAAGCTTTTGTGATCGGTGAAAATCTTCACTTTCTCACTCAGCAGGAAGTGCCTCCAAATCTTAAGAGCAAACACAACAACAGCCAACTCCAATCATGCGTCGGGTAATTCTTCTCATGAACCTTGAGCTGACGAGACGCATACGCCACAACATGCCCGTGCTGATGCAACACACAACCGAGACCCTTACCAGAAGCATCACAAAAGATCTCAAATCCACCGCTGCGATCAGGCACAACAAGAATGGGGGCAGTCGTCAATCTCTCCCTCAGAACACCAAAGGCATTCTCACAATCACCCGACCAAACAAAAGGTACCTCCTTCCGCGTCAACCTGGTCATCGGCTCAGCAATACGGGAAAAGTCCTTAATGAAACGCCGATAATATCCCGCCAAACCAAGGAAACTCCGAATCTCAGACGCAGACGACGGAACAGGCCACTCTCTGATGGCCCTAATCTTCTCGGGATCCACTGAAATACCATCCCCAGTCACCACATGCCCCAGAAAAGCAACCGTATCCAGCCAAAACTCGCACTTCGAAAACTTAGCATACAAACGATGCTTCCTCAAAATCTCCAATACCGTCCTCAAGTGCGAGACATGCTCCTCCTCCGACTTCGAATAGATCAGAATGTCGCCAATAAAGATAACGACAAACTTATCCAAAAAGTCATAGAAAATCAGGTTCATCAGATTCATGAAAACTGTGGGTGCGTTAGTCACGCCGAAAGGCATAACCACAAACTCATAGTGTCCATACTTCGTCCTGAATGCTGTTTTCGGAACATCATCCTTCTTCACCTTCAACTGGTGGTAACCACTCCTCAAATCCAATTTAGAAAACACCCTCGAACCTCCAAGCTGATCAAAAATATCATCGATGCAAGGCAACAGGTATTTATTCTTGATGGTCACTGCATTCAACTCTCGATAGTCCACGCACATGCGACGCGACCCATCCTTCTTCTTCACTAGCAGCACCGGTGCTCCCCACGGAGACACACTAGGATTGATATAACCCCTCTGCAAGAGTTCATCCAGCTGCTTCCGCAACTCTTCCAACTTTGCTGGTGCCATACGATATGGTGCCTTCGAAATGGGTTGCGCACCTGGAATAAGATCAATAGAAAACTCCAAAGCTCGATCAGGCGGCAATCCAGACATCTCCTCGGGGAAGACGTCATCAAAATCTCGCACCACAGCTGGCCTCTCCAACTCCATCTGCATAGCCATAACCTCCACCGGTCTGGCCCGAAATCTAACCGGACCCATCGAACTGCTACTTCGACTGAACTCAAATACTGGATGTCCGGGAATCTCGAACACCACCTTCTTCCTCCTACAGTCAATCGTAGCATAGAAGCTCGCAAGCCAATCCATCCCAAGGACCGCATCGTAGTTGATGATGTCGTGGACAATGAAATCGGCACAAAGCTCACGTCCACAAACCACCAACGGGCAAGAATTGCACCCACGATGCACCGAGACCACACCGTTCCCTGTGACGATATTCCAACTCTTAGGAAGAGAGGACGTCGACAAAGAATGCTTCTCCACGAAGCTCCGGGCCAGAATGCACATCGACGCACCTGAGTCAAAGAGGACTCGTGCAGGAAATGTGCAAACCAAAACCACACCTAGCAAACAGTCTAACAATCAAATCCTATTCTAGCAACAAACATGAGCAAGCAACCAACATAATCAACAATCAAACTAACTAAGGAAGAAAATAGCTAGAACGAGCGTTACCTGCAATAACCTCGTCCACGGCCATGCTCTCCTCCTCAGTCATCAGAAAGGCCTGCCTCCTTGGTAGAACAGCCTGCCGAAAGGCCTGCCTCTGTGGAACAAGGGGCGCTCCACGTCCAGCGGGCACAGGGGCTCTTTGCTGCAACGGCGGTGCTGCAACAGGTGCCCTCCAAGGCTGCTTCGACCTCGGACAATCCTTCATGGCATGAGTAGGATCCCCACAGACGACACACTAACCCAGGAATCTCCTACACTGATCCTTGACGTGCCCGGTCCTACCGCAGAAAATGGCAAGTCTTCAGAATAGACCCTCCTGGCCTCTTGAACTGAGCTGGCTGATTAGGCTTGAAACCAGGCCTAACCACCGCCCTGGCCTGCTCCATAGGCCTCTTCCCAGCACCAACAATAGACCCCCTCCTCTGGTTCACGAGCAGCTCCTGCCTCTTGGCTGCTACTAGAACCTTCTGATAAGATTCCCGGTCAGAAGAGGTCACAAAACTCTGGAGCTCCGAAGCAAGTCCCTGCAGGAACCTCTGAGCTCTCTCCTCAGTGTCCTGCACCATCTTCGGTGCAAATCGACTCAGCCTCATGAACTCTTGGTGATACCGGTCCACCGACGAGCTTCCTTGCTTCAGATCGATAAAACGCTGCTGCATCTCTTCCCTGGCAGCTTTTGGGAAGAACTCACCATCAAATCTGGCCTTAAAGGTAGCCCAAGCTATCGGCTCCACCAGCATCTTCTCTTCTGCATCCCACCAGTTCCGAGCATTATCCTTGAGTTGCCTCTTCGCCAAATCAACCCATCCAGCCGGGGTGATCTTGGCCATCTTCAAGTTATCCTCAATGTTCTGAATCCACTCATCGGCTGCCAGAGGACCCTCAGACCCATCAAAATATGCGGGACCCAGCTCCCGAAATTGCTTCGCTCCCGGCTCGGAGCGAGGGGCCTCCGGAGTCGCCCGAGGAGCTCGACCAGCCGGAGCATTCTGGACTTACAGGAGCACGCCTTGCTGCACCTGCATCATCTGAAGCATCATCCACATCATCTCCCCATTGGTGGGTTCCCGCTCAGGCTCCTCATCATGAGGGGCGCACCACTACCTCCACCACGGGTGATTCGCCTTCCTGCCATCTAATGACACAGAAAACGAAACAATTAGACTCATAGCTTATGACTCGGACGTCGAACTTAGTTTATTGGACATTCTAATATTATTATCGTTATTCCGACAATTCGCAGGTATAGAAGGACCTGCATGGGCCACCAACAAAACCTGTCACGCCCCGCTTCCCTAAAATGGAGGCGAGACGTGAAAAGGTCCGCACGAGAGTGGAGCTGTGAAGCCCCAAACCCGATAAGCGTCAATAACACATAAGCAGGTCCCTGTAACCACAAATGGAACAACAATAATAACACAAGGAGAGACAGAAATAAAATCTCATATCTCATAATTTGTCCAACATGAAAATTTAGTTCAACATCCAGAAAAGCCACCAGGCTAAAAGAAAGAGTCTAAAGGCCCAGAACAAGGACAACAAAAGGAGTAACGTAACAAAGTATAGGTGCTACGCACCGACAACAAAACAGCAGTCTAAACAAAAAAGGGGAAAGCTCAACGAAGACACTAGGACTGGTCCCCAGAGTCCACGTACTCCTCGACAAACACAGACTCGGGCACGACGTCCGCAACCACCTCGTCCTCAACAACGGACTCAGGCTCAGGGTCTAACATGTGTCACCCAAAAGAGTAAAGGGGCACATGTCAGCAAGTCTAAAAGACTTGGGCAAGGAAACTGAAAGTAAGGTAAACTAGCAACCTAGCAGTTATAATATGATGCATGGCATGACAAGTATATCATGGGAGTGACAAGTAAAGGGGAGTACAAGTAGCAAGTATGTCGCGGATAACAAGTAAAACACGAACAAGTACAAGTCAAGTGGTTCACGTCAAGTGAACAGTCAAGTAAACAAGTTATGCACAGAGATTCCGCCTGTTGGCTAGAGTGGCTGATCGGGCCAACTCCTAAGCTCAAGTGACCGTTTATCCCCACCCCTCCACGTGTATCGAGCCAGGGAGTTACCCCGAACATGGAATGCTCGCTTCTGGAACACGAGCCAGGAAGTGTATTTAACATGTATGACGTAGGGTTATGCCTGCAACGCAGGTGCCTAGCCGGTAAACAAGTAGGTCGGGCATTGGCTATCAACCAACTCACGTAGCCCGCTTCTGGAACACGGGCCAGGAAACACAAGTATTGTAGCGTGTGCTACGAATGCGACACACAACATGGGTAGCATGGATGACAATTAATTCGCGTACTGTTAATCAAAATTTAAACATGACATGTTAGTTATGCAACATGATAAATGACGGTCCTAGCTTCGTTGTCAAGCTAGTTCCGGAAATTGCGCCTAGGCGAGTATCATTTCGTCGCCTAGTCTCTTTTACGCTCACAACAAGCAAATGGCCTAAGACATGGCCCAAACCCTAAGTGGCAAGTTTCACTTGCCTAGCACCGAGGATGACGATCACAAAGGCTCGTCCGACGGACGCTAATCTACGGGGAAGTCGCTGTTATGGAGAAACAACCATCAAAACAACATTCATTTCATTAGGGTTTCACAAAAACACAACGGGTCATGAAAACATCAAGAGATCGATTATTACCGTATAGGAAACGGGAGAATGATGCCGAGCAACCACGGCAACGGAAGAAACGCTCCAGGGAACCTAGGGTTCAGATCTGGAAATGGATGGAGAAGTTTGGAGAAATAGGGTTTTGGGGGGATTTTGGGGGTTTGATGAGATTTTGAGGAAGATGAGAGGTAGAACGTGTTAAGGGAGAGTTTGGATGATGGATTTTGGGCTTGGGATGAAGGAATAAGGGTTTGAGGTAGTAGGGGGCTCAATGGGGGAGAAACTAGGGTTTTAGGTCGTGAGGGAGGAGAAGAAAACGTTTGGGAGGGGTTTAAATAGGAAGGGCTGGCGGCTGCCCAGAAATTAGGGTTTTGGCACTGATTAGTCAGTCAGAGAACAACCACTGACCGACTAGTTTGGAAACTAGTCGGTCGGTTGACCAACGCAGACCGACTAAGTCCAAACAGTAACTCCTGTACAGAAATAGGATTTAGATTCAGTCGGTCAAAGAACAACTACTGACCGACTAGTTTGGCATCTAGTCGATCGATGAACGTTCTTAGATCGACTAAGAGTAAACAGTACTCGACTGTTCAGAAGAACTAAGAATTAGTCGGTCTGAGTACATAACTTAACCGACTAGTTTAAAAACTAGTCGGTCGAAAGATGAACTTAGACCGACTAAGAAGGAACATTAACTAGTACCAAAAATAGTTGATGAGATAGTCGGTTGAAGAAGCATTGCCGACCGACTAGTTTACAACCTAGTCGGTCAACCAACGTTCTTAGACCGACTAACGAGAAACAGTAACTCCTGAGAAATTTAGAAAGCCAACTAGTCGGTTCAAGAAGGTTTTTCGACCGACTGGATCGTCATCTAGTCGGTCGGTGCCCCTTCTTACACCGGCTAATGAGCACCAAAAGTTCCGAAATGGAGCGCGAAGCTCTGGGATCGATTCCTAAGACTCCTAGGCTTGATCTAACAATAAGATATGACCGATACGAAGCCCGTCACGAATGACTTGCTCCGAAATCGACGATTCTAAGGAAGAAGCTAAGAAAACACGACGAAACGATCGAAAATGAAGGTTACGGAGATGAAAACCACACATAAGCAGAAAATCCACCAAAACATATAATATAATATAATAAATCCTGATACAAGAAAACCAGTCGTTACACATCGGGTGGATGAGCTCACCTCCGAGGTGATGGACCTGCAGGGGGCCCTCGTCGACGCTCAGAGGTCTGTCCAGGAGGCGGAGGAAGCATTCCATTGGGAGAGGAACGAGCTCTGGTCCAAACTGGGAGCCCTACGGCAAGCACACCCCACCCAGCTCGTCGAGGAGGTGTAGAGGGGCTACGATGGGGTCCTGATGCCGCGGATTACAGAGGCCCTCAAGGAGGCCTTCAATTCATACGAGGACCTCTTGGCCCCCGGATCGTGAGGGTCTTTCGGGAATCCTTTCAGAGGTTCGAGGAATGGGTCCGGCAGGCGCTTTCCCGTCCCCCGCTAGGTCCCGAGGAGCCCCCTCGTTCCGAGCAAGGCGAGGCCCCATAGGATGCCTCCTCCCGGGCCCCGGGCCCCGGGCCCCTAGGCGTTGTTCCTCCATCCTTGTGCACCCTCTCCTGCCCTGTAACAAGGAACAATTTTTGGAAGTAATATATAATTTTTTTTGCGGGCCATTGTACCTTTTCGCGTCCTGCTGTTTTCCTTATGCAGGACTTTTTTGTTTCCGTCGATCGTTTTCTGGGTTGTCTCCATCTCTATCTCTCCACTGATTGAGCTGTTTCACGGTGGGGAAAGACCCTTGGTCTTGTGGACAATAGTGGTGTTCTGGTTAGCCAGGGGGGTTGATCCATTGCTGACCCTCTGCCATCCGCTATGTGAGCAGATGGTCCCTGGAATATCATGTCGATTGGCTTGTGACCGGTGCCCCGTTTACGGTTTGGGCGCGGTGTCGTTTTACCGCAAGTGCACTGTTAGTGTAGGGTGCGGGTTTATCGAACTCAGGGAGGTGGATGGCTTGAATGGCTACTAGCCTCGCCTAGGCTGTGTGCTAACTACGCGGATAATATGGGTGGAAGTGTAGAAATAAAAGAAAGAAATGAAAAAGACAAGAAATGAATCCCCGCTAACACGGGCTAGAGCACTCAAGACACTTGGCATTTGACTTGACCCAGGGTGAGACATTGCCCTTAAAGGTGGTACCTAGCGTCCATGGGCCCGATATTCCGGTCGATGCCTAGTACGCTAGGTCTACCCGGTTTCAGACGGTGGGCATTCCCATGTCCATTAACACCTTCCGCAACCGGGAGCATTAAGGCCACAATGATAACTCCCAACACTTCGACCAAGCCGTTCCCACGCACGAGGACTCGATGTCTATGCTAGGGGCGTGAGCTGTGGCTAGGGAGTCAACCGCCAAGTTTATTTCCACTTGGCCCAACGGTCAGAAGCGGTCTTTCTCCCGCCAATGACAATAAAACGCCTCCGCGTAACCCTAATGGCCAAATAGGTCGAATGTAATTTCTAGTAATACATCGAAGCGGATCTTGACTGGACAAGACACCGGACCCCAATCGCCAACACAACTAGTGTGTTTCCATACGAATTGGACTCAGATTGCTAGAAATTCCCATTGACACCTTCCGTCGAACACATGCCATGCAATCAAGTCAAATGTAAATTTCCAAGCATCAATCCTACCCTAACCCGTATTAGGGTTCGTCAAACACTACTCAATGATGAAGAACATAAAAACAAGCCACAGAAAAGACATACAAACGTTCACCATCAAGCAAAGTAAATACAATATAAAACAATGGAAAACAAGAGAAAGAAATACTTATCTCGCGTTCAGATCAATCCTTTACAAGATTTATTTGAAGATACAACCTAATCTAACCTAACCTAAAACTCCCAAGAAAGGGGAAGAAAAGATGCGGAAAATTGGGAGAGAATCCCCTCCAAGTCGTGCCCTTACTTGTATTTATAAGCCCATCAAAAAACCCAATGGTTCGGGTCCAGAAAACCCAGCAAAACTGCTAAAACAGGCCCACCCGATCGGGTGGAAGTTCACCCGATCGGGTGGAATGAAACAGAGACTTCATCTGCTGAAAATTGGCTCACCCGGACGCCCACCCAGACACCAACCGATCGGTTGAATTGGAAATCCAGACAGCACCCACTTTCAGCACACAGCTGCGCTCAGAAAATTCCAGAAAAATGTAGAAAAATCGGATTTGGGCATGCGACCTATCGCTGGAAAGATAACGACGATGCCGACCCTAGAAAATAAGAGATCACCTAAAATCCCTCTAGAATGATAGCAGATCTTCGATGAATGCATCAACAGTGCGCGAAAGGGAAAGAAAATGCCACCCGATCGGTTGAAATGTCAACCGATCGGGTGAGTTCTTAATCGATTCGGCCATCGAGGTTCATGAGCTTCAACAGGGCACTGAGGAGAGCGGGTGGCGTGACCGGGTCGTCGTTTGTTGATTTTTAGCTTCAGATGAACCGATCGGGTGAGATGTCACCCGATCGGTTGGAATTCAGCTCCAATTTCCCGAGAACTCTGTTGTGATGAACCGGTCGGCGAACCGGTCGGTTGACCTTGCACTTCGCTTCAGCTTCAGTCCGGGTCGGACACACGTGCATCACCCGGTCGGTTGGCTGTGTCCAACCGATCGGGTGTTGGCTGAAAGATGTCAATCTTCGTCGTTTGGCCCCCTGGATCACGCGTGACTCCTCCCGTTGCTCCGAGGACTTATGATATCTTCGTTATGTGTCCCCTACACTGGCAATCTCCTGTAAACACACAAAAACACAGAAAAGTGAAAGAAAACTATAAAACACGAGAAAATGGATACGGAACGGCAGGAAGTAACGGAAAAACACAAAGAAGACGTGCGTGAATATATAAAATACACACACACGTCAAAATTCCAAAGCTGAACCCTTCGTCGTCCTCGAGGAAGACGAGTGAGAGTAGGAGCTCGGAGGGAGAAAATAGAGAGAAAGAGAGAAAAGAGAAATCTAAATCCTAAATCGCCCGTCAGGGCCAACAAAATCAACAATGCCACATCAAGCAAGCAAGCGACAAATCACAACACCAAAACCAAGGAAAAAGAGTCCAAACGAGTGTCGTGGGCCCACGCGGTGAAGTGCAAGTGAGTGTGGTCACGTGCTAGCAGACGGCGTTACTATCTACATTGTGCAATAAAGCTCTATATATGCATATCCAAGAAAAGACCCAAATATCGATTCGATTTGAAATAAG
Organism: Scilla litardierei; assembly: GCA_030789695.1. NCBI lineage: Eukaryota > Viridiplantae > Streptophyta > Magnoliopsida > Asparagales > Asparagaceae > Scilla > Scilla litardierei. The sequence continues at coordinate 115,447,620 of CM061131.1, read as the reverse complement.
CGGAGAATATATAGCTCAAGCATGCATCAGAACAGAGTAAGAATCGAATCGTATCATGCGTCAGGGACTTCACAGCTAGGGACTAGAAAATCACCACACTATCACCTAGATAATAGCTAGAAAGTTCCTATTCCAAGTGTTTTCGAAAACGATGGGGGTTGAGAAGATGTGGAGTAGAGCACTTGGTGCAAATTCTCGCCTTCCCTTTATTCTCGATAGATAGGAAAAATATTCACACAGGAATTTTTTGGGTTTTGGGTATTTGTATTTTTTTGGATTTTTTGGCTATACACATATTTTTTTCTTTCTTTTCTCTTTTCTTTTCTTTTTGGGTTTTTCTTTTCTCTCTTATTTTTTTGGGATTTTTGGGCTTTTGGGATATATACATGTGTACTCTCCCAAGTGGGAGAACGGTACACGACGAGTGGATTTGCACCAAGTAAAATAAAAAAGAAATCGGATTCTAAACACTTGGGCAAAGGAGATTTTTCTCGCTAATCAGAGCATAGGCTAAATGGGTTATCCTAGTCCTGATTGTGGAATCCCAACACATGCGAATTGAAATATACGATATAAATATATTCATGCATATAGAAGCAGACAGTAGAAGCAAGTACCGCATATTCAAATCGAAGCATGATAATCTAGGGGTCAACCAAGGATAGGTATATAAATCAAAATCATAAAATAGAAGTACACCCCTAGCTAGTCACGACAAACAACTCACACAAAAGCAAAGTGAACCCACGAAGCATGAAATGCAATGGACTCGGCTTCCTGTGGTTAGTGAATGTGATTATCGTAGCCATGCTAGGTGTGTGTGTGATTTTGTGGAAATTCATCATATGGGGTCATCTCAAGGAGAGAGGGAACAAAAGATGAGAAGAAAAAAAAGAAAAACACGATGGAAAACGACTCAAAAACGAAGAAAAAGAGCACAAATGACGCACAAAGTGCTACTCCCCCAAGTTGAAACTTGCATTGCCCTCAGTGCAATAGAAGTAAATACGGGAGGGCAACGAAAATGGGGGGGTACGCACCGACACAAGAAAATGAAAAACAGGAAAAACACACGAACAAAACTGAAAAATAAAGAAAAAGAAAAAGAAACACATAAATAAAAGAAACAAAAGCACATCCAAACGACAGATATAAACAGACACACAATGACGTCACACGACAAAACACACAAAAGTCGATTTCCCCCAAGCTAGACATGACAAAGCTAGCAATATGATATGATCAATGTGGTGCAGAAATATGCTAGGGGGAAAATTGGAAAAGAAAGAAGTCAGAATGCAGAAGAGGAAGTGTCCTCGTCCTCCTCGGTAGAGGATGTGGGGTGTGGGCGGGAGAAGTGATAGAAGGGCACGTCATGATGGGTTATTATGATGCAAAAGCGAATCTTAGATATGCTCCCCTCGCTAATGAGAGGAGACGAGATTATTCAAATCTAAACTAGGAAGCGGTAAATTTTTACACTACTGGATTAGGATACACCTGAGCATAGGCAGATCCAAGATCTGGAGTGGGGCAGGTAGCTGCTCTAAATGCTCATTCTGTGGCTCCGCCATAAGCGCTGTGCCACATGTGCCAATGGACCCAAGCAATGCACCTCCAAGCATCCCTCGTAGGTGTCCACCTGTGACCTGTAAAGGATGAGGTGCATTAGTCCATGGCAAGAAATTATTTCCCAAAATAAATGTATCCCAGAGATAATTGTCAACATAAGATGGAAAAATAATAAAAATGTGTCGAATACTCCCTGAGAATGGGTCGCTATCCTGTGTACTAGTGACGATCAAATCCTCGCTTTCCATGAGAATGGCTCTCCAGGTAGTGACGCACCGCAGCATACCTCAAGGGAAGTAGATCCTGTGTCCTGCGAGAGATATGGTATGTCAAAAATATATAAGTCTAAAGGAAGAGGACGTGAAAAGCGAGACTTAAATGTGGAGTGAGAGTGAGTATGAAAATCTCCCTGAATAGGGGCAATATGCTAGGTAGATGCTCAGCCGCAGAAGAAGTGGAGAGCGATGGTAAAGGTAGATGTGACTCGGGCTCCATGGAGTGGACCATCGTATCCAAGCCCTCATTCACATTCTCCTTGACGATATGCTCATACTCCACCATCTGCCCGATGTCCTGAATGAAATCCTCGTGGTTGACCACAGACCAAGGAAGAAGCCGCGATAGAGATGGCTGTGGAGGTGGATGTAGAGCAGACCCCTCGTATGCGGTCGTGGTGTCCTCGTCCTCACGCACATCCTCCTCGTCGATATGCATAATCTCTGTAAACTCCTCGGTGCTCTCATAGGACTCATGTGGGGTATCCAAATCAAGACAAGAAGTCTCTCCCACAGATCCTATAGAAATCACCCCATCCTCACTATCATCATCAAAAAATGCTTCGTCATCCAAGTGGTAGTGTTGGAAAAATAGGGTATCGGCTTGAGATGTGTCTATGGTGGCCGATGAGATGGTGGTCTCAACCATGAAAGTGGGTATATCCTCTCATTCATCCCCTCTCCTTGGTGTAGGCTCGGTGATTGGTACCATCAAGTTTTGTAATAGTTGGCCTTGGTTAAACATGGCACTTTCGAGGAGAGACACGAGGCTTGATTCTTCTTGTGTTGGTGGAGGGATATAAGGTTGAGGAAATGGATGTGAGGTGTTTAGGCTAATGTTGTGGGAAAATGTTTGGCCTTGGTGTAGGGGGAGGCTCTCAAGCGTAAATGGGCAGTCGTAATACATGTGCCCTACCATCCCACAAGTCTTACAAACCACAACTGAATAAGGATCGTATCCTCCCATCTGAGCATCGAAATTTGATCTCCACATGGTTACACCAAAGATACCTGGACAACAAAAATAAGAAAACTAGAGAGGAGCGTCAATAGTACAAGAAAATAACAAAAAGATAATATAATGGTGGGGGGAAATTTCTTGGTTATTGTGTTTTTTGTGTGTGCGTAGTCTAACGAACCCAAGCTAAACTAAGATAAAACCGAACGCCTCCCCGGCAACGGCGCCAAAAACTTGACCGGCGCCCCGTTTACGGTTTGGGCGCGGTGTCGTTTTACCGCAAGTGCACAGTTAGTGTAGGGTGCGGGTTTATCGAACTCAGGGAGGTGGATGGCATGAATGGCTACTAGCCTCGCCTAGGTTGTATGCTAGCTACGCGGATAATATGGGTGGAAGTGTAGAAATAAAAGAAAGAAATGAAAAAGACAAGAAATGAATCCCCGCTAACACGGGCTAGAGCACTCATGACACTTAGCATTTGACTTGACCCAGTGTGAGACATTGCCCCTAAAGGTGGTACCTAGCGTTCATGGGCCCGATATTCCGGTCGATGCCCAGTACGCTAGATATACCCGGTTTCGGACTGTGGGCAATCCCATGTCCATTAACACCTTCCGCAAACGGGAGCATTAAGGCCACAATGATAACTCCCAACACTTCGTCCAAGCCGTTCCCACGTGCGAGGACTCGATGTCTACGCTAGGGGCGTGAGCTGTGGCTTGGGAGTCAACCACCAAGTTTATTCCCCCTTGGCCCGACAGTCAGCGGCGGTCTTTCTCCCGCCAATGACAATAAAACGCCTCCGCATAACCCTAATGGCCAAATAGGTCGAATGTAATTTCTAGCAATACATCGAAGCGGATCTTAACTGGACAAGACACCAGACCCAAATCCCCAACACAACTAGTGTGTTGCCATACGAATTAGACTCAGATTGCTAGAAATTCCCATTGACACATTCCATCGAACACATGCCATGCAATCAAGTCAAATGTAAATTTCCAAGCATCAATCCTATCCTAACCCGTATTAGGGTTCATCAAACACTACTCAATGGTGAAGAACATAAAAACAAGCCACAGAAAAGATATACAAACGTTCACTATCAAGCAAAGTAAATACAATACAAAACAATGGAAACCAAGAGAAAGAAATACTTATCTCACGTTCGGATCAATCCTTTACAAGATTTATTGGAAGATAAAAACTAATCTAACCTAACCTAAAACACCCAAGAAAGGGGAAGAAAAGATGCTGAAAAATGGGCGAGAATCCCCTCCAAGTCGTGCCCTTACTTGTATTTATATGCCCCGCAAAAAACCCAATGGTTCGGGTCCAGAAAACCCAGCAAAACTGCCAAAACAGGCCCACCCGATCGGGTGGAAGTTCACCCGATCAGGTGGAAGTTCACCCGATCGGGTGGAATGAAACAGAGACTTTAGCTGCTGAAAATTGGTTCACCCGGACGCCCACCCGGACACCAACCGGTCAGTTGAATTGGAAATCCAGACAGCACCCACTTTCAGCACACAGCCGCGCTCAGAAAATTCCAGAAAAATGTAGAAAAATCAGATTTGGGCATGCAACCTATCGTTGGAAAGCTAACGACGATGCCGACTTAGAAAAATAAGAGATCACCCAAAATACCTCTGAAATGATAGCAGGTCTTCGATGAATGCATCAGCAGTGCACGAAAGGGGAAGAAAATGCCACCCGATCGGTTGAAATGTCAACCGGTCGGGTGAGTTCTTAATCGCTTCGGCCATCGAGGTTCATGAGCTTCAACCGGGCACTGAGGAGAGCAGGTGGCATGACCAGGTCATCGTTTGTTGATTTTCAGCTTCAGATGAACCGATCGGGTGAGATGTCACCTGATCGGTTGAAATTCAGCTCCAATTTCCTGAGAACTCTGTTTGGATGAACCAGTCGACGAACCGGTCGGTTGACCTTGCACTTTGCTTCAGCTTCAGTCCGGGTCGGACACGCATGCATCACCCGGTCGATTGGCTGTGTCCAACCGATCGGGTGGGGGCTGAAAGATGGCAATCTTCGTCGTTTGGCCCTCTGGATCGTGCGTGACTCCTCCCGTTGCTCTGGGGACTTATGATATCTTCGTTATATGTCCCCTACGCTGGCAATCTCCTGTAAACACACAAAAGCACGGAAAATTAAAAGAAAACTAGAAAACACGATAAAATGGATACGGGACGGCGGAAAGTAACGAGAAAACACAAAGAAGACGTGCGTGAATATATAAAATATACACACACATCAACCTGGTGAGTCTGTGCCTAGGGGGTGTTCTCGGCCGACCAGCTGTTAGGCTCGCTGAAGGCTTGCCCTCGTCCGCGATCCTCAGGCCGATCGGACGATCACCTTGCGGAGGGGCTTGCCTTCAATCTTACGGGCGGTCGGGGGATCGGCCCGCTGGGGGAGCTTCCCCCAGCCTTTTGGTGATCAGCTTGTTTGGGCCGCTGAGGGAGCTATCTCCAGGTATACGTCCAATCGATGTTTCCGTCGGCTGGGGGAGTTTTCCCAGCCTTACGGACGGTCGGGTCGGTTTACATGCTGGGGGGCTTCCCCCAGGCTTACGGTAGATCAATGGACCGGCCTGCTGGGGAAGTTGCCCCCAGCCTTACGGACGGTCGGGTCGATCTACCTGCTAGAGGGATACCCCCAGGCTTACGGTAGATCGATAGATCGACCCGCTGGGGGAGTTCACCCCAGCCTTATGGTCGATTGGATCGGTTGGTCAGCTGGAAGAGCTACCCTCAGGCTTACGGTCAGCCGATGAACCAACCTGCTGGGGGAGTTACCCCCAGCCTTACATACTATCGGGTCGGTTTACATGCTAGGGGAGCTACTCCCAGGCTTACAGTAGATCGATGGGTCGGCCCGCTGGGGGAGTAGCCCCCAGCCTTACGTTCGACCCGCGTGATCGACCCGCTGAGGGAGTTGCCTCCAGCCTTATTGTCGATCAGTACGATATGTCTGCCCGGGGGACTCCCCCCAACTTTGCGGCCGATCACTAAGCTAGATACGGTAAGAAAGAGCAGAGTTATACTAACACGGACTACTATTTCATTCCTTGGATCGAGGCGTACATTTGGAAGAAAATAAAACGGGGAAGGTGAGGACACGATAATCTTGCCGGGGTGAGGCTATGGCTGATTGTCTCATCCCCTCACTCGATGACGTGCATAGCCGCCTACACGACATTCACCTTCTTTCCTTTATCCATCTGTCTGGACGTCCCTTCTCCGGGGGTCACGGTCGGATCGTCGAAGAAATTCTTCAGGTGGCCTCAGCTGACCAGTTTCTCTATATCCTTCTTCAAGTGCCAGCAGTCGTCGATGTCATGGCCGTTGCCCTTGTGGTACTTGCAATATTTCTCCTCGTCCCTTCCGCCTCTTTTCATCTTCGAAGGTGGTCTACCAAAGCGTCCCTCTTTCTAAGCCTATGCAAGGACGACGTCTGGGGTAGTTTCAGCTTGGGAGGTCGTACCTCCTCCTTTCGTTGCTTTCCCTTGGCCTTCTTCTCTCGCAAGGGTTCGTCAGGTTCGTGGCATTCTCTTTCGTCTCACTTGGAGCCCCGCCTGACCCACATTGGGCAACTCCCTTCCTCTGCGGCCAGCGCTTCCTCTATCGGCATGTAGCATTCTGCCCGGGCTATCACCTCGACGAGGTCCCTTGGGGGCTCGTTGTGCAACGACTTCTTCAGGCCACTATGGCGGAGCCCCTTCTTCATGGCCGTTTTCACGACCATCTCAGGACAACTTTCTACATTCAGTCGCTCTGCGTTAAAGCAGCATAAGTAGCCCCTCAAAGATTTCCCGGGGCCTTGCACCAAATTGAATAGGAGATCCGAGTCGGGCTTTACCCGTCGGCCGGCCATAAACTACTTACAGAATTTTTGAGAAAGATCCTTGAAGTTGTCGATGGATCAGTTGGGGAGGCTGTAGTACTAGCTCCGGGCAGATCCCCAGAGGGTGGAGTAGAAACCTCGGCAGAGCAGGGTGTCGTCGACACCTTGGAATGCCATGACCCCCTCATAGTCCATCATGTGGTCTTTCAGGTCCCCGGTGCCATCGTACTTTTCCAAAGTCGGCACCTTGAATCTGGAGGGCACCCGTGCGTCGGTAATGCTCCTGGATAACGGGCAGCGGTCATCTCGGGAGCCCCCAATACATCTCCTCGCATCGGCACGAAGGTCAAGCCGCCGAGGCGAGCTGGCCTGGGGACGGGGGGAGTCTGCTCAGGATCTGTTCGAGCCCAGGGCGGGCGTTGGTCGTCGGGAGATTCTCCTTTCGCAGCGACACTCCCGGCTCTTTTGTCTCCTCTGACGGGGGCTCTCACTCTGGTTGGGTCGGTCCCCGGTTGTTCGGTGATCGGTTGACCCCCGTCGCGTCGAGCGTGGTCGGTGAGACGAGGCTATGGCCGACTCGTCTCCAGCCTGTCCGGGCCCTTCCCCAGCCCCATCACGAAGCGAGGTGGGTGTGAGGGATCGCTCTAGGACGAAGTTTGGTAGGGTGAAACTCCATTCAGGGTTGGCACTCTCGCCACCGTGGTTGGTGACTACAGCCGAGTGTAGAGGTCGGCGGACCCCCTCCAATCGGGAACGGTTGCTGCCCCCTCTTCTGGAAGGAACGGACTGCCCACGAGCTGTTGAATCGTCGCGGCCAATGTTTGGAGGTGGGCATTGGTCCCCTGAGCGAAGAGGTGGAGCTGCTCTTGGGTCACCGAATGCGAGTCGCTAGTTCCCCCGGTGGTGTGGCTGTACTGGTTCTCAGGCGGGTCGTAGTCGCCTTCCTCGTGGATGGGAGGCAAGTGTCCCGTGCCGTTGCAAACTGGTTCCATTTCAGTGATGCGGTGGTTCGACGTGGGTTTTTGTTCGTTTCCACAGACTGCGCCAGATGTTTACGGGTGTTTTCTCACTGCTGAATCGTTGACCGATGGGCTGATGGTCAACGTGGTCAAGGGAACACGTGGGGCCCCCCGGTTCCGTCAAGTGTGTGATAACCTGATAAGGGTGGCTTTGATCCTTACGTTGGCTCTCCTAAGGTCTGCCTCGACAAGTTGAGGGCGAGCGGGCTCGTCGGTCAGTGCGCTTGGCCTCAGTCGGTGAGATGCTGAGGGGAAGCCTCGGCACCGCGGGATCTCCTCGGCCTTGGTAGATGAGGAAGCTCGCCTATGGTGAGCGGGCTCGTTGCTGGGGGGTGCTCGGCCTCAGTCGAGGCGACGCTGAGGGTAGCCTCGGTGCCACGGGATCTGCTTAGCCTGGACCGACAAGAAAGCTTGTCAGGGGGGCCGGACATTGGTTCCGGCTAAGTTCCCTCCGATGCCTAAGTCAGAACTGATTTGATAGATGCTCGACGGGACCGGTATGGCTCACAGGGAGGCCGATACGTGCATCCTCGGACCGAGTTATGGGGGGATGCTGAGTGGAAAACAAGGTCTTTTGATAGAATACCTCAGTCTCTTCGTCTCTAGAGAGAGATCCCCTTCTCGGTTGCCTCTCGAATCCCTTTATAGGGATTGTCTTACGATCGCTCCCCCACCACGTCCCCCTATCTCGGCCCCCATGATCTTCCTATTTGAAGGCGACTGCATGTGTCATGGGGGTGGGTTAATATGGTCCCTTAATGGCCATTAAGGGGGCGTGTTTCGGAGAGCGGTTAGCTCCCACCGACGTGGACTGACGGGGCACACGTTTCGGTCGTGGTCGACCTGGTTTCGAGTCCTTGTGAGTGCCTCATCGGTCGGCCCGATCTCCTTTTTTGGGGGCCTCCAGCATCAAGTGTGGGCTCGGGCCGTCTTAAAAAATGGTCGTATCAAAAATAGTAAAATGTGGAATGTAATTTGCGAAGATAAATCTTCAAATGAACAACCTCACATAGACAATACATCGAAGCTATAAAGATATTTGCTCACTTATTATCTTTAATTTATTTATACCAATTCATTCAAACCTATTATTTAAAATTTGAATAATATATTTAAAAGTAATTGCATACAAGGGGGATCAAACATATGACCTCAGAAAGCACAACCATTTGTGCTAAGCAAAATTTCCAGAAAGACTATTAAGAAGGGCATGTATTATATTATACTAGTCATAAACCGAGCCCGCGGGCACGGTGCATTTAAGATTTTTTCCCGCGAAATCTTTGTCCCCGAAAAAATATTTCTACAGCCAAAATTTAAAAGAACGACAAATTAGCGTAAAAAATTTAGAGGTACGGCCGCCTTCGGCGAGGAACAATAAATTCGGTGCGGACGCCTTGGTACAGAATGACATATTAGTGTATAAAAATTTAGCGGGTGCCTTTGCCGCGAATGGGTTGGTCAGACCTCGGCTTGACGCCCAAAAAGCTTAGCCCACCTCTTTGAATGCAGATTCCCTGTGTTTTTTGGGTTTCAATTTTTTTTGGGTCAGCCGAAATAAAGTTCTCTTTTGCATACTTGTAATTTAAGTTGCATATTTTTTGGGTTTCATTTGTGTGTGTTTTTTTTTGGTTTCATTTTTTTGGGCCTCCTTTTTTTGGTCATTTTTGAATGAAGGGTATTAAGTGCTGATGCTGCCAATTTCAAAAAAGAAAATCTTTTGTATTCTCCCAACAAATTTCTCTTCAACCCAAAAATTTCCCCCCAAAACTTGACATGACACTGCCACATAGGATAATTTTAAATTCTGCCGTCAATTGTAATATAGATGTTTGAAACATATAAGCAAGTGGAATTCAGGTCATTCCGGGTTGACGGGTCAAACCCGTACATGACCCCGATTTTTTTTGGGTCGGTCGGTTAAACCCGGACCCTATCCGACCCTGATTGATCATTGAGGTCGGGTTCGGGTCGGGTCAAGTCAGGTTCATTTTTCCACCCCTATCATCATTCATTCTTCGATTGGTGTGGACATGGATGAAAGTGGGGTGACAAACTCTGGAAGCAATGTGAAAATGCCAACTATAACGCTGCAAATAAAAATGGTAATAAGGCAAACTAGTTTAGAGATAACTTTGTCACATGGCTTGAAATGAGACTGTTGCAACGTGAACTTGGACCATAACATCTCCTCGGTGGGAACTAGAACTTCTCTCCTGACATTTGTGCGCCTGATTACTTTATAGCTCTTTGTTTAGATATGTGGAAAGGATTTAATGTAGAAAAGCTGCCACCTGATCCAATGGATCAGGTGCTAAGACACAAAAAAGGTGGGAAGTACAAGCCCCCACATGGGCTTGTACTCGCTGGGTCCCACTCTTTTGTGTCTTGCACTTGATCCATTGGATCAGGTGCTACCAGCTCTACATTAATCCTATGTGGAAATCGGCATTTGGGCGGTGAGTGAACTAAATATTTCAGGGATTTGGGCTAACAAGAGTCCGTCCTTTCATTGGGTATGTGCCAATTCTTAAGCTTGGAGTCACGACGGAGAGGGTGATCGGATGACTTCTTCTTGGGCGCTTGCTCATTTGAAAACCTCGCATGTAGTGGATGTTAGATCCTATAGACGACAAGTAGAAACACTCGAGAGGACGATAGCGTTTTAAAAATTTGCCTAAGAAATCTAAATGAATTAAATAATACTTGCAAAGACTAAATAAGCACCGAAAAATAATCACAATTTGCAAATAAAGAGATCAATTAGGGAAAAAACAACTCAAACACAATCAATTTATATTGGTTTGGTCTCTCTGAAAAAACACAGTCAATTTATATTGGTTTGGTCTCTGTGACCTGCGTCCAGTCCCTAAGCAACATCTGCTTGAGAGTTCTACTAACCTCTTGCTAAACCGCAAGACAAGTTACAAACTTTAACACCACAAGCTAATGTTATGTAAACACCATCTTAAAGAAAAATCTTGATAGTAAGAACTTACCGTTCTCTCAAAACAATACTTAAGAGAATACTTACACCTTTTGTGATTAAAAGCACAAGATCCATAAAGCATTGAATATGAAGCTCTTTTGTGTAAATATAGGAATGAGAAAGATTTAGATCTAAAGATCTAGAACTTGGGAATAGAAATATATGGAGTTGGCCCAATGAATAAGAAAAGAAACTAGAGGGTATTTTGACCATATAGAAACTAGTTTTTTTCAAAAACTTTGCAAAACTTGTTTTTCTTGATTTTTTTGTTATAAAAAAGCCTGAGATTATTCCTATTTATAGGCATGAACCCCATCAAATGGAATGTCATAAATACACTTTATATAGGCTATAAAACGGCTAGCTAATCAAAGTCAAATTAGCCAACAGTAATGTTATTAGTTGACTAGTGTTCCACCATTAGTCGACTAATGGTATACTGTTAGTCGACTAATGGAAACACACCGATCGACTAACTTGATATGCCAAAGTCTTAGTTTTAAATTAGTTAAATGTGGTTCTACTTTGGTCGATTAATGATGATAAAAATGCATGGATTAAGCAAAAACCTAAGGGAATTGATATGGATATTAACACTATTATTTCTATGTATATTCTAAGCTTTCTTAAGCGTTTGTAAGGTGCATCTTCAAGGTTTTAGCAAATAATCTATGACACAATACATAAAAGACATCAAATATAAATTTATCGTGATATCTCCATTTGATGTAGACTTTAAATTTCAAATCATTGTCATGGAATGTCTTAGTTTCATCCTACATTGACTTGTAACACCATCACTTAGCCTGGTTCTTCTTCTAATTACAGCATTCATAATATTGGAGGATGTGCACTCCAGACAATTATTGTAATTGTATCAAGATATATTGTTCAAAATAATATTATGCTATTTGGTGTTCTTTATCCATGTAATTCTCTTATACACTACTGAATATGTTGTTGTGTTTATAAGGCATGGTAAAGTCCTTGGACATGTGTGAAAGACATTGGGATCATGATGAGACATGATAATGGGGCCCAATACGCATGAGCACAACGCTTAAATTGTCATGGTCGAGAGAATATCGAGACATGACATCGATGTTTCAAATAGACCAATGTGCATTGATCTTAGCATCCAATGGTAGTAGCTGGTCTCATAGCCGCTTGATGTGGGGACATCTGAGATAATGCATGTGTTTGTTAGGAAACAAGTTCATAGAATGACTCACCGAGATATTTCCACATGGATATCGTCTTCTATATGTCAATGGAAGCACTTAGGCAACAATTGGTGTGGTGTAGTCCTTGTGATTAGAGATTGCTAACGGACCTTGCGCGTGAAAGGTTGTGCTTTAGCTTTTACCGAACATTGGCAAATGTGACACGTACATGGATACTCGCTGGGTGCAGTTGGAATGGTTGGCGATCCTGTAGATGGCAGACCAATACTAGATGGGATGATTAGTGTTTTCCAAAAATAATGCTTTATCTAAATTTTAATCCCTCTTGCTATGCCTAAGTCTCATAAGTGTGTTACCTCATTAGGTACTTAATCACCAATTTTTACTTGCAATGCACAACATAAATAAACACATGTACAAGTAAAAGAAATATGAGAGATGAGAGACAACGATCACAATATGAACAACGGCAATTTATCCTGATTCACCCTCACTGAGCTACGTCCAGTCCCTAAACTCTGTTAGGCTTGAATCCACTAACTTCTCCAATAAATGGTCTTCTACCACTAAACAACAAACCTAACCACGTGAGGACCTCATGCAAGAGGATTTTCAAATTACAAATACAATTCAACCGAATGTAAAACCTTACCACCATACCCTTGTGTGGATTTACAAACCTTTCTCTTGATGAAGGAAAAGAATTACAACCTTCCTATAGTCGATAAGTTGAAGCTCTTAAGAGTGTGTAAATGTGGCTATGGAAACATTCTTTTGATCTCAAAGAAATAAAATTGAAACAAAGATATCAAAGAAACTCTAATTTGTGTTCTCAAATGAGTCAAGATTAAGCCGTAGAGAATCACAAATTAACGAGGCAAATCAATGTCGTAAAATATCTTGAAAGAATGAAAACTAGTGCCTTGAAAATCTTAGAGAGCTTTGAGAGAGAGACTAGAAAATGCATGAAAAACATAGATTATTTGCTCAAAAATTTCTTGGTAAGTTCTCAGTAAATCTCAGCATAAATAAGCAAAAAAACCATTGAAAACAGTTCCCAAAACATCCTTCTAACGGTTAAATCGACAACTCTCCAAAAATCGCGGAGCAGTGTTGAATTGGTTCGTTAGGCAAAAGTAGTCGACTCCTATGTAGTCGGTAGGTGAATCCCGAAATAACTATAGTAGACTCCCAATCTTATTGTGGTAGACTCCTTTTAGGGATAGAGCGAACCCTATTTTTTCCAACAGAAAGTAGTCGACTCCTATTTAAAGAGTAGTCGACTCCATTTCAGATATATGGACAAATATATTAAAAGAGTACTAAAATCAATCTACTTCTTTTCAAAATGTTTTCAAAATATTATCGAAAGTTTAAAACATTATTAAGTGTGTATGCAAGCTTCAACTAATAGCCTTAACATTTTAAGACATGTTTACAAGAGATGGCATACTACTCATGCTTTCTTTTGGAGTCTCGGTGTCTTCCAGCTTGACCAACTTGCCTTGAAGTCTTGCACCTTCATGAGTTCTTGAATTGAGCTTTTGATCTTCAATTTGAGCTCCAAGTAACTTGACTCTTCATTATCAAGCTCTTGCTCCAAATAATCAATCCTAGCAAACTTGAATAAATTCCATGACTTTGTTGACTTGATTTCCTACCCTCTTGAATTTCTTAACAAGCTTATTAGCAACATGAATTGTTTGCTTATCATTAAAAGTAACCTTCGGGTAATGCAATAGCCAATATTCTCCCCTTTTTTCATGAAGATAAACAATTTGATATATAAGAATGAAATTACAAAGATAAGATACTAACTCCCCCTGCAATGATGTGTAGTGTTAGCAATGACTTTTTAAACTCCCCCCTACCTCAATGCTCGTTAGAGATAAGTAAACATAAAGTATGTATCATTCTGTATCAAAGATGTGAGTGTGCCATATATGTGAGTTCTGAGTCAACAACTAACCTAATACACACACACACACACACACACACACACACACACACACACACACACACATACACACACACACACACACCTCCCCCTTTTGACATTATCAAATAGGAGGGTGAGCAACAACAAATAGTTGTGAGAAAAGAAATAGTCATTTAAATCTCATGCTCACTAACAATCCCAAGATTGCCACGCAATTTAATGACAATGTCTAACGTGAGTTCCTCTGCTACTTGGTGTTCAGTAGGAATATATCATTGGTAGAAGAAGGGTCTGCAGCCAGACTATTTGGCCACGGTCAAATCAGTGGCCGATAGTGGGCTATCGGCTAAGAATTTCTCCATGGAAAGGTTTCCATGGCAGAATAAAAAAATTTCCCACGGGTTACTGGACACAGACATTTTTGTGGCCGGTAGTGGACTTTCGGCCATGGATTTATCCGTGGCCAATGAGTTCCAGCCATGGATTATTGGTGAAATTTTTTTTCTGTGGCCTTAAGGTTTTAGTCAGGGATATGTCCGTGGCTAATAATTTTAACGGCCACAGATATGTCTGTGGACAAAGAGTTCCAGCAATGGAATATAGGGAAAGAAATTGTCTGTGGCCTTAACTTTCTAGCCATGGATATTTTCATGGCCAATAAGATTAACGGACACAGATATGTTCGTGGCTAATAGTCCGTTGCCATCTAAAAAAATTTATCTAAATTGCGGGGAGCCCGCGTGAGCCCCCCCATGCGCTAAATTTTTAGCTCGATCGATCGGGGGGGGGGGGGGGGGGGGGGGGGGGGGGAGAGAGAGGGAGGGAGGGGGGGAGAGAGAGCTCTTATATGGCGTATGATACCCATTATTCTCATATATATATATATATATATATATATATATATATATATATATATATATATATATATATATATATATATATATATATCTATCTATATTATAAAACATGGATGTTATCATGGGTTATTGGATAAGAGTTTTTGGATAAGAGTTGAGAAATTGGTTATAAATGAGGGGGTTGTTAAGAGAAATGGGATAAGATAAGAGAAATTGGATAAGATATGAGAAATTGAAATTGGGAGAAGGAAACTTGAGTTTGGGGGGAACTATTTGATATGAGGTTTGAAAGTTTAAGTTTGAAACAAAATTTTTTAAGGGGAATTAAATTTTGGGATAAGAAAAGTGCTCTCTCTCTCTCCTCACTCTAAAAGACTTCAGCCCACATCGCAGTTCTCCCATCGTCTCTCTCACACACTCTTTCTTCATTCCCGTCTCCCACCAAAAAACTCAGCTATCTCCGTTCTTAAAAATCAGAACAGCGCCACGACTTGATTTCTTCGACGATGATGCAGCGCCACGACAGGATGCTTCGACGATGATGCAGCGCCACGACAGGATGCTTCAACCCCTTTGCGTTAATCGAAACTCTAGATCTATAATGCAGCGCCAATCCCTTTGCGTTAATGGTATAAATCGAAACTCTAGATCTATAAAAGATTAGATCCATAACATTATTTGTTTTCCTCAACTTGATTCTTGATTTCGATCATTTCTAGGGTTTCAATTTCAATTTCATCTGCTCTGATCATTTCTAGGGTTTCTAATTTCAACTGCTCATGTGACTAACCGAGAATTTGTTTAATTTCTAATTTGCTCTGTAATTTGTTAATTTTGATTTTTTATTTAGAATTTTATTTGGTGCTGAGGATGGGCTCACCTGCAGGTCATTATATAAGATTGGTTTCTGTGTTATATGAGCAGTTCAGTAGACAAAAGCTCCAATTCATATAATAATTGCAATACTCAACTTTGTTAGCATCTTATTGTGATCATGATTATATAAAATTTGCTTCTTTACACTAATCCCTACCTGATTGATGGTTGGAGAAATTGATCGCGGCAGCAATGAGTCCATTCAATATTCAGGCATCTGACATAAGCGATCCCCTTGCAGTAGTGGAGTATATTGATGAAATCTACAAAATGTTCGTTTAAACTTTTCGATATTTTTCCAACCATGTCTGGAGCTGGAGGCACATGTCTGGAGCTGCAGCTTTAGTTAGAAAGGTATGATCTCCATTATTGTTCTTTAAATTTTCCCTCCTTGCATTTTAATTTTTTTTCCTTTACTTCCCTATTTCATTTGGCTATCGTAGCAATGTCGAAGAAATTTATTCTTGAGTACGATGGCACATCGAAGGGAAACCATGGGAGAGGAGCAGCAGAGACTATGGTAAATAATCAATAGTTCACACTCTATTCAAAATCTCAGTTTTTGATTTTTTTAAGGGTTTTCTATTTGTGAATGAAATTTCTGATTTTTTTTCCTTTTGTGGTGTTTTAAAGATTGCTGGATTTCGAGATGGGTTGGGGCTACAAAAGAAATGACAGAATGGTGAGTATTTATTAATATTTATCAAGTTGGCATGTTATCAATTTGGCATGTGAAAGAAATGACAGAATGGTGAGTATTTATCAATATTTATCAAGTTGGCATGTTATCAATTTGGCAATTTTTTAAATTGGCGTAGTAATTTTCAAATTAATGCCTAGAACTTTCCTTCACAAATTAATGCCTAGAACTTGAATTTATCCCAAATTAATGCACAGAACTCCCAAATCTGCCCAGAATTTATGTAGTAGTTCATATTGATACTTCCAAATAATGCCCAAAACTCCCAATTAAGAACCATATCAATAAGAGACCCATGAAACTCCATGAGGCGTGATGACACACATCTCAAAAAATTACAGCTCTCTTGATTTCTTTTCAATCCAATCAAAAATTTGAATTTTATTTCATTTAGGGGTTAGATTCTAGGAATTCCATGTCAAGCCCTATCATGGCTGCCTAACTTATAAGTTTATATATCAGTTTCTACTAAATACATTTGAAGAGCTAAGAGTGACATCCAAAACTCATCTTCAATGAGGGTAAAGTTGCTTTGAAGTACTCTGTTTTTTTTGAAGTCCACCCATCAAGCCAGTTTATTTATTTTTTTGAAGAACCCAGTTATCTTCATTAAGTGTACTGTTGCTGTGTTATTTTATGTATTGCCATCATTTTCAATTTTTTTGATTGCTCAATCGGTAGGATTAAACTCAGTTTGTAATTCCAAATCTCCAAATCTTGCAGGATTAAACCTTTACCGAATCTATCAGAAGTGCAGCCATCAAGCCCCTTTTTAACGTGCAAACCTTCTTCATTAGGCAATTTATTTACTTTCTGCCATATTATATGCATTTAGTTATATGCCATATTTGTTATCAACTGTCTTTGCATATAATATGGCAGATTATCTACTGTCTTTGCATATTATATGGCAGATATCTGTTATCGGTAGTATCAATTGATATGCATTTAGTTATATGCATTTAGTTATATGGAATGATATTGCCATATGATATGCATTTAGTTATATCAATTGATATCCATTTAGTTATATGGAATGATATTTCCATTTGATACTGCCATACAATTACTGCCATATAATGATACTGCCATACAATGATATTGCCATATGATACTGCCATATAATATCTTTTTATTTGCAGGTTATTAAATCAATCAGAGATAGAAGGAGCCATTTAATCAATCAAACTTGCCTAAAAGATTCAAAGAAATCAGACCCATCCAATTAGGTGTCACCAAAAAAATCAGAATTTCCATGTGTGGGATTAGAGAAAAGTGATACCGTATGATTTGTGTATTTGTGAATACATAGATATCCTTGATGACAATTAGGAAATAATTTAATGTGATAGATCCTATGTTTATAGATAGGCACATTATTCATTTATCTATCTTCCCAAGACTATATGCATATGTTATAATGAACATGAAGAGATTAGAGTAAGGATTTTGTGGAAACCTGCTTATTTCTGTTTCATGATGCATAATATATGCTAAAAGAAATGACAGAACAATGAGTATTTAACAATATTTATCAAGTTGGCATGTTATCAATTTGGCATGTGCTAGCATAGGTTGGCAGTGGGCTGGCATGTTCTGGCATTTGACAATTTTTTGAATTGGCATAGTAATTTTCAAATAATGCCCAAAATTTTCCTTCACTTCCTTTCATAAATTAATGACCAGAACTTGAATTTATCCCTAATTAATGCCCAGAACTCCCAAATCTGCCCATAATTGGTGTAGTAGTACCTATTGATACTTCGAAATAATACATTTGTTATCAACTATCTTTGCATATAATATGGCAGATTATCTACTGTCTTTGCATATTATATGGCAGATATCTGTTATCGGCAGTATCAATTGATATGCATTTAGTTATATGCATTTAGTTATATGAAATGATATTGCCATATGATATGCATTTAGTTATATCAATTGATATCCATTTAATTATATGGAATGATATTTCCATTTGATATTGCCATACAATTACTGCCATATAATGATACTGCCATACAATGATATTGCCATATGATATTGCCATATAATATCTTTTTATTTGCAGGTTATTAAATCAATCAGAGATAGAAGGAGCCATTTGATCAATCAAACATGCCTAAAAGAGTCAAAGAAATCAGACCCATCCAATTAGGTGTCACCAAAAAAATCAGAATTTTCATGTGTGGGATTAGAGAGAAGTGATACTGTATGATTTGTGTATTTGTGAATACATAGATATCCTTGATGACAATTAGGAAATAATTTAATGTGACAGATCCTATCTTTGTAGATAGGCACATTATTAATTTATCTATCTTCCCAAGACTATATGCATATGTTATAATGAACATGAAGAGATTAGAGTAAGGATTTTATGGAAACCTGCTTATTTCTTTTTCATGATGCATAATATATGCTAAAAGAAATGACAGAACGGTGAGTATTTATCAATATTTATCAAGTTGGCATGTTATCAATTTGGCATGTGCTAGCATAGGTTGGCAGTGGGCTGGCATGTTCTGGCATTTGACAATTTTTTTAATTGGCAAAGTAATTTTCAAATTAATGCCCAAAACTTTCCTTCACTTCCCTTCACAAATTAATGCCCAGAAGTTGAATTTATCCCTAATTAATGCCCAGAACTCCCAAATCTGCCCAGAATTGGTGTAGTAGTACCTATTGATACTTCCAAATAATGCCCAAAACTCCCAATTAAGAACCCCCAATTGGTGTAGTAGTATCAATTGAGGAAAAGGTTGCTAACTCTAAAAAAGTTGAGGAAGCTTGAATAAAGAATTATTGTTGTGAATGGGTATTTACTGGGTTGATGAGTTATTGGGCCAACCTTAGTGGTTGGGCCCATACCCACTTGTATTCTCCCCTTTGGCTATAAATATAGACTTGAGGGCTCTCCCCTCAGTAGTTGATTCATAACACGTTATCAGCACGAGTCTCTAAAAATATTTTTTCCAACAAATTTTTCCGTTCGTTGCGAAGGCGAAGGCGAAGGCGAGACGGGAGATCCACGAGCGCGGTGCAAGGCTTCCTCCATCAAGGGTCGTCATCCGCGTAGGGCTTCGGGCAACCGTCGCTATATCCGGAGGACGGATATAGAGGTAAAAACTCTAAAAACAAAGTTTTTAATCATACGTATGATTACCCCTCCCCTAGATCTCACAAGATCGTCATGGGGATTCATCGTCGCCTTGAAAACGACGGATTTTTCATCCCAAAACTCAATTTTTAGGGTCAAAACCCTAATTTTTAAAACCTCTGGCGGATAGCCGTCACCGGAAACCCCCCCACCTCGCCGGAACCCCCCAACCGTTCTCCCCGCAAGGGGGGCAGCCCCCGCCGCTCCCCCCCTACAGGGGGGGGCGGCGGCCCGCCGCCGGCCGCCCCCTTGCACGGGGGCGGCCCCCGCCGCGCCCCCTGCAGGGGGCGGCGGCCCCTGCCGTCGCGCCCCCCTGCAGGGGGGGCGGCGGCCCCCGCCGTCGCGCCCCCCTGCAGGGGGGGCGGCGGCCCCGCCGCGGCCCCCCTGAAGGGGGGGCGGCGGCCCCCGCCAACGATCCCCCCTTCAGGGGGGGCGGCGGCGGCGCCCTCCCCCCCAACCCTAAGACAGCAGCAGAAAGAAAAAAAAAACATTTCCAGCCCTGTGGGCCTGAAGCCCACAGCAGATCTGTGGGCTTCAGGCCCACAGAATTAAAAAAAAAAAGATAAAATCCTGTGGGCCTGTAGCCCACAGGCAGCCTGTGGGCTTCAGGCCCACAGGCCAATTTTTCTCCTAAAAAAAGAAGAAGAAAAAAAAAAGAAAGAAAGAAAGATCTGTGGGCCTGAAGCCCACAGCAGATCTATTCCTCTTCCCAAGAAAGAAAGAAAGAAAGGAAGAAAGAAAGGAAGCTCACTATTCCTCTTCCTTCAAAAAAAGAAGAGGGATAATAAAAGAGAAGAAAGACCACAGAAGGGGGGGTCAACAGAAAAAATGCCAAGGGCCATGTACAGCAGCAGCGAAATAATGAAAGTAAGCGGAAGTTCACGAGGCACAGAAATAACAAAAATAGAAATGATATACCCCCACCCAAGAGGGAATGGGAAGACCAGTGCCAAAATTGTGGCATAAAAGGCCACTGGTCCAGAATGTGCCGAACTCCGCATCATCTCCAGGATTTGTATAAAAGAGAACAAGAAAAATAAAGCTGAAACAAACCTGATGACATCTGATGCTCCAGTTAAGTTTTTCAGCTGATGACTTCGAAAATAATGACATGCTTGACTAGCCTTTACTTTTATCTTGCAAAATTGTTTAGAACATCTCACGTTATGAGAGCTTTTGTATTACGCAATCTGTTTTGATTGAAAAATTTTAGTAGACAATATATGAATATGTCTATCTGAATATGCATGTGCCTTTCATCTTTTGAAACTGCTCTCATAAATAATTAGTAGACAATAAACACGTACGATCTCTTTCAATACAGAGCCCAATATCAGGGCTATATTGAAGATCCAGGGAATGCAACACAGTTGCCCCCAAACGACACAAAAATAATGGATGCACTAATCCCTCCGAATTCCAAAAAGAAACTTTCTAAGTTTCAAGGACATCCGTTTCAACGGATCCCACTTGGAAACAGCAAATGTAAATGAAAAATTACCGTATGCAACGTCTCAAGAAAAAGGAGTAAAATCCACACTTGAACGTTTTGAGAGCCTTATAGGCCTCTACCATACGAAGATTCGGAGAAAGGAAGCAGAATTAAACGGAGCACCTGAAGTGCCCTACATCAGCCGAGTTTTTACTCTGGCATGATGGACTTGGCCACCCTGGATTTATGATGATGCATTGCATCTTATCCTATGGGTATGACTTGAAGAACCAGAAGATTCTTCAGAAGGGAAAACATCCCTCGCATCCCTTACTATAAGGGAAAACTAATTGCAAGGCCATCTCCACAATAAGTTGAAATAGAATCTCCACGCTTCCTCAAAAAGAATACAAGAAGATAGATGTGGATAAAATCCACCACCCCTAGTGGGCTATTACAGTACTTCACTGTACTGATAAATGCATCCTCAGAATATTCGTACGTGTGTCTACTACAAACCCGCAACTTAGCTTTTCCAAAGCTATTGGCACAAAAATAAAAATGTTGCGAGTACATTTCCCAGACAATAAAATATTGTAAATAAGTCTGGTTAATGTTTGGGAAATATACCTCCCAGTCTTTTCAAGAGTACTGCCAATCAACGGGAATTGAAAATGAACATATAAGTGCCGCATGTTCATACCCAAAATGGGTCGGCAGAGTCACTGAAAAGTAGACTCCAATGGACTGAACGTCCATTAAATCCCGATTACCTATGGATGCATGGGGACATGCAAACTCTGCATGCTGCATCGTAAATGAAAATAAGACCCTCTGAAGGTCAGAGTCTCCAATGCAATTCGCATATGGAATGCCACCGAACATTTCTCATCTGAGAACCTTCGGTCGCGCAGTCTTAAATCCCCATTGCACCACCAAAGAGGACCAAAAATGGTACTCAACGTCGCCTAGGTATCCATGCAGGGTTTGACTCACCCTCACTTATACTATACCTAGAACCCCAAACGGGGGACGTAATTAAGGCACACCTTGAAGACTGTGATCTCGATGAGACGAGTTTCCCAAAAATAGGCCCCAGATACTGGAAAATCTGGCGCGAAGAAAATTATAACGTGGGATACAAACAGCTTGACCCACTGTGATCCGGTAACAATACAATGTGTATATGAGATCCAGAACATCTCCCACATACAGAACACTGTTCACTAATTACCGAAATCATTTATTGACAACCAGAAGATTGTCAGATCACACATCCCTGCTGCAAAAACTCCAGCTAGGATTGACATCCCCGAGAATGGATGCAATCCACCAGCAACAGAAGTGGCTGATCCTCAACAGAAAAGAGGCAGACCACCAGGCTCCAAGGACAGAAACTCCTGGAGACCTTAAGACAATACTACCACAGGACAATGAGCTCCTGTCCACACCATCACCCTTCCCGGAATCCACTGCAGAGGAATTGCCGGGAAAAAGTGAAATTAAGTAAATGTTGTACGTACTGGGGAGGTGTTGGACAGATAGAACATAAATTGTCGACAATGAATTCACGTATTATATTGCCATATACATCGCAATGGCGATGATGTTTGTAAATTATCGTTCCACACTCCGTTGCTAGAAGGCAAACGTAGAGATTGGCCAAAATGTGGAACGTGGCAATAGAAGATGAGCTGGACTCACTTATGAAACGTGAAATGTTCGGACCTGAAGTCCAGACACCAAAAGGTGTCAAACCTGTGGATAAAACAAAGTATTGCAAACATAAGAAAAATAAATACAAAATCGTATGCTATACGGTACAACCTATAGCCCAAGGAAAATTTCGCTGAAACTAGGGATCGAACAAATTCAAATGAGCATGTCTCATAAATGATGCATCAGTCTCCCTAAGCGAATACCTTACGATTTGGCGAAGGAAAATTTTGGATATGCTGTTATTGGATGTTGTGACGGCATACCTTCGTGGATATCTTGTAAAGATAATTTCCACATTTCCTTAAAATGCCTGAATAGACTTCGGGACGTCTATTCAAATGAAGAAATATAAGTATAACAAATAAATGTACAACCAAGAGAATCACTTGAGAAATCAACGATTCCTACTGAAGGTTGTCTTTGCATCTATGCAAAGAACAGGATTATAGATCTTAGTTGTAGACAACTAACATCTCATCGGATCTCCTGAAGAGAAAACCGACATAAATGTACTAGCCTGACTTTTAAACATGAAATAAAAAAAGACCTAGGCAAATATAAAGTCATGGCTCATAGAATCCTGTTACAAGCGCCCAGAAGTGCGTTGGAGATATTACAGGACCATTGTCATCCAAAGTACACCTACGATGGTACACTTACTGGATGAACAAAAGGAACCCTTCCGATCGCTGGAAGAGGGGGAGGATATAACTGGTCCTAAAGTCCCTTATCTTAGTGCAATCATGCACTCCTGGCTAACTGCATGTGTCCCGGTATAACAATTGCAGTAAACTCATTAGCCAGAGATAGTTGGCACCTAAAAAGGGCCATTAGACCTGAGTTAAGCCTTCTGCGCTTACTCCAAGGGTCGAAATATTCGGACTTACAAAATGTAGTAGCATCCTCCAATGTTTATGCAAATGCAGGTTTCAGGTCCAGTCCCTATGCTGAGAAATCACAGAACGGGTACCCACAGTGGGATGGCCATCCCCTGCAGATCTGCAAAGCAACTTATGAAGGCAACATCATCCTATCATTCCGAGATCCTCACCATTCCAGAATCACACCAATGGTGCATTTAAGGGCGCCTAGTGGTACATCACATCCCAGTGACGACTGGGATAGAGGCTGGTTCTGTGGA
Organism: Scilla litardierei; assembly: GCA_030789695.1. Lineage (NCBI taxonomy): Eukaryota > Viridiplantae > Streptophyta > Magnoliopsida > Asparagales > Asparagaceae > Scilla > Scilla litardierei. The sequence goes on along the minus strand of CM061131.1, from coordinate 115,423,935 downwards.
GCTAACCATATAGTCTGAAGACCACATCAGAGGCGACAAAACTTAGCAACCTCCTCAGAGTCCCTGGATTCAGCAGCTGCTTGATGGTGACAAAATTTGTAATTTGTGTACATTTTCGGAATATTGTAAATAGGAGTGATGAGATAAGCCTAAGAGATCTGAAAGCCTAAGAGCTTTTACAGATCAGGGGGAGTTGAGGGTATTTGTACTCTTTTCCCTTAGCTATGGTTTTTCCCACTGGGTTTTCCATAGCCAAAGGTTTTAACGAGGCAAATCAAATCAACTCTGGATCTCGAAGTATCCACCCCTCTGTGACGCTCAGAATCCAGAAGTATTCATGAGCAGAGTCACTTGTACAAATCAGGGGGAGTTAAAGAGCGTTTGCACTCTTTTTCCTTAACTATGGTTTTTCCCACTGGGTTTTCCATAGCCAAAGGTTTTAACAAGGCAAATCTCACCAACTCAGGATCCTGAAGTATCCACCCCATGTGAGACCCATACAGGCTCAGAATCCTGAAGTATTCATGAGCGGGGTCCACAACCATGGCTGGATAAGGGGGAGTGTTGTGAATGGGTATTTACTGGGTTGATGAGTTATTGGGCCAACCTAAGTGGTTGGGCCCATACCCACTTGTATTCTCCCCTTTGGCTATAAATATAGACTTGAGGGCTCTCCCCTCAGTAGTTGATTCATAACAATTATTTATTTATTTCATTATAAAGAATTGTATGGTTGATGGTAATTGTAGTTCCTTTTAGGTCCTCAATGATTTTGTAATTGTCTTACAAGAATATGGTTCGCATAGCACTCCTGTTTAACATTAGCCATAGAGCCCAGTACTAACATACTTTTGTATTATATTCAGCCATTAATGAAATTTAACTCAGCTGGTAAACTTTGTAGTTTATGTAACTAATACTGAAATGGATATCCTTAAACTTTATTTCAACACTTAAAAAGTCATAACCATCATCTACATCTTTCCCATTTGAAACTGGGTCAGACCACATCTTTGAAGAGAAAGATCAAAAGAGTGGATCAAGTATTTGAAGAGAAACTGTATAAATCAAAAAAGAAATTGTATGAGAATTATTAGGAGTGGTATATTTTTTTTAGCAAAAATGATTCTTAGCAAAAATGATTTTGAACTCAAACCTTTTATCCAAGCCAAATCATATTTGAGAATTTAAATTGTGACAGTTTGGACTTACATTATCCATGTTATGTTTTTAGGTTCATCTACACAGTGTCAGTTGAAGTCACTACAACAATTGCACAAGATCTTATTAAAGCTGCAGATCAGTACCTCCTAGAAGGTCTGAAGCGTTTATGTGAATATGCAATTGCTCAGGTGGGTGAACGTCCTTTTTTTAATTATGGGATAGGATTGAATTTAAATGTCTGTTCCTAAAATTGTGTCTTTTTATTTCTTTTTAGGATGTCAACTTGGTAAACATCTCCAGCATGTACGAATTATTTATACAACTAGATAGAGTTATTTATACAACTCATGAAATCTTGGGTCAAGTGGATAAACTCTGAAGTGACTATAGTTTTGCAAGTTCCTGTTTGTGAGGAATTCTTAGGATACTGTGATATGCATTTTAATATGGTGAAAATCTTTGAGATATTGTCGTCCGTATCTTTATTACGTGATTATATTCAATGTATCGATGACGGATGATGAGCCGATTGATTTTAGGTTTCACCAAGTAGTGAACTAACTATGGCAACTGATGCATACAAAACCAGACTTTTAATTTTAGTAGATTGAACCTGTGATGCACTTCATGGAGATTTGTGTAAATTAATTTGTTTAGCTCAGTATTCTTGGAGCAATTAAATTTCCACATATCTTTATTAGATGAAATGTTCCCTGTGTATCATCTGACCAATGTTTCAGTACATGTTCTCAGAGTTGGAAGACCATGAAGAAGCCAGCAGTCAAGTTCTATTTATTCCTATGTAAATTTCTTCTTAGAGCTGCACATATTGCAATTGCTCTCCAAAGGGAACATTGGAACTATCAAAAAGAATTCCTTAAGGGCCTTCAAAACTACGGGGATATCGCCGAGCTAAGAAGCCCTGTTGAGGCCTTTACTTCACAGTTTGCCACGCCATGATCCGAGCTATGATTGCCTCAGAAGATAGAAATTCCTTAATCATGTTTTTCAGATACTTATTCAGTTTGCGTATTTCCATTACTGGAAAACTGTGGGTGTGGAAGAAGATATGTTTTGTGATTGCAACCGACAGAATTTGAAATAAGCTTAACCAGGTGACATGATATCTTAATTTATTCATTTTTATGCTAAAATTTTTATTGTTATTCAAAAGAATGATCAGACATGCATGCATATATACATACTAATCTTTCCCCCCAAATGTTAGCAATTATCCAAAACCCAAATACAAAAAGGTTATCTTCATTTGTTTCCTGGATATTCAAATGTCATTAATGGCTAAAATAATATTCAAAGATAAATGAATTCTTTATGTTATATTTTTTTGAAAATACTTTTGTTACGAGGTGGAACTCGCGTACAATGAATTTGTATTATGGGAACCAATGGCACTGTGGTTATATGGAAATGAGGGGCTAGGTAGGCTGTTTTACAAGTGATTAGTGAGGTGAAGAAGTCGGGTCCGTCGCCGGTGATGCCCCCGGGGTCAAATCTCGCCGGAAGTAGCCTGGGAAGGTTGGACGGCAGGGGACTGAAGCTGACTCCGGTCCAGGGGCGAGCTCTCCTGCAGCACGAGCAACTCGTCAGAAGGGCTGGGTTGGGGTTCAACCCTTAGCCCCTCCGATGCCTAAGTCAGTGATATGGCTTAAAAAGGGGGGGGGGGGGCTAGACACGCCGGTCGGACTCTCTGTGTGTCCGCCGCCCGTGACGAGCTTTAGATGGGAGAGCAAAGATATGGAAGACCTTCGCCCTCATGTGTGAATAATAGAAGATGAGAGAATTTTCCCCCCCTTCCCCTCCGTAAGAGGAATGGGGGTATTTATACCTGACGGGTGATGACTAGGCGTGCTGAGCTGGCGCGTGTGACGGCGGAAACTTTGGATAGGGGCCTCGGGGACTGGATGTCCTGATCCGCTTTTGTCAGGCGGCGCAACGGCCAAAGGGCGCTTTTGTCGGGGTGTCAGGGCCGAAAGCACCCGCTGTCAGGCGGTTCAGCCGCCAGGGGGTTCTTTGTCAGACGGTCGGGTGACGTATGTGTCGGTCGTGTCCTTATCCTTGGCCGTTTGTCGCTAGCGACGAGCTAAAGGCCGGGCGGTGTCACCCTAGGCGTCGTGGTTCGCGGGAGTCGGGCGGGCCGTCCCGATTGGCCTTGGGGCACGGCCCGCTGGTGCGGAGGGATACGTCCACGCCGGTCAGCAGGCCTGGCCTAGCTGCCCCAGCGTCACCGAGCGCGCTACCTCGGCGGGTCGGGCGGCTGCGGTTGTTCGCCTCGGCCGGTCGCGGCTGTTCGCCTCGCCCGGTTCGGGGAACGCTGCCAGGCGCGCCTGTCTCCATGATGCCCCGGATTTTCGGGGCGGCGGCCCCTTTGTGACAGGGCAAGTTAGTGGGATTTGTTAGCGGATCCGGGCGGGTGTCGGGCTACTACGATCTTTAGGTCGTAACAACTTTTAAGAAGTTATGTATACCACTCTCTAGGGTATAAGGAATACTGGAGAATATTTAAGAAGATTGCGGAAGGAAAGCATGAAATGAATTTTGAAGTAGGGTCTATTGTAGATAATATTGTTGTATTTTCGACTGACTTCATTTAAATTGTTGTGAATGTACTAAATCATTCAATGTTGTGCTCATCTAGGACATGTCAGTTGGCTGGTTGTAAAATTTTGTTGTCTTAAGCTAATTACCATTTGTTCTTTAATTTTCAGGATTCTCTTCTTCCACTAGAGGGAATTATTGGTGTTGTTACTGGAACCATTGAGTTCCAAGCTAATTAAATTATGGACTGATCAAAATTTGCATTTTTTCATCCTCTTATGGGGTTCGATTTGATCTGTTATGCTCCACTACGAGCTCACTGTCAATCAGGGAAACTTATTGTTGGAGCCAGGAAGCAGGATGTCTTCCAAAAGAGAGAGGATCTTTCATTAGTTAAGAAGGTATCACTTTTTGTGCAGGTATTATGTAGGCATGAAATTGCTTCGGTAGCCGCATAGTTCATAACTTTTAATTTACCTTTTTCTGCAGGTATATTATGTAGCCAGAAGCTCCACAAATCAATTCTAGCCTCTTCGTTTCTGTTTCAGACAGTTCTCAGGTGCATGTCTTCTCTCAAAATTTAAATGAATTGCAATTCATTTTAGGTTTTCCCCAATGTTAAATGAATTGCAATTCATTTTCAATTGCATGTCTTCTCTCTAAAGATGAATTTCCCGAGAGAGAAAAAAACTTGGGCAACATAGAAATATGTGACCACCTCAAAACTTATGTAGCAATATTGAACATTCAACAATTATCAATAATCAAGAAGGTGACGTATCAATGTCTTCAAAAGATCATTATTATCAAAATTTTCATTTTAAATCCTCTCATGGGTTTCGGTTCGATCTATTAAGCTCCACATCGAGCTCACTCTTAAGGGGAATTGCTGTTGGAGCGAGGAAGCACTGTGTCCTCCAGAAGAGAAAGAGGATCTTTTATTAATCAATAAGGTGATGTATCACTTTTAATCCACGATCTTGAGACATGAAGAGTGTTTCGAAGATTTTAAATTTTAAAATTTTCTTCTTATTATTAGTGGGAAAAAAGTGGTTGTTATGAGAGGAGGAGAAATTGCATGCCTGAATGGTGGAACGAGCTTAGGACCATTTATTTTGGACATAAGCTTGACAAATGAATGACCTAGAACTTTCAGCTGCGAGTAATAAAAATCATCTCAAAATATGGTAATAATTCATTAAATTGAATTATATGTAACTGAATATGTAACTAAATGTGTAATTGAATTTGATTAATGACATTAATGGCTGGTTTCATTTTCTAATTGCTGTGCAAAACACATCTTTGATTTTGTTATTTTCTCACAGTATAAGTTCTTGGTTTATTATAGCAGTTAATAAAAAACATGCTTTTAATTGGTGACTTTTCCTAGAATTGACGGCTCTTCAAATCTATGGTTGAAATTTTCTATCAGATATGGTAACTAATGTAAACCGAGTGAAATCTTAATAGAACCATTAGGACAATGGAAATGATGACAAGATTGCCATGGGTGTGCAGTCATCTTTTAGTCCAACTAAAAGTTATGTGCTGCAAAGTAACTAAGTTTGAAACTAACATTGGTTACTTACAACATTAAAAGACTGGAAGATGTCTGTATATCTTTGTTTATAAATATGTTCACATCCATCATGAAATTCCCTGAAGAAAGTGAGATCTTAGGAAGACAAAAGGAATAAGTGGTGTGAAAAAAATGCACAAGGCTCAAATCAAGAGGAGACTACAGTTATGATACTATTTACGCAATGTAAACCACCAATATGAAGTTGGAAACTAGGACTAGAATGGATATGCAAACATAAAAATATTCGAGCACCTGGAATTTTTCACGGAACTCTTAAGAAGTTATTAGCATTTTACCAATATCTCATGGTAACTGCCATTACCATTTATCACCCAGTCATTTGACAATCTAAACATTGTTGTGGCCAAGCGGTAACCCATAATGATTAGGCAAAGAGAGGAAATGTCTTTCAGTTTGCAATGCTCCTATTGACACATGACATAATGTAACTGATCTTTTTAATTCTTTTTATATATCCAGGTCTGTTCGTCTATGATTTGTTGGATTTTGGAGGAGGTTTGGTGAAGAAATTGAGTTGTAAGGACCCTTTGATGTAATGGTGTTAGGGAATTGTCTTTAGGGTTGTTTTATGCAAGATACCCACTCATAGCCTCAAACATATCAAAATATGCTATTTTGGTTTAGAATAAAGATACGAATGTCATGATTTTAGGGTTTTGGAGAGAATTTAATTATCAAATTTTGTTGCAAAACAATATTTCAATTTGGTGAAGGGTTGTTGAAGGGGAAATATTGATGAAGAGTATTTTGTGTTCAATTTCAGATCTGCAGATACCAATTAAAGAAGAAAATAAGGATAATAGCAGGAAGAGGACAAGACATTAGGGTTTAAGTGCGGAAAAAATAAATTAAAAGAAAAAATAGAAATGGAAATGAACTGGTCAAATTAATGCTAGCATGTGACTTTGTGTACACTCCCACCATACTAGAGCCCCAACGTATTAGTATCAGAAATCTCTCAAGTATGCCCCTTGCATGTTTCCCACATCTTGCAACTACTCTCTTCATGGAGGAAGCAAGCATAAAAACTCAAAACCTTTCAGAAGCTCAAACTGACAAGTGATTAGTTGGACAAAAAACTAAATCAGGTTAGAATATGCAATTGCATTCTCATACATTAATTTTGTTGAACAACGTGGCAACAGTGCATATCAGATGCTACGATGTAATTAAAGTTGCAATTCATTTTAAGTTTATTTGTTTGATGAAATTCTGACCTGTTTAATTTTAAAATTTGTCAGTAAAATATTATTTCATTTCTTAAAGCTTTTTAATCTATGGCAGTTCTTGGATTTAGATGCTAGCGCAATCTTATGATACAAAGATTCAATCTTGCAGACTGAAGCTGAACTTTGCATCACTCATGCCATAGCTTGCTTTAATCACAGAGGTGAGTGTATAAATCTGTTGTTTTGCTATTTTTTTCATATGCCACAGCTTAGTTTGCATCACTCATGCCATAGCTTGCCCTTATTCAATCAATAAACTCAGGATATGCCTTTTTTGTGACAGGATTTTGCTAATAAAAAAGTTATCCTGAATTTATATCCCGGCATTAGCATATGGCTTTTTATATGCTGACATGGTTGATAAAAAGCCATATCCTGATGTAGATGTGGTTGTTTGGTTTGTAGATTTCTCTGTCATGGGGGTATTTTTAGGAGGGATTAGCTTTCATGTGTCCTGTAATTTAGGATTATTGTGTTGGGTAATAAAATTTAAAGTTTTATCTGAGTTTGGTTGTTAAATAATGGATTAGGAATTTTGGTCATTATTATGCATAAGTATTTAGATTAATCTAAAAGGCTAGACACTCTTTAAGAAAGTGTAAAGTGGGTTTTGTTTGGTTGATAAGTTTTGGCCCAAGGTACTAGGTTCATGGTTGGATTGTATGTGAATATATATTAGAAATTATGGCTTATTATAGGTTGCTTTGGATTTATTTTGGTTAAAATGTGTTTTTACTCATCAGAGATGGTATCAACTTGAAGTCTCGGAGCTTTATTAGGAATATGACTTTTAGTGGTGGTTAAGGGGAACTAAGGTGGTTAAGGTCTTTTATTTAAGTAATGACTTTTTTGGGCAGTATCTTTAAACTTCGTGTATATACTTTTATTTATAATGAAGATTGACTTGGGTATTGGAGGAGTGTAGGTTGGCATGTGCGAGTAATCTTAGCGTGGGAAAATTTGATCTCATTTTGATTGATAGCTTTCAATCTCACACCCTTTTAGGTTGATCCCCATCCCCATTGAATTAGAGCATCCCCATTCAAATAGCACAAAGTACCGTTCGAACCACTCAGTTATCAGCTTGAACCAAAACTGAGCAGTTCATACCACACATTTAGTAATGTAATCTGTTCTTTATTATTTCTGATTTAAAATTGATATATTATCTTTTAATTACTATTGTACTTTATATAATTAGCGAGATTGATATTCCTAATTAATTTGGGTGTTTGAGTTGGTTGGCCTTTATAGTAACAATAGCTTTGGATGTATTGAAGGAAATTTGAAGATAACAGCTTGAAGGCAATTTGGCATGCATGCAATTTGAAAAATAGGTATTCATACTTATTGTAGACCAAGGTGGATGGGCATGTCATGCTCACCTCATGCAACCGTTACAGTCAACCTTCCCCCTTAAATGACACTGCAATGAAGAGCTGGGCAGATTAGCAGGGGATAAAAGGGCATTCTAACTGAACTACAACTAAACATTCTCCATATTATACATGATATGTTCATTTTAGATAAGCATGTCATGTCATCCAGATGATCAAAACATGTGAATTGAGGGGGAAAACAATTTGAAACCTAGCTTGAGCATGCAACACAGATGATAAACTTCACAAAGATGATAAAAAGAATTTCTTTTAGAGATTTCCCTAAATACTAAGCGCAGCTTACAGAATAAATGCGCCCATTTCAGCATTAACAAGGAAATGAACACGTATAGATTGTTACAATCCAGAATAAATGCCAGGTTGCTATTAACTTGAGCAAGTTATTTGTTATCATGTACATTGGATTGATAACAGCTGTGTGTTCATCTATCAAAGGCCAAACCATCACTGGATTCCAGGTGTTCAATCTTTTAGGCCATGTTTGTACAAGCCTTTACCCCTTCAGTAAAGAAAATGTAGCAGGTTCAAAAGTAACTGTTTCCTGACAGCAATGTTTTGGAAATATGCTTCAATAAATCAATGTAATAACTTCTACATGTAATAGCCTTTACCCCTGTTTGTTGCAGGTTCAAATATGTAATAGCTTCATGTATTTTAGGCCCTGTTTGTACAAGCATTTACCCCTTCTCATTGTTTCACATGTTCTTAAAGTTTGTTCCTATTTACTGCAAATGTGCAAATTTGAATCTTTTTCTACTGTTTCATGGTCGATCAAATCAGTTGCAGTTAGGATGTAGATGCGAATTCAACATTTTTTGGTTATTTGTTTGATCAAAATCATATCAAATCATTGGCAGTCAGGTATGTATCTAACATTTTTTCCATGAAGGTGATAGCTGGTGTACTTAAATTCCCAAATCTGTGAAAATGTTTTCTTCTTCAATAAGCCCAGACATTTTCATTTACTGAGATGCCATGTTTGATTCACCCTTTTCATACCCTTGATCTTAAAGTTTTTGTTACCAAACGGAACCAAAGTATCTGATTCGACGAAAATATTTCATTTTTCTGCAAAATTTCTTGCATAAAAATTCATTGGCTTCTCCTGACAGGTTGATATAAGCACAATGCTGGAAGAAGCTGTTCAATATGTGAAGTTCTTGCAGATGCAAATCAAGGTACAACATTACAAGATCCTTCACATGCACATGTTAGTTAATCAGCTTGACTATAGCAAAGAAATAGCTAATTTAATAAGTTTCAAAAAGTCTAGATTCAGTGACTCACACTCCTACATACAAGACTTCGTTCAATGTATTCTCTCAGGCATTGGACAATATCTTTATGAACATTGCGGTTACTTCAAAGCTTCAGTTTGATGAGTACATAATATTCTGATTAGTTTGACAGTTTAATATCAAGCCAACTTTGAAGAACATTGACTTAAAGCATTGAAGCCAATTATGCACCTCTGTCCTGATCTATATCTAGCTCAGGAAACCTAATTGTGCTTTAAAATGTGTGCAGCTGTTGAGTTCAGATAATTTGTGGATGTATGCACCGCTGGCTTATAATGGGATGGATATTGGCATGGATCTCAAGATTTCGAGGTTGCTTTCGTCACCATTCAGATGATTTTTGGTGGAAACACGATGGCGGTCGAAACAGATGTTGCTTCTGTCGCTGATGTCGCCATTTCCGAAGCCATCATCAACCAGGAGAGGTAATCATCTTCAGTTTATTTTAAGCTTTAAATTAATTTTTAAATAAAATAATCACTTTCAACCAGGAGAGGTAGGCATGACTTTTATGTGATACTAATAAAGTAATTAATCTAAACCCTTAGCCACGACTTTTATATGATACAAACAAAGTCAAAAGTTGTAATTTGTCGTGTAATGCTTGAAGGTTAATTATATATGTTTAATTTTCTTATATATGTTTGTTTATGTTGGTTCGGGGAGCTATTGCACACTAAAAAAAGACAATATGTAACATGAGAAATGCTGAATGATGTGTTGGGAGAGTCCTACATAAGTTGTGAATTTCAACTAGCTGATTGTTTTCAACACGTATTCTCTTCCCTTCCACTAGCTGATTGTTTTCAACTAGCTATCTCTTACTCAGCATTGCTGAAAGCTCTTCTTTTCACCATGGATGCTTACTTGGTGATGCAGGCTGATTGGGAAGGTGGTTACTTCCCTTTTACCCTTCACTTCAGCGAGTCAGAGAAAGAAGACAAAGGGAAATCAGCAGGCGGAGAAAGGAGACGCAGCAGCAGTAGCAGGGGCAATCTGATTGAACTGGAGCAGCAGCTGGGGCAATCTAGGGCAGCAGCTGGCAGTTGCGTATTTGGTCTTAGAAATGAGATTGTTGTTGACATACTAATTTGTAGTTGGTCTCAGAACTGAGATTGTTTAGGAAGTTTGTTTTGTTTAAAGCATGGGATTTAGGCTTAAATACATCTACTCAACTTGAGGATTTGGACTTAAATATATAACGCCTTGGAAACTTTTTCTATCAATGTTGTATGGTATACTTAAATGTTGTATGGTATGCTTAAATATATACAACCTTGGAAACTGTGTTCTATTATGATCTGTTTATATCTTTGGAGCATATTGTCAATGGGTTGCCATTTTATTCTTGCTCTATATATTGTAGTAGACTTATGATATTGCTTTAGGGGACCATTATGTGTACTTCTTTGATCTTCATCCTCACCTCATAATGCCCTTGAGGATTCATGCAATTTAGAATCTGTCTATTCATTAAGTAAATGCTACATATATGCAGGAGAACAACTGGGCCACTTGGTCAATGTTTAATATTTCTCTCACATTTTAGGACAGTGAGATGATGGACATGTTAGGATATCCATGGAATGGATCCTGTTTGTTTCAGCTGTTGTTAGAAATTTTCGCAAGTGGCAAGTCATTTTCCTGTGCATCCTACATCCTCCATAACAATGAAACTTTGTTGCCAGGTGAATGTACTTGCGTTCATCTATTCTTTCATACATGGAATGCAAGTATATTATCAGTGAAAAACTTGAGAGGCAAATCACATATTCACAGAGAAAACCAACAAAGGGTACACAATATCGCGCAGATCCTCATTCAAATCACATATATTCACATAGAACTGAATTCTAACAATTGCCAAAAACTTGAGAGTCAGCGAACATGATGATGCCGCCAAGAGATGCAAGCTTCTCATGTTTCCAACCTTACACGAGTCGCTCAGCAAATAGCTGTCATACTCTCCCTGGTAGCGATACGCTGCATTATCAACAAGAAATGATTAGCAAACATGGAAACATTCAGACACTTTGAGCATCAATATATTTTGATGCTATGCAAATTTTTTGTGGTTTGCGTTGAAATTTTTATGTGCAAGGAGTAAGGATGTAAATGGATTAGATGTAAATGGATTAGGTAGGACGCATATTGACATTTTTACTTTAATCAACTAAGTGTTGCCATGTTTTTTTCATTGGGATGCTAAATTTTTTACGACGAATTTTTTGTTTCGCGCCAAAGGCGCACTGTTTAATTTTTTACGCTAATTTATTGTTCCGCGCTGAAGACGCCCGTGTCAAATTTGTTGTTCTACGCAGAATTTTTTGTTCCACGACGAATGCGCCCGCACCGAATTTTTTGTTCTACGCCGAATTTGTCGAAGGCGCCCGTGCTGAATTTGTTGTTCTACGTCGAATTTGTCGTTCCACGCCGAATTTGTTGTTCTGCACCGAATTTGTTGTTCCGAGCCGAAGGCGCCCGTATTGCTAAATATTTTTATGCTATTTTGTTGTTCTTTTTAATTTTGGCTGTGGAAATAATTTTTGGGGGAACAAAGATTTCGTGGGGGAAAATCTGAAATGAACTGTGCCTGCGGGCACGGGTTATGACTAGTATATATATATATATGTTGACTAAGATCCATTCGGATGGATCACACATGCAGATCCATCCAAGTGGAATTTAAACATAGACAATGTAAATAGAAAATCCGACCGTTGGATGTGATCTAATATGTCTAAACTACCTCCAAATAAAATTTTAACTAATTTGGACATGGTTTGCCCGTGCATCAAGTGGTTGCAAAATTAGCCGATTTTATGACTATTCAAAAACATTGATTTTGCAACCACATGATTCATGGGCAAAACATGTCCAAATTAGTTGAAATTTTGTTTGGAGATAGTTTAGACGTGTTAGATCACATCCAAAAATCGGATTATCTATTTACATTGTCTAAGTTTAAATTCCACTTGGATGGATCTGCATGTGTGATCCATCCGAATGGATCCTAGTCTTTTTTTTGAAGAATATGCTTTGCATCTTTATTGAGTCATATGAAAAAATACAAGACGCTCACGGATGGAAGAAGGATGTGAGTAACATGGGACAAGGGCACATGCGCCATTATCACAACCGATATATGACACCTTCCGCTATCCGCAAGGTGCTGACCGGTACCCCGTTTACGGTATGGGCGCGGTGTCGTTTTACCGCAAGTGCACGGTTAGTGTAGGGTGCGGGTTTATCGAACCCAGGGAGGTGGATGGCTTGAATGGCTACTAGCCTCGCCTAGGTTATGTGCTAGCTACGTGGATGATATGGGTGGAAGTGTAGAAATAAAAGAAAGAAATGAAAAAGACACGAAATGAATCCCCGCTAACACGGGCAAGAGCACTCATGACACTTGGCATTTGACTTGACCCAGGGTGAGACATTGCCCCAAAAGGTGGTACCTAGCGTCCATGGTCCGATATTTCGGTCGGTGCCAAGTACGCTAGGCCTACCCGGTTCCGGACGGTGGGCATTCCCATGTCCATTAACACCTTCCGCAACTGGGAGCATTAAGGCCACAATGATAACTCCCAACACTTCGTCCAAGCCGTTCCCACGCGCAAGGACTCAATGTCTACACTAGGGACGTGAGCTATGGCTAGGGAGTCAACCACCAAGTTTATTCCCCCTTGGCCGGACGGTCAGAGGCGGTCTTTCTCCTGCAAATGACAATGAAACACCCCTGCGTAACCCTAATGGTCAAATAGGTCAAATGTGATTTCTAGCAATACATCGAAGCGGATCTTGACTGGACAAGCACCGGACCCCAACCCCCCAACACAACTAGTGTGTTGCCGTACGAATTGGACTCAGATTGCTAGAAATCCCCATTGACACATTTCATCGAACACATGCCATGCAATCAAGTCAAATGTAGTTTTCCAAGCATCAATCCTACCCTAACCCGTATTAGGGTTCATCAACACTACTCGATGGTGAAGAAAATGATTGAAAGCTATAATAATGACAAACAAACATTCCCAACAAGCAACAAAGAAAATAACACAATACAATAGAAAATGAGAGAAGAAAAATACTTATCTCCCTTTGAATCCAACGATCCAATACAAGATTTATTGAAAGATACAACCCTAAGCTAAACTATCCTAAACTCCCAGCAAAGGGGATGAAAAAGCCCTAAAAATTAGAGGAGATCCCCCCTACATTCGGCCATCATCGTGTATTAATAGCCCCCAAAGAAACCCAATTGGTTCGGGTCCAGAAAACCCAACAAAACTGTCAAAACAGGCGCACCCGATCGGGTGAAAGTTCACCCGATCGGGGTGGGATAAACAGAGACTACGAAACTGCAGAAAATGAGTTCACCCGGTCGGGTGGATAGCTCACCCGATCGGTTGAAATGAAATTCCAGACTGCAGCCAATTTCAGCACATAGCTGCGCTCAGAAAATTCCAGAAAAATCTAGAAAAATCGGATTTGGGCATGCGACCTATCGTTGGAAAGCTAACGACGATGCCGACGCTAGAAAAATAAGAGATCACCCAAAATTCTTCTGGAATGATAGCAGATCTTCAATGAATGAGCAGTGGTGCGCGAAAGGGGACGAAAAGGCCACCCGATTGGTTGAAATGTCAACCGATCGGGTGAGCAGCTTGTTGCTTCGGTCGTCGCCTTCGGGAGCTTCAACCGGGCGCAGAGGCAAGAGGGTGGCGTGACCGGGTCATCGTTCGGAGGAATTGACTACAGATGAACCGATCGGATGAAGGTCACCCGATCGGTTGGAATTCAGCTCCATTTTTCCGAGAACTTTGATGGACTCACCCGATCGCTGAACCGATCGGGTGAGATGCTCTTTACTCCAGCCTCAGTCCAGGTCGGATACACGTGCGTCAACCGATCGGGTGAGCTGGTCCACCCGATCGGTTGAGGGCTGAGAAATAGCAATCTTCATCGTTTGACCCCCTGGATCACGCGTGACTCCTCCGGTTGCTCCGAGGACTCATGATATCGCCGTTTTATGTCCCAAATGCTAGATATTCCTGCAAAATACCAAAAACACGGAAAAGTGAAAGAAAACAAGAAAACACGAGAAAACGAATATAAGACGGCGGTAAAATACGGAAAAACACAGAAGAAAATGTGCGCAAATATATGAAATATAAACGCACGTCAAAATCCCCCAAGCTGAACTCTTCCTCCTCCTCGAGGAAGACGAGTGAGAGTAGGAGCTCAGAGGGAGAAAATAGAGAGAAAGAGAGAAAAAGAGAACTCTATATCCTAGATCGCCCGTCAGGGCCAACAAAATCAAAAACGACACACCAAGCAAGCAAACGCCAAATCACATCACTAAACCAAGGAATACGAGTCCAGACAAGTGCCGTGGGCCCACGCGATGAAGCGCGAGTGAGTGCGGTCGTGTGCTAGTAGACGGTGTCATTATCTACGATGTGCGATAAAGCTCGATATACACAAATCCAGGAAATGACCCAAATATCGATTCGAATTGAATAAAGCGGTGAATATATAGTTCAAGCATGCATGAGAATAGAGAGAGAATTGTAACATATCATGCGCCAAGTACTCCACAGCTAGGGACTAGGAAATCACCACACTACAGCCTAGATAATAGCTAAAAAGTTCCTAAGCCAAGTGTTTTCGAAAACGATGGGGGTTGAGATGATGTGGAGTAGAACACTCGGTGTAAATTCTCGCCTTCCCTTTATTCTCGGTAGATAGAAAAAATATTCACACTGGACATTTTTGGGTTTTGGGTATTTGTATATTTTTTTGGATTTTTGGCTATACATATTTTTTTTCTTTTCTCTTTTCTTTCCTTTTTTGGGTTTTTCTTATCTCTCCTTTTTTTTGATTTTTGGATATTGAGATATATACATGTGTACTCTCCCAAGTGGGAGAACGGTACACGACGAGGGGATTTGCACCAAGTAAAATAAAAATGAAATCGGATTCTAAACACTTGGGCAAAGGAAACTATTCTCGCTAAATAGAGCATGGGCTAAATGGGTTATCCTAGTCCTTAATTGTGGAATCCCGACACATGCGAAATGAAGCGTACGATATATATAGCATGCAGAAGAAGCAGACAGTAGAAATAAGTACCGCATATTCATATCGAAACATGATAATCTAGGGGTCATTCCTGGACAGGTATATAAAGTAAAATCACAAAGTAGAAGCACATCACACGGCTAGGCACGACACACGACTCACAAAAAGCTAAGTGGACCCACGATGCATGAAATGCAAGAGGACTCGATATCCTAGGGTTAGTGAGTGTGATTATCTATGCCATGCTAGGTGTGTGTGATTTTGTGGCAATTCATCATAGGGTTCATCTCTAGGAGAAAGAGATAAAAAGAAGAAAAGAAAAAGAAAAAGAAAAACACGGAGAAAAACGACTTGAATAACGAAGAAAAAGAGACAAATGACGCACGAAGTGTGACTTCCCCAAGCTAAAACTTGCATTGTCCTCAATACAATAGTAGTGATTATGGGAGGGCAATGAAAATGGGTGGGAGCTACGCACTGACACAAAAAATGAAAAACACGAAAAAAACGTGAGCGAAACTAAAAAATAAAGAAAAAGAAACACTCAAATAAAATATATAAAACACGACAAAAGAACACCTAGACACAGACACACTACAACGACACGCGAAAACATGCACACAAAAGTCGATTCCCCCCCAAGCTGAACATGACAATGCTAGCAAAATGATATGATCAATGGGGATGCAGAAATATGCTAGGGGGAAAATCGGAAAATAAAGAAAGAAATCAAAATGCATGAGAGACTGTATGCTCATTCTCCTCGGAAGAGGATGCGGGGTGTGGGCGGTAGAAGTGATAGAAGGGCACGACATGAAGGGTTATTACGATGCAAAAGAAAATCCTAGATACGCTCCCCTCGCTAATGAGAGGAGACGAGATTATTCAAATCTAAACTAGAAAGCAGTAAATTTTTACACTACTGGATTAGGATACACCTGAGCATAGGCGGATCCAAGATCTAAAGTAGGGGCAGGTAGCTGCTCTAACTGCTCCTTCTGTGGCTCCGCCAGAAGTGCTGTACCACGTGTGCCAATGGACCCAAGCAATGCACCTCCAAGCATCCTTAGTAGGTGTCCACCTGTGACCTGCAGAGGACGAGGTGCATTAGTCCATGGCAAGAAATTATTTCCCAAAATAAATGTATCCCAGAGATAATCGTCAACATAAGATGGGAAAATAATAAACGGGTGACGAATACTCCCTGAGAATGGGTCGCTATCCTCTGTACTAGTGACGACCAAATCCTCGCTCTCCATGAGAAGTGGCTCTCCAGGTGGTGACACACCACAGCATACCTCAAGGGAGATAGATCCTGTGTCCTGCAGAGATATGGTGTGTCAAATATATATGAGTCTAAAGAAATAGGAAGTTAAAAGCGAGACTCAAAAGTGGAGTGAGAGTAAGTATGAAAATCTCCCTGAATAGGGGCAATATGCTCAAGTAGATGCTGAGCCGCAGAAGAAGTGGAGAGCGACGGTAAAGGTAGATGTGACTCGGGCTCCATAGAGTGGACCATCGTATCCAAGCCCTCATGCACGTCCTCCTCGATGATATGCTCATACTCCACCATCTGTCCGATGTCCTGAATGACATCCTCATGGTTGACCACCGACCAAGGAGGAAGCTGTGACAGAGATGGCTGTGGAGGTGGATGTGGAGCGGACCCCTTGTATGTGGTCATCGTGTCCTCGTCCTCATGCACATCCTCCTCGCCCTTATGCATAAGCTCTGTAAAATCCTCAGTCCTCTCATAAGACTCATGTGGGGTATCTAAATCAAGACAAGAAGTTTCTCCCACAGATCCTAGAGAAATCTCCCCATCCTCACTATCATCATCAAAAAATGCTTCGTCATCCAAGTGGTAGTGATGGAAAAATGGGGGATCGGAATGAGATGTGTCTATGGTGGCCGATGAGATGGTGGTCTCAACCATGAAAGTGGGTATATCCTCTCCTTCCTCCCCTCTCCTCTGTGTAGGCTCGGTGATTGGTACCATGAAGTTTTGTAATAATTGGCCTTGGTTAAACATGGCACTTTCAAGGAGAGACACGAGGTTTGATTCTTCTTGTGTTTGTGGAGGGGTATAAGGTTAAGGAAATGGATGGGAGGTGTTTGGGATAAGGTTGTGGAAAAATGTTTGGCCTTGGGGTAGGGGGAGGCTCTCAAGCGTAAATGGGCAATCATAATACATGTGCCCAACCATCCCACAAGTCTCACAAACCACAATTGAATAAGGATCATATCCTCCCATCTGAGCATCGAAATTTGATCTCCACATGGTTACACCAAAGATACCTGGACAACAAAAATAAGAAAACTAGGGAGGAGCGTCAATAGTACAAGAAAATAACAAAAAAATAATATAATGGTGGCGGAAAATTTCTTGGTTTTTGAATATATATTTTTTAATTTTTTTTTGTTTTTATGCGTAGTCTAACGAACCCAAGCTAAGCTAATATCAAACCGAACGCCTCCCCGGCAACAGCGCCAAAAACTTGACCGGCGCCCTGTTTACGGTATGGGCGTGGTGTCGTTTTACCGCAAGTGCACGGTTAGTGTAGGGTGCGGGTTTATCGAACTCAGGGAGGTGGATGGCTTGAATGGCTACTAGCCTCGCCTAGGTTGTGTGCTAGCTACGCGGATGATATGGGTGGAAGTGTAGAAATAAAAGAAAGAAATGAAAAAGACACGAAATGAATCCCCGCTAACACGGGCAAGATCACTCATGACACTTGGCATTTGACTTGACCCAGGGTGAGACATTGCCCCAAAAGGTGGTACCTATCGTCCATGGCCCGATATTCCGGTCGGTGCCAAGTACGCTAGGCCTACCCGGTTCCGGACGGTGGGCATTCCCATGTCCATTAACACCTTCCGCAACCGGTAGCATTAAGGCCACAATGATAACTCCCAACACTTCGTCCAAGCCGTTCCCATGAGCGAGGACTCAATGTCTACACTAGGGATGTGAGCTATGGCTAGGGAGTCAACCGCCAAGTTTATTCCCCCTTGGCTCGACGGTCAGAGGTGGTCTTTCTCCCGCCAATGACAATGAAACACCCCCGCGTAACCATAATGGTCAAATAGGTCAAATGTGATTTCTAGCAATACATCGAAGCGGATCTTGACTGGACAAGCACCGTACCCCAACCCCCAACACAACTAGTGTGTTGCCGTACGAATTGGACTCAGATTGTTAGAAATCCCCATTGGCACATTTCATCGAACACATGCCATGCAATCAAGTCAAATGTAGTTTTCCAAGCATCAATCCCACCCTAGCCCGTATTAGGGTTCATCAACACTACTCGATGGTGAAGAACAGGATAGAAAGCTATAATAATGACAAACAAACATTCACCATCAAGCAACAAAGAAAATAACACAATACAATAGACAATGAGAGAAGAAAAATACTTATCTCCCTTTGAATCCAACGATCCAATACAAGATTTATTGAAAGATACAACCCTAAGCTAAACTATCCTAAACTCCCAGCAAAGGGGCTGAAAAAGCCCTAAAAATTAGAGGAGATCCCCCCTACATTCGGCCATCATCGTGTATTAATAGCCCCCAAAGAAACCCAATTGGTTCGGGTCCAAAAACCCAACAAAACTGTCAAAACAGGCCCACCAGATCGGGTGGGATAAACAGAGACTACGAAACTGTAGAAAATGAGTTCATCCGGTCGGGTGGATAGCTCACCCGATTGGGTGAAATGAAATTCCAGACTGCAGCCAATTTCAGCAAATAGCTGCGCTCAGAAAATTCCAGAAAAATCTAGAAAAATCGGATCTAGGCATGCGACATATCGTTGGAAAGATAACGACTATGGCGACGCTAGAAAAATAAGAGATCACCCAAAATCCTTCTGGAATGATAGCAGATCTTCAATGAATGAGCAACGGTGCGCAAAAGGGGACGAAAAGGCCACCCGATCGGTTGAAATGTCAACCGATCGGGTGAGCAGCTTGTTGCTTCGGTCGTCACCTTCGGGAGCTTCAACCGGGCGCAAAGGCAAGCGGGTGGCATGACCAAGTCGTCGTTCGGAGGAATCGGCTACAGATGAACCGATCAGGTGAAGGTCACCCGATCGGTTGGAATTCAGCTCCATTTTCCCGAGAACTTTGACGGACTCACCCGATCGCTGAACCGATCAGGTGAGATGCTCTTTACTCCAGCCTCAGTCTGGGTCGGATACGCGTGCGTCAACCGATCGGGTGAGCTGGTCCACCTGATCGGTTGAGGGTTAAGAAATAGCAATCTTCATCGTTTGACCCCCTGGATCACGCGTGACTCCTCCCGTTGCTCCGGGGACTCAGGATATCGTCGTTTTATGTCCAAATGCTAGAAATTCCTGCAAAATACTAAAAACACAGAAAAGTGAAAGAAAACAAGAAAACACGAGAAAAGGAATATAAGACGGCGGTAAAATACGGAAAAACACAGAAGAAAACGTGTGCAAATATATGAAATATAAACGCACATTAGGTGCCCAGGTTCTTTGGCCCCTTTGTTGAAAATGCCCGAACATTAACTCCAATTAACCTCAAGCCCAGATAGATTTTTGAAATTAGTGAGAAGGTCCTTTAGACCCCCAAAAGATTTTGCATTAGCACGGCAGAAGACAAGTAAATCATCAGCAAATAGAAGATGAGTAACCACCCCCATCCTCTTCATGGGAGAGATGCTACCAGCGGCCATGGCACGAGCCATAAGAAGGGAGAAGGCCTCCATCACAATCACAAATAGGTACGGAGAGAGAGGGTCACCCTGCCTCAACCCTCTATTGGATTGAAACATACCATACGAGGAACCATTGACCATGACAGAAAAGGAGGGGGTGGATATGCATTCCCCAACCCATCCAATGAATTTATGCTTGAATCCCATCCGATGGAGCATAAAGTATATGACCTCCCTATTCACACTATCAAAAGCCTTGCGAAGATCCAGTTTGAGGCAAGCACAGCCACCCATGGGATTATTAAAATCCCCAATATGTTCATGAGCCAACAGAGCATAGTCAGCTAAAAGATGCCCTTTTAAAAAAGCGACCTGATTAGGGGATATAAGCTCTACAACAGCTCTCTTCAACCTATTGCACATAATTTTACTGATGACTTTGTAGATCACATTGCAGCAAGAGATGGGCATGTAATCCCCCAACCGAGAAGCATTAGAATTTTTAGGAATCAGCATCAGAAATGTATGATTAATCTGCTTAAGGATTCTGCCAGAACGGAAAAAAGAGAGAACCGCATTGGTAACATCTCTGCCAACCACATTCCACGAATTTTGGTAAAAGAAGCTATTAAACCCATCCGGCCCCTGGGGCTTTGTCCCCATTAATCTAAAACACAGCATTCTTCACTTCTTCCTCACAGACCGGCCGCTCAATCCAGTATGCGGCCTCCTTAGTGAGAACTCTCTTAGTAGTGAGACGAGGAAAGACTCTCCAGTAGTCCTCCTGATTATATAGGTTGCTATAAAAAATCGGCCCATCAATTTTGATTTTGCTAATGCTATCATCCATCAAACCATCAGCATTAATAAGGTTCCATAGACTGTTGTGGCTTTGGCGAGCCTTCATAACCGTATAGAAAAAACGAGTGTTATGATCACCCAGATGCAACCAGTTTTGCCTACTCTTCTGTCTCAGATTTGCTTCGTCAACATCAATGGCATCAGCCAATTGATTAATAAGGAAATATTCTTTCTCCTGCTTTTCAACACTAGAACTCAAGTCAGGATCCTTCTGAATAGAATCGAGCTCATCACAACACTTAGCGACATTGTTAACGTCCCAAAGGCTTTGCCTCAAATTTTTCAATCCATATTTAAGATTTTTGAGCTTGGCAACGAGCCGAATCATTGGGCAACCCGTAACCTCAGTATGCCAATGAGTCGATAAGGTATTCATGTAATCAGGAGCTTGGACCCAGGAGTTAAAGAATTTGAAAGGTTTGGGATCCGAACCGATCTTGGGATGAATATGAATAACGAGCGATGAATGATCGCTAGTACCCCCTGTCGCATACTCGCAGTAAGAATTAGGAAGCATATCAATCCACTTGCAGTTGCAAAAAGATCTATCAAGCATAGCATTAATACGATTAGCGCCAATACTTCTGTTAGTCCAGCTTAAGGATTACCAATAGATTTGAGCTCAATCAAGCCACTAGCACTAATACAGGCGTTGAATTCATCAACCATATGCACAACAATCGGCCTCCCGCCCACTTTGTCCTTGGCGTATCTGACACAGTTGAAATCCCCACCTATCAGCCAAGGCATGTTTTTATACTTAAAAGTATTTTCCCGAATGGCCTCCCATAGGGCTTTTCTATCAGTAGAACTATTAAACGCATAGATCATATGTAACGACCCGCTCCCGGGGGCCCGTTACTTATTTGATATTTGCGCAGGTCCTGCAGGTTACCAGTGAATTCAAAATAGCCACGATGCAGAGATGTACAAAAATACTCAAATAGTGTCCAATTATTACATTCCATACCGTACAAGATGTCCCAACAATATACATGAAAGAATAAAGTACACAACACTGAAAATAACCCTGTAAGCTGCAGTGAACTTTGGCGCTATTAGCTCAGGAGCATCTATCTTCATCTGTACGTCGTCTGCGGTGCCACGGAGATGGAACCGTAGGTAAGTCACAACAATTCTAAATATAGAAAAGAAGCAGTGCACAAGTATGACAAAAGTAACTAGTACAAGCAGATCAGAGTGAAAAGTAAAGTACTGAGTAACAACTGTACACAACTGAAAAGTAAAGGCAAACTGAATTGAAAGGAGAGAACAACTGTACGGTGGTAGTGCAAGTGTAAAGCAGGCTAAGCAAGTGAAACGTACTACTGCCGTAGCTAAAAGTATGACAAGTAAAGTACTGGTGACGGTACACGTGTAGTAAATAACGTGCATGTAAAGTAAAGTTGACTGTAGTGCGTAAAGTAAAAGTGACTGTAGTGCGTAAAGTAAAAGTGACTGTGCAAAAGTAACTACACTACGTGACTCAAGTCGGAGAGTACAATATGTGACCATCAAGTCCATCTCTTGCCTGGGCGCGACCCAGACGAATGCCGAAACACAGGCAGCAGGACATGTATTTTACCGAAACACAGGCAGCGGGACGGGATGCCGAAACACAGGCAGCAGGACGGGAAGATTGAACTCCAGTCACTCCCATACTCTCTCAAACTATGAGTTACCCCAAACCCCAGTGCAGTGTCAAGTGTTCTATGTACATTTCCTTATCATGATGTTCCACGAGATGTTTCACACGATATTCCACAAGATACAAGCTGTTCCACATGTTGCTAGTCAAACCAAGTCAACTGGTTGACTTTCTTATTGAAAACCAGAAAGCCAGACATTCTTTTTAAAGCAAGCTAGCCAAGCGAAGTAAGGATAAAGACAAGTCCAACATTTCGGGGTGTCTAGTATTGTTTCAAGACGTTATCAATTCCTCGTTCACGATGATAGTTAACCAGGACCAATGGTTTTAAGACCAGAAAATAAAGCAGAGCAGATGCTAAGAAATTTGAGGATAAAGACAAGTCCAACAAACATGGAATACAAAAACTGTTGGTTTAAGGGTGGTAGTTTCGGTAGTACACAATTTACCCAAGTTGATGTTTGTGTTTAACAACCACCAAAGTTGAAAGTTGGCAAAGTAATCTATAGTTGATTACTTTCCTATTAGATTAGGTTTCTAGTTCGGTTCAAGTCAAGTAGCCGTTCGGAGGCTATAGTGGTGTCCTAAGTTCACACGGGTACACTTATCTAATTTTCTAACATTAGAATTAATCGTGACTTACCAGTTTCGAGGCTGTCGTAGCTAGCCGGAATTGGTTATAGTGCTTCTATGGACGTCGGTGCACAAGAATTTATACCTGCAAAACACAAGAACAATCGGTTACAGAACACCTATTTTCTACCTATTTAACTTAACGCGTTTGATTTTATAAACTAGCTAAAACGGTGTCGAAAACCGTTCTACATTTTTCTATAGCCTAGATATGATGAAAATAATTTTTCTGCAAGAGGAAATATTTTTCTGAAGTTTATTGAAATTTTTATAATTTTTAAAAGCCCAAAATAGATTTAAAACTAATTTTTAATTAAGTAGCGTATTTATTCAACAATTTATTCCGGATGCAATCTGCATCGGAAAGTTGCAAATGAACTGTCAAAATGGCCGTCTCGGAGAGTACTTTAACATATATTTTTCTCACATAGAATTGTACGTGAAAATAACAAGTTACGGATGTTTAATCGAAAATAACGTATTTAACTTTTAGGCTAAAAATAATTTTAGAAAAACTAAGCGTCGGATTGAGATGAAACTAACGCCATTGGATCCGAAATATCGTTTCTGATTTTCTGGAGTTATCCGCACATTTTTCTGGCCCTTGTATAATTAGTTATGTATTTTAAACCATAAAACCCTATTATAAATAATTAACAAATACGAAAATACGAATTTAATCTCGTATTTACGAGATTGCCATTATCTTGTTACCGTTGCTTCTTCGTTGTGTTGACAGCGGCCGAGGGGCTTCGGCGCTTGACGACGACGACGGTGCGAGCTAGTGGCGGCGACGGCGACTTCTTCGACGCTGGCGGCGGCGAGGAGCGGTGGAAAGGCTCCGGCGAAGGCGAACGCGGCGGGAAGCGGCGATCAGTGGCGGTTTGGCTTTGAGGCGAGGCTCTTGGGGTGCTTGGCCTCGCTGATGGTGTCGCAGGCGGAGGCTTCGACGGCGAGGGGCAAGGGGCGTTGTCGGAAGTACAGGCGGAGCGGGAGCTCGTGGGCTTCGGTGGCGGATGCTGCTGCCGCGAGCGGGGAGGAGGCAGAGGATGTCGGTGACGACGTCGAGGGGCTGACAGCAGCGCGGTTGTGGGGAGCGCCGGCGGTGGATCTCGGGGGTCGAAGGCGGAGAGCGGTGTGCTTGGACGTGAGAGGGGGAGAGCTCTGTTCTGAACAGAGGATGGAGGGAGAGAGCAGAGGTTGATGGGTTCGTGGTGTTGGCCGTCGGTGGGGGCTCGTTCGCGGTGGTGGCGGTGGCTGAGGTGGAGTGGCGAAGGCGGGGGACGGTCGGACGGTGGCCATGGGGTTCGAAGCTTTGGAAGGGTGTGTTTGATGTGCATGGGTTTCGGGGAGAGAGGGAGAGAGAACCGGAGAGGCCTTTGGTTGGGTTAGGGTAGCCTGGGTGCGTGCGTGAGTCTGGCCAAGGGTTTTAGGTTAGGGAGATAGAGTTAGGGTCATTTATAGATAATTAAATTAGTAATTTAATTAGTATTAGTCAAAGCTAATTAATAAGTTAGGTAGTATTTAATGTTGTTAGATGATTAGGTTAGACTAAGTGTAGATTTTAGCCAACCCATGGAACACATGGGTTGCTAACGTGTTAGGTAGGTAATTAGGAAAAGTAATTAGTAAAACGTAAAATCCTCATTAGTGAAAGTAATTAGTAAAATACAAAAACGAAATTACGATTTTGCCCCTACTAGTAAACGTGTCCGAAAAATTACGAAAATATACCCACAGGATCGTATCGTCACGAGGATCGCGGATACGAAGTCCGTTACAGTGTTTGAGCTACGGGGATACTAGTTTTTGGCCAAAACGTTTAGAAAGCGGGTCTGCGGGTTCTCTATCGATTTGACTTCAGAAAATTACGAAATTAATGTGGGAAGCCCTAAATGATCATTGAATGTTACTGCAAAAGTTTGAAATCGTTTTGATGATGTTTGTATAGGAAATAAATTCATCGAATCAAAACGGTGATTTTGGAAGGTGAATTTTAACAGAAATGTTTTGGGTATTTGAGGAAATCTGAAATTGCTGAAATACTTTATAATAAGTCTAATGCTCTAAAATATTTTTATAAGAATTTTTGAAATTAGTTTAACACTCCTGATCAACCATTACAAAATGTCTTTTAAAATGAAATTACTTTAAATATTTGGTTCAAATGTTTTGGAAAAATACAGGTCGTTACATTCTACCCTCCTTAAAATAATTCCGTCCTCGGAATTTAAAAATCTCTTTTGTTTAAAAATCTCTTTTGAAAATAATTGATGTCATGCAGAAGCTCAAGCAAATAAATAAAATGGAAAACTTATGAAAATTATAATTTAGAAAATAAGTTGTTAATAGCATGAAATATAATGTGATATCATAGCATCAAGAAAACAAGAGATGAGTATATGAATACATAATATCACATGAAAATGAGGGCTATTACGATGACAACATCTGTTTGAACTTGAAACCTGAGGTGATAAACCAGTAGCAAGCTACTTAAACTACATAAACCGGAAGACTATAAAGTTTATTCGTGCTACTGGTGACTAACGGGGTCTGGCCTCAGACGTTGTTCATAATATAACATGTATCGACTAATCCACAGGTACCAACACCATCAATTTCCATAATGCCCAACCACATGCTAACGTCCAAATCAACGCCCAAAGGTAAGTACAAGGCCAACATTCTAAGTCAGTACTCCCTGCTAGCATTCCTTCCGTCAATCTCCATACTATCCCACAATAAGGCAGGATCCATGCTCTCATCCAGATCCAAGCACAAGGCCTATATCCAACTTCAACTCCCAAGGCCAATATCATGCCAGTAAGCATCGCCATCACTCCTTCCGTAGACCAATACTTGATATTCGCAACACCCAACATTACCCAACAAATGAACAACCAAAAACACGCTTTCCCGCACACCACAAGGAGTAGACGCAAGAGGAAGCCTAAACGGGATCTCAACCTGGGTGAGACCCAAGGCAGAGAACTCAAGAGAAGCCCAACGATCACGGCTTCCCAAGATCTCAGCCAAGCGGCGGTAGGGAGGGTGGCGGCGAGGGTCGTTGCCAAGGCCAAAAATCCCAAAACATATTGTCGATGGGCCATTGGCAGCTGCGGGTCCACGGCGGCGAGGGCTGCGGCTGGTTGGCGATCCATGGCAGGGGCTTCTGATGTGGGGTGGAGCGGAAGCTGGCGGAGCTTCGGGTGAGGTGGGTCGAGTTCGCTTGGGGAAGAGGCCGGGAGGAGGAGTGGGAGTTGATACGGCGTAGGGAAAAACCAATGGGGGGCTTGGTGAGGAAGGAGAGGGGGGTCTTAAAGGAAAATTGGGGCACAGAAAGTCGTTGGTAGGGTAGACGGTTAGGCAGGAACGGGGCTCAAGGTGAGGAAACGGACAAAGGAAATAAAGAGGGGGGTAGGTGGTAGGTGGAATAGGAATCGGGTACAAGATGAAAGTACGGGTTAGAATAGAAATAGATCTCAAGAAGACGTAACAGCCTATACTTGCAGTCGGGTTTGGCTCGCTTCAAAATATCTAGCACCATCCTCCAATACTTTTGAGTGTCTTTTGATTCGCTTCAGTTGTCGAATTCGAACTTCTGATGATCGAAAATTCGAACGCTACCCTCCTTAAAATAAACGTAGCTAGGGTCCAAGTAAACTAGAAAGATTCTAAGAAGATGAAAGTTCATCAAGCTTAAAGGAAGGTTGATAGTGAATAAGATTGATGACGTCACATAATCATGATTCACGTCCTTACGGTCCAGCGGACACGGCCAGGGAAGTGACTAAGCCAGGATCACTTATGTCCAGTCTAGCTAGGTTGATCCAACAGACTTTAGCCAAGCACATTGACCGGTATCATGGTCCATTGAAGGAAGATTATCATTTATATGCATGCCATCATCAACTGAAGGAAAGGTGATGAAGTGGGTAGATAGTTCAACCTACGAAAAATCACTATAACTGCTAGCAAAAGAGGTTACTAGGGAGGGTATATCCAAGAATGGAACACGAGTTCCTAAGCAAGGGTTAAGAGTTCAAAGGAAGTGATGAGGATCAAGAAAAACCTAATGAAGATGGTAATAAGGACACTTTACCCGTATATCCAATACAGGCGAACACTCGAGACATCCAGTACTCGAGAGTTCTATTTGAGTATTTTATATTGTACACCCTGATCTTGCTATATTGTTCACGAGGTAGTTAGCACGGACCTGCGTGGGCCACCAAACTTGTAACGACCCGCTCCCGGGGGCCCGTTACTTATTTGATATTTGCGCAGGTCCTGCAGGTTACCAGTGAATTCAAAATAGCCACGATGCAGAGATGTACAAAAATACTCAAATAGTGTCCAATTATTACATTCCATACCGTACAAGATGTCCCAACAATATACATGAAAGAATAAAGTACACAACACTGAAAATAACCCTGTAAGCTGCAGTGAACTTTGGCGCTATTAGCTCAGGAGCATCTATCTTCATCTGTACGTCGTCTGCGGTGCCACGGAGATGGAACCGTAGGTAAGTCACAACAATTCTAAATATAGAAAAGAAGCAGTGCACAAGTATGACAAAAGTAACTAGTACAAGCAGATCAGAGTGAAAAGTAAAGTACTGAGTAACAACTGTACACAACTGAAAAGTAAAGGCAAACTGAATTGAAAGGAGAGAACAACTGTACGGTGGTAGTGCAAGTGTAAAGCAGGCTAAGCAAGTGAAACGTACTACTGCCGTAGCTAAAAGTATGACAAGTAAAGTACTGGTGACGGTACAAGTGTAGTAAATAACGTGCATGTAAAGTAAAGTTGACTGTAGTGCGTAAAGTAAAAGTGACTGTAGTGCGTAAAGTAAAAGTGACTGTGCAAAAGTAACTACACTACGTGACTCAAGTCGGAGAGTACAATATGTGACCATCAAGTCCATCTCTTGCCTGGGCGCGACCCAGACGAATGCCGAAACACAGGCAGCAGGACATGTATTTTGCCGAAACACAGGCAGCGGGACGGGATGCCGAAACACAGGCAGCAGGATGGGAAGATTGAACTCCAGTCACTCCCATACTCTCTCAAACTATGAGTTACCCCAAACCCCAGTGCAGTGTCAAGTGTTCTATGTACATTTCCTTATCATGATGTTCCACGAGATGTTTCACACGATATTCCACAAGATACAAGCTGTTCCACATGTTGCTAGTCAAACCAAGTCAACTGGTTGACTTTCTTATTGAAAACCAGAAAGCCAGACATTCTTTTTAAAGCAAGCTAGCCAAGCGAAGTAAGGATAAAGACAAGTCCAACATTTCGGGGTGTCTAGTATTGTTTCAAGACGTTATCAATTCCTCGTTCACGATGATAGTTAACCAGGACCAATGGTTTTAAGACCAGAAAATAAAGCAGAGCAGATGCTAAGAAATTTGAGGATAAAGACAAGTCCAACAAACATGGAATACAAAAACTGTTGGTTTAAGGGTGGTAGTTTCGGTAGTACACAATTTACCCAAGTTGATGTTTGTGTTTAACAACCACCAAAGTTGAAAGTTGGCAAAGTAATCTATAGTTGATTACTTTCCTATTAGATTAGGTTTCTAGTTCGGTTCAAGTCAAGTAGCCGTTCGGAGGCTATAGTGGTGTCCTAAGTTCAAACGGGTACACTTATCTAATTTTCTAACATTAGAATTAATCGTGACTTACCAGTTTCGAGGCTGTTGTAGCTAGCCGGAATTGGTTATAGTGCTTCTATGGACGTCGGTGCACAAGAATTTATACCTGCAAAACACAAGAACAATCGGTTACAGAACACCTATTTTCTACCTATTTAACTTAACGCGTTTGATTTTATAAACTAGCTAAAACGGTGTCGAAAACCGTTCAAAATTTTTCTATAGCCTAGATATGATGAAAATAATTTTTCTGCAAGAGGAAATATTTTTCTGAAGTTTATTGAAATTTTTATAATTTTTAAAAGCCCAAAATAGATTTAAAACTAATTTTTAATTAAGTAACGTATTTATTCAACAATTTATTCCGGATGCAATCTGCATCGGAAAGTTGCAAATGAACTGTCAAAATGGCCGTCTCGGAGAGTACTTTAACATATATTTTTCTCACATAGAATTGTACGTGAAAATAACAAGTTACGGATGTTTAATCGAAAATAACGTATTTAACTTTTAGGCTAAAAATAATTTTAGAAAAACTAAGCGTCGGATTGAGATGAAACTAGCGCCATTGGATCCGAAATATCGTTTCTGATTTTCTGGAGTTATCCGCACATTTTTCTGGCCCTTGTATAATTAGTTATGTATTTTAAACCATAAAACCCTATTATAAATAATTAACAAATACGAAAATACGAATTTAATCTCGTATTTACGAGATTGCCATTATCTTATTACCGTTGCTTCTTCGTTGTGTTGACAGCGGCTGAGGGGCTTCGGCGCTTGACGACGACGACGGTGCGAGCTAGTGGCGGCGACGGCGACTTCTTCGACGCTGGCGGCGGCGAGGAGCGGTGGAAAGGCTCCGGCGAAGGCGAACGCGGCGGGAAGCGGCGATCAGTGGCGGCTTGGCTTTGAGGCGAGGCTCTCGGGGTGCTTGGCCTCGCTGATGGTGTCGCAGGCGGAGGCTTCGACGGCGAGGGGCAAGGGGCGTTGTCGGAAGTACAGGCGGAGCGGGATCTCGTGGGCTTCGGTGGTGGATGCTGCTGCCGCGAGCGGGGAGGAGGCAGAGGACATCGGTGACGACGTCGAGGGGCTGACAGCAGCGCGGTTGTGGGGAGCGCCGGCGGTGGATCTCGGGGGTCGAAGGCGGAGAGCGGTGTGCTTGGACGTGAGAGGGGGAGAGCTCTGTTCTGAACAGAGGATGGAGGGAGAGAGCAGAGGTTGATGGGTTCGTGGTGTTGGCCGTCGGTGGGGGCTCGTTCGCGGTGGTGGCGGTGGCTGAGGTGGAGTGGCGAAGGCGGGGGACGGTCGGACGGTGGCCATGGGGTTCGAAGCTTTGGAAGGGTGTGTTTGATGTGCATGGGTTTCGGGGAGAGAGGGAGAGAGAACCGGAGAGGCCTTTGGTTGGGTTAGGGTAGCCTGGGTGCGTGCGTGAGTCTGGCCAAGGGTTTTAGGTTAGGGAGATAGAGTTAGGGTCATTTATAGATAATTAAATTAGTAATTTAATTAGTATTAGTCAAAGCTAATTAATAAGTTAGGTAGTATTTAATGTTGTTAGATGATTAGGTTAGACTAAGTGTAGATTTTAGCCAACCCATGGAACACATGGGTTGCTAACGTGTTAGGTAGGTAATTAGGAAAAGTAATTAGTAAAACGTAAAATCCTCATTAGTGAAAGTAATTAGTAAAATACAAAAACGAAATTACGATTTTGCCCCTACTAGTAAACGTGTCCGAAAAATTACGAAAATATACCCACGGGATCGTATCATCACGAGGATCGCGGATACGAAGTCCGTTACAGTGTTTGAGCTACGGGGATACTAGTTTTTGGCCAAAACGTTTAGAAAGAGGGTCTGCGGGTTCTCTATCGATTTGACTTCAGAAAATTACGAAATTAATGTGGGAAGCCCTAAATGATCATTGAATGTTACTGCAAAAGTTTGAAATCGTTTTGATGATGTTTGTATAGGAAATAAATTCATCGAATCAAAACGGTGATTTTGGAAGGTGAATTTTAACAGAAATGTTTTGGGTATTTGAGGAAATCTGAAATTGCTGAAATACTTTATAATAAGTCTAATGCTCTAAAATATTTTTATAAGAATTTTTGAAATTAGTTTAACACTCCTGATCAACCATTACAAAATGTCTTTTAAAATGAAATTACTTTAAATATTTGGTTCAAATGTTTTGGAAAAATACAGGTCGTTACATCATAGTTCCCATCATACTGAATCCCGCTGCATTGGTACATAGAATAGTAAGATGTTGCGCAGATATATCCTCAACCACACAATCCCAGATATCTGGGTTATACACCACCACAATGCGACCTTTCAGATGCTTACTACGATTACTTATGGAAACCCAATTTTTCGAGAAACACTTCAGGATCCGCTGAGAATTTTCCTCAGTAACTTTCGCCTCCAGCAGACCACCAAGGGAGGGGGCAAACTTACACAAACGGTATTTAAGATCACAACGCCTCATAGCGTTGTTGAGACCGCGCGTATTCCATATGAACAAAACCATGATTAATGGTCGTTAGATGAGGGGATAGTCACTCCCCCCTTTATCCTTTCACTCTTGCAGACCCATTTTATCACAACTCCTCTATTAGATAGATTAGCTTTTTTCTTTCTCTTGCTATTTCTACTCATGACTTCATGCTCAAGCACCCACTCATTATTTTCCATCGTGAGCTAACAAGGCCCATCATCATCAGAATTATGGCCCTCACTATCGTCATTAAGAAGGGACGATCTCACATTAGCGTTATCCAAGCTCAGAATCGCAAAAGGGTTGTCCATTCTCTTAATAGACTTCAGCTTACCCTTTCTTGCATCATGCAGCTTAGGCGTAAGCTGAGCGTCAGCTGGAAGCCCCGAGCTAGTACTCATTAGTCTACTGCTTTTGTGTGTGTGTAATGTATTTCCTTGGCAAGGAGACTTAGATATCAGTCCCCCCGCCGTGCATCTACCAGCCCCTCCCCCCCCTTTATTACATTCTATGCTGTTTACATCAACCTCCTTCAGAACTTTCATAGGCACCCACTCTTGCAGCCCAGTTTTCATCTTTCCCCCTTCAGTCCCAGTAACATCATTCACTCCCCCCGCCTTATTACATTGATCCCCTATTACATGAATAAAGACATTCACCCCCCCACATTTGTTTCCCTTTTGCTGATCTCTATATCAGCCATGCTTTTCCCTTTAATGTCATCTACAGCTCTTAGCTCTGATGCGTCCTCCTCCGTGCTTTTTGCAGATTTGGTGATGTTTACATTTTCCACAGTTCCTACATTCTTCTCTTTGGGCATAGACGCCCCTATTTTAATCCCCAACATGGGACCACCATCCCTGCTCTCTTCCCCCCATTATATTTTCCTTCACCCTCCCCCCTTGCTGGACATGAATTTGAGAGCAACATTTTCCCCCTTATTACAATTCTCTTCACTCTTTTTCCCCTCAATGGACAACATCTCCGCGTCACCCTTTTCCCCTACACTAGGCACCCTCGAACCCCCAGTACATGATATTACATTTACATACTTTCCGCTGGACACCCCCAGCTTATCAACATCCCCATTGACCCCCATCTCTTTACAGTTCTTCTCACTATTACAACCCTCATCACCCATATCAATAACATTCTTGTGCTTGTTTTCCCCCCCATCAACATTACCCAAGGGGCACTGTTTTGTCGCATGACCAAAACAAATACAATTAGCACATCTAGGGGGCTCACCTTCGTACCTCACCCCCATCTCAATGGTTGAAACATCCCCCAGACGCACAGTCACAGACTTCGACAGCGGAGCTTCGGCTCTTATCTCTACCAAGCAACGCGCATACGCCAGCCTCTCTAAATTCACCGTCACTCCATCCACACAAATAGGAATGCTAATCACACTTGTAATAGCACTGAGAATGCGTCTCGTCCAAAGATTAAGCGGCAGATTGGGTAGCTGGATCCAAACTGGAACGGCCGTCAGCAAATCCCGATTGAAGCTCGCATCCGCACTCCATCACTGCAACAACAAGCCTGCCTTCGAAGAGCCATGGTCCTCCGTATAGCACAGTGTCCCTGTCTTCATTTGTTTCAAACCTGAAGAAGAAAAACCCGTTCTCTCTCGAGAATATGCTAACCTCTCCTTTGGTCTTCCATACTCTTGTCATCCAAGCTTTGATTTGTCCGTAGAATGGGATGTCTCCCAAGATGTAGCCCACCAAGGTGTTCTCCCATCCATCCACACCCTCCGCCATCATATCCTCCGATAGAATTGCCGCAGCCACCCCATCCTCCCCCGTAGTTGGCGGGATGAAATCCATCTCAAGGGAATCCGATAACTTGCACCTATTCGTGCATATGTCCAGCCACGATCGCTTTTCAGCATTGACATTGATCTTCAATGGTATCTTTGGTCTCTGAGCTCTTCTCTTGAGCACCTTCTTAGCATCATTCTTAGTGAAAGGTCTATGATCTGCATTGGCTCCCCAATTGAGCTTGGGAAACCTTTTACCAGCCTCCTTCCAACCTGCACCATTCACCTCATTGCCACCAGCAGTATCCATGTTGCAACAGCACAGTATTGGATCTTAGCAGACTAGAAATAAATTTGCAATGGAACTTATATGAGAAATACGCTACATGACTCACCCCCGGATCAAGATCCCACCAAGATCTTGATCCGATGATATCCAACCTAGCTTGGATCCCGTCGCCCTCCCTCCTACCAGCAACAACGCTCCAGCACCAGACTCCAGCGCCCAACAATGGATCGTCCCCACACCAAAGCACAACAACAACCACAATCGAATCAAAGACTAGAGACAATTAACAGATAACGCGGCAAGGTATAGTATCTCACCGCCGGATTAAGAATCTCAGGAGGAGATCTTGATCCTTCAACTAACTGCCGTCCGAGATCCAAATAGATCTTGAGCCTACGCCACAGCCTGAATCACTTGATCAGATCTGCAATAAACGTTCGTCACTTCTTCAAGGACATCACGACGATCCGCTCATTCGTCACCTCAAGAACAACAACCACCACAGCGCCTCAAAGAATTCTCCGTAGATCTAGATCGAACACAGATCCAGATCAAACTGCTCCAGATCTGGATCTAGGCAACTCCATGAAGCCATTCGCATAGCTCCCAAAATGCACAGCCTTCTCCGCAACTCTGCCCTTCAAAAACGACTCCAAACGCCCGCCGCAAGGCGGCCGGCCGAGGCCTCTCGAATGCGCTCTCAGACCGAAGCTTCTCTCTCTAGAAAACGAAGAGAGAGAGTCATCATATATATATATATATATATATATATATATATATATATATATATATATATATATATATATATATATATATATATATATATATGGGATTAATGGGTATCATACGCCATATGAGAGCTTCTCTCATACGCCCTCTCACATAAAGCACCGAAGTACAAGCCCACATGGGCTTGTACTTGGTTGTACTTGGGTGCTTTATGTGAGAGGGCATATGAGAGAAGCTCTCATATGGCGTATGATAGCCATTATTCTATATATATATATATAATTATATATATATATATATATATATATATATATATATATATATATATATATATATATATATATATATATATGGGTAAAGGGATCCTAAGGTGCCTCCTTAGATTCAATCTAAGGAGGTGCCCCCATTTCCCAACATCTCTGATATTTTATTTGAATTTTTTTTCATATGTTTGTTTTACACTTCATGGATGATCATGTTGGATATGGACGACATGTATACACCCATGAGGGGATGTATGAGGGTCAATGGACCTCTGATGTCGCGTACATGAAAGCATGTGTGAAGGGAACCTTTTCATGTGTGAAAAGGACCACTCGATAAGTGGAAA
Organism: Scilla litardierei; assembly: GCA_030789695.1. Taxonomy (NCBI): domain Eukaryota; kingdom Viridiplantae; phylum Streptophyta; class Magnoliopsida; order Asparagales; family Asparagaceae; genus Scilla; species Scilla litardierei. The sequence continues at coordinate 115,389,200 of CM061131.1, read as the reverse complement.
AAGTCACTTTATAAGTGCATAAAGGCACTTGATAAGTGCATAAGGAAGAGGATAAGCAATGGTACTAATATAAGCTAATAAGCATATATGTAGTTATTTCCTACAATAACTACCCCAAGGCCTATAAATAGGACCCAAGGGTATGGCTTTTAAGGCTAATCCTTCATGCCATAAGTTTGCATAAGGCAACCTTCTTTCCTCTTCTCCCTTCCATTAAAGTTCTTCATCCAAGTAGAGATTTAGATAGTGAAATGCTGCTTCGATCCTCTGTGACGAAGTACCGACCGTTGTGGCGAATCCAAGGGCGAAGTTCAGAGATTATAGCGAAGCATACGCTAACGTAAGTCTCCGCTCTTTCGATCCTCTATCATCGCATGATGGAATCCTACATTGGTATCAGAGCCACACGGATTCGCTCCGGTCTCACCGATGAATGACGCGTTGTCTCTTTCACGAATGAGTTTCCATCCATTATGGATATGGTAGGAGCGCATCGTGACGGAGAGAATGCAAAAGTTGTTCTTTTCACGTTAGGGTCTTTTGCCATTACGGATATGGCAAGAACTCTCCGTGACGGGAAGAACTAACCGTTCATCTCACCAAACTCGCACTCCTCATGGATGCTAAGTCTCCATTCAATAGGGAATGTGAACTCTCTTTATGTAGAGCATGAAGTTTGCGATCGTGAAAGTGTGTTAATTTTTTTGGCACACAGCCATTAAGGAATAACCACTTTCTCGATGAACGGGTGTCTCATCGGAGAAGATGGTGGTTACAAAACTTCTCATCGGAGAAGAAGATCTCTTTGGTGCATGATTACCATGGACATGCGGGTCATGGTGGCTATGCACCCCCCTCCCCAAAGGGAAAGGGGTTGGCTTCGGCCTATGATAATCAAGACCACCCCCAATAGGGGGGTGCGGCCGGACTCCAAGGAGGCCGGCCGGCCGGCCAGGGCCTCGACCAAGCCGAGGCACCCTGGCTGGCCATGGTCGGCCCTGGCCTCGGCCAGGGCAGAGGCCCTGGCCGAGGGGCCAGGGCTCTGGCCCCGGCCAGGGCAGAGGCCCTGGCTGAGGGGCCAGGGCCAGGGCCAGGGCCAGCCCTGGCCCCTGACAGGGCCTGGGCCGGCCCTGGCAGAGACCAAGGCAGAGGCGCTCTGGCCTCTGCCAGGGCCAGGGCCGGCCCTGGCCTCTGCTAGTGCCAGGGCCGGCCCTGGCCTCTGCCAGGGCCATGGCCAAGGCCATGGCAGAGGCTCCCTGGCCTCTGCCAGGGCCAGGCCAGGGGAGCCCTGGCCGAAGCCAGTGCCAGGTCGGCCCCGGCCCTGGCCGAGGCCAGGGCCAGGCTGAGTGGCCCTACGGTGCCGGCGGCCTTGGCCCCGGCCACCTGCATGTCCGGCCCCTACGGTGCCGGCGGCAGTTGCATACGGCAAAACTCCATGCAAGGGGAATCCGGCCTTTGCACGGCCACGGATCGACCCCGGTAATGGCCGGGGCAGGCCACTACCTCCCGCTTTAAAATACGTTTGCAAAATACGTTTTCAAAATACGTTTTCAAAAACGCTTTTTCCGCTGCAAGTACTATAAAAGTACTATTGTTTGATAAGTGATGGGAAAATACTGAAAGTTGTTCTAGATGGTGATTGGGATTGTAAATGACCTTTCCGATTTTAGAACAACATCTTCAATATTTTTTGAAAGTAACTTATCAAATGTAAACTTTATGCAATGTTTTTTGATCAAACTTGTTTTATGTCTTTTGCAGCATTTTAAAACTAAAATGTCTTCCGCTGCTAAGAACATCGTCGTTGAGTTAAACAAAGGTGAAAAACTCAACGGCGATAATTACAAACTATGGTCCATGAAGATACAATATGTTCTAGAGGAGCAAGATGTGCTCAAAACTCTGAAGAACATGATGATTGAACCTGAGTTAGGCACTACGACCCAACACAGAAGAGACAAGGAAGCTTTTGATGCTTGGTCTCGGAAGAACAAGATTGCTCGCATAACATTGTTGTCAAGTATGGCTGACGACATAATGCGAATCTTCCGAGAATATGACCTAGCTATGGACATATGGTCCAAGCTAGTGGAGAAGTTTGGTGGCACCTCGGTGACCAAACTTTGCTCTTTAACTATAAAATTCGATTCGTACAAAAAGCGTCGAGATCATTCCATGGGAATGCATCTGCGACACATGGCGAATCTTATTTCAGAGTTAAAGGATGCAGGTCATATGATAACTGATGAGCAATAAATCCAAGCGTTCATACGTTCCCTACCAATCAAATGGGACAACATGAAGATGCATCTCACTCATAATGAGAGCATCAAGAACTTCAACGATGTTTCTAAGCACCTCGAGTTAGAGGAAGAGCGGCTTGCGGCCGCCAAGCCAATTACAAAAGTGCACATGGTTGCTAGTTCCTCACACGGGGGAAAGAAACGTAAACAGCACTCGAAGTTTGCTCATGACCAGCAAAAGCAACCAGTGTCTACCAAGAAACCCAAACAGAAGGGTGGGAACAAGAAATGGCACAAGAAGAAAGACTTGAAGAGGATTAAGTGTTTCAAGTGCAACAAGTTAGGTCACTATGCCCGTTCATGTACGGATGGAGGTGATAAGGTAACTTGTAATAATACTAGTTACATATGTGTTTCTAGTTCAATATTTCTTGTAGAATCTAATCCTTTTTGGATAATTGATTCAGGTGCCACCGACCACATAGCAAGGGACAGACGGTCCTTCGTGGAGTATCACCGGATACCCCAAGGAACGAAGTGGATATATGTAGGAAACAACACACGTGTTGAAGTGAAAGGCGTTAGGACGTGCAAGCTCGTCTTGGACAACAGCCGCACTATCTTACTTCATGATGTCCTCTTCGCTCCGGATATTCGAAGGAATATAATATCTGTGGTCGTCTTAATGGCTCTTGGTTATAGTTGGTTCTTTCATAATTGTAGTGTGGATTTGTCTTGTAATAATTCTGTAATTGGTTCTGTGTATGTTTTTAAAGGATTCATTGTATTAAATACGATGTACGATTCCTCGAATTTTAATGAAAATTTCCTTGTTACAAATTCTTCGATTTATGAATCTGATGTAATTTGTTGGCACGCAAGGCTTGGTCACATTGGACCAACACGTATAGATAGACTTGCCAAACGTGGCCTTCTATCCAATGTTTCAAAGGTCGAAATGTCGACTTGCGAACATTGCCTTGTAGGGAAATCTTGTCGCAAGCCATTTGGAACCGGCACAAGGGCCGAGGTTCCATTACAGCTCATCCATTCGGACAAATGTGGTCCGATGAATGTCAAGACAAGACGCATGAAGTCCTACTTCATCACTTTTATTGATGACTTCACCCGATTCGGACATATCTATTTAATATCCCACAAAAGTGAAGCATTAACCTGCTTTAAAAACTATATGAGTTTAGTGGAAAATCAATTAGATCGCAAGATTAAAGTCTTGCGAACCGATAGAGGCGGTGAATATCAATCAGCAAGTTTTAAGGAACTTTGTGATGAAAAGGGCATAGTTCATCAAATAACTATGCCTTATACTCCACAACAAAATGGTGTTGCTGAAAGGAGGAATAGGACTTTAATGGAAATGGTCCGTTCAATGATGGCGCAAGCTAACTTGCCAATCACGGCTGCTTTCATCTTGAATCGCGTACCCTCGAAATCAGTTAGCTCCACTCCTTATGAGTTGTGGAACCAAAGGTCTCCTGACTTAAGCATTTTAAAACCTTGGGGGTGTGCATCCTACGCACATATTTCCTCCCATAAGTATGGCAAACTTGGGCCAAGGGGGATGAAATGTATCTTTATACGATACGTAGAAAACTCCAAAGGTTATGTTTTCATTGGTCAGGAAGACAATGGAGGACTGATTGAATTTGAGTCGAGGGATGTTACTTTCTTGGAAAATGAGTTTTCAAGACAGGGCGAGATAAGTCAGGACTTATCTCTATTTGAGATTTATGATCAAGAAGGATTACCTCATTCGAGTGGAAGAATTCTTGGTGAAGACGAAAATATGTTTCAACCTTCACCAATGGATGATACGAATGATGCGAATCCTATTCCATATAGGAATAATGATCCAAGTGGGAGCAATTCTAATCACATTCCAAGTGGGAGTAATATTAGAATTGATCCAACTTCGAGTCAACAAGGACTTGAAGAATCTCAAATGCGACGTAGTAGTCGTACAAGGTTAGCTCCTCTAAGATTTGAGGATGAATTCCCACAAACCTTTATGAATTTACTACAAGAAGATGACGAGCAAGCTACTTTCAAACAGGCCGTATCTTGCCCTGCAAAAGACAAATGAATGGAAGCGATGAAGGAGGAATTAGAATCCATGAAAATTAACCAAGTCTGGGACTTAGTTGACTTACCCAGAGGACATAGAGCTATTCGGAACAAATGAGTTCTCAAGATCAAGCATAAGGCTGATGGTTCTATAGACAGATATAAAGCTCGCCTTGTCGCGAAAGGTTTTACGCAACAGGAAGGGATAGACTACGAAGAGACCTTCTCCCCTGTTGTTCGTTTTACCTCGATTCGCTTGATTCTGGCTTTGGTAGCTTGCTTAGACCCCCGAATTACATCAAATGGATGTAAAGACTGCCTTTCTCAATGGAGAATTGGACTAGGAGATCTATATGGAACAACCAACATGGTTTGTAAAAGAAGAAAACGAACATTAGGTTTGTAAACTTCGTAAGTCCATATATGGTCTTAAACAATCCTCGAGGCAATGGTATATACGATTTCAAGAAGTTGTCTTATCAAATGGTTTTACCATGCTTGATGAAGATAACTGTGTATATATCAAGAAGATCAAAAGCAAGTATGTTATTATGTTTCTATATGTAGATGATATTTTAATAGCCGGACATGACAAGGGCTTTGTGATGGATATCAAGGCTTGGCTTTCATCAGTATTTGAGATGAAAGACATGGAAGAAGCCGCATATATCATTGGAGTTAAGATTTCAAGGAATCGTTCGAAGAAACTTCTTTCTCTTTCACAAGAGACTTATATAAAGAAGGTTTTAGAACGTTTTAATATGCAGGACTGTAAGTCCATTGATACTCAAATAAGCAAATGCGATAATTTATGTCTGAAAATGTGTCCAAAGAACCAAAAAGAAAAGGAAATTATGGAAAATGTTCCAGATTCCAGTGCAGTTGGTAGTCTTATGTACGCTATGATGTGTACAAGACCGGACATCTGTTTTGCCGTTGGAATGGTAAGTCGTTACCAATCCAATCCAGGGCAAGCACACTGGAAAGCAGTTAAGAGGATAATGCGGTATCTTAAAGTGACTGCGGACTATGCTTTATGCTATCAAGGAAATGCCTTGAGGCTCGAAGGCTACACTGATGCTGATTGGGCAGGTGATCTCGATGAGTAACGATCGACCTCAGGACATGTTTTTCTACTCGGATCTGGTGCAATATCCTGGAGTAGCAAAAAAGCAATCCTGCATCGCACTTTCAACTATGGAAGCCGAATTTGTAGCATTTAGCATGGCGGTCCAAGAAGCTGTTTGGCTTAGGAAGTTCTTAGACAAGCTAATTGATGCAAGTGACTCAGGTGTTGTACCAATATGCAGTGACAGTCAAGCATCTATAGCCTATGTCAAAGATCCAAAATTCCATTGTAAGACAAAACACATTGATATCCGCTACAAATTTGTAAAAGACCGTGATAAGAACAAGAAGGTAGACATTAGATACATATCTACGCATGAGATGATAGCAGATCCGCTTACGAAGGCGATCCCCAGAGATGTGTTTTACAAACACTTATCATCTCAAGGATTGCGTAAGAGCTGAGTTGTATCAATGTATATTCCCATGTCTATGAAAGATCAAATTTAATAAAAGAATAAGTTCTTTTTAACATTGCATATGAGTTTCTTGAAAATGTTTGTGTACATTTATTTTAATCTCATCTATGTTTTTCTAGTATGTTGGACAGATTGAGGTTGACTCTCTCACATGAGCAACCGCCTTTATTCTATCAGACTGATAAGATAAAGATGAGACCTGTTTAAATTCAAAATCGTCAGACGGATGATTTAGAGTCATGACTTAAACAAAATGGTCGTATGAAAGATCTGCATCATATGGATGCGTACAAAAGATCTAAGAAGATTTTTTAAATCTTATTTGTCTTATGCGGGATGTGGGTCCAGGAAATTACTGAGTAGTAAAAGGGACTTGATACGTCTATTTTGCGAAGGCCTAACAACATAGGCCCAAAAGCACGGCCCACCGAACGAAGCCCGAAAGATACGAGCCTGGATGCCCGACCGCCGATCGGAAGCCCATCTGCGCGGTCGGGCCCGCCCAACAAAGCCCCGTAGAGGGCCCCTAAATATCGATCCGACCCGGCCCCGATAGCGCACGAATCACTCACCCACTCCAGCAATAAATGTTCCCCCGATCCCGTTACCACTTAATGGCTGTTATGGGGAGGTGCTGGCATGGCGCAGGGAGCGGCGACCGGGGGGCGGATTGAGGGGGCACGATCGAGGGCGGACGAGCGACGTGGGACGGGGGTAATCACGGCAGGAGGTCTATAAAAGGGCTAGGAAGACGACAAGACAAGGGACCGCATCTCAGGTATCTAAAACCTAAGGTACTCCATCAACGACCTAGTTCCCCCATATCATCTCCTTCCTCCCCCGCTCGCGCCGTGAGACGCCGTTCCGATCTCCTCACGAGTCGAACCGTCTCCGCCGTGCCTCCTCTTTTAGATCTCTGTCTGACTTAGGCATCAGAGGGGATTTGGCCGGAACCAAGGTCCGGCCCCCTGACGAGCGTTCTCGTCTACGCAGGAGGACAGCTGATCCACGGGCCGAGGCTTCCCCTCCGCCCCTCGCCGACCACGCCACCAGTAGGACGATCGAGGCTACCCCTAGTCGTCCGACCGCCGAGGCCGAGCACGTCCGACCGAGGCCGAGCACGTCCGACCGAGGCCGAGCGTCTCAATCCGGGCTGAGGCTTCCCCTCGCCCTACCAACGACCGAGGACCCCGATTCGGCCCAGCCGACGCGCTCCACATCGTCTGCAGCTCCGACTCGCGCCTCATCTGCACCGACTCGACACACCCGAGGGACCCAAGCGGGCCCCTTGACCACGTTGACCGGGTTGTCCACGGTCAACGCATTTGTAGTGAGAAAACACTCTGAAACATCGGGTGCCGTCTGTGGGAACGAACTATCCCACGAAGAAACAAACTGCACCTGCAATGGCACGAGCCAGCAACGGAAAGAGACGCATGCCCCCCATCCCGGAGGAGGGGAATGGCGCACTCAACAGCAACCTTGAAGACACACCGGACAGCAATCACCCCGCCCCTTCAACCGAAGAGATCGGCAGGTCGGAACTGGCCACGCAGGGACAGCTCCGTGCCCTGGCCCAGGAGACCAACGCGAGCATCCAGACGTTGGTCGCGACGGTACAGCAGCTCGTCGGCCCCGCGCCAGCCAACGGGGGCGCGTTGGGCGATGGCCATCGCTGGGCGGGGGGGTCCCCCGCTCTTGCGGTCCGCTGTGGTCGACGACCGCCGAACCCAAAAACCGAACGCGGAGCGTCGGTTCACGTTGTCTGGCTCCCGTCAAGCGAGATCACGTGCCTCCTCCCCTTATCGTGAAAGGAGCCGAAGAGAAACCGAAGGCACAGAGGACGAATCGGTGACCGCATAGTCTCGTCGGCCACGGTCGTCCCACCGCAGGAGAAGCGATCGACACCACTCGAGAGACCGATCATTGCGGAGCGGGAGTTCCCACCGGAGGAGCCGGGAACGCCGGGTCAGCCCGACCCCCAGTGTGGCGAGGGCCGTGGAGCCAGCCCCGCCGGCGCCTGTGCCCCCTCCACCACCGAACGAACCAGAGGCAGGCGGGTGTCGAACCCCCGGGGGCATCCACGGAGACTGGTGCCCCCTATCGCGGAGAATAACCGACGCGCGGGTCCCCTCTCGATTCAAGATCCTGGCGCTGGGGAAGTATGACGGGATAGGAGACCCGGGAAACCACGTGATGGACTACGAGGGGGACATGTCCTTCCAAGGAGCCGATGACGACCTGCTCTGCCGGGGCTTCTATTCGACTCTCAGAGGAGCGGCGAGGACCTGGTACCGCAGCCTACCCAGCCGCTCCATCGACAGCTTCGAGGAACTCACCCAGCTGTTCTGCAAACAGTTCATGGCGGGGAGGCAGATAAAGCCTGATGCTGAACATCTGTTCAACATAGTGCAGGGCCCAGCCGAGCCGCTCCGACAGTTCATGCGCCGCTTCAACGCGGAAAGGCTGAACATGAACAGCCCTCCCGACCTTGTGGTCCAAACGGCCCTTAAGAAAGGGCTGCGCCATAGAGGCCTTAAGAAATCTCTGCACAACGATCCCCCGAAGGACCTCCCCGGGATCATGGCGAGGGTCGAGCGCTTCATGTTGACCGAGGAGGCCTTGGCCACTGAGGCAGGAAAGGCCACTCGAGGGACCAAGCGCGGCGACAGCGGACGAGGCAGCCCCAAAGGGTACCGGACCGAGAAGAGGCCGAGAAACAGGCAGCGTGGAAAAGGTACGAGGGACGCCACCCCAGACGCCATCTTCGCTCAAGTACAGAAGGAAGAGCACGCCGATCGCCCCCCACCGAAGGCAAAAAGAGGTGGGAAGAATGGGGAGAAGTACTGCAAGTACCACAAGGACAATGGCCAAGACACTGAAGACTGCTGGCACTTAAAGAAGGACATTGAGAAGCTGATGAGCCGGGGGCACGCCAGGAGCTTAGTCGACGAGCCGGCCCACGGAGAAGGGACCTCCATGCAGCCGGACAAGGGGAAGAAGATCAGCACCGTCCAAGGACCCCTCTGCATCATAGAGTGAGCGGGCGAGGTCTCTCCCCCCAGTCGCAGCCTAGTCTGAGGGGATTATCTAGGTTTACATCCCTCTGTCTAGCTTCATTTCCTTTTTCCTTTCCTCCAAATGTACTAGTCCGACAGGACTCTTAAGAGTACAATCGCATTCCCTTTTGTCTTTTCTTAATCTTCGATGGAATCAACATTTCACTAAGGGTGCAAAAGAATGAAGACCGCCGCCTCGCTGGAGGGGAGGCGCTCATAAGTCTGGGGGCAATTCCCCCCGCCAGCGCGGACACCGACCAGTCCTGAGCTGAGGAGCTTCGCCCTCGCCGACCAACTCCTGCGCTCATAAGTCTGGAGGCAATTCCCCCAGCCAGCGCGGACGTCGACCGGTCCTAAGCCGAGGAGCCTTACCCTCGCCGACCAACTCCTGCGCACGTAAGTCTGGGGGCAATTCCCCCAGCCAGCGCGGACGCCGATCGGTCCTAAATCGAGGAGTTTTGCCCTCGCCGACCGACTCTTGCGCTCGTAAGTCTGGGGATAACTCCCCCAGCCAGCGCGGGCGCCGACCGGTCCTAAGCCGAGGAGCTTTGCCCTCGCCGACCAACTCCCGCACACATAAGTCTGGGGGCAATCCCCCCAGCCAGCGCGGACACCGATCGGTCCTAAGTCAAGGAGTTTTGCCCTCGTCGACCGACTCTTGTGCTTGTAAGTCTGGGGGCAACTCCCCCAGCCGGCACGGACGCCGACAGGTCCTAAGCCGAGGAACTTTGCCCTCGCCGACCGACTCCTGCGCTCATAAGACTGGGGGAAATTCCCCCAGCCAGCGCGGACACCGACCGGTCCTAAGTCGAGGAGCTTCGCCCTCGCCGACCGGCTCCATCGCTCGTAAACTTGAAGACAATTCCCCCCGCCAGCTCGGGCGTCAGCCGGTCCTAGGCCGAGGACGAAGCAACAAAACAAAATATACGAGAAGTTCGAGTAAGTCAAATTTCATTTATAACAGTATGTCTTATTTACAGGAAATCAAAGTGAAGAGACCTCTCTACAAATAATCCGCTCTCGACGGACAACAAAGTTCGTCACCTACAGAAACTAGGGCAACACCGGCAGAGCAAAACCGGTCGACCAAGGACCCAAAGCTGCTGGCCTAAGCGAACATCCATGCAACCAGCAATTGTTGGTTCTGAAGCAGGGAGCCGGTAGCGAAGCCGAAGGAGACAGAGGGGTCAGGGATCCATCTCAAGTAGACTGGCCCAAAGAGAAGCGAATGCAAAAAAATTTGAGGATAAAAACAAGGGTGGCAGGTCGGGAAATGATGACTTAAGGGGCCCGAGACCGAGAGGACGCATCCCCAAGCACCTCCCCCTGTTCGGAGCGAGGGGGATCGACCGGCGGAGAGGCTTGCCGAACACGCTACACACATTCCCGGAAGGAAGACTGGACGACTTCGACGATCCGAGGGCCGATGAGGCCTTCATACGTACCGAAGGCCTCCCTGAGAACCTCGAAGATCCTCTCCCCCAGGGTCCCGATGACACCCCTCTCCACCTCCTCCGCAAGCCGCGCCACCTGACGCCGATCTGACAATTCCATCTGAAGCTCCTCCCTCTCCAGACGGAACGACTCCGCCGCTTCATCAGCCGACTGCCGAGCGTCCTCCAACTTTCCCTGGAGGTCACCCACTCGTCCCTCCAGCTCGGCCACGCAGAGCTTGAGATGCCGAGACTCCATCTGGGCCTCCGTCATAGCTACCTCCGCCACCCCTGCCCGCTCGTGGGCCCTCACAGAGGACTCCTCCAACTCCCTCAAATGGATGGCTCGGCGCTGCGACTCCACGGCGAGCGTTGAACCCTGGAAGACGAGACATGAGCTAAGAAGAGAGTGAAGGAAAAGAAAGGACAGCAAGATAGCCGAACCTGTTGAAGGATCTAGACCAAGGAGTCCGACACCTTGTCGGCGGGAATCCTCTCGAGGAGGCTGCGGTCCCGGGGGAGGACGGAGCCCTCGGCCACCTGCTGGGCCAGGGCTCGGTCGACAAACACCGAACTCCCGGGGATGACATCGAGGGAATCCATATGGCTCGCCAACAGGGTTCCGATTCCCAGCGACGGAAGCGGGGACGCTGCGATGGGGGTAGTTGTCAGAGCCACCGGAAGATCCCCGGTGGTAGCCGCAGGAAGCACAGAACATGCCGAGCTGGAGGGTTCCACATCTTCCTTCCTCTTCTTCCCTCCGTAAGGCTCCACGGGCGACGAAGGGGAGCGCCTCCGCCTCGCCCCCTCTCCACCCTCGGGAACAAGAGGGGGCATGCCAAGGGCAAGAGGGACTTCACCGGACCCGTCGTTATCCCCTGCCTCTTGGGCTGAGGGGGCGGATCCGGCCCTTACGACCCCCCTGGAGAGAGGATCGCCAGAAGAAGAGGCGGGTGGCGTGGGCACCACCTTGCCCACCGAAGGCTCGGCTCGGTGCACCTCCTCCTCAACGGTCAGTCGAGGCGCCCTTCCGGAGGTACTGCCTCGGCTCCGAGCGGCGCCACGACGGATCAGCTCATCGACGTCACGGACGAACTCGCGGCCAACCATCCCTGCAAGGGAAACCGAAATCAGGATGAGTCACAGGGCGATTTAAGACTGAAAAAGCGACCTACCTGGAGACCACAAGACGGCCTTCAGGAGTAGGTCGTCTAACAAAGACCAGATGGACTTCGATTCCGAGGGGAGGGTCGACAGCAGCGCGGCCGCTGCCTGATCAACGTCAGAGAGGGCTAGCGGCGGGCGAGGCTGGACAGACCAGCCCCAACTTGTCAAAATCTGGGCATCCTCCAGGAAGACCACAAAGACATAATCCGAACTCCAATCCCCCGACCAGCGGGGTAGCCCGATCAGGCATTCCCTCCTCGAGCGGGCTCAGAGTTACAGCCATGACCCCGGGCCGACCGTCTGGATCTGATAAAAGTGGAAGAGAAGGGGGAGAGACGGCTCCAGACCGCGGGTACAGCAGAGCGTCACGAAGCCCGTCAGTACCGCAATCGAACAAGGGGTGAACTGGCAAAGGGGCACCATGAGATATTCCATGACCTGGATGAAGAAGGGATTGAGTGGGAAACGAAGACCCAGGCAGAACATCTCGACGTAGACGCCGACCTCATTGCTCCTCGGAAGGCAAATCCACTCGTCGATGAATGGAACTCGGACATCGTACGGGAAGCAGCGATACCTTTCCCGGATCTCCGTGGCCGCTGAAGGAGGGGTCCCCGACGGCGTTCGGAGGACAACCGGGGGCACGTTAAGCCACACGGCAGCCGACGCCACGTCATCACAGGCGTAGTCTGGGAAAAGCTTCCCCTTCCCCTTATCTCGGAGGGGACGACTCCCAGCGGAGGAACCTGATCCCACTAGCCGGGGCCCGCCCCGCCTGGACTCCGGAGAATCCCTCGCCCCATGGCCAGAACCGCCTATCCTAAGAGCAGCCATAATATGAGAGTAAGAAAGGAGTTACCTTTTTGATTAATTTGGAGAATACAAGGAAACGAAGGCGGCGGGATACTCCAAGTTGCGGAAAGCCTAGGACAGAGGGAAGAGCGAGGAAGAAGTGGGGATCCACGCAGCCGGGGATCTTATATACCAGACTCAGGGGCGAATTCGAAGCGCCTGACAGGGACGCGTGGCAGGTCTCGAAGAACCGGCGGCATTTCGAATTCGGCGCCAAAGGAAGTCCACTCAACCCGCCTCATCATAACCTTCATTTATGACCATGCCTCGACTGACACGCCACTCGGAACCCCAGGAGTCACATCGGTCGAACCGAACCGGCCAAGGCCGATCAGCCCCATCGATGGGGGCAATTGATACGTCTATTTTGCGAAGGCCCAACAACATAGGCCCAAAAGCACGGCCCACCGAACGAAGCCCGAAAGATACGAGCCTGGATGCCCGACCGCCGATCGGAAGCCCATCTGCGCGGTCGGGCCCGCCCAACAAAGCCCCGTAGAGGGCCCCCAAATATCGATCTGACCCGGCCCCGATAGCGCACGAATCACTCACCCACTCCAGTAATAACCGTTCCCCCGATCCCGTTACCACTTAATGGCTGTTATGGGGAGGTGCTGGCATGGCGCAGGGAGCGGCGACCGGGGGGCGGATTGAGGGGGCACGATCGAGGGCGGACGAGCGACGTGGGACTGGGGTAATCACGGCAGGAGGTCTATAAAAGGGCTAGGAAGACGACAAGACAAGGGACCGCATCTCAGGTATCTAAAACCTAAGGTACTCCATCAACGACCTAGTTCCCCCATATCATCTCCTTCCTCCCCCGCTCGCGCCGTGAGACGCCGTTCCGATCTCCTCACGAGTCGAACCGTCTCCGCCGGGCCTTCTCTTTCAGATCTATGTCTAACTTAGGCATCGGAGGGGATTTGGCCGGTACCAAGGTCCGGCCCCCTGACGAGCGTTCTCGTCTACGCAGGAGGACAGCTGATCCACGGGTCGAGGCTTCCCCTCCGCCCCTCGCCGACCACGCCACCAGCAGGACGATCGAGGCTACCCCTAGTCGTCCGACCGCCGAGGCCGAGCACGTCCGACCGAGGCCGAGCGTCTCAATCCGGGCCGAGGCTTCCCCTCGCCCTACCAACGACCGAGGACCCCGATTCGGCCCAGCCGACGCGCTCCACGTCATCTGCAGCTCCGACTCGCGCCTCATCTGCACCAACTCGACACACCCGAGGGACCCAAGCGGGCCCCTTGACCAGGTTGACCGGGTTGTCCACGGTCAATGCATTTGTAGTGAGAAAACACTCTGAAACAGGACTCAAAGTCAGACATTGTGGTGTCTGATCATCATCCTTACAACATCATTAAGACATACGCTCCCTGGGAAAGGAGTGATGTTGTAATACGTATTCATACTACGTATGCATTTGACCATTGTGTTAGAATAGTAATTGTGTTTACTATTACCCAAAGACCACATGGGTCTTCAACTTCTTACCCTTATTGACTCTAATTGGTTCCTTTAGATTTGACTGGGCGATCGCTGTCTTAGCATGTTGCTTATGGACTATGTTCAATTCGGTCCGGCGGGGCATGTTAGAAAAGCGAGTCAAGTCAAGATCGAAAGGATCGCAAGAAGAGGAAGATTAATTTCATATTCACATTTGAACTTTCGAGATTCAAAGCTGGCCAGCCAAGTGTAATCCAGATGGGATTCAATTGTTGAATATAAAGTATAAGAAATGTGAAGAAATAATCTAGGGTAAAACATGCGTTGATCTACTCAACTTTGCACCCCAAGGAGTGTTGTGTATCTCTAACAAGTGCACAACAGCGGACTCTATGCGCATGACGGTCACATTGTCTATTTCTCAGTATGATAAATAGAAGAACTAAAGGCAAAGATGTTTCCTTACAATCCCCTCAAGTGTGAGTGTGAGATGTTGGATATGGACGACATGTATACACCCATGAGGGGATGTATAAGGGTCAATGGACCTCGGATGTCGCGTACATGAAAGCATGTGCGAAGGGAACCTTTTCATGTGTGAAAAGGACCACTCGATAAGTGGAAAAAGTCACTTTTTAAGTGCATAAAGGCACTTGATAAGTGCATAAGGAAGAGGGTAAGCAATGGTACTAATATAAGCTAATAAGCATATATGTAGTTATTTCCTACAATAACTACCCCAAGGCCTATAAATAGGACCCAAGGGTATGGCTTTTAAGGCTAATCCTTCATGCCATAAGTTTGCATAAGGCAACCTTCTTTCTTCTTCTCCCTTCCATTAAAGTTCTTCATCCAAGTAGAGATTTAGACGGTGTAACGCTGCTTCGATCCTCTGTGACGAAGTACCGACCGTTGTGGCAAATCCAAGGGCGAAGTTCAGAGATTATAGCAAAGCATACGCTAACGTAAGTCTCCTCTCTTTCGATCCTCTGTCATCGCATGATGGAATCCTACAGATCAACCTACCAAATTTCAAGAGATTCTAATACTTTTTGAGCCATCATCTACAACTTGCAACTTCATGTGTTTTTCAGCACGTTTTCAGACCGTTGAAGTTGTAGGTGGTAGATGGGGGCTCAAAAAGTATTGGAATCTCTTGAAATTTTGTATGTTGATCATCCATGATGTGAACAACAATTCCATGAAAAAATTTCAAAAAAATATGGGAAATGGAGGGAAATGGGGGCGGCTCCTTCGATTATCTAAGGAGGCACCCTAGATCGCTT
Organism: Scilla litardierei; assembly: GCA_030789695.1. Lineage (NCBI taxonomy): Eukaryota > Viridiplantae > Streptophyta > Magnoliopsida > Asparagales > Asparagaceae > Scilla > Scilla litardierei. The sequence goes on along the minus strand of CM061131.1, from coordinate 115,374,081 downwards.
TTTTCATATATGTATGTACTAGTATATACCCGTGCCCAAGGGCACGGATCATTTAAATATCACCCACAAAATATTAGACACCCTAATTTTAAGCGAACATCAATAATTAAAGCGCAATAATTATTATGACCCCCTCAAAATCTTAGTTCACCAAATTTTAGGTCTCTGGTAGTATATACCCGTGCCCATGGGCACGGATCATTTAAATATCACCCCATCAAAATATTAGACACCATAATTTTAAGCGAGCAGAAATAACTAAAGCTCAATAATTTTTATGACCCCATCAAAATCTTAGTTCACCAAATTTAGGTCTCCCCAGAGAATTTAGTTCCGACATTGTTTATTTAATTCTAAATAAAAATGTTAGCCCACGGGAAAATTTTTAGTCCCCCCAATATTTAGTTCGATTCAAATTCACACACCAAAAGCTGCTAAAAAAACTTGAAAACAAATTTATAATTTGTTTGCCACATCCATATGTACTAAACAAACTTGCTACTGCTTACCCCTGAGCTTGACCTATAACATCGCTTCGCCTACTTGCAAGATTTCACAAAATTCCAAATGTCACTGCAAGATTTCATGACACAAACAACCAAAAATCAAAACTTTTGTACTCTCATGCTTCATCATGATGTGCTTCTATGCAATTGAATTATAAATATGGCAGTTCCAACTTTGGTTTAATGAGATACACTGAGAACAACATGTCATCATTGGTTGATGTTATTTGATAAGTATACATGATGAGAGCACAATCGAGAAAGATGCATAGAAATGAATTTATTTTGATATATATAAACCCAAAGTGTATATTCATTATGGTTCAATCAAGCTCAAGCTAAATGGCCAAAATATTAGATTTGACCAATTTTAAATTTGTAGTCACATGAAAGAAACATGTCATATGAAGAGATCATATTAGAAAATGGTAAATCATAACATCCGTTACAACAATTTTCGCTCTTGCAATGCAATGAAGATTGTTTTTACAATTAAACAAAACGATAAAAAAGGGTGACGATAAAAAAATATGACCTTCATACATAACAAAACATCAATGACAATTTTTCCATAAAAAGATTATCCTCTCATGTCATCGATATCATAAAAACATAAGCCATTCTAGACAAATATAGCAGCTTATAGCAAGTCCTAATGGAGAACCAAAATATATAACCGGTCCCACAGTATGTAATAAGGCCTCATTCAACCATGAGAAAAGCTAAATACAGGGATATAAGGTCATTCTTTCAATTTTGAGAATTCAAATTTAAATAATATCACTTCGTATCAATGTCCATTTTCTCCGATGGTTGGCTTGCTTTTAACCTAAAAGAAGTAGATGCCAGCACTACCCCAATAACAGATGGTTTTTCATTTGGAAATCCATATACTATTCATTCCACTGATGGATGTATATGCGAATCAAGGAATCACCAGATTATTACCGTAAAGGAGCTGAACAGATGGGAGAAAATTTTTGCGTGAAAGGATGGGGGACAGGTTAGTTGGATGAAGTCTTAAGTAACATTGATAAATGTAATCAATCAGCAAATAATCATAATGAAAAGTGCGTTTTTTGGTAATACCAAACAATATCATACCAACACTCTGCTTTTTTATCCGAATAACTGGTGGAGCAAGGACATTGATCTTATATAATTCTGTTGAGCACACATGCAGTTATGGAAACATCGTGGAACATAAATACATAATCAATTGGTTGCAATTGCTAAAACTGGTGTAATATCGGTGAACAACTTCCTAAGCTACATCAGAGAACTATTTCATTAGTAAATACCTGAAATAAGGTTGAAAGATAAAACAAATGCTGAAACCAAAGATCCTTCACTTCATTTTATCAGAATGCTTTTAAATCCATTTGGTGTCCTGTAATGAGGAATGTGTGTCACTGACTTGAATAAGATTTTATGTAGCTAATTGGAAGACATTATCAAAACATAAACAGTGACAGAATATAAACAGACCCAAAGCAAATAAACATTTTGATGGAAATAAACATTTTGCTGGAAAATATAAACAGACCAAAGAAAACAGACCTAAAGAATATAAACGAAGGTAGATCAAATCTGAACATTTATTTCCAAATACACATTTTGCTGAATGTTTAAACAGATTTGATCTTCATCTCAAATCTGAACGTTTTGCCGAAAAATATAAACAAACCCAAAGAATATAAACTAAGTCAGATCAAATTTGAACATTTATTTCCAAATAAATTTTTGATGAATGTTTAAATAGATTTGATCTTCATCTCAAATCTGAACATTTTGATGGGAAATATAAACAGACCCAAATAATGTAAACCTACCCAAAGAATATAAATGAAGGCAGATCAAAGCTATAGTTATCATGTGATTTATGGTATCAACCTATAGTTATCATGTGATTTATGGTATCAACTTACGATGTTCTTTATGTTCCCCATTTTTGTTGAAATTGCTGCGTTCTGTAAAACATAACCAAAATGACAGTTGCCTGAAAATTGTCCAATTATATGAAAAGCATTGCAGATAGCAAAGCAAAATATCAATGTAAACAATACTTGACCCTAAAGTTCTTTGATCTCAATAAATTTCATCCGACAGTGAAATTATATGAAACTTTTACATGAATAGTGCCAAAATTTTGCCAGCACTTTATTATACAAAACAGAATCATCTGCAAAATCTTGCACAATATAAAGAAGACCATCTGATTTCTCAAAATTTGCAAGTAGTATCAGGCATCATGGAACGATACACACATAGAGATGTCAAGTACATCAACTTCAGGCTATTGATGCTCCCAGGGCTATTACTCCTCTTGCTTTCTCCACCTCGATGGTCTGCTAACATCATCGGTGCTCTTATTCGCGCTGCTGTCGTCTGCTTCAGCACTTGGCTTCTTTACTAATCTTGATTTATCCTGTGGGCTGACACGATATGATCGCCCTTGATCTCGAGTAGCTCGACGATCTTGTCGACAAAAGAAAGATACTTGTAAGTCTTATGGATGACTCTCCATGGCAAGCTGCAAAGTAGAAGTGAAACGATAAATCATAAAGCTGTGCACTTGTTTAACTTCGCACATGCAGTCAGCTATGGGTCAGTAATTTATGGGACAATGACAGACTTCTAGCTCTCCAATTTATTAAGCCCACATTTTAGACATATGCAGGTAGGCAATTAGAGAAAGAGAAGACGGCTAAGGCTAAGTGTATGTACGGCTAGTTCTCAGCGGCGAACGTTCTCACCTGAACCAGCAAGGATAACCGTTCCAAAATACAGAAACCCTTGCTACTTTCTCAAGAAATTCTAGTAGTGGGCCAGATAAATTGTCGCAAGAAAGATCAAGTTCCAGAATTCCTGATAATGCACTTAAGAACAAAGGGATGCTTCCTTCGAAACAGTTACCACCACCCAACATCAGGCTATCTAAGCCAATACATTGGCCCAATGCATCTGGTATTTTCCCCGATAGCTAGTTTTCAGATAAGTCTAGCTTCTTGAGACTTTGTACATTCTGAACTTCATCAGGTATCAGCCCAGTTGACAGAAATCGATAAAGATGATATTCTCAAGATCCCAAAAGATAGTGAGCCATTCGGCTTGTTATGCGATAGATCCAATACCTCTAAATGCTGGTCGATGCTAAGACTAAAATAATCCTGAACCACAAAAAACCCCATTTAGACATATAACCCCATATAGACTCAAGCAGAAGGCTAGTTTTGATTCAATTTTCACATAGCTAAACATTAAAAAGTTTTCTCCTTTATCCTCTTTTCTATATAACTACATCTGGTTCAAATAAAAAGAGCAGTAAATAATAAAAGAGCATATAATTGAGTCGCATGGTTTACCGAATTTTTGAAATTTATATTCCATTATAGAAAGTAAGATGTATAACATTTTTTAACATATTATTACATACCACACAATATCCAAGCAAATAAATCTGATGTTCCTGTTAGCAGTGTCGTGTGCCGTCCTTATGAAAATGATATCAATAATACTCATGAATCTCAAACCAAAATTTTTACCGAACCCAATACTAATTAGCTAGAGAATTTAGAAAAATAAAAGCTATCAAACCTTTCAGCCTAGTTGTTTATTCATGGCACACATCACGTCACGTCATTCGATTATAATAATCCATGATCAATTTACCACTAAAAATAACAGCTAAATCCAAAGAAGTCATTATGTGAAGGAAAAAAAATCATATATCATAACCTAACCTTCATGCTCGGTCATAGGGCGTAACATGTTTGTCAAGGGAATTTTAATAAATAATCAAAGTTAGTTGTGCTTTCTCTGTTGTGCAAAATGCAAGAGTTAGTTGAACCATGCCTACTGAAATTTGGTTAAACAACTCGTTTATAGCTGCATTCTCCATTCCTACTCAGTGAGCAAATTAGGAGAGGTCCAAATCATCATAATTTTACTTGCAGAGCACAAATTGAGTTGGTTCTGTCATTTTGACCAGGATCTGCTAGCAATGGGCAAAATTACAGCATGCAGATAGAAGCAGATGCACACTTGGGGCTGAAGGGGATTATTGTTTACTTGGACAACAACATTCAATCGTCATTGCAAATTTTCAGTATGTTTGATTTTGCTTAAGTTGCCTGCAAGGTTGGAATTTGGCAGAGTAACCAAGGACCATACAGAAGATTGACCCCAATTAATGAAAATACTCTGTTTAGTTCACATATTTGATTCAAAGCTTGCATCTAAAACAATCTACGACAGATCTAGCAACAAAATCAGCAGCTATAACACCCTTTAATAAAAAAACCCTAACTCATCAAACCCCCCCAAATTTCCCCCAAATTTCCCCCAACTACAAACCCAACCAATGCATTTTAATCATAGCCCCAGAGAATCACCTGAATTGGTTGGATACCATTCCTTTTATGATAGCTGCCAACTTGCTTTTCTCATCGTAAGGGTTTTAATTAAATATATGATCATAGAACTACACATCATAATGATACAATGCTTCAGATGAATACTGTCAGATATTTTAGTTGCATACATTAAAAAATATTTAATTTGTAGTAGATGTTTCAAAAAATAAGCCTGGAATGAGCGTTTTTTGTTCTGTGTTTTTCACAAAAGATTATGAGAGTTGGTATTGTTGTGGAAAAAATGATGATATGCAAGTAATATAAAAATAAGAGCATTCAGAAATGCTGGTCAGATGACGATGAGTTCACTTTCAAGAGATGAACAGAAAGAATGGAAAAACTCACAATGGAGGGAACCCATGCATGTATCAGAATGTATGCATAGCCTTGCATGACTTTGTCAGAAGGAATGGCCAGCAATGTTGGGTTGAACCTGTATCATGGTTAACGACAAAAGTTACTGCCTTTTCTAGCAGCCATCCTATCATTCCAGATGCATTCCATTTGAATCACACATTCTCCATAGCTCTCCGTAGACCTCCAATGCACAAATCAAAAACTGCATGTTGCATGAACTTCCAACTGATCTGGGGAGACCAACTGCGAAAAAGATTAAATATTTTAGTCGAGCATATATATAATCAAACACAAAAACTGCAAGTTTCATAACCATCCTCTTGCAGGAACTTAGGCATCAAAAAGCAAAGACCGGCCTAACTTATAAATATCAGTTACTAAATTTAGCCGGTTGAGTTTAAAAAGCATTAAAAAGCATAATTTGGGTGGCTAAATTATAAACATTTCATTTAACAGTTTATATGATGTTTTGAATATATGGAGCAATCTGCATATCCAAGTATATATTGCTATAAAAATAACTCATTAGACCAAAATGAGCACTCAAATCGTTTGTATTGCCCAAGTTTTATCCTTCAGGAGCAAGTTCGCAACAGTGATACCACTGCCACTGGATATTTTTAGCTTGGTGCAGTTACGCTAAGAAGAAAATTATACCCTATGACAATAAGAATATTTGCAGCAAGCAATTGAAAAATGGGATAGAGATAGTCAGGATTTGGCATAGGTAATAAATAGCTTCTTTCATTGATAAATCCTGACCATCCTCTTGTAGGAACTTCCAAATGATCTATAGAGACCAACCCCAAAACTTCTTTATAAATATTCTAATTAAAAGCTAGTTATTCAGTTTAAACTCATAAATTGCAACTCGCAAACCTACATTGCAACTTACAGACCATCCTCATTGATAAATCCAAAACTTCCTTATGCAGGAACATCCATTAATGGTTGCTAGAAAACCTACACAAACATTTCAAAGAAAATAATAAAAAAGAGATGATTTTAATGCCATTTCATCCACATTGCAACTTGCAAACCTACAGTAATCTGATCGAAGCTATCCAGCCACTGACGATCTGATTGAAGCTTTTGCAGGGCTTTGGTTCACGGAGAGAGAAGAAAGAAAGACTCAAGGGTTTAAGATTAGGAGTCAAAGAGGAGCAGTGGAATGAACTTCAAATGTTTTGGGCAGATGAGTTTTTTGGGCACCTGGATTCAAGAAGAGAGAAGAAAGAAGAGATGGTTTAAGATTACAAAAAATATTTTTGGGTAGTTGAGTTTTATGCATAAAGAAAAAGCAATTAAGCAAATTAACCCAATTCCAAGATGTGCATAGCCGCTCACATATACTTTTAAAACAACCAAATAAAATTGGATGACATCAAATAGTAAATACAAAAGCAAGCAAATAATCTGTAAGTTCATAGCATGTCACATTAAAAATTCTAAATTCTGAATATTAAAATTTAATGTTTACAGTTTCCTTTAAAAATCACAAAAGAAAATAATGAATCATTCAAATGAAACTCATTATGCATTAATGAGCTAATGAATAAACAAATATGTTTGAAAATAGAAGTCTACCATGGTTTGCACGTTTGGACTCACAAATTGATCTGTCAAGCTGAAATTTCGCAGTCTGTAATAGATAATCAATGACCAATAATGGTTTACATCTATGCTCTACTCGAAGTAATATCAATTGGAACAAACCATAGCATTAGGAATTGAAATGATAATGATACTGATGATGTCCAGGACAAAAGCTTTAATGTACCAGGATCACATAGAAGATGATTATTATCAAAGCTGTAAAAAGGAACTATATTTAGGAAATTTAGCCCCTTCGTGATCAGAAAAATATAATTGCAAACTCAACACTTGATGGAAGTTATATGAGATTGATATATATTTCAATAAGAGGTTTTTGGTAGTTTACTCCCAACTCAACACTTGATTCAAGTTTTGTAACGCATGCAGATCTATTTATTTTCCACAGTATGACTAAGGCATTAGCAAAGTGTCCTGTGCTGCATCTATTTCAATGAGAGATTTTTGGTAGGTTACTCCCAACTCAACACCACCAAAAGCTTCAAGTACATAGTTTGGAGCATTCCAATGATGGTGTATCAAAATGGTAAGCATTCCTGCAAGCTCAGGAATCTAGGATCTCATATAGTCTCAATCAGGATCAGATCTGTAACCTTGAAACTTGATCTCCAGAAAAATGAGCTAATTAAGAGATTATTATGCAAATAATTCAATTGTACCGGAAACTAAAATCGACAATAAGGAAAAAAGAACATTTGTTTTCATATGTCCATTCTCCCTGGTGTATGTCACCCTTCATTCATGGTTAATTCCCTGGCATACAATTTTGATTGAACTCAATCTCATGGAAAATAGTGGTGTAGATGCTACGGTGTAATGAATTGTGGTGCTTTGACCTCATAAATGGTACATAGCCAAAATCCAATGGGCCAATTATGAGGCTTCACTATTGAAATTATTGCATTGATAGACAACAAACCACAATAAGGTAGAACATCGGCAAATGGGATAACATATTAACCATGAATGAATTGCAAGCTTTGACTTGTGTAACAAACAGATTGTTTCTCTAAGCAAACTCATCAAATATGAAGAGTCAAAAGTATATTTTTGACAACCCATATTTCATTGAAAATAAAATTTATGTTAAATAATGATATCAACAATTTTGATGGGGTATATAACATTGTTCAAGTATCACAGCCCCTTTGCAATCATGACAAATTGTTGTTCGACAGATCCATATATATTGGCAATGATTAAACCATATAGAAAGGAAACTGATGTATTTTGTCACGTGATGTAAAGATACTTACAGAACTTGTAATGCGCTGATATATGTTAATAATTGTGAAATTTGACTCTACAAATTGTTGTTGTTAATGCGACTACCCTTCCATATAATTATAAAGGAAGTTACAATTGCGTTATAGAAGGAAGTTACAATTGCGTTTATATACTAAATTACAGGACAATTTTCTTCTTAAATGAAGGAAAACAAACATAAAAAATGCAACTCATAAAACATTTACGAACATAAAAAAGAAAACCAGCATAGAATTTGACATACTTTCTAATAGTAATAAATATTGTCATGCTGTAAAAGAGAAAACTTAATTCATTACTTAAATAGTGCATCATTCAATCATCAAATTGTTCTGCTCGAATAGACAGATCTGGATGTGAGCTTTCTGCATAAAGAAAAAGTAAATCATAAAAGTTATTGCAACGTAATTCAAGAACACAAATAAAATACAATATTAGTGCAATACCAACTGCAGTTTCTACTAACCATGAATAAAAATACAATAGAGCATGGAGAAATCTATAGACATTTAAGCTTTGCTTGGAAGAGATGAGTAAGAGATGTGTGGTAAGCCTGATAATAAACAAAAGCTTTGCTTGGAACAACCGCTTAGCCTACCTTCAAGATGCAGGTACACTCTAGATTCAATTCAGGATGAAGCAGCTTTCTCCTCCTCTATGATTGAGTCATGTGCCTATCAAGAATAAATTCGTGGAAAAATAAATTAGTTATGAACAAAAAAACTCTTATCTGGATTCTGACTCGCATTTTGCCTTCATTTCACAGCAGAAACCCTTATCTGGTACGAATCGATCTCTTGCTTGCCTCTCTCTATGGTAGCCACGATGCCGGTGCCCCCTCTTGCTTGCCTCTCGCCATGGTAGCCCCGATGAAGAAACCCTACCAGTGATTTTGTTTTGTGATCAGCGGCTGCACCAGATCCGATGGCTGGGAATGCGACCCGGGGCGTGGATGTGTCCTCTCGACCTGCTGATCGTCTCCCCAGAGCATGGAGTTGCGTGGGGGTTGGTGTGACCTCCAGCGACCACATATCCTGCAGTGGAGAGGGGGTCGGGGTCAAGGTATGAGAGACATATGGGTGAGTGAGAAATAGAGAAGAGGAAGGGCTGTGTTTGGAGTTCCCCCCCCAAAACTCTTTATAATTTTGAGTTCCCCCCCAACATACAACTTCCCCCATTGTTACTTTGTTTTTTCAAATTCAAAAACATCCCTCAACCCTTCCCTCCAAATTACACAACACTTTAATTAAATTTCTCTTATCTTATCCAATTTCTCTTATCTTATCCAATTTCTCTTAACATCCCTCATATATACCCCCAATTTCTCATCTCTTATCCAAAACTCTTATCCAAAAACCCATGATAACATCCCTATTTTATAGAATAGATATTTGTTTTGGATATATGTATTTCTTTGGCTTTTTGGCTATACAATTTTCTCTTTTCTTTTCTTTTTGGGTTTTTCTTTTCTTTTCTCTTTTTTTTTGAATTTTTGGATTTTTGGCTATACACATGTGTACTCTCCCAAGTGGGAGAATGGTACACGACGAGGGGATTTGCACCAAGTAAAACAAAAAAAAATTCGGATTCTAGACACTTCGGCAATGGAGATATTTCACTAATCAGAGCGTAGGCTAAATGTGTTGTCCTAGTCCTAACAGTGGAATCCCGACACATGCGAAATGAAGCATACGATATATATATTCATGCACACAGAAGCAGATAAGAGATGCAAATACCGCACATTCGATCGAAGCATGATAATCTAGGGGTCATTCCTGGACAGGTATATAAAATAAAATCACAAAGTAGAAGCACACCAAACAGCTAGGCACGACGCACGACTCACAAAAAAGCTAAGTGGACCCACGATGCATGAAATGCAAGAGGACTCGACTTCCTAGGGTTAGTGGATGTGATTATCGAAGCCATGCTAGGTGTGTGTGAGATTTTTGTGGCGAGTCATCATAGGGTTCATCTCTAGGAGAAAGAGAACAAAAGAAGAGAAGAAAAAGAAAAACACGAAGAAAAACGACTCAAAAACAAAGAAAAATACACAAATGACGCACAAAGTGAGACTCCCCCAAGCTGAAACTTGCATTGCCCTCAATGCAATAAAAGTAAATACGGGAGGGCAACGAAAAATGGGGGGTACGCACCGACACAAGAAAATGAAAAACAGGAAAAGCACACGAACGAAACTGAAAAATAAAGAAAAAGAAAAAGAAACACATAAATAAAAGAAACAAAAGCACATCCAAACGACACATATAAACAGACACACAATGACATCACACGACAAACCACACAAAAGTCGATTTCTCCCAAGCTGAACATGATAATGCTAGCAAAATGATGTGGTCATGGTGATGCAGAATATGCTAGGGGGAAAATCGGAAAAGAAAGAAATCAGAATGCAGAAGAGGAAGTGTCCTCCTCCACCTCGGTAGGAGATGTGGGATATGGGCGGTAGAAGTGATAGAAGGGAACGACATGATGGGTTATTATGATGCAAAAGAAAATCCTAGATACTCTCCTCTCGCTAATGAGAGGAGACGAGATTATTCTAATCTAAACTAGAAAGCGGTAAATTTTAACACTACTGGATTAGGATACACCTGAGCATATGAGGATCCAAGATCTGGAGTGGGGCAGCCAGCTGCTCTAACTGCTCCTTCTTTGGCTCCACCAGAAGCGCTGTGCCACGAGTGCCAATGGACCCAAACAATGCACCTCCAAGCATCCCTCGTAGGTGTCCACCTGTGAACTGCAAAGGATGACATGTATTAGTCCATGGCAAGAAATTATTTCCCAAAATAAATGTATCCCAGAGATAATCGTCAACATAAGATGGAAAAATAATAAAAGGGTGACGAATACTCCCTGAGAATCGGTCGCTATCCTCTGTACTAGCGACAACCAAATCCTCGCTCTACATGAGAAGTGGCTCTCCAGGTGGTGATACACCGCAGCATACCTCAAGGGAAGTAGATCCTGTGTCTTGCGAGAGATATGGTGTGTCAAATATATACGAGTCTAAATAAATAGGAAGTGAAAAGCGAGATTCAAAAGTGGAGTGAGAGTGAGTATGAAAATCTCCCTGAATAGGGGCAATATGCTCAAGTAGATGCTCAGCTGCAGAAGAAGTGGATAGCGATGGTAAAGGTAGATGTGACTCGGGTTCCATGGAGTGGACCATCGTATCCAAGACCTCATCCACATTCTCCTCGATGATATGCTCATACTCCACCATCTACCCGATGTCCTAAATGACATCCTCATGGTTGACCACAGACCAAGGAAGAAGCTGTGACAGAGATGGCTGTGGAGGTGGATGTGGAGCGGACCCCTCGTATGTGGTTGTGGTGTCCTCGTCCTCACGCACATCCTCCTCGCCGGTATGCATAATCTCTGTAAACTCCTCAGTGCTCTCATAGGACTCATGTGGGGTATCCAAATCAAGACAAGAAGTCTCTCATACAGATCCTATAGAAATCACCCCATCCTCACTATCATCATCAAAAAATGCTTCGTCATCCAAGTGGTAGTGTCGGAAAAATGGGGTATCGGCATGAGATGTGTCTATGGTGGCCGATGGCATGGTGGTCTCAACCATGGAAGTGGGTATATCATCTCCTTCATCCCCTCTCCTTGGTATAGGCTCGATGATTGGTACCATAAATTTTTGCAATATTTGGCCTTAGTTAAACATGGCACTTTCAAGGAGAGACACGAGGCTTGATTCTTCTTGTGTTGGTGGAGGGATATAAGGTTGAGGAAATGGATGGGAGGTGTTTGGGCTCAGGTTGTGGGAAAATGTCTGGCCTTGGTGTAGGGGGAAGATCTCAAGCGTAATTGGGCAGTCGTAAAACATGTGCCCTACCATCCCACAAGTCTCACAAACCACAACTGAATAAGGATCGTATCCTCCATCTGAGCATCGAAATTTGATCTCCACATGGCAATATCAAAGATACCTGGACAACAAAAATAAGAAAACTAGAGAGGAGCGTCAATAGTACAAGAAAATAACAAAAATATAATATAATGGTGGGGGAAAAATTTCTTAGTTATTGTATTTTTTTTGCGTAGTCTAATGAACCCAAGCTAAGCTAATAACAAACAGAATGCCTCCCCAGCAACGGCGCCAAATACTTCATCGTCACCCCGTTTACGGTTTGGGCGCGATGTCGTTTTACTGCAAGTGCATGATTAGTGTAGGGTGCGGGTTTATCGAACTCAGGGAGGTGGATGGCTTAAATGGCTACTAGCCTCACCTAGGTTGTGTGCTAGCTACGCGGACAATGTGGGTGGAAGTGTAGAAATAAAAGAAAGAAATAAAAAGACACGAAATGAATCCCCGCTAACACGGGCTAGAGCATTCATGACACTTGGTATTTGACTTGACCCAGGGTGAGACATTGCCCCAAAAGGTGCTACCTAGCGTCCATGGCCCGATATTACGGTCAGTGCCTAGTATGTTAGGCCTACCCAGTTCCGGACGGTGGGCATTCCCATGTCCATTAACACCTTCCGCAACCGGGAGCATTAAGGCCACAATGATAACTCCCAACACTTCGTCCAAGCCGTTCCCATGCGCGAGGACTCAATGTCTACGCTAGGGGTGTGAGCTGTGGCTAGGGAGTCAACCGCCAAGTTTATTCCCCCTTGGCCCGACGGTCAGAGGCGGTCTTTTTCTCACCAATGACAATGAAACACCCCCGCATAACCCTAATGGCCAAATAGGTCGAATGTGATTTCTAGCAATACATCGAAGTAGATCTTGACTGGACAAGACACCGAACCCAATCCCCAACACAACTAGTGTGTTGCCATACGAATTGGACTCAGATTACTAGAAATCCCCATTGACACATTTCATCGAACACATGCCATGTAACCAAGCCAAATGAAACAACCCAAGCGTCAATCCTACTCTAACCCGTATTAGGGTTCATCAAGAGCTACTCAATGGTGAAGAACATAAAAGAAAGCAATCAAAATGACAAACACACATTCACCATTGAGCAAAATGAAAACAATACAAAACAATGGAAAATAAGAGAAAGAAATACTTATCTTGAGTTTGAATCTTCAATCCATAACAAGACTTATTGATCAAAAGACCTAATCTAAACTAATCTAAGTCTCACAAGAGAAAGGGGAAAAAAACCCTAAAAACTGAAGAAGATCCCCTTTGAGTCGGCCAACCTCGTGTATTTATAGCCCCACTTCAAAACCATAATGGTTCGGGTCCAAACCCGCAGAAAAACCGCCACTCGATCGGTTAATGAGTCAACCGATAGGGTGAGAGCTTTGAAGATCTTCAACCGGGCGCACTGCCCGAGCGGTTGGAGAGAGCGGGTCGTCGGTTGGGAGAATCGGCTACAGATGAACCGATCGGGTGAGATGTCACCCGATCGGTTGGAATTCAGCACATTCAGACAGAGAGTTTCGTCAGTTCACCCGATCGCGGAACCGATCGGGTGAGCAGCTACTCTACTTTAGTTGCCGTTTGGGTAGGATATGCGTGCATCAACCGATCTGGTGGATGTGTCCACCCGATCGGTTGAGGGCTGAAATATGGATTTATTCGTCGTTTGGCACTCTGGATCGCGCGTGACTCCTCCCGTTGCTCTGGGGACTCATTATATCTTCTTTTTACGTCCCCAATGATGGAAATCTCCTGCATTTGCACAAAAACATGAAGAAAATGAAAAGATACAAAAAACATGAAAGAACGGGTATGAAACGATGGAAATCAATGGAAAATCACAAAGAAGACGTGCGTGAATATATAGAATATAAACGCTCGTCACCAACTTCTCTGATGTTTGACGTAGAACGGAAGTAGGGTCTGAACGGTGGGATATCCTCGGTGTCTACGGCATCTCAGCTACGGGTAGCGTAACCAGAAACGTTCTGACAATGAACTGGAAGTGAGGGCAGCGAGCAGGGATTGCGGACAGCGAAGACGAGCCCGATAGCGGTCCGTAAGAGGTGTTAGCAGCGTCGAGATGAGCCGCAAAACAACGAGCAAGGAGAACAACTGCCATGTGCTAAAACAGTGAGCACGGCGCGTAACGACAGATCGCCGTGACTGGAGGGGGGTAGTGGGGCTTCGCCTGTGGCAGCACGGCGTCGAAAAACGGCAGCAGCAGCCGTGAGTTGCTGCTGTCGCTTCTGCTATGAAAGAACAGTCCGACGGGGGCAGTTGGCGATGAAGGCGGCACAGGGACCGGCAGTAGCGGCGGCGAGGGTCTCGCAGGCGGTCGGAGGCGGGCTGTACGACGGTCAGGAAGGCGAGCGACGATCGGGGAAGTTGCAGCAACACGACCTACTGCTGCTGTCGCTGTTGTTTGCGTGAAACACAGCCGCTGGCGGGCGGTTCCAGGCGGTCGAGGCGGCGGGTGGTTACCGCGGGTGAGGGAGAGGCTGCGGCGATGTGAGAAGCTCGCCGGTGTGGGGTTTTGAGCGAGGGAGATGCAAGAGGGAGATACGTGATATCGGGGGGGGGGGGGAGTTTGATAGGTGGCAGCAGCAAAAAAAAAGCCCTAGGTTAAGAACATGAATGGGGGTTTGAATTATAAAAGAATTTGAGATGCTAAACATCTCTAGGGTTTGGGTTAAGTGCGGGAGGGGGTAGAGATAGGAGGGGTGCACTTAGGGAAAAGAACGGGTGCAAACAGTGACAGAATAAAATCCTTGATACGTATGATTATCATTAGGGATTTGCTAAGATCTGGTTTCAATTTGAAATTTGAATTTGATTAAGGCTAATCAACGGTTGGGATTTGATTAGGGGATAACTTCTACTAGAGGCATCAAAAAAATAATCCGAAAATACTGGGACGATCGTGGAGACGAGACATACAGGGCTACAGGGTCTGATCGCGTGCTACGCCTACCAAAAATTAATGTAAAATCGGGAGCTGAGTATTAGGGCCAAAAGACCAAAACGCCCTTTCCATTCAAAGCCATTTTGCGAGAAAACGAGCCGTGAAATGAAGTTCCCAAAAATTACTATAAAATTCTACACTTCCATACGGTCACAATGGCATATCACATCGTATATACCGGAATCTAGAAAGAGCCAAATAAAATACGTGCATGAAAAACCACGTGCACGTAGAAAATCCATAAGGTGTGAAAGCGACCATTACATTCTACCTCACTAAAATAAAGATTCTGTCCTCGGAATCAACACCACTAATCAGCGAACAAAAAGGAAAAACGCTCTCTCATTTCTGATCGACCCCGGATATACACCCGGAGAACGATTGTAGTTTTACCGCAAGCGCACGGTTAAGTGGCGAGCGGGTATCGAACACGAGGAGGTGGTGTCGGTTCCAATCTATCCTAGGTTGGTTTGACTACGAATGTTTTATTAGTGGAGATGGCTATGGAGTGATATAATGGAAATGGTGATGGATGTCGGTGTCGGAGATAGAAAAGTCGGATAGGTATCGATTTAAATACAAGATAATAAAAGAGTCTAGAGCTAGGAAATCCCAACTACGGATCGTCATACATCACTGTAAATAGTGAATCTCAATATTACTAGACTTGTGTTGAGGTGAACTAGTCGTAACTGAATAGAGAACCAAGCTCACGCTCTCGCGCTATTGCCGGTCTATAGCAATCTAGGATAGGGTCCAATCTCTTGTAAACCCTAGCCTAAGCCACCAGCATTAGGATCGACATCATCGTTCAATCGCTCTTCGAGCCCACTCTCGTGCAAACTCGAGTTACGATCTAGGTTGTGATAGTTCGTATTCGTCCAATCTCTTGCAAACGAATATGTGTATAGATTTCCAATTAAAAATCCTATCTTTGGTCCAATCTCTTGCAAACCAAATATAGAGAAATCCAATTGTAAACCTAAATCGAATATCTAGGCCTTCCCATCGATTAGAATCCAATCTCTTGCAAACCCCAATCGATGGAAATCCCTAGCTATCCGTAATAAATCAATCACAACCTAACCTCCTAGCAATTCTAGCAATTTAGAAATTCATTCATCACAAATATGAAATTAGATCCATAGGGTTCATCCTCAAACCCTAGAACATCAAATCTACTCAAGCATAGCAATAACAATATGAGAATCAATAAAAATCATTGCTTGCATACAAAAAGATAGAAAATACAAAGATTCAAATAATAAGAACAAAATACTTAGCTTGATGAAGATCTTCAATCCAAACACAAGCTTTTAGATCCAAGAGGGGGCCTAGGGCATGGCCTAACCTCTAAAATAATCCCTAAGAAAACATGTGGGAATCTCTAAAAAACATATTGGGAACCTCCCTCAATGACGGCTACAAACCCTCTTAAATAGCCCCCAAAAAACCCTAGCATAACTGCCTAAAAAGCCCCTGAAATTCGGGCCCAAAACTGAATCTGCGCGTGCCCAGAAATCTGCGCCAGTTACGACTCGGCCGAGTGGAAATCTCACTCGGTCGAGTGGACAGCTCACTCGGTCGAGTGGAAATCTCACTCGGTCGAGTGAGCTTTCCTGCAGAAACTCCAGAAAACAGCACTCTGTCAAAACTGTCAAAAACTGTCAAAAACTGGTCACTCGGCCGAGTGGAAATGTCACTCGGCCGAGTGACAGTGACATGCAAATTCCAGCACTGCAGCATCGACTTGCAGAAATTCTCCAGATTTCATCCGACCTCCGATTTGCGCGTTCTTGGCGGCGTTGGAATCTTCATGAAGTCTACTATCCATAAAAAATATGAGAAAAATAATGTACCCACTGGAATGATAGCAGATTTCAAAAGAGTTGGAGGATGTCTGAAAATCTGGGCGCTTCGTGTCCTCGGCATCACTCGGCCGAGTGGCAAATTTCACTCGGCCGAGGGGCTTTTGGAACTCGGCCGAGTCGGAGCTCGTAGTCGACTGACGGATTACAGAGAGTTGGACATTTTGGCTCGCCGTCGTCTGGGTGCCACTCAGTCGGACGGAGTCTCCGAACTCGGCCGAGTGGGCGTGCGATGCTCGGCCGAGTGCACGCTGATACATCTCTGTTGCGTGTCCGATCTGGCTGGCCGAGCGGGGTCTCAATGCTCGGCCGAGTGACTCCTTCACTCGGCCGAGTGGCATGCTGAAAATGCCCAATCTCCATCTTTTCGCTTCCTCGTCGCTCTTACGACGTTCTTTCTTCTTCCACTCGTCTTCCATTGCAGAATAACCCTCAAAAGAGCCATGGTTGACACTCCGGAGTGGGTGCAAATCCTTTAAGCTCATTTTTGCTCCCGATCGCTCCATATTTCCTGAAATCCGACAAAAACAAGAAATAGTGAAAAGTAACGCAATATCGTCGAATAATCGTGAAAAGCGTGATATGGGCGATCGAAATGGCATGCAAATATGCAGAAAAAAGGTGTAAAATATGGACCGATCAAAATCCCCCAAGCTTACCTCTTACTCGTCCTCAAGGAAGATAAGTAAAAAGACAAATTCGGGAGATGAAAAATAAGGGAAATGAAATAAAAGAATACGAAGTGGAAGGGGTCGCTAGATTATACTCTCAGATCTCAAGCCATAAGCTACACATCACGATAACTTGGAAAATACGAATCATATGCTATAAACGATTTCATATCTTACATAAACATAGTACTTGCAAGCTTTTAAGAACAACAAAAGGGACTCTCTAAATTCATACAATCAATTCATATCCACATCACGCATTTCATAGAATTTAATATACAAATGTTGGCGATGCACTTTTCAATCAAGAGTTATAACAGAAGCATATAAGAATCACACCACGCATGCATTAGAGAATGGAATAAATCATGGCATTCACATATTCATATTAATTCATAAGAAATCTCCATAGCTAAGGTATTTTGCTAAGTTTCAGCATTATCAAACTTCCCCATTCGTGCACCTCTCCACTCTATTGTCGTACTCACTCATATGGTCAAATGAGTTCACCCCCCCAAAGCTTAGCTTGAGGCATCGCATCTAAAGGAATATGATAGTGGAAAATGGGATTTTTGCCTTAGTTTTCCCAAGTATTTTGTGTCTCCAATAATGAGATAGAGAAACATTTTTTTCTTCTTCTTTTTTTTGAACTTTTTTGTTTCTCACTTTTCTTTTTGGATTTTTGTAGGAGCTATTTGATTTGTATTTTTGGGTTTTGGCTCCTTTTTGGCTTTTTGGACTTTTTGGAGCAAACTTTTCTTTTGTAGGGATTTTTGGGAAATAGATGCGATATAAGTAGCTTTAGGAGGTAAACTCAAGTGACATGTAGAGAATAAAAAGATATATGTGGAGAAAGAAATAATGTAACACTCGGTTCACTCTAAGATGTGCACGAACGGTTCAATAAAATAATACTTCAACTAAAACTCATATGTAAGCATGGATATTCTCAATCATCACAATAAAAAGTGAAGTCAAGCGGTAAAGAGTACTTTCATATCAAGCATGCAACAGAAGGTGAATAAGATGATAAGGAAGATGCTTCCGTTATACAATTGATGCGTGAATCTTGGTGCACTTCCAACAAAAGCATACTAAACACTAATCCATACATTCAGCTTCAACTAATATCATGCATTCATATATAGAGGAATCATTAAAAGAATATATAAGCAAGCACATGTATAGCAGGATACTGAAATACTCTAAGTAGCATGGCAATGAATAGTAAGCATCGTGATGGTTGCTAAAGCAATAAGAGATATCATCATAAGGAATTCATCTAGCGGAAGAAAAGAAAAGGAAAATAAAGAAATAAAAGTAAAAGAGAGGAAAGAAAAGAAAAACAAGCACACAATATGATGCATGAACACACATAAAAGAAATATAAAAGAAAAACAAGCACACAATATGATGCATGAACACACATAAAAGAAAAATAAAATGGTAAATTCAAAAAGATGTGGCAAAAAAATTTGAAAATTTTTAAAAATCCTAAAATAAAGTAAAAATGCAAATAATGCATCTAAATGGCATGGAAATGCACTCCCCCAAGCTTAAACTTCGCATTGTCCTCAATGTGATCATAGTGGAAGAATATGAGGAACAACGATAATAATAGGGGGTGAATGAAAAATGATGGAATGAATGACATGAAATCCTAATGCAACTACATGCACATGCAATGATGCATGAGAGCGCCTTCCCCCAAGCTTATACCAAACAATCCTATTCAAATGACTTGACCAAAAATGTCATGGCTTTGCAAAGCATGATCAAGTCAAACGAATAAGAAAGTAAGGTGTCACTTGAAAGAAATGCTCGAATGTGGTGAGCAAAAGGATGTGACACATCAAAATATGAAGAGGGCAATTAATATATATAATGGGTTTGGGATGTAAAAATTTTGTTGCCGTCATATGATGTGATATTTATTCAAACAAATCTATACGGTCCTCTCACTGTCGAGAGGATTCGTGTTTATTGAAAGCATAAAAATTTCTACACTACTTGATTGATATCACCTATAGCAAAAGGCGGATCCAGTATCGTTGCTAGTGCAGGCAACTGCTCCAACTGCTCCTTCCATGGCTCCGCCAGGCGCGTGTGTCCACGGACTCCATCAGATTCCAGCAATGCGGCTCCCAGCATCTCTCCAAGGACTCCACCTGTACCCTGCAAGAGATAAGCCGTATCAATCTGATGTGGATAATTCTTCCCCAAAATAAATGTATTCCAAAGATGGTCATCAACATAAGTATTTAAAATTTAAATCGGTTGACAACACTTCCCTGGAAATAAATCTCTACTCTCGTGTACCACGTCGATCAACTCCACATTGTTCGCCTCATGTTGTTCAGGTAGCTCGGGCATATAAGCGTAGGTCTCATCAGGCAGCTCCTCATCATCGTCAGACTTATCCCATCGCACCTCCTGATCATAATTAATAGCATCTATGGGTGCTAACTCCTCGCTCTCCTCCTCGTATACGTCCCATCGTACCTCTTGATCGTATGTACATGAATCCTGCAAAAGGTGCAATGAGTCGTCAAAATCTGAATCATAGCAAGCATCATATACGGGAGGGGAATCAAATGTAAAGGGCGAGGGAGTAAAGAGATCCCCCTGAAGGGGAGCCATAAGCTCTGTGGGATTGTCCTCAACATCAGTGGAAGCGTGGTCCTCTGAGGGATGCTCAGCCTCTGTAGAAGGTGGGGATGGCTGCAGTAGCTCGAAAGGAGGGGGGCACAATTCAGGCTCCATCTGTGTGCAGATGTCATCGTCCAAATTCACGTCCTCCTCGATGGTCTGCTCCACTACTGTATGCATGACCTCCACAATAATATCCTCTGATGGTATATGCTGCTCTGACTCAGGTGGGTGGCAGGTGGAGGCGATGACGTCATAAGGTGGCTCTATAGGCTCATGTATCTCGACCATGGTGTAAAAATGGGTCTTGTGCCCCTCAATTAGAGCGTAGACTCCATCATCAACTGTGCCTGTGGAAGAGATACAATGAGTAATAAAGTTTTGAAATTCAAGCTCAAAAGGATCACCTGCCGTGATTGTCAATGGACCAGAATTTCGAACTACGTCGACAATGTTTCTCAATAGGTCCGTGTATGTGTCCTCCTTTGGCAACTCAGATGTCTCTATTTGTGGAGTGTTGATGGTATAAAGGTGGATATGATCACCTTCAAGTGAAGCATACACTCCATCTATGATAGTACCTGCACTAGAGACATTAGCCGTAACAAAATCGATGAATACTTGGTCGTATGGTTTACTTACCGTAACGGTTAGTGAACCGGTAGATCGAGCATCATCTATCATTTGCTCCAGGGCTGCTGCCAACTGCAAATCACTGAACTTCCCCACTTGCATCCTCTTCAAAAACTCACGTGAGGGTCCCTTTAGCCTTCTAGTGAAGATATCAAATAGCGTGGAGTCATTCCACTCATGGTCTGACTCCGTCTGGAACATTTCTAACATTCCTTCAAACCTAGACAAGGCTTCCCCGAAGGATTCTCTATCACCCTGATAGAATG
Organism: Scilla litardierei; assembly: GCA_030789695.1. Classification (NCBI taxonomy): domain Eukaryota; kingdom Viridiplantae; phylum Streptophyta; class Magnoliopsida; order Asparagales; family Asparagaceae; genus Scilla; species Scilla litardierei. The sequence continues at coordinate 115,352,937 of CM061131.1, read as the reverse complement.
CAGCGAGATATATGTAGGATTGTATAGAGCCCGCTCGCATTTTCTTTGGAAGCACCATCGCTGCAACAACTGTACCTGATCAATCAAAGTAAACAACCTGGAAAAGACGTCAGTGGTACAAAGAGAGATAAAGATAATAATAGCAGATGGTGGGAAAAAAATCTCTCTTAATGTTTTTTTTGATTTTTTTTTGTTTTTTAATGCAATCTAATCAACCTAATTGTGACAAATTGGCACCCAACGGAAAACACCTCCCCGGCAACGACGCCAAAAACTTGATCGACCCCAGATATACACCCGGAATATGATTGTAGTTTTACCGCAAGCGCACGGTCAAGTGGCGAGCAGGTATCGAACATGAGGAAGTGGTGTCGGTTCCAATTTATCCTAGGTTGGTTTGACTACGAATGTTTTATTGGTGGAGATGGCTATGGAGTGATATAATGGAAATGGTGATGGATGTCGGTGTCGGAGATAGAAAAGTCGGATAAGTATCGATTTAAATACAAGTTAATAAAAGAGTCTAGAGCTAGGAAATCCCCACTACGGATCGTCATACATCACTGTAAATAGTGAATCTCAATATTACTAGACTTGTGTTGAGGTGAACTAGTCGTAACTGAATAGAGAACCAAGCTCACGCCCTCGCGCTATTGCCGGTCTATAGCAATCTAGGATAGGGCCCAATCTCTTGCAAACCCTAGCCTAAGCCACTAGCATTAGGATCGACATCATCGTTCAATCGCTCTTCGAGCCCACTCTCGTGCAAACTCGAGTTACGATCTAGGTTGTGATAGTTCGTATTCGTCCAATCTCTTGCAAACGAATATGTCTATAGATTTACAATTAAAAATCCTAGCTTTGGTCCAATCTCTTGCAAACCAAATATAAAGAAATCCTATTGTAAACCTAAATCGAATATCTAGGCCTTCCCATCGATTAGAATCCAATCTCTTGCAAACCCCAATCGATGGAAATCCCTAGATATCCGTAGTAAATCAATCACAACCTAACCTCCTAGCAATTCTAGCAATTTAGAAATTCATTCATCACAAATATGAAATTAGATCCATAGGGTTCATCCCCAAACCCTAGAACATCAAATCTACTCAAGCATAGCAATAACAATAAGAGAATCAATAAAAATCATTGCTTGCATACAAAAAGATAGAAAATACAAAGATTCAAATAATAAGAAAAAAATACTTAGCTTGATGAAGATCTTCAATCCAAATACAAGCTTTTAGATCCAAGAGGGGGCCTAGGGCATGGCCTAACCTCTAAAATAATCCCTAAGAAAACATGTGGGAATCTCTAAAAAACATATTGGGAACCTCCCTCAATGACGGCTACAAACCCTCTTAAATAGCCCCCAAAAAACCCTAGCATAACTGCCTAAAAAGCCCCTGAAATTCGGGCCCAAAACTGAATCTGCGCGTGCCCAGAAATCTGCGCCAGTTACGACTCGGCCGAGTGGAAATCTCACTCGGTCGAGTGGACAGCTCACTCGGTCGAGTGGAAATCTCACTCGGTCGAGTGAGCTTTCCTGCAGAAACTCCAAAAAACAGCACTCTGTCAAAACTGTCAAAAACTGTCAAAAACTGGTCACTCGACCGAGTGGAAATGTCACTCGGCCGAGTGACACTGACATGCAAATTCCAGCACTGCAGCATCGACTTGCAGAAATTCCCCAGATTTCATCCGACCTCCGATTTGCGCGTTCTTAGCGGCGTTGGAATCTTCATGAAGTCTACTATCCATAAAAAATATGAGAAAAATAATTTACCCACTGGAATGATAGCAGATTTCAAAAGAGTTGGAGGATGTCTGAAAATCTGGGCGCTTCGTGTCCTCGGCATCACTCGGCCGAGTGGCAAATTTCACTCTGCCGAGGGGCTTTTGGAACTCGGCCGAGTCGGAGCTCGTAGTCGACTGACGGATTACAGAGAGTTGGACATTTTGGCTCGCCGTCGTCTGGGTGCCACTCGGGCGGACGGAGTCTCTGAACTCGGCCGAGTGGGCGTGCGATGCTCGGCCGAGTGCACGCTGATACATCTCTGTTGCGTGTCCGATCTGGCCGGCCGAGCGGGGTCTCAATGCTCGGCCGAGTGACTCCTTCACTCGGTCGAGTGGCATGCTGAAAATGCCCAATCTCCATCTTTTCGCTTCCTCGTCGCTCCTACGACGTTCTTTCTTCTTCCACTGGTCTTCCATTGCAGAATAACCCTTAAAAGAGCCATGGTTGACACTCCGGAGTGGGTGCAAATCCTTTAAGCTCATTTTTGCTCCTGATTGCTCCATATTTCCTGAAATACGACAAAAACAAGAAATAGTGAAAAGTAACGCAATATCGTCGAATAATCGTGAAAAGCGTGATATGGGCGATCGAAATGGCATGCAAATATGCAGAAAAAAGGTGTAAAATATGGACCGATCAATTTCCTCCTCGCGCTCCCAAGTGGACTCTCCAGGTGATCCATGACGCCACATCACTCTCACCAGGTCGACTACCTTATTCCTTAAATGCTTCTGTCGACGGTCCATAATCTGCACGGGATGCTGATCATATGTCAGGTCTGGACGGACCGTAATCTCTGAGAAATCAACAGTGTGCGACGGATCACTGACGTACCGACGTAGCTGAGATACGTGGAATACGTCATGAGCTCCCTCTAAAGATGGTGGCAGAGCAAGGCGGTAGCCCACTGCTCCCACACGCTCCAGTACATTGAATGGTCCAATAAACCTCGGACTCAGCTTTCCCTTCTTCCTGAATCGAATGACTCCGCGGTTCAGAGAAATCTTCAGAAAGACGTGATCTCCAGGCTGAAACTCCAAAGGTCTCCTCTTGGCATCTGCCCAATGCTTGAAGCGGTCCTGTGCAATCCTGAGCTTCTCCCTGATGTCTCTCACGACATCCACAGCGTCCACTATCATCTCTGGACCCAACAGCTCCCGATCTCCGATGTTATCCCAGCTCAGTAGCGATCGACATTTTCTCCCATATAAGGCAGAAAACGGCGCCATGCCAATGCTCGCCTGGTAGCTGTTGTTATATGAAAACTCCACCAAGTAAAGATGGTCCTCTTATGAACCCTTCAGATCGAGCGTGCAAGCTCGCAGCATATCCTCCAGGATCTGAATAATCCTCTCAAACTGGCCATCGGTCTGCGGGTGCTACGCCGTGCTGAAGCTCAGACTAGTACCTAAATTCTCCTGCAAACTTCTCCAGAACTGAGATGTGAACCTCGAGTCTCTGTCAGACACGATGCTCACGGGGACTTCATGTAAGCGTACAATCTCATGCACGTACACGGTCTACATCACAACTAACTCAAAGAGGAAATTAAAAGAGAAGTAAAAATTTTACCTCTAGGTATTTCCTTGCCAAGACTTCCGTAGACTGGCCCACTCGGAAAGGGATGAAATGCGCATACTTAGTCAATCGGTCAACGATTACCCAGACTGCGTCGTTCTGCTTCGGGCTCTGAGGTTAACCAGTCACGAAATCCATCGTGATATGTTTCCACTTCCACTCCGGGATAGGAAGCGGTTTTAGAAATCCAGCCGTACGATGGTGCTCAGCCTTCACTTGTTGGCATATTAAACACTTGGCAACACTCCGTGCCACACTCCTCTTCATGCCAATCCACCAGTAATTCAGATGGAGGTCCTTATACATCTTGGTGCCTCCAGGATGTATAGAATATGGCGAGCTATGAGCCTCGCTCAAAAGCTCCTCTCGAACATCACCTGCAGGTATGCAGAGCCTACTGCCATACCGTAGTGAACCATCCTCATGAATCACGAAATCTGTCCGAAGTCCAGCTTCAACCTGCCTCCTGATCCTCTGCAGCTTCGGATCTCCTGCCTGTGCTGCCTTGATCAGATCCACGATCGTGGACTGAATCTGCAAATTCATGAATGAAAGAACCACACCAGGTAGGATGACCTCTAAATCCATTTCCCTCAGCTCCTGCTGTATCCTCCAGTCGGCAGTATGCATCATCGCAATAGGAAGTCTACTCAAGGCATCTGGCACTACGTTCACCTTGCCCGGGTGATACTGTAAGTGTATCTCATAGTCGGCCATGAGCTCTAACCATCTTCTCTGTCGCATGTTGAGCTCTTTCTGTGTAAAGATGTACTTCAATCTTTTGTGATCGGTGAAAATCTTCACGTTCTCACTCAGCAAGAAGTGCCTCCAGATCTTCAGTACAAAAATCACCGCTGCCAACTCCAGATCGTGCGTCGGGTAATTCTTCTCATGAGTCCTAAACTGACGAGAAGCGTACGTGACCACGTGGCCATGCTGATGCAAAACGCATCCCAGGCCCTTCCCTGATGCATCACAATATACCTCAAAGCCTCCGCTCCGATCCGGTACTACCAAAACCGTTGATGTGGTCAATCTCGCCTTCAAGATATTGAAGGCCTCCTCACAAGCATCTGACCAATGGAACTCCACATCCTTCCTCGTCAGCTTCGTCATCGGCTCTGCAATCTTCGAGAAATCCTTGATGAACCGTCGATAATAGCCTGCTAAACCAATAAAGCTCCTGATGTCTGACGCTGACTGCAAAGTCGGCCAATCTCTGACTGCTCTGACCTTCTCTGGATCTACAGATATGCCATCTCCGGACACCACGTGTCCAAGGAATGTGACTCAGTCCAACCAGAACTCACACTGACTATACTTGGCATATAGCTTATGTCCTCTCAGCGTCTCCAGCACTGTCCTCAGATGACAGCTGTGCTCCTCTTCAGACTTCGAGTAAATAAGGATGTCGTCAATGAAGATAACGACAAACTTATCCAGGAAGTCGTAGAAAATCAAGTTCATCAAATTCATGAACACAGCTGGAGCATTGGTCACGCCGAAAGGCATAACCACAAACTCATAATGTCCGTACTTCGTCCGGAAGGCTGTCTTCGGAATATCGTCGTTCTTCACCTTCAGCTGAAGGTATCCGCTCCTCAAGTCTAACTTCGAGAAAACTCTCGAACCTTCCAGCTGATCAAAGATATCATCGAAATGCGACAGTGGATACTTATTCTTCACTGTCACTGCGTTCATCCCACGATAGTCCACACACATCCGGTGGGACCCATCCTTCTTCTTCACGAGCAAGACTGGTGCACCCCATGGTGACACACTAGGGTGGATGAAACCCTTCTGCAGCAACTCATCCAATTGTTTCTGCAACGCCTCAAGCTCAGCATGAGCCATCCAATATGGCGCCTTTGATATAGGTTGCGCTCCCGGCGTAAGATCAATTCCAAATTCTAGAGTTCTGTCGGGTGGCAAGCCTGAGATATCCTCCGAAAAGACGTCGTCGAAGTCTCTGACGACTGCTGTTCGGTCGATCTCCATCTGCATAGCTACGACAATCGGCACCTCCGGCTTGGCCCGAAATCTGATGGGCCCAAGCGACTCATCTCTGCTACGGAACTCAAACTCTGGATGGCCTGGAATCCTGAATACCACCCTCTTGCTGTGGCATTCGATCGAATCATGGAAGTCTCTCAGCCAATCTATGCCAAGAACGACATCGAAATGCGGTAGGTCATGGACAATGAAGTCAGTAAATAGTTCATGTCCACCGACCACCAGTGGGATCGATCGACAACCCAAGTTCACAGTCACCACTCCGTTCCATGTGGTGATGTCCCAACACTTAGAAAGTGTATGAGTGGGAATGGAGTGCCTTGTTACAAATCTCTGGGATAAGATGCACATGGATGCACTGTAACGGCCGCTTTCTGACCGTTCGTATTTTTTTTCCTGCGTGCACGTGCTCTATCGTGCACGTATTCTTTTGGCTATTTCTGAGCTTCGGCATATGTGAAGCGATATGCCTTTAGGATCGTTTCGGGATGTTGGATTTTATTGAAATTATTGGGAACGTCTTTTCACTGCTCGTTTTCTCGCGAAACGACATTGAATGATAGGGGGCGTTTTAGTCATTTGACTCAAAACGCCGTTTCTAATTTTACGTAAATTCTTGGTGGGCGTTACGCACGATCGGGCGTCGTAGATCTGTGAGTCTCGTCTTCACGATTGCACCGGTATTTTCGGATTATTTTTCTGACGCCCAGATTGAAAGATATCGCTCGGAGAAATCTGGACCATTGATTTGCCCTGATCAGATTCAAAATTCAAATTCGTTAGCCAAATCTGGCTAAATCCCTTATCAAATCAGTTCTAAATTTTCCTAAACTGTTCTTTCTATTCTCCTCGAGAATTCCCCTCTTCCTACACCCTCTACCCCCTTTAATTTCCTCTCTTAACTATAATCATAGGGTATATAGCATTATATACTTTATTTATAAAACCCTAACCCTATTCTAACCTAACCCTAACCCTAAGTGCAGCCGCCACCCACAAATAATTCCCGTTTCCTCTCTCTCTCTCCCTCTTTCCCTCCCTTCGATCTTCAGCTCCCAAGGCGAAACCCCGATCGCCGCCGCAATTTCAGCCCCGAGAGAACGATCGCCACCCACGATCGCTGCACCGGCAACCCTGAGCCCGACCCCCACCGGCGACCAAGCGAGAGGCAGCAGCCCCCTCTTAAAATCGCCTCGCCGCCTTCCACGGCGAGATCCAACCCTCGCAGCCGCGCGATCGCCTCTCCACGGCCATCTCCCCTCGGCCTCGCGTCGCTCCGGCGTCGTCGAGCCCTGTCCCCGATCCCCGATCCCCGATCCTCCACAGCGCCACCCCGACACCGGCCCCCGCCGCGACCCACTCGCCGTCGCAGCCTCCCCGCATCTCCGGCGAGATCTCCTCGAGCCGCTCCCAGTCGCTGCTTGTGCGATCCGCCGCCACGATCCACCGCGCCACCGTGGCTACGCATCCAGGCGCCGATCGTCGGACGCCTCTCCTCGTGGCCTCCTCTCTCAACCGCGCCTCCCCGCCGTCTTCCCACGGCCGCTTTCAGCAGCAGCCCCGTGGCGGCGATCCTCGCCTCCGCACTTTCCCTACGCCGCCTGCATCTCCCCTCCCTCCGCCGCAAATCCCCGAGCGCCGCCGTGTGCTGCGCTCCCACCGGCCGCACGCACAGCCTCGCATCAATTTTCGCCACTCGTGCCCCCTCACAGGCCACCACAGCACCGCCACGCCGAGCTCCTCGCTGTACAAAGTTGCAGAGCCCGGTCACGGCCGATCCCCCTAGTCACCGTCGACTCTCCATGGCCAGAGACAGCCAGCGATAACTCATAAGACGGGAAACCCCTTCGACAGTCCCCGATTGTGTTCCAGCGACGTTGTTTGGACGATTCACTTCCTGGGCTTGCTGTGTAGTCCCGAGGACTGAGTTCCTTCTTGCGTGCTGTTCAGCGGTCTCTCGGCGCTGCTAACCCACTTGCGGACCGCTATCGGGCCCGTTTTTGCTGTTCGCCATCCCGGCTTGTTTTCCGCCCTTCCAATCCGGTACCAGAATGCTCCCGGCTATGCTACCCGTAGCCGAGACGCCACGCGACGACGTCCCGTAGCGACACCTCGGCTGCACTACCCGCAGCCGCTACGATCCTGAGACGATTCCGAGACGACCTCCACTGCGCTACCCGCAGTCGGGGACACGAGCACCGCCACCGTTTCAGACTCGACACCGGATTCGTGCGCATCCCTCGCACCAGGTTAGTCCCTCTAAACTCGTAGCAAAACCCACACCGTAGCAAACTTAAAACCTAACTAAAATCGGCAACTGTAACTAAATTTATTTTCTGCGCCAGTAAAACGCTGCTCACTGTAGAAATCGACCATCGGACAACTTTCTGTGCATATAGGGTATTGGTCGATCTAGGCTGATGAAACACCGAAATGTGACTCTGACCATTAGGGTAGTCCCGACAACCTAGAAATGAACCTAAATAGGATTTACTGAAAACGCGACTTGACATCGTCGCCGTGACACTATTTCAGACGGACTACCGCGGACGCGACGACTGGACGAGACGCCCCGGACGGACGACCCCCTCGCCACAGCAGGCAAGTGTACCCACTTGCGATTTTGACCGCGTCTTGGTCTTAAATTGTTAGAACTGTTAGACTGTGAACGTTTAGATTCCAGACGTGAAATGATAGCGTCTGGGTCACCCTGACGACTTAGACTTGACGACAAAGTCTAAGTCCGACGAACAACAACTTGTGAAACTTTAGGATTATCTTGTGTGTGCGTGTGTGTGGACACCCTAGAATAACAACTCCCTACACTTGTCATGTCGTGTCCTGTTACACAAAAAAGCCTTCAGGCGTTTCAGATGCTTTCCTAGCGGAAGTGATCCCTGTTACCCAAAAAGCCTTCGGGCGTTTCGGATGCTTTCCTAGCAGAAGTGATCCCTGTTACACAAAAAGCCTTCGGGCGTTTTGGATGCTTTCCTAGCGGAAGTGATCCCTGTTACCCAAAAAGCCTTCGGGCATTTCGGATGCTTTCCTAGCGGAAGTGATCCCTGTTACACAAAAAGCCTTTGGGCGTTTCGGATGCTTTCCTAGCGGAAGTGATCCCTGTTACACAAAAAGCCTTCGGGCGTTTCGGATGTTTCCCTAGCGGAAATGATCCCTGTAAATCTTGTCCTGAGTTCCTGGGTTTGGGGTTGGGTTAAGCGTGCGCACGGCAAGAGGGTCTGATCCCCCTCGAACCGTAAGGCGTGAACCCTTTCGTGTCTCACTTGTCCTGTCTTGTCTTGTCACGTCACGTCACGTCTTGTCTTGACACCTGTAGGTTAGTCCCGTAGTTGGTAGCGCACGCTACGACTACTACCTGTCCCGTTTTACTTTCCTGCTGCGTTACTTCCTGTCGTGTTACCCTGTTATAACCACAGCATGCTAATCAACCAGTAAACTGTTGTGTAAAAGAACCCCAGCATGCTAATCAAACAGTAAACCGTTGTTTAAAGTTCGGTGCACTTGCAGTAAAGTCTAACCCTTCTTGTAGACTTTACCTGACGTACAGTTCCTTTTTCTTGGGTGCTGTATGTCAGGTGTTTAGCCAGAGTTCGTGGACGAGGCAGACTCGCTGGAGTACGAGGAGCCAAGGACGTCGACCCAGAGTACGTGCCTGACGAGGACCAGACCTTGAGGTCTTTTTAGGCGTCTCGTTCAGAGGTTACTGCTTTTAGTTTGCTTTTAGCTAGGTTGTTGCCATGCTTAGGCTTTCTTTTTAGACTTGTACCAGTTGGATATTATATCTCTAATTTAATGAATGCCTTTTTCCTTCCTGTACTTCTGTTGTTTCGAACTTTATTAATGCAAGAACCTGAAAATCTTTTAAAATGGTACCTCTACAGACGCTTATTGGGTCCGAGCTTCTCAAGCTCTGGCCTAAGCGGGCCTCGTCACGTTTCGCTTCCATCCATTTTGTGAAGCGGGGCGTGACAGGTTTTAGTGGTGGCCCATACAGGTCTTGCAAAAGTTCGGAACAATAAAAGTACCGCATTCGTTTGATGTCCACGTACAAGTCTGAATTAGTTTCCCAGTCTTAGTTAGTGGAAAGACTTAGGTAGACGTCCCGATTTGATAGTCAGACGCCTTGGTTAGGATTTAGGCGTACCCGTCTTAGGATTCCTTAGTAGCCTCTCCCTCCCTAACTCTGACCAAATTAGATTTCTAGAGTCCTTCTTTTAGTTCGTCGCTCGCCCAGCTCCATCGACTTCGGGCCCAGCAGAACGTAACCTTGATTCCCTTAGGAACTTTTTCCCCTAGATCCTGATTGTAGTTTAGCTCGTTAGGAAATCTTAGCGCCAAGCTCTCCTGATCTTTAGACGACCCGATGAGTAGGACCCCTGACTCCTAGCGTCTCTCTGATCATTACACTTCTGCGTTATCGATCATAGGGTCCCATCGTAGCCTCCTTGCATCTTATTCTATGTGTAACCACCATGCGATCATTTTCCTTTCTCCCGATTCGCGTGATCGTTTCCGGATGATTATCGTTGATCCTTCGAATCCCTTCCTTGACCAATTCTACTTCCTCTAGAAGTATTTTCAAAATTTATTATTAAGTCTTTCGCTCAGCTTAACTTCTTGAAAACCTTTCAAAATTCTTGTTTTTCGGTTGAGTTAAAATTCTTTCACTAATCTTGAAACCTCCCTGGTCGTAAAATTATTTTACTATCTCGTACTTGTTTTCAAATCGGCATTTTCGTGTTTCAGTTTTAAACCTCGTTATCAATTCTATAATCCAATATATATATATACATGTTACTTTTCTAACTACAAAATTTTATTGCTAATCACTTATCGTAGATATTTTTTTTAAAAAAAAAATATTTTCTAAACTAGAGGGTACTCCAATTATTTTATTATTATTATTATATCAGTGACCACATTTCAAAAATATTTTTGTAAACTTATTTTCATTTGCAAAACAATCGTTCCTCACCTTACCCATTCTTCCTTTGTCTTACTTTTTCCAAAACTTTGATTTGCTACATCTACTCACTTTTAAGTATATGAATATATATATATATATATATATATTTTTAAGGTATATGATACCATATTTTGCACCAAAACCTTCTTTCATCGTTAAATCTTTTTGCAATATTTTTGTCCCGTCCATCCGACTATCTTCTTACCCTCGCCTTACATGACTTCGTTCTTTAGATCTTGTTTCGTGTCGTTCTGGTTTCGGTCTCCCTCTTGTATGTAGACATCATCGCCCGTAGTTGTCTATGCCATCCCTAGCTAGTAGTGGGCCCTTGAGTTTGTGATGTCATGATGTATATATAGGTATAGTGTGTAGATCTGTATGAGTGTGTCATCTTTAGGATCCTGATAATTTCCTTTTGTGTCTTGAATGTGTACTCGGTGTTAACCATGTTATGATTGAAATTGTCTGAAAGACGGTATTCATACGTATATGAATAAGGTCATGGCCGGCAATTTCCTCAGACGTAGTTTTTCGCGATTATAAAATAGCTTATCTTTGACTGCGTGTGATTGTATCAAGACCTTGTCTTTCTTTTAAACCAAACATTTAAAGTTTTCGAAATTAGCTCACAAGATCACAATTCAATTATCCATCCTCAACCATTACCACGACTCCACACGTTTTTTTTTCAAATGTTTAAAAAAAATGTGTCCCTGGTTTTAAGTTTCCCTTTTCTCTTCTCTTTCTCTCCATTTAGAAATGTTATGTTTTGGTAGTTATAGTTTTGGGACTAGCCATTATGGTTATAGGATTTTGTTTGCGGGTTGGCTCAGAGTGAGACGAGTTTTTATTACATCAATGATTAATTGATTTTGGATCACAAGGATGTTGGATTAGAGTTTCTTTCGGATATAAAGAGTGAGCTGTCCAAGACTTATTTATAATACCGATGTGTGATGGACTCAAAGGAGAATTCTAGTTGAATGAGATTATATGCGTGAAGATGAGAACTTAACAGATTTGAGGCTTAGACGAATGGTAGATAGGGATGGCTACGGAGTATAGTATAAGTTAGGGTGATCATGAGTTTGAGTGGAGCGTTTATTAGCATCGAGACTTGATTGTTGAGTTGACGTGAGAAGACATTGGGAATGACACAACGTGTTGAGATGAGTAGATGGTTAGGTTGACGGATTTAATATTGGTTGAAAATAATTATACTAGGTAGGTTGAGATGTGATCTTGATAGTCCAAATTATTTGGTGGATAAAATTATGGGAAGATACGACAAGGAATGTATTAAGGACATGACGATTGTTGATTTGTGAAAGGTGTGATGAGATAGACAGATGTTCGTCTTCGATTGGTGATTGACTAGAAAATCATTTTTAGCGATTGATTAATATTGAGAAGAGACCGAGAGTTTAAAAGATTGTTGTTGAGCAATGATATTTTGTGGAGTAGTATGGTATGAGATGATAATTATTATCCTTTTAGGAGAACTTGGAGTTGGAAATTTGAACAGCAGTGATGGGTCTATAGTTAAGTGTTGGGAGGAGAGTTTAAATCGTGGCTTTGCCCAGTGTAAAGAAGGGTTATGAAGGATTAATTGAAGAACATTGGTTGAAGTTATAAGATTAGCGATCCATAGGCGTAGTCATGAGAGTTTTGGGGTATAAGGTTATATAAATGTTATTATTGTTAGTATAAGTGATTCTGTGGACGGAATCATTTCTAAGGTGGGTAGAATGTAACGGCCGCTTTCCGACCGTTCGTATTTTTTTTCCTGCGTGCACGTGCTCTATCATGCACGTATTCTTTTGGCTATTTCTGAGCTTCGGCATATGCGAAGCGATATGCCATTACGATCGTTTCGGGATGTTGGATTTTATTGAAATTATTGGGAACGTCTTTTCACAGCTCGTTTTCTCGCGAAACGACTTTGAATGATAGGGGGCGTTTTAGTCATTTGACTCAAAACGCCGTTTCTAATTTTACGTAAATTCTTGGTAGGCGTTACGCACGATCGGGCTTCGTAGATATGTGAGTCTCGTCTTCACGATTGCATCGGTATTTTCGGATTATTTTTCTGACGCCCAGATTGAAAGATATCGCTCGGAGAAATCTGGACCATTGATTTGCCCTGATCAGATTCAAAATTTAAATTCGTTAGCCAAATCTGGCTAAATCCCTTATCAAATCAGTTCTAAATTTTCCTAAACTGTTCTTTCTATTCTCCTCGAGAATTCCCCTCTTCCTACACCCTCTACCCCCTTTAATTTCCTCTCTTAACTATAATCATAGGGTATATAGCATTATATACTTTATTTATAAAACCCTAACCCTATTCTAACCTAACCCTAACCCTAAGTGCAGCCGCCACCCCCAAATAATTCCCGTTTCCTCTCTCTCTCCCTCTTTCCCTCCCTTCGATCTTCAGCTCCCAAGGCGAAACCCCGATCGCCGTCGCAATTTCAGCCCCGAGCGAACGATCGCCACCCACGATCGCTGCACCGGAAACCCCGAGCCCGACCCCCGCCGGCGACCAAGGGAGAGGCAGTCGCCCCCTCTCGAAATCGCCTCGCCGCCTTCCACGGTGAGATCCCACCCTCACAGCCGCGCGATCGCCTCTCCACGGCCATCTCCCCTCGGCCTCGCGTCGCTCCGGCGTCATCGAGCCCTGTCCCCGATCCCCGATCCGCCACAGTGCCACCCCGACGCCGACCCCCGCCGCGACCCACTCGCCGTCGCAGCCTCCCCGCATCTCCGGCGAGATCTCCTCGAGCCGCTCCCAGTCGCTGCTTGTGCGATCCGCCGCCACGATCCACCGTGCCGCCGTGGCTGCGCATCCAGGCGCCGATCGTCGGACGCCTCTCCTCGCGGCCTCCTCTCTCAACCGCGCCTCCCCGTCGTCTTCCCGCGGCCGCTTTCAGCAGCAGCCCCGCGGTGGCGATCCTCGCCTCCGCACTTTCCCTACGCCGCCTGCATCTCCCCTCCCTCCGTCGCAAATCCCCGAGCGCCGCCGCGTGCTGCGCTCCCACCGGCCGCACGCACAGCCTCGCATCAATTTCCGCCACTCGCGCCCCCTCACAGGCCACCGCAGCGCCGCCACGCCGAGCTCCTCGCTGCACAAAGTTGCAGAGCCCGGTCACGGCCGATCCCCCTAGTCACCGTCGACTCTCCATGGCCAGAGACAGCCAGCGATAACTCATAAGACGGGAAACCCCTTCGACAGTCCCCGATTGTGTTCCAGCGACGTTGTTTGGATGATTCACTTCCTGGGCTTGCTGTTTAGTCCCGAGGACTGAGTTCCTTCTTGCGTGCTGTTCAGCGGTCTCTCGGCGCTGCTAACCCACTTGCGGCCCGCTATCTAGCCCGTTTTTACTGTTCGCCATCCCGGCTTGTTTTCCGCCCTTCCAATCCGGTACCAGAACGCTCCCGGCTACGCTACCCGTAGCCGAGAGGCCACGCGACGACGTCCCGTAGCGACACCTCTGCTGCGCTACCCGTAGCCGCTACGATCCTGAGACGATTCCGAGACGACCTCCACTGCGCTACCCGCAGTCGGGGACACGAGCACCGCCACCGTTTTCAGACTCGACGTCGGATTCGTGCGCGTCCCTCGCACTAGGTTAGTCCCTCTAAACTCGTAGCAAAACCCACACCGTAGCAAACTGAAAACCTAACTAAAATCGGCAATTGTAACTAAATTTATTTTCTGCGCCAGTAAAACGCTGCTCACTGTAGAAATCGACCATCAGACAACTTTCTGTGCATATAGGGTATTGGTCGATCTAGGCTGATGAAACACCGAAATGTGACTCTGACCATTAGGGTAGTCTGACAACCTAGAAATGAACCTAAATAGGATTTACTGAAAACGCGACCGGACATCGTCGCCGTGACACTATTTCAGACGGACTACCGCGGACGCGACGACTGGACGAGACGCCCCGGACGGACGACCCCCTCGCCACCGCAGGCAAGTGTACCCACTTGCGATTTTGACCGCGTCTTGGTCTTAAATTGTTAGAACTGTTAGACTGTGAACGTTTAGATTCCGGACGTGAAATGATAGCGTCTGGGTCACCCTGACGACTTAGACTTGACGATGAAGTCTAAGTCCGACGAACAACAACTTGTGACACTTTAGTATTATCTTGTGTGTGCGTGTGTGTGGACACCCTAGAATAACAACTCCCTACACTTGTCATGTCGTGTCCTGTTACACAAAAAAGCCTTCGGGCATTTCGGATGCTTTCCTAGCGGAAGTGATCCCTGTTACCCAAAAAGCCTTTGGGCATTTCGGATGCTTTCCTAGCGGAAGTGATCCATGTTACACAAAAAGCCTTCGGGCGTTTCGGATGATTTCCTAGCGGAAGTGATCCCTGTTACCCAAAAAGCCTTCGGGCGTTTCGGATGCTTTCCTAGCGGAAGTGATCCCTGTTACACAAAAAGCCTTCGGGCGTTTCGGATGCTTCCCTAGCGGAAGTGATCCCTGTTACACAAAAAGCCTTCGGGCGTTTCGGATGATTCCCTAGCGGAAATGATCCCTGTAAATCTTGTCCTGAGTTCCTGGGTTTGGGGTTGGGTTGAGCGTGCGCACGGCAAGAGGGTCTGATCTCCCTCGAACCGTAAGGCGTGAACCCTTTCGTGTCTCACTTGTCCTGTCTTGTCTTGTCACGTCACGTCCCGTCTTGTCTTGACACCTGTAGGTTAGTCCCGTAGTTGGTAGCGCACGCTACGACTACTACATGTCTCGTTTTACTTTTCTGCTATGTTACTTCCTGTCGTGTTACCCTGTTATAACCATAGCATGCTAATCAACCAGTAAACTGTTGTGTAAAAGAGCCCCAGCATGCTAATCAACCAGTAAACCGTTGTTTAAAGTTCGGTGCACTTGCAGTAAATTCTAACCCTTCTGGTAGACTTTACCTGACGTACAGTTCCTTTTTCTTGGGTGCTGTACGTCAGGTGTTCAGCCAGAGTTCGTGGACGAGGCAGACTTGCTGGAGTACGAGGAGCCAAGGACGTCGACCCAGAGTACGTGCCTGACGAGGACCAGACCTTGAGGTCTTTTTAGGCGTCTCGTTCAGAGGTTACTGCTTTTAGTTTGCTTTTAGCTAGGTTGTTGCCATGCTTAGGCTTTCTTTTTAGACTTGTACCAGTTGGATATTATATCTCTAATTTAATGAATGCCTTTTTCCTTCCTGTACTTCTGTTGTTTCGAACTTTATTAATGCAAGAACCTGAAAATCTTTTAAAATGGTACCTCTACAGACGCTTATTGGGTCCGAGCTTCTCAAGCTCTGGCCTAAGCGGGCCTCGTCATGTTTCGCTTCCGTCCATTTTGGGAAGCGGGGCGTGACATGCACCGGAGTCGAACAAGGCCAAGGCCGGGTGAGAGGACACTAGAATGGTGCCTAAGATATAAGGGAACTAAGGTCAAACAACACTATTCTAGCATACAAGGCAACAAACCAAGCTAACAATAAGAACTAAATTAGTAAATGAAAGACTAGATCTGAAGTAATACCTGCAATAACCCCATCCAAGTCCTCGGTCACAACGGCTGTCATGGTGTAAGCTGGCCTCTGGGGTTGCACTGCCCACTAAAACATCTGCCTCTGTGGCGCCAAGGGTGGTCCATGGACATCAGCTCCTCTCTGAACTGGGGCGGGCGCTTTACTCTGCAGCGGGGCTGGTGCTCCGACTATGGCATGACGCGCTCTCGGACAATCCTTAGCTGCGTGCGAAGCATCTCCACAAACCAAGCACAATCCTATCTTCTTCCTACAATTGGCCTAAACATGCCCTGGCTTGCCGCAGAAGTGGCATGGGCCCTTACTCTGGCACTGCACAGGGGCTCCAGGCCTCTAAAAAGGCACTGTCTGAACTGATCTCATCGCCGGCCTAGCAGGTGGCCGGTACTGCTCCATGGGATGCTTTCCTCCACCAGCTGGAGGGTCAGGTAGACGCGATATGGTCTCATGGTTCCTCACGGCATTCAGTACCACTCCCATGGTCGAGAAATCTGTCGAAGACATAGAAGCCTGAATCTTCGGACGCAGTCCCTGATGAAACCGATCAGCTCGATTCTCCTCTTCTTCACCATATATGGGGCAAAACGACTCAGCTCGAAATCCGCCTCATACTCATCGACGGTCATAGCCCCTTGCTTCAGATCTACAAATATGCTCAATAGCACCCTCTTAGAGGCCTTGGAAAAATATTTCTCCTTGAACATCGACCTGAATGTCTTCCACTCCACTGGCTTCTGCAGGTGCCTCTCCTTAATGTGCCACCAGTTCCTAGCATTCTCAGTCAGTTGCATCTTTGCAATCTCGACTCGGGTATCATCAGGAATCTTCACAGCTACCAGCTTCTCCTCTGTACTCAGGATCCACTCATCAGCACCTAAGGGTCCTTCCTTCCCAGAAAATGTCTTCGGCTAAAGCTCATTGAACTGCTTCACTCCCGGAGCAGCTCGAGGGCCAGTGGAGGCGGTGGTGGTGCAACTAGAGGAGCATGGGCAACACGGTGGGACTGCTGAACCAACTGATGCTACACGTCCAGCATCTCTCTCATCACGCCCAGAAACTGGCGGAACTCACCGCCCTGGTCTTCCGTAACTCCATCGCCTGAGCTCCCGGATCGGGTGACACGTCGTCCTGTCATCCTATTGACAAGAAAGACACAGTTTAGACTCGTACAAATTACTGGATAACAATAAAATGAATGTCTGTACTTCTATTGTTCCGAACTTGTAGAAAGGATGGGACCTGCAGGGGCCACCACTAAAACCTGTCACGCCCCGCTTCCCAAAACTACGGGGACGAAGCATGACTAAGGCCTGCTTAGGCCGGAGCTGTGAAGCTCGGACCCAATAAGCGTCTGTGTGGTACTCCAAGATAAAGGAACATGTCTCTGCAGGTTAGTACGGAACAACAAAAGTACTAAAAATAAAACATTCATTTTATTCTAAAATAACAATGCAGAAGTACTGAGAGTCTAACAAAAGCCTGACTCGGCTACAATAACTGAAAGGTAAACTACTGGTGCAAGCACCCAACCTAGACAGAAAATAAACGGTTCTACGCATCCAACTAAACTGCAGTGAGACCTCTGGATCAGCAACGTGAAGACCTCTAGCTCTGGTCCTCCTTGGGCACATACTCTGGGTCGACGTCCTCCGGCTCTATGTACTCTGGCAGGTCTGCCTCGTCAATGTACTCTGGCTCAACACCTGACGTACAGCACCCAAAAGAAAGGAACTGTACGTCAGGTAAAGTTTACAAAAGAGGGTTAGATTCTACTGCAAGTGTACTGAAACTTTAAGCAATGATTTACTGGTTGATTAGCATGCTGGGGTTATAACATAGTAACAAAAGAAGGTAAACGGAGCAGGAAAAGTAAAATGCGTCAAGTAGTAGCTGTAGCGTGTGCTACGGATTATAGGACTAACCTAAACGGGTCCAGACAAGACGTGACAAGACAAGACAAGACAAGACAAGACAAGACATGTGTGACTCGAAGGGTTCACGCCTTACGGTTCAAGGGGGATCAGACCCTCTTCCCGAGCGCACGTAAACCCTACCCCAACCCAAGTGCACAGACAAGTCCGTACAAGGGATCACTCACTCTAGCTTGGTGAGTACCATATTTCCCGCAGGCTGTGTATGTAGGATCCCATCATTCGATGATGGAGGATCGAAAGAGAACTTACATTGGCGTATGCTACGCTGTAGTCTCTGAACTTTACCCTCGGATTTGCCACACCGGTCAGTACTTCATCACAGACGATCGAAGCAGCGTTTCCACCGTCTAAATCTAACTTTTCGAGAAGAACTTGATGGAAGGGAGAAGAGGAAAAAGATTGCCTTATGCAAACTTATGGCATGAAGGATTAGCCTAAAATGCCTTACCCTTGGGTCCTATTTATAGGCTTTAGGGGTAGTTATTGTAGGAAATAACCATATATAAGCTTATTAGCTTATATTAACACCCTTGCTTATCCTCTTCTTCATGCACTTATCAAGTGCCTTTATGCACTTATAATGTGACATTTTCCACTTATCGAGTGGCCCTTTTCACACATGAAAAGTTTCCCTTCGTACATACTTTCATGTACGCGACATCCGAGGTCCATAGACTCTCATACATCCCCTCATGGGTGTATACATGTCGTCCATATCCAACATCTCCCACTCACACTTGAGGGGATTGTAAGGAAATAGTTCTTCTGTTTATCATACTTAGAAATAGACAGTGTGACCGTCATGCACATAGAGTCTGCTGTTGTGCACTTGTTAGAGATACACAGCACTCCTTGAGGTGCAAAGTTGAGTAGATCAACGCATGCTTTATCCTAGATTATTTCTTCACATTTCTTATACTTTATATTCAACAATTGAATCCCATCTGGATTACAATAGGCTGGCCAGCTTTGAATCTCTAAAGTCCGAATGTGAATATGAAATTAATCTTCCACTTCTTGCGATCCTTTAGATCTTGACTTGAATCGCTTTTCTATCATGCCCCACCGGACTGAATTTACCATAGTCCATAAGCAGCATGCTAAGAAAACGATCACCTAGTCAAATCTAAAGGAACCAATTAGAGTCCATAAGGGTAAGTAGTTAAGACCCATGTGGTCTTTGGGTCTCACATAATAGTAAACACAATTAGTATTCTAACCCAATGGTCAAATGCATACGCAGTATGAATACATATTACAACATCACTCCTTTCCCAGGGAGTGTATGTCTAAATGATATTGTAAGGATGATGATCAGACACCATAATGTCCGACTTTGAGTCCTTTTTACTACTTAGTAATTTCCTGGACCCACATCCCGCATAAGACAGATAATATTAAAAAATCTTTATAGATCTTTTGTAAGCATCCATTTGATGCCGATCTTTCATACGACTATTTTTTTAAGTCATGACTCTAAATCATTCGTCTGATGATTTTGACTTTAAACAGGTCTCATCTTTATCTTATCCGTCTGATAGAATAAAGGCGGTTGCTCATGTGAGAGAGCAAACCCCAATCTGTCCGACATACTAGAAAACGTAGCTGAGATTAAAAGAAATGTACACAAACATTTTCAAGAAACTCATATGCAATGTCGAAAAAAGAACTTATTCTTTTATTAAATTTGATCTTTCATAGACATGGGAATACATTGATACTACTCAGCTCTTACGCAATCCTTGAGATGATAAGTGTTTGTAAAACACATCTCTGGGGATCGCTTTCGTAAGCGAATCCGCTATCATCTCATGCGTAGATATGTACATAATGTCTACCTTCTTGTTCTTATCATAGTCTTTTGCAAATTTATAGCGGATATCAATGTGTTTGGTCTTACAATGGAATTTAGGATCTTTGACATAGGCTATAGATGCTTGACTGTCACTGTATATTGGTACAGTACTTGAGTCACTTGCATCAATTAGCTTGTCTAAGAATTTCTTAAGCCAAACAGCTTCTTGGACCGCCATGCTAAATGCTACAATTTCGGCTTCCATAGTTGAAAGTACGATGCAGGATTGCTTTTTGCTACTCCAGGATATTGCACCAGATCCGAGTAGAAAAACATGTCTTGAGGTCGATCGTCGCTAATCGAGATCACCCGCCCAATCAGCATCATTGTAGCCTTCGAGCCTCAAGGCATTTTCTTGATAGCATAAAGCATAGTTCGCAGTCCCTTTAAGATACCGCATTATCCTCTTAACAGCTTTCCAATGTGTTTGCCCTGGATTGGATTGGTAACGACTTACCATTCCAACGGCAAAATAGATGTCCGGTCTTGTACACATCATAGCGTACATAAGACTACCAACTGCACTGGAATATGGAACTTTTTCCATAATTTCCTTTTCCTTTTAGTTCTTAGGACACATTTTCAGACATAAATTATCGCATTTGTTTATAGGAGTATCAATGGACTTACAGTCCTGCATATTAAAACGTTCTAGAACCTTCTTTATATAAGTCTCTTGTGAAAGAGAGAATTTTCTTTGAACGATTCTTCGAAATCTTAACTCCAAGGATATATGCGGCTTCTCCCATGTCTATCATCTTAATACTGATGAAAGCCCAGCCTTGATATCCATCATAATGCCCTTGTCATTTCCGGCTATTAAAATGTCATCTACATATAGAGACATAATAACATACTTGCTTTTGATCCTCTTAATATATACATAGTTATCTTCATCAAGCATGGTAAAACCATTTGATAAGATAACTTCTTGAAATCGTATATACCATTGCCTCGAGGATAGTTTAAGACCATATATGGACTTACGAAGTTTACAAACCTTATGTTCGTTTCCTTCTTTTACAAACCATGTTGGTTGTTCCATATAGATCTCCTCGTCCAATTCTCCATTGAGAAAGGCAGTCTTTACATCCTTTTGATGTAATTCGAGGTCTAAGCAAGCTACCAAAGCCAGAATCAAGCGAATCGAGGTAAAACGAACAACAGGTGAGAAGGTCTCTTCGTAGTGTATCCCTTCCTGTTGCGTAAAACCTTTTGCGACAAGGCGAGCTTTATATCTGTCTATAGAACCATCAGCCTTATGCTTGATCTTGAGAATCCATTTGTTCCCAATAGCTCTACGTCCTCTGGGTAAGTCAACCAAGTCCCAGAATCGGTTAATTTTCATGGATTCTAATTCCTCCTTCATCGCTTCCATCCATTTGTCTTTTGCAGGACATGATACGGCCTATTTGAAAGTAGCAGGCTCGTCATAATCTTGTAGTAAAGTCATAAAGGTTTGTGGGAATTCATCCTCAAATCTTACAGGAGCTAACCGTGTATGACTACTACGTCGTATTTGAGATTCTTCAAGTCCTTGTTGATTCGAATTTGGATCAATTCTAATATTACTCCCACTTGGAATGAGATTAGAATTGCTCCCACTTGGATCATTATTCCTATATGGAATAGGATTCGCATCAATCGTATCATCCATTGGTGAAGGTTGAAACGTATTTTCTTCTTCACTAAGAATTCTCCCACTCGAATGAGGTAATCCTTCTTGATCATAAATCTCAAATAGAGATAAGTCATGACTTATCTCGCCCTGTCTTGAAAACTCATTTTCCAAGAAAGCAACATCCCTCGACTCAAATTCAATCAGTTTTCCATTGTCTTCTTGACCAATGAAAACATAACCTTTGGAGTTTTCTGTGTATTGTATGAAGATACATTTCCTCCCCTTGGCCCAAGTTTGCCATACTTATGGGAGGAAATATGTGCGTAGGATGCACACCCCCAAGGTTTTAATATGCTTAAGTCAGGAGACCTTTGGTTCCACAACTCATATAGAGTGGAGCTAACTGATTTCGAGGGTACGAGATTCAATATGAAAGTAGCCGTCAATAATGCATCACCCCAAAAGGTGATTGGCAAGTTAGATTGCGCCATCATTGAATGGACCATTTCCATCAAAGTCCTATTAGTCCTTTCAGCAACACCATTTTGTTGTGGAGTATAAGGCATAGTCATTTGATGAACTATGCCCTTTTCATCACAAAGTTCTTAAAACTTGCTGATTAATATTCACCGCCTCTATCGGTTCGCAAGACCTTAATCTTGCGATCTAATTGATTTTCCACTAAACTCATATAGTTTTTAAAGTAGGTTAATGCTTCACTTTTGTGGGATATCAAATAGATATGTCCGAATTGGGTGAAGTCATCAATAAAAGTGATGAAGTAGGACTTCCCGCATCTTGTCTTGACATTCATCGGACCACATATGTCCGAATGGATTAGCTGTAATGGAACCTCGGCCCTTGAGCCGGTTCCAAATGGCTTGCGACCAGATTTTCCTACAAGGCAATGTTAACAAGTCGACATTTCGACCTTTGAAACATTGGATAGAAGGCCACGTTTGGCAAGTCTATCCATACGTGTTGGTCCAATATGACCAAGCCTTGCATGCCAACAAATTACATCAGATTCATTAATCGAAGAATTTGTAACAAGGAAATTTTCATTAAAATTAGAGGAATCGTACATAGTATTTAATACAATGAATCCCTTAAAAACATACCCAGAACCAATTACAGAATTATTACAAGACAAATCCACATTACAATCATGAAAGAGCCAACTATAACCAAGACCCATTAAGACGACCACAAAAATTATATTCCTTCGAATATCCGTAGCGAAGAGAAAATCATGTAGTAAGATAGTGCGGCCGTTGTCCAAGATGAGCTTGCACGTCCCAATGCCTTTCACTTCACCACGTGTGTTGTTTCCTACATATATCCACTTCGTTCCTTGGGGTATCCGGTGATACTCCACGAAGGACCGTCTGTCCATTGCTATGTGGTCGGTGGCACCTGAATCAATTATCCAAAAAGGATTAGATTCTACAAGAAATATTGAACTAAAAACACATATGTAACTAGTATTATTACAAGTTACCTTGTCACCTCCATCCGTACATGAACGGGCATAGTGACCTAACTTGTTGCACTTGAAGCACTTGATCCTCTTCTAGTCTTTCTTCTTGTGACATTTCTTGTTCCCACCCTTCTGTTTAGGTTTCTTGGTAGACACTGGTTGCTTTTGCTGGTCATGAGCAAACTTCGAGTGATGTTTACGTTTCTTTCCTCCGTGTGAGGAACTAGCAACCATGTGCACTTCTGCACTTGACTTGGCAGCCGCAAGCCGCTCTTCCTCTAACTCGAAGTGCTTAGAAACATCGCTGAAATTCTTGATGCTCTCATTATGAGTGAGATGCATCTTCATTTGTTCCCATTCGATTGGTAGGGAACGTATGACGTCTTGGATTTGTTGCTCATCAGTGAGCACATGACCTGCATCCTTTAACTCTGAAATAAGATTCGCCATGTGTCATAGATGCATTCCCATGGAATGATCTCGACGCTTTTTGTACGAATCGAATCTTATAGTTAAAGAGCGAAGTTTGGTCACCGAGGTGCCACCAAACTTCTCCTCTAGCTTGGACCATATGTCCATAGCTAGGTCATATTCTCGGAAGATCCGCATTATGTCGTCTGCCATACTTGACAGCAACGTTATGCGAGCAATCTTGTTCTTTCGAGACCAAGTGACACGCCCCGCTTCCCAAAAAGGACTGAGGTGAAGCGTGACTAAGGCCCGCTTAGGCCGGGGCTGAGAGCCCAGACCCAATAAGCGTCTGTGGTATTCCAAAATGAAAGAACAGGTCCCTGCAAGTTAGTACGGAACAATAAAAGTACTGAAAGGAAAGAGCATATCATTTTATTCCAAACATAATTATCCAAAGTACTGAAAGTCTAAAAATGCCCGAAGGGCTACAACCGCAGAAAAAGAACCACCGGTGCAAGCACCCAACCTAGACAAGAAAAACAACAGGTGCTACACACCCAATCTAAACTGGAACAGAACTCTGGATCAGCAACTAGAGGCCTCTAACTCTGGTCCTCCTCTGGATCGTACTCCGGATCAACGTCCTCCGGCTCTCCGTCGGCTGGCATGTCCGCCTCGTCGACGTACTCTGGCTCAACACCTGACGTACAACACAAAAAGAAGGAACTGTACGTCAGGTAAGGTCTACAAACAGGGTTAGACCAAACTGCAAGTGTATCAACTTTTAGACAACGTTTTACTGGTTGATTAGCATGCTGGGGTTATAACTAAGTAACAAAAATGCAGCAGGAAAGTAAAGCGAGGCAAGTAGTAGTCGTAGCGTGTGCTACCAACTACGGGACTAACCTACAGGTGTCATGACAAGTTGGGACGTGACGGGACAAGACGAGACAAGACAAGTGAGACACGAAAGGGTTCACGCCTTACGGTTCGAGGGGGATCAGACCCTCTTACCGTGCGCACGCTCAACCCAACCCCAAACCCCAAGGAAGACAAGACAAGACAAATAGTATAAGGGATCACTCGCTCTAGCTTGGCGTGTGCCCTATTGCCCGCAGGCTGTGTATTAGTACAAGGGATCACTCTCTCTAGCTTGGAGAGTGCCCTATTGCACGCAGGCTGTGAATCAGTAAAAGGGATCACTCGGAGAGTGCCCTATTGCCCGCAGGCTGTGCAAGACGGGACGGGACGTGACATGACGGGAAGGGTTATTCTAGGGTGTCCACACACACACACACACACATGATAGCCCTACGATATCAAAAGTTGTTGTTGTCAGGCTCAGACTTCATCGTTAAGTCTGAGCCATCAGGAGTCGTCCCGGACGCTATCATTTCACGTCCGGTTCTATTTGTTCACAGTTATCAGTTCTAACCAACTAAGGCCTAAGCACGGCCAAAAGTGCAAGTGGGATACTCTTGCCTGCGATGGCGAGTGTGTCGTCCTCTCAAAGCGTCTCGTCCCAGCGTCTCGTCCGTGGAAGTCCGTCTGAAACAGTGCCGTGGCGACGGTGTCAGGTCTCAATTTCATCAAATCCTTTTAGGGTTCGTTTCTAGGTTATCGGGACTATCCTATTCGTCAAAAGTCACTTTTTCGATGTTTCAACCTAATCGACGATCTAATCCTATGTGCACAGTCAACAAAGTCCATTCGTCGATTTTCTAGATTTGTACAACGTTTTACTGGTGCTGGAAAATAAATTTTAGTTCAAATTGTCGATTTTTAGTTTAGGGTTCAATCAGCTACTGTGGGGGTTTCTACGAGTTTCGGGGAACCAACCTTAACCGGAGTTTGTCGTAGAATGGAAGTCGTGTCTGAACGGAGAACTCCTCAGCGTCAGATCTGGTCCTCACACGATTCCCGAAAAGCCGAAACTTGCGACGAAGGCCTACGACGTGTCGTAACATCGTAGACGGCAAATCCGTGAAGTAGCACACCCAATTGGGGCCTACAACAGTGCAAGGGGTCAATGGGGGACCCACAACACCTCTGGAGGACTTGGGGGGCCCACCACCGGAGTTGGTGTGGAAGAATTCAAGTTGCGACGAACTGCCGTCGGTCGGACACTAGTCGCTGCAGGGGCTTGGCTCGGTCAGACACTGCGGACGGCGAGAGCAGCGCATCGGGGTCGGTCACAGCGGCGGTTGCGGAGAGATCCTTCCGTCAGACGCTTGGGGCGGGTTGGTCGGGTGCTTGGGCAAGCATTGCAACGTCGCAACGTCGCAACGGTGCGGGCGATTGGAGCGGGCCATCGGTCAGACCGACGGGGCGGGTCGGTCAGGCGCTTGGCGATGCGGGCGACGGTGAAGCGGTGCGGACGAAGCGGCAGTGCGGGGAAATCTCTCGGTCAGACCGAGAGATGGCCTCGGTCGGTGCGGGCGACTGCGGGGGGCTTGCAGTGGATGCGCTGCAAGCGGGCGATGCGGGAGCGGGCTCCGGTCGTGCACGGGAAATGCGAGGGCGGCCGTCGGTCGTGCACGGAAGTGGCTGTCGCAACGTTGCGACGAACGTTGGGAAGTGTTTTTGACTGCTAGGGTTTGTGTGGCTGCGAAAATAACCTACCTTAGGGTTTATTTAAATAGAAAAGAGTTATGGTTAGGTCTAGGGTTTTAAGAAAATTAATTAAAATATTTAAAATAATTAATTTAAAACAAATTTACTCTCCTCTCCCTCACGCAAGTTGTGTGTGGCCAAAATTTTTGAAACTTGGTCAGAAAATTATTTAATACGTTATTATAATATAGGAATTTTATTATAATTAAAACACTTATAAAAATAGGTTTTAAACTTATTTAAAACTTGCTCAAAAATAGAAAATAGGTCAAATTAAGCCTAAAAATTGTAAAATAATTATGGGGTTATCGGGACGATGAAAGAAAGAGAGTGCAGAAGATGGATCTAAATTTCGACGTCGAGAGACGAAACTAAAAATAGAAACGTCTCGCGTCAAAACAGAAAGTCGCGACGTCACATCAAATAAGATAGTATCGCGGAAGAACGACTCGAGATATGTTGTTCCAAAGTTGTTCCACAATCTAATACACTCAGAGGCGATCACGAAGACATATCACACAATAATGTTCAAAGTCAAATAGAGTCCAAAAAAATAAACACGTGCACGATCAAGAGCACGTGCACAAGGAAAGTACGATCGGAAACCGACCGTTACACCAAGCATCAAAAGCTTCCTTGTCTCTTCTGTGTTGGGCCGTAGTGCCTAGCTCAGGTTCAATCATTATGTTCTTCAGAGTTTCGAGCACGTCTTGCTCCTCTAGAACATATTGTATCTTCATGGACCATAGCTTGTAATTATCGCCGTTGATTTTTTCACCTTTTTTTTAACTCAGCGGCGATGTTCTTAGCAGCGGAAGACATTTCAGTTTTAAAATGCTGCAAAAGACATAAAACAAGTTTGATCAAAAACATTGCATAAAGTTTTCATTTGATAAATTACTTTCGAAAAATATTGAAGATCTTGCTCTAGAATCGGAAAAAACATCACGTTGTCAATCACCATCTAGAACAACTTTCAATATTTCCCCATCACTTGTCAAATAATAGTACTCTTATAGTACTTGCAGCGGAAAAGCGTTTTTGAAAAATGTATTTTGAAAACGTATTTTTCAAACGTATTTTGCAGCGGGAGGTGTTGGCCTGCACCGGCCATTGCCGGGGTCGAGCCGTGTCCGCGCCAAGGCCGGATTACCCTTTTCGTGGGGTTTTTCCATATGCAATTGCCGTCGGTCCCGTATGGGCCGGCCATGCAGACCCCCATCCATCACCTTGGTCGAGACCGGGGCTCGGCGGTCCTGGCTTGGCCAGGGCCGGGCCTCCACGGCGTGGCCATGGCCCCTCGGCCAGGGCCTCTGCCCTGGCCGAGGCCGGCCAGGGCCAGGGCCTTGGACGCAGGGGCAGGGGCGGCCTCTGGCCTGGCCCTGGCCAGAGGGGCCAGGGCCGGCAGCTGGCCTGGCCCCGCCCACGGCCAGGGCGCCCTCTGGCCAGCCCTGGCCATGGCCAGGGCCGGCCCAGCCCTGGCCCTGGCAGGGGCCAGGGTGCCCTGCCCTGGCCACTGCCAGGGCCGGCATTGGCCCTAGCAGAGACCAGGGCCGGCCTCTGCCCTGGCAGTGCCCAGGGCCGGCCAGGGCCTGGCCCTGGCTGAGGCCCTGGCCGGCCAGGGTGGCCGGCCGGCCGGCCTCCTTGGAGTCCGGCCGCACACCCCCCTACGGGGTGGTGGTCATAGTGGTTATTGGCCGAAGCCAACCCCCTTCCCAATGGGGGGTGCATAGGCATGCACC
This sequence comes from Scilla litardierei, assembly GCA_030789695.1. Taxonomy (NCBI): domain Eukaryota; kingdom Viridiplantae; phylum Streptophyta; class Magnoliopsida; order Asparagales; family Asparagaceae; genus Scilla; species Scilla litardierei. The sequence continues at coordinate 115,325,365 of CM061131.1, read as the reverse complement.
AAAGTGATATGCAATTGCCATACTACCATGACAATCTTCTTCTCCGATGAGAAGGTTTGCAACTTCCATCTTCTTCGATGAGACACCCGTTCATCGAGAAAGTAGTTATTCTTTAATGGCCGGGTGCCAAAAAAAATAATACACCTTCAAAACCGCAAACTTCACGCTCTACATGAAGAGAGTTCACATTCCCTATTGAATGGAGACTCAGCATCCATGAGGAGTGCGAGTTTGGCGAGATGAACGGTTAGTTCTTCCCGTCACGGAGAGTTCTTACCATATCCGTAATGGCAAAAGACCCTAACGTGAAAAGAACAACTTTTACGTTCTCTCCGTCATGATGTGCTCTTACCATATCCATAATGGAAGGAAACTCATTCGTGAAAGAGACAACGCGTCATCCATCGGTGAGACCAGAGCGAACCCGTATGGCTCTGATACCATTGTAGGATCCCATCAATCGATGATGGAGGATCGAAAGAGAACTTACGTTGGCGTATGCTGCGCTTTAGTCTCTGAACTTTACCCTCGGATTCGCCACAACGGTCAGTACTTCGTCACAGAGGATCGAAGCAGCGTTTCCATCGTCTAAATCTAACTTTTGGAGAAGAACTTGATGGAAGGGAGAAGAGGAAAAAGATTGCCTTATGCAAACTTATGGCATGAAGGATTAGCCTAAAATGCCTTACCCTTGGGTCCTATTTATAGGCTTTAGGGGTAGTTATTGTAGGAAATAACCATATATAAGCTTATTAGCTTATATTAACCCCCTTGCTTCTCCTCTTCTTCATGCACTTATCAAGTGCCCTTATGCACTTATAATGTGACATTTTTCACTTATCGAGTGGCCCTTTTCACACATGAAAAGGTTCCCTTCGTACATGCTTTCATGTACGCGACATCCGAGGTCCATAGACTCCAATACATCCCCTCATGGGTGTATACATGTCGTCCATATCCAACAGTGTATCCGTACAAGGGATCACCCACTCACTGGTGAGTGCCCTATTTCCCGCAGGTTGTGTATCAATACAAGGGATCACCCACTCACTAGTGAGTGCCCTATTGCCCGCAGGCTGTGTATCAGTACAAGGGATCACCCACTCACTGGTGAGTGCCCTATTGCCCGCAGGCTATGCAAAACAAGACGCGACATGACAAGACAGGGATGGTTCTTCTAGGGGGTCCACATGTACGCACACATAAGATAACCCTAAGGTGTCAAAATTTATTGTTTAGCTTAGACTTCGTCGTCAAGTCTAAGCTGTCAATGGACGTCCCTGATGCTATCATTTCACGTCCGGTTCTATTTGTTCACATTTTAACAGTTCTAAAAGTCTAAGACCTAAACACGGCCGAAAGTGCAAGTGAGTACACTTGCCTGCGGTGGCGAGTGTGTCGTCCGTCCGGAGCGTCCCGTCCAAGCATCGCGTCTGCGGTAGTCCGTCTAAAACAGGGTCACGACGATGGTGTCAGGTCGCGTTTTCAACAAATCCTATTAGGGTTTGTTTCTAAAATTGACGGGACTACCCTATCAGTCAAAAAGTCACGTTTTGATGTTTTTGTTTAGTCTAGATCGACGTCTACCCTATGTGTGTAGGAAAATAGTCCGTTCGTCGATCCTTCCTACGGTGGGCAACGTTTCACGGATGCTGAAAGTAAATTTAGTTCAAGTGGATCAATTTTAGTTTAGGATTTGATTGAACTACGGTGTGGGTTCGCTACGAGTTAGGGGGACCAACCTCTCCGGTGTTTGACGTAGAATGGAAGTAGGGTCTGAACGGTGGGATCTCCTCATCGTCTATGGCGTCTCGGCTACGTGTAGCATAACTAGAAACGTTCTGACAACGGACTGGAAGTGAGGGCAGCGAGCTGGGATTGCAGGCAGTGAAGACGAGCCCGGTAGCGGTCTGGAAGAGGCATTAGCAGCGTCGAGAGGAGCCGCGAAACAACGAGCAAGGAGAACAATGGCCACGGGCTAAAACTGCGAGCATGGTGCGTAACTATAGATCGCCGTGACCGGAGGGGGGTAGTGGGGCTGCGCCTGCGGCGGTGCGGCGTCAGAAAACGACAGCAGCAGCCGTGAGCTGCTGCTGTTGCTTCTGCTGTGAAAGAACAGCCCGACGGGGGCTGTTGGTGATGAGGGCGGCACGGGGAGCGGCAGCAGCGGCGGTGGGGGTCTCGTAGGCGGTCGGAGGCGGGCTGTGCGGCGGGCAGGAAGGCGAGCGGCGATCGGGGAAGTTGCAGCAGGACAACCTGCTGTTGCTGTCGTTGCTGTTTACGTGAAATGCAGCCGCCGGTGTGTGGTTCCAGGCGGTCGAGGTGGCAGGTGTGTGAGGGAGAGGCGGCGGCGATGTGAGAAGCTCGCCGGTGTGGGGTTTTGAGCAGAAGAGAGGGAGATGCGAGAGGGAGATGCGAGATATCGGGGGGGGGTGGTTTTTGATAGGTGGCGGCTGCAACAAAAAGCCCTAGGTTAAGAACGTGAATGGAGGTTTGAATTATAAAAGAATTTGAGATGCTAAACATCTCTAGGGTTTGGGTTAAGTGCGGGAGGGGGTAGAGATAGGAGGGTGCACGTAGGGAAAAGAACAGGTGCAAACAGTGACAGAATAAAATCCTTGATACGTATGATTATCATTAGGGATTTGATAAGGTCTGGTTTCAATTTGAAATTTGAATTTGATTAAGGCTAATCAACGGTTGGGATTTGATTAGGGGATAACTTCTACTAGAGGCATCAGAAAAATAATCCGAAAACACCGGGACGATCGTGGAGACGAGACGGACGGGGCTACAGGGTTTGATCACGTGCTATGCCTACCAAAACTTAATGTAAAATCAGAAGCTGAGTATTAAGGCCAAAAGACCAAAACATCATTTCCATTCAAAGCCGTTTTGCGAGAAAACGAGCCGTGAAATGACGTTCCCAAAAATTACTATAAAATTCTACACTTCTATATGGTCACAACGGCATATCACATCTTATGTACCGGAATACAGAAAGAGCCAAATAAAATACGTGCACAAAAAAGCACGTGCACGTATAAAATCCACAAGGTCTGAAAGCGACCGTTACAGTCGCACCGCTCGAAGGAAGACATATGCAACGGGCGACCAAGCCATCGATCAGGACATTGAGGTCGGCAGATGCTCGCCTGATTCTGACTTCGACTGTTGTGAGCCCTTCCCCGGTTGTAGGAGGTCCGATCTATATTCCTGATGACCCGGTCCTTGCATCGGGGGGATCAACCAGTTCCACGGGCGGTTTCTATGAGTCTGAGCCGAGCGGGTGCCACTGAAAGAAGAGAGAGCACTCTCCCTCGGGTTTTTAAATCCAGAGAAGAGGATGAATGGAGCCGGTGTGGGGTTTTGAGCGAAGAGAGGGAGATGCGAGAGGGAGATGCGTGATACCGGGGGGGTGGTTTTTGATAGGTGGCGGCTACAACAAAAAGCACTAGGTTAAGAACGTGAATGTGGGTTTGAATTATAAAAGAATTTGAGATGCTAAACATCTCTAGGGTTTGGGTTAAGTGCGGGAGGGGGTAGAGATAGGAGGGTGCACTTAGGGAAAAGAACGGGTGCAAACAGTGACAGAATAAAGTCCTTGATACGTATGATTATCATTAGGGATTTGCTAAGATCTGGTTTCAATTTGAAATTTGAATTTGATTAAGGCTAATCAACGGTTGGGATTTGATTAGGGGATAACTTCTATTAGAGGCATCAGAAAAATAATCCGAAAACACCGGGACGATCGTGGAGACGAGACGTACGGGGCTACAGGGTCTGATCACGTGCTACGCCTACCAAAACTTAATGTAAAATCGGAAGCTGAGTATTAAGGCCAAAAGACCAAAACATCATTTCCATTCAAAGCCGTTTTGCGAGAAAACGAGCCGTGAAATGACGTTCCCAAAAATTATTATATAATTCTACACTTCTATATGGTCACAACGGCATATCACATCTTATGTACCGAAATCCAAAAAGAGCCAAATAAAATACGTGCACGAAAAAGCACGTGCACGTAGAAATTCCATAAGGTCTGAAAGCGACAGTTACAGTCGCACCGCTCGAAGGAAGACATATGCAACGGTCGACCAAGCCATCGATCAGGACATTGAGGTCGGTAGATGCTCGCCTGATTCTGACTTCGACTGTTGTGAGCCCTTCCCCGGTTGTAAGAGGTCCGATCGATATTCCTGATGACCCGGTCCTTGCATCGGGGGGATCAACCAGTTCCACGGGCGGTTCCTCTGAGTCTGAGCCGAGCGGTGGCCACTGAAAGAAGAGAGAGCACTCTCCCTCAGGTTTTTAAATCCTGAGAAGAGGATGAATGGAGCCGGCACTGACATGGCGGCCCAAGATCTGTCATCTATCCTCGAAGGGAGTCATAAGGTACCTGGGGAGGTTTCCCAACTCAGCCAAGCGAAAAGGACTGCCGTTGATCCAGCTCGGAAATTGTCGGTGCTCGACCTATCCCTGAGACACTGTCTGGCGAATCAGTCTTTACGAACTGCGGCATAGCTGTTCATCTAGTGCAGAACTCCGTCCTTCCGAGGGATCGCTTCCTCATAGAAAAAGTCGGTCTCGAGAACTTGGAAGACAATATGATATGGCAGAGCCAACAGGTTGTTCTCCTCCATCCTTTTTCGTCTACCAGTAGTTCTGAATGTTATTGACTCCTTTGTCTTGCAGATGTCCTCGATGTCTGTCGCGATGCGATGGCACTCAATGCAGATGGACGAGGTGAGGCAGCCCTCGAACGAGAACGATTGATGGCAGATGCGGCTACAAGAGTGGCTGAGGGGGGCCTGCGAGGAGTTACAGTTTGTGCTCCTCAAGGTTGTCGAGATGACGTCGGATTCTGGGAGGTTAAAGGAAGTATTGACAGTTGCTGAAGCCTCTCGAATGGTGGCTGAAGAGTCTGCAAAGAAGGCTAAGGAGGATCATAGGAAGGAAAGAGACGAGCTTTGGTCTGAGATTGCTTCCCTGAGGTTGGCAAAACCCGAGCAGCTAGTTGCTGAAGTTGCGAGGGGCTATGAGGAAATCTTGGGCCTACGGATCATGAACTCCTTACTGGAGGGATTTAGGGATGATTTGGCTCCGTTGATCATAGATTCCTTTTAGAAGGGTTTCGAGCATTAGAGGAGTGGGTCCGGTAGATGCTTCCTCGTTCTTTGGTCAATCCCGACCAGCCCATCAGGACAGGGGACACGGGAGAGGCTGAACCAGTTGGAGAGACCTCCACCGAGGCTGTCGCGCCGTAGGCAATGCAGATCGTCTTTTGCGTTCCCCCTACCTCATATAAAAATGCTAAATAATTTAAAGAATTTTGATCTGAATGGAATTTCTCCTTTACGTAATAGTTGTGTTTTTGTTTTCTTTCCACATGTAGCGTATTGCCTTTTCTTTGGTTGCACCCTTTCCGTGTCTCGCGTCGAAGTCAGTTGGTGGCTCGAGCTGAGGGAAGCATTTTTTTGAGAGGGCATTAGCTGGTCAGGACCAAGAGTGTGGTCGGGTTGCTTAGGGGGGGTGCCCTCGGCCTTGTGACCAATCGAACAATCGGCCAGCTGGGGGGTTGCTCCCAACTTTAAGGCCGATCGAGTTATCGGCTTGTTGGGGGAGTTGTCCCCAGCCTTACAGTAATCAGATGATCGGCCTGCTGGGGGAGTTTCTCCCAGACTTATGGTCGATATGTTGACCGGCCTGATAGGGGAGGTGCCCCCAGCCTTACGGTCGATCAGATGATCGGCCTGCTAGGAGAGTTTCCCCCAGCCTTACGGTCGATCGGATGATCGGCCTGTTGGGAGACTTGCCCCAGCCTTATTATCTATAGGTTGACCGTCCTGCTAGGGGAGTTGCCCAAGTCTTACGATTGGTCAGATGATCGCCCTGTTGGCTGAGCTAACCCAGCTTTACGGTCGATCGGATAATCGGCCTGCTGGGGGGTGCTGCCCCGGCAATATGGTCGATACGTTGACCGGCTAGCTGGGGGAGCTGCTCCCATCCTTACGGTCGATCGGATGATCGGCCTGCTAGGGGAGCTGCCCCCAGCCTTACGGTCGATCAGATGATCGGCCTGCTGAGGGAATTTCCCCTAGCCTTATGGTCGATAGGTCGTTCATCCTGCTGGTCGATAAGTCAACTTGATGGAGGAATTGCTATACACATAACAAATTGGAAGATGGAGAAATTGCTATTCATATAGCAATGTGGACTTGGTCAAAGGAAAGAGATGAGGAGAGATCTATATTCATAACAAAGGAGATTGGTGCAAATCTATTTAAAATCCTATTCCAAACAAACTCCTAACGAGACATCCAAATTCAAATACCAAGTCCTATACAAATTCCTATTTGTGTTGCAATGAGATAACACCAAATCCCTAACTCCTTGGGCCAAACCCATCCTTTGTGCATCTCTCCTATCCGCACTTATTGATTAACCCTAGAATCCCCTATAAAGCCTATCATCCAAAGGGGAAGAAAGATGCGGCCATACATTATTCTCCAAGAGAAGTTACGGCAAACATGAAAGAAGGGGTCGGCCATTGCAAAATGCACAGGGCAAGAAACACTTGTTGATGATCCATCAATATCCGCAAGACCCTTAAGCAAAGTGATCAACCAAGGGACTCCTTCATCTTTGACATGCAAGCATCATCAAGGGAGAGCAAAAAATATTGGATTTCAAGCTTGCACAAGCTCTCAACCCCTCGCAAGACCTCAAGTAAAACATCTGGCCGCAATTGTTGACCGCCATTAACAAATTAGAAGTCTGAAACTGTGAGCTTCTCTTCTACAAATCAAGAGGGAGCCGTAATATTTGACTTTCATGTAATTATCGCAAGCTACTTAGAGAGCCCTATATCATCATCAAGCCGCAATCTTTTGAAGCCCCTCCTTATTGGATCAAGCAACAAGATCAGCCCAAGTTCCAAGAGTTGGGCCGATTTCTTTGACCTCCAACAATAAGCCTTCACGTAGGATGAGTTCTTCTTATTAAACCAAATTGATGATATCTCACTGTTTTCTTTGCATTTATAAGGTCCAAACCAAGATCAAGGAAACAGTCACAACATTGCAATTTTGTCAATAGCTTTTGATTGTCGCTCCAAGCAACTTCCAAGGCCTTAGCCCCAAAATCATTTGCTAGTTCAAAGGACCACTTCATCCTTGCTAGTCGAGCGCAAAGGGGCCACATCAGCCTGTCCACCCAAGTGCCGCAACATTCAAGTGCAAGGCCGCAACCTTCAGAGAGTTCGTTGATGCATCATTGTGTTGCTGACGAGACGAGAGACGTGACGACTACATCTTACCAGACGAGAGCTGGCCCGTGCTGATTGATGGAGACGACGAAGGCTACACAAAACTAAAATTTCTAAACTATTATTATTATTTTTGTGTAGTATTGTTTGATCTCCGTAGGGGAAACTTTCCTCTTTTTGTGTGACTCTTTGGGGTCTTGTCTACTGGTGGTCTAGATAGGAGGAACTTGACAGGTGTCGTCAAGTGAGAGCATATATTAGAATTGATAGTGTTGAACATGGTGAGTGGGGTACTGAGCCTAGTGAGTGTAGAGACGTTGGTTTTCTAGCTATTACGGTTGTGCTTGTACACTATTAATATAATATTTGCTTTTGGGGGCTGGACGTAGGTCGTGGTGATCGACCAAACCAGGGTAAATCTGTTGTGCATCTGTGATTGCTTTTTATTTACTTTGGATCTACTATAACTGCATGTGATTGCTCGTAAGATGCACGAGATTTTTTAATAGCCTATTCCCCTAGGCTTAGATCCAGATCCAACATACTTAAGTCTGAAATTCCATGCATTTCTAAAAGAGAATGGGATTCTCTCTCAAGTTACTTCTCTTTACACACCATAACACAATGGTGTGTTAGATAGAAGGAATCACTCCTTGTTGTATATGATGCGATCCGTGATGAGCAACGGTGAGTTACCTCTTTTCTTTTGGGGATATGCCCTAGAAAAGGCATTGTGCATATTGAACATGGTCCCTTCCAAAGTCTCCTACAACTCCATATGAGATATGGATTGGGAAAAGACACAGTTTTAAATTCGTTAAGATATGGGATTGTACTACATAAGTAAAAAAGACACAATTCAGATAAACTAGATGCTATATTTGCTATGTGTAAGTTTATGGGATATCCTAAGAAATCTCAAGGATATCTTTTTTATCATAACGAGGAGCAAAAGGTGTTTATTGTCCGACATGCCACCTTCATAGAGAAGGAGTCTCTTGTTGAAGAGACACAAGGCGGGTATAGATCTGGAAGTGATTCTAGAAAGACAAATTATAACAAATCAATGGACATGACCAGACATCATTGATTCCATTGATGAAACTTAGTTAATCAGGATATTTGGTAGACATTTCCATCTACAAGAGAGATACTACCGTTTTCTTATCGATGGTGGAACAGAGGATATCATCAATGATGATGATCAACCTACCAGTTTCCAAGAAGCCAAACGGAGTGGTGACTCTATAAGGTGGCTTGACGCGATGAAATCTGAAATGGATTTCATGCACACTAATATAATATGGACTTTTGAGGCTGTTCCCAAAGGGGTTAAACCCATAAGGAACAAATGGATCTTCGAGAAGAAGATGAGTACAGATGGAAAGGTAGATACCTTCAAGGCAAGGTTAGTGGCTAAAGGATATCATCAAAGGCTTGGTATAGACTATGATGAAAGCTTTTCATTAGTAGCCATGCATAAATATATTTGGATTCTACTTACTATAGCGGCCAACTATGACTACGAACTCTGGTAAATGGATGTAAATATAGTTTTTTCTAAATGTAAATTTAGAAGAGTGTGTTTAGATGACTCAGCCAGAGGGATTCGAAGTCAGTGGGACGGACAAAAGCTTGCGGATTGTTTAAGTCCATATATGGACTAAAGTAGGCATCAAGGAGCTGAACATCTGATTCGATGAGATAGTCAAAAAGTTTGTCCTCATCAATAATGTGAACGATCCATGTGTTTATCAAAAGGTCAGTGTGAGCGCTATCACATTTCTCGTATTGTACATGGATGATATACTATTGATTGGCAACAACATAGAGATGTTAGAATCAATCAAAGTATGGGTGTCACAAAAGTTCTACATGAAAGATTTTGGAGAAGCATCCTATATACTTGGTATAAAGATCTATGTAGATATATCAGATATAATGATGGTATTGTCCCAGTCTAGTTACATGGATACTATGTCAAAAATGTTTAACATGGAAAACTCTAAGCGTGGTATGGTATCAGCTTGTCATGGAATAACTCTCTCTAAGACTATGTCCTCAAAAACAAATGAGGAGAAAGCATGCATTAGTAAGGCTTATGCATCAGCTGTCGGATTAATCATGTATTTCCTGTTATGTGTCGGACCTGATGTCGCATAGGCACTTGGTGTATTTAGTCGATATCAACCAAATTTTGGAGAAATGCATTGGACTATGATAAAGAACATACTCAAGAACTTGAGAAGGACTAAAGATATGTTTATAGTATATAGTGGGAGTAGTAATCGTTCAATTGAATGATATACTGACCCAAGTGATATATATATGACATCAAATTTGTGTTAGGATATATTTCACTCTTAACGGAGGAACAGTGAGTTGGAAATGTTCCATAAAGACACTGTAGCCAATTTGACAATGGAAGCTGAGTACATCATAGCCAATGATGCAGCAAAGTAGGCGGTCTGTGTGAAGAAGTTTATTACAGAACTTGGTGTTGTTCATTCGATTGTTAATCCAATAACTTTGTATTGTGATAACAATGCGGCAGTTTCACTGGCCAATGAAGCTAGATCTCACAAGAAATCTAGACACATCATATGGAAGGTTTACTCGATATGTGAAATACAAAGATACAGAGACATTGAGATACAAAGAGTTAATACTGATGATAATGTAGCAGACATGCTCACGAAAGCCCTTCCATAAAACAAACTGGAACGTTTTATTGGATATTGAGTCTAATCCCCGTGGTTATTTTGATTATGAGCAACATATTATGGGACTAATTCTTTCATTGAGTTTGTGGGTAGGAAATTCATTTTTTATATATGTGATAAAGTATGGATGAACACACAATGATGGTGAAAAAGCATATGAACTCTGTAATGGCCCTAAGTGCCATATACTGGAGGGCAGATATTTTTTTGTGATATATATATATATATAAGGCTATGTAGCATGTAGTGTGTATAGTAGATACGTAGTGTGATTAGTAAGTACCTATTTGGTTGGCTATGTGTGTACCTATATGGATGATTGGTATGTGTATTTATGTGCTACATAGTGTGTATACCTTCGCATACTTGTGTGCATTTATATGGTGTGTATAGTGTGTATAGTATTATTGCAGTGTATATGCATGTATACTTGTGTAGCGTATATAGTAATTATGTGGTGTGTATAGTAAAAAGTCTAATGTAGGCCTATTTGTCTGACTCTATGGGTGAGTGTATGTCTAGATGCCTGTCTTATATGGATGCTTATGGTAGCATGGATGATAATGTCTTGGGTGTCTATTTGGTTGATTATGTGTTTGTAGTGTATCTAGCAGTGTGGTGTATATATTAATATAGTGTGTATAGTGTTATTATTTATGTGTCATTATTAATGTTGTATTGTTAATGTATGAATATTGGTTTATATGGTAATGCATGGTGTATTAGTACTATTATGCAAGTAGTGTTAGTATTCCTTATTATTGTTAATACTAGTATTATTTGGTTGATAAGTTTAATGGCATTGTGTATTAGTGGTGTTATGTTATTAATGGTAGTAGTAGTTTGATATTATTATTATGATTATGATTAGTATTGTTGTTGTGAGTATTAGTGGTAGCATTAGTATTAGTGTTATTGTTATTATATTGGTGTTGGTGTTATTGTTGTTATTAGTGAATGGCATTGTTGTGAGATGTGTGCGTGTGTGCGTGTGTGCGTGTGCATAGTGGTTAGTTATTTGTGTAGTAGTAAGAGGGGGATGTGTGTATCGAAGTGGGTCTTTAGTAATTAGATGAGTGAGTGTGGAAAGAAAGGGATGTGTGTAGAGTAGTGACCTTTTGTAATTAGAGAGGGTGTGTGTATAAGGAGATGGGATGTGTGTAAGGAAGTTGGACTTTACCAACGTGGTTGCATAATGGAAAACAGAATAGATTTAAAGAAAAATAAAAAGACAAGAAAAAGAGAAGAAAAGACAAGAGATGGAAGATTAGAGAGAAAATAAGAAGAGTGTAGATTCTCCCCTCATTAAAAACCCTTAACATAAAAAACCAATTTCTTCTCTTCCCCCTCTCTCTTTTTCGTTCTCCCCCTCCCCTTACCTTTTGACCAAAATTTTCAAGGGAAATCCAAGGTTTCTACTCCCTTTAGTTCACTATGCAAGCTAGTCACTAGTGGGTCCTTTGGAGCTTAGGAAAGAGTAGTTCTTATACAAAGTTGGGACCTTTTGTGGATGAGCTTTGAGGCAAGTTTGGAGGGAGCAAGTTGGGGCCGTTAGAGGATGAAGTGAATCATCTAAGAGGTAGGATTTCAAATTCCATTTAGTAGCTTTGTATGGCCTTTTTCATTAATAAGCTTTCAAGTTTAAGTTCTACTAATTGCTTACATGTATGTTGGCTGAAATTTATTCTTGTTTCTGCTGAAAATTTGTGCATGTGTATACTTCATTCTAAAGTTTTAAAGAAACTCTGAGAAAATTATGCTGAATGGATTAGATAGTTATCTACAAATTTCGTTTTGGAGGTTATCCCAAATTCGTACAGAAATTAGGCCCAACCTAGAGTTATTTGCAGGGTATCCGATTCCGCCAGATTTACACACCTTTACTGGTTTAGCCATATCTCCTAATGTAGACATGCAAAGCATGAGTTCTTTGATATTTTTGATATCTATGCTTCCTAATCTACAACTTTGATGTTTTGAATTTAATTAAAATATGTTTATAATTTTTAGTAAATCATTGTTTTAATTGTGGCAGTTTTCAGCTTTTTCACAGCTTTTCTATCTCTTACAATTTTCGTCACTATAAATAGCACACTCATGTATATTTGTAGGTGAATGTAAAAGTTATGTATCTACAACTTTTCAGTTGTAATCATTCTAAAATTCTAACTAGAATTGCATGAATTCAGCTTTGTTTGATGACTTCTTGCATTTTCTTGCACTTTGCAAATATGTTATGGCCTTTGGTCCATTATGCCATGAGTAACAAGATGATGTGGTGAGGTTGGGGGACATGTGAGGCATGGTTTCATGTGATGTATTGAGATATGGATGCAGCTATGGTGGGCATGGCACTATGTGCATGACCCTTTGAATGAATTGGAAATATTGTTACGTAAAACCACGCCATGAAGACACATTGCCTTGCATTCATAACTCTATGGTCACATAGCTTAACTAACCTCTATTGTATGAATTTAACTCTCTTTTGCACCATATATTTATTGTTGTAAAAGTACTTAGTTGATTGACACTTTATGTTTAATTGTTGTAGTATGTTTTCCCTCTTGTAGCTCTTGTTGATTATTAGTAGTTTCTTTGTGTTTCTTGAATGACAATAAGAACTTGGAACGTCTCAGTCCCCTCTCAGGGGGTGAGCTTTACTGGGGTTGGGGGAAACATTGAGTACTAGTAGGGTATGTGGACTGTACTACGTTGTGGTGATGTTATGTACCTTTCTTAGTTTTGGGAACTTGTGGTGATTATCATACATTTCTCAGTTTCGGGTACGATTTGTTGTGAGGTTGTGGAGTTTCATCACTTGCACTCGATATGGGAAGATGGGTTGAGTGGGAGGCCCCATGAAGGAAACAGTGCTCGTGTACCACTGTCGGATGCTCCTTACTGCCCCACCTTGGGGTGGAGCCCAGTTCCTCATATTCAACGATGTACCCAGGTTTCCAAACAAAATTTAATTAAATTCTTTGTAACTTTGCCTTGGAGTTAGGGTTGTTGTTCAATTAATAACTGGTGTAGCTCTTTATAGTTTTTTCCTTGCAGTTTACTTACCTCTTATAGTGTAGTAATGGATGCTTATTTGCCTTATTTTCTTTGCTCCTTTTATACATTGATGTATTGCCATGCCATGTTCTTGTAGCACTTTCAATTGTAGCACATGTTCACTCAGTAGTAGAATTTATGAGTGCCATACTAGTAGGAGTTTGGATATCCTACTGGGACACGTGTTGATATGCTCCAGCTTGTGGTTTTCAGGTGCTTGGGAGCTGGTGGCTGGAGATATATGGAGTTAAGTTTGAGTTGAGTGTGGGTTTGGGCTGTGAGATGAGTGTGTGTGACTCTTGTACTTTTGGGTCTCTTTTTGGGGTAAGTTGCTGATGTATAACGATGGATATGATGTTGTATTATGATGAAGGATATAGATATAGTCCTTGTTTTCTTAGTGTTTTCTATATGTTGTCTGTGTTGTGGTTCTGCGTTGGCCTTGTGTTGGTTGCTTTGTTGGGAACATTACAGGTACTACCCCAGCAGTGCGCAGTGGCCCGCTGATTCAATTTTTTTCCTCTTTCATTCTTCCTTTGTTACACTCGCTACTCTGGAAGAACATGGGACGGATTCGTACTTCCAGGGTACCTTAGGGAGCGGAGTGTTATAAGTGTATCACGAGTACACCACCATCCTCTCTAATTCTAGTCAACTCCCCCTTATGGGAGTGACAAGCAAGTGAGAAATCATATCATCATAGGTCCGCTCCTTAACTTCTATAATTTACATGTGCTTCCCCTGAACCAATATCTGGAGTCTCACCCATCTTAGGATGGATCCAGAATTCCAGATAATTACCTTTCTTCATCACTCTCAGTTTCATAATTACATCATTAAATTATTATCTGTGGTTGTTAATTTATCGTGTGTCTGTTTCCATGTTCCCTTTGTACCCCGATATATACGATGATGTATGATGTACTCCTTGTAATAATGTAATGAAATGAATGATTTTGTTCTTTTCTACAGTGTGTTTTTCTATGTTGTTCTTGTGTTGAGTTTGGAGTATCGTCAGTACTTCCCAGCATGTGCACAGTGGCCTGCAGAGTTTTTTTTCCGTGTAGTCCTTCTGTTCTCTCTTCTTGTCTTCTTCTTCACACCCGTAGTTTCAGGAATACCTGATACGGACTCGTACTTATCAGGTATACATGAGGGCAGGGCATGACAAAGTCAAATCAAAGAAGGCACACAAGCATGAAGCATGGATTTAAGAGACGAAGGCTAGGAGCAAGTGTGGTAAACCATTCTCAAGGGATTGGAGATCAAAAACTTAATGAAGCTAAGATAAATGACCAAGACATTGAAGAATTAGAATTTCGGCTTGATGTAAGTCTTTAGAATGTCAAAGCTCCTGATAAAGCACACACACACTTAAGATATTCTAAAAATGATTTAAAATGTTTTTAAAATATATTAAAATGGTTTATATTAGTATATAATTAATTATAAATATTTTCAAAGTGTTTTTATGCAGAAAAACTTAAGTATCAGGAAATAGCCGCCTATCTGAAACAGATAGCCGACTACTGCAGTCAGATTTTACCCAGAACTCTCTGTTTTTTAAATAGCCGCTATTTTTGAAATTAGCTGACTATCCACCAAAATGGCCTGCTATCGGGGTCAAAACAGCTTTTTAAGGCAACCGTAATTTTTGGTTTCTAGCCATTACTAGACGTTAGAGGGGAGATTTTTAGCACGATTTGAATTGTTGTTCTCCTCTATAAATTCTAGAGACCTTGGATCTTTTTCCTATGAATTATTAAGTATTTTCAATTATTTTTCAAGTAAAATTCTCAAATCTCTCCTTCTCAAAATCTCTCAATTTTTTGCCATAGTTTCTAAAATTCTTGGGCTTGTTTTCTCAAATCTTGTGCTTGTTCTCAAATCTTCTGAGTAATTTTATTGACCTTAAGTACTTGTTTTAATCTCTATTTTAAAGTTATATCTGTAATCGATTTAAATCAAGTTAGATTTTTGATCTCTAAAGCTTTTAAAGTTTTACATTTTTTTAGATCAATCCACTCTTATAGAAATCACATACACAAGGGCTTCATCAAGTGGCTATATGTATTTTTAAAAGATTCTAATGTTGTAAGTATCTTTTACTTGGATTTTAGTAAGAGGGATTTCCTCATTATAAGTGAGAGTTTGTAAATCCTAGTTGGAGGCTATGTGGTGAGTGAAATCTTATTTAGGCAAGGTGTTTGTAAAAGACATCGATTTGTGATGCAAGGGAAAATCCTCATTGGAGATGAGGTAGTTTGTACTATTTACCAAAAATAGTGGATTAAAGCCCAAAAGAGTTCAGGGACTGGATGTACCCAGGTAGTGGGAGCCAAGATAAATCGTGGTATTTGATATTGTCATTTATTTACTTGCATTTACATTTCACTGCTTAACTTTATTATCACAAGTATTTTGTGTTGATTTGGATTAATACTAGGCAACTCTTTATTAATCCTAGGGAGATTTCTATTGGTAAAGTTTTATTTGTCAAATTACTATTCACCCCCTTAGTATTCTCTTTGCCATCTCATGTCCCTACACTTGGTATCAGAGCGAGGTTACACGATGGCGTCAAAAAGAAGATAACTACCATATATTTTCGATGACTCAAATTATGACAATTGGAAAAGAAGAATGAAAGTCTACATTCAATCCAAAGACATCAACTTGTGGAGATTTGTGGAGAAGACCTATCACCCACCTATCACACTTGAGTCTCAATTGACAAAAGAGGAAGAAGAAATGGAAATGAAAGATGGAGACGTAATTGTATATATTCAATGTTTTTGAGTAATGAAATTATTAGTCTTGTGTTAGGAGCTCATACGGGTCATCAACTATGGCACATGGTAAATGAGCTTGAGGAATCCACCTGTAATGATTCATCCTCCAATAAAGGAAGAGAAGGTTCTTATACTTGCTACATGACACAAACAAACGATGAGGTAAACTCTACATCTAGTGACTAAGTTGACAATAATGATTTACTTCATTCTTACAATGATTTAGTTAAAGATTATAAATCATTGAAAAGTAAATTTATATATTTGAAGCATGATCTTAAAAGTTTAACAAAAGATCATAATTCACTTCTTATTGATCATGATAATTTGAAGAGTGAGCATAATGCTTTATTGAATGATTATGATCGTCTAAAGCTTGTGCACGATGAATCTCTTGATAGATTGGATAATGCTACGTCTATTATTGAATAATTGCGAATTGATAATGATATACTAGTAGTTTAAAATTCTTTGCTTATGAATGAGTGCAAAAGCATTAATGGTAAAATTAATTTGTTGTCGAATGATTTGTCATTGAGCAAAAGTATGCATGAAGAACTTGTTTATAAATTTAATAATTTCAAGTGCAATGCTAACTTGAGCACTTTTTCTTCATGTAAACATGATTCCATGCCTAAGAATGTTGTTAGAGAAAAAAGAATCATATTAGAAAGAATATGCATGCTAATGTTGTTATAAATAAATATGCTTTCATGTATGGTAAGATTGCCTGCAATAAATTGGTGAAATCCAATGTTTTTAATAGTTCCATTCATAAGTTGAATTCTACTAATCATGTAACTATGCATCCATATGCTCAGAATAATTCTTTGTACATGCGCAGATTACATGATAATATGTGTTGGGTTCCAAGGAATTTGAGTTTGATCGATAGAAATGTGTATATCCATAATATTGTGATGAATATGTATAATTCAAGAAATTCTTTGTATGCTAGGAAAACAAATCCTAAATGGATTGGGGAGCCTATTGGATGATCTTGCATGAACCCAACAATGTTGAGTATCTATGTTTATTGTATATTTTTAGGATACTCAAGTTTAATGCATATTGAATATCATTTAATTGATTTCATTGATTAATAATATCACTAATCCCACGGACACACAAAGAGAGGGTACCAAAATTATTTTTTTGTTTCAAGTACCAAAAATGATAAGGGAATAGTAGAAGAGCTCCCAATGATTCTCAAGATATATGCATAGATTAAGGGGAGACCTAACTTTAATGATGCAAATTTTCCGGGGAGCCTATGTAAGAATTATTTTTTCAATATAGAATATATTTTTTTTCATCATATAAATACTTGGATGAGAATATTTTTTATCATTAGCACTTGGCATATTTTTCTTGGCATCATACTCATGTTGATATTGGGTCGTCTTAGAAAGAGAAATGTAAGTAGAGAATTTTTTTGGGTTATAATTTATATTAATTTGTTTTTACCTTTTTAATGATGCCAAAGGGGGGAGAGAATATTATTTGCATAGCATTGCATTGTTTTTTATGTTTTTATGCAATATGTTATCATCATAAAAAAGGTGGAGAATGTTGGATATTGAGTCTCCACCCCGTGGTTATTTTTATGATGAGCAACATAATATGGTACTAATGCTTTCATTAAGTTTGTGTGTAGAAAATGTATTTTTAATATAGCTGATAAAGTATGGATGAATACACAACGATGAAGAAGAAGCATATGAAGTCAAATCAAAGAAGGAATACAAGTATGAAGCATGGATCAAGAGATGAAAGATAGGAGCAAGTGTGGTAAACCATTCTCAAGGGCATTGGAGAATAAAAGCTCAAAGAAGCCAAGACAAATGACCAAGACATTGAAGAATTAGAATTTTGGCTTAGGGTAAGTCTTTAGAATGTCAAAGCACTTGATAAAGCCCACACACACTTAGGATATTTCAAAAATGATTTAAAAATATTTTTAAAATATGTTAGAATGTTTCAAATTAATATATAATTAATTATAAATATATTTTCGAAGTATTTATATGTAGAAAAACTCAAGTATCAGGAAATAGCCGATTATCTGAAATAGATAGAAGTCTGTCTGCAGTCAGATTTTTACGCAGAACTCTCAAGTTTTTAAATAGCTGGTTATTTCTTCGAACAGCCTATTATTTTGGAAAATAGCCGAATATCCACCAAAATAGCATGCTATCTGGGTCAAAACAGCTTTTCACGGAAAACAAAATTTTTGTTTTCTAACCGTTACTAGCCGTTGGAGGGGATATTTTTAGCATGATTTGAATTTTTTTCTCCTCTATAAATGCTAGAGACCTCAGAGCATTTTACTATGAATTATTAAGCATTTTCTTTCAAGTAAAATTCTCAAAAATTTCTTTTTCAAAATCTCTCAATTTTGGCCATAGTTTCTAAAATATTGTGCTTATTTTCTCAAATCTTCTGAGCAATTTTATTGGCCTTAAAATACATGTTTTAATCTATATTTTAAATATATATCTTTAATATATTTAAATCAAGTTTGATTTTTTTATATCTCAAGCTTTAAAGTTCAACATTATTTTAGATCAATCCACTCCTATAGCAATCACATACACAAGGGCTTCATCAAGTGGCTATAGGTATTTGTAAAAGCTTCAAAGGTTGTAAGTATCTCTGACTTATGTTTTAGTAAGAGGGATTTCATCATTATAGGCGAGGGTTTGTAAATCCTAGTTGGAGGCTAGGTGGTGAATTAACTCTTGTTGTCGGCAATGTGTTTGTAAAAGACCTCGGTTTGTGATGCAAGGGAAAATCCTCATTGGTGGTGAGGTGGTTTGTACTATTTACTAAAAATAGTGGATTAAAGCCTGAGGGAGTTCGAGGACTGGACATACCCAGGTAGTGGGAACCATGATACATCGTGGTCTTTGTTATTGTCATTTATTTACTTGCTTTTGCATTTCACTTCTTATCTCTATTATTGCAAGTATTTTGGGTTGATTAGGATTAATACTAAGTAACTCTTTATTAATCCTAGGGAGATTTCTAGAGCTAAAGCTTTTTTGTCAAAACACTATTCACCCGCATAGTGTTCTTTTTGCCATCTCGGGTCCCAACATGTTTAGTGAATAAAATTGTATGAGGTATGATAATAATTGGCTGTAAGTGCAAGTGGGAGATATTGGATTATATATGCCCTTGAGATAATTATTGTAATTGTAATAGACATCTCGTTCAAAATGAGAGTAAGCTATTTGGTAATCTTTATCTATGATATCCTCTGTGCCACTTCTATGGTTGTTGTGACTATATAATGCATGGATAATGTTCCAATACTTATGAGAGGAAAATTGAGATCATGATGAGATCATGTTAATGGGCCAATGTGTCTATCGACCATATGGCCATAACTGTTCCTGTTTGGAGGAATATCGAGACATGACATCGATATTCCGATTAGACAAGTATGCATTTATCTATACCATCAGATGGCAGTGACTGGCTTCATAGTCACTCAGTATGGATACATCGTTAGATAACGCTCATGTGCTTGTTAGGAGAACAAGTTCATAGAACGACTGACCATAAATACTTATGTGCGTTTATCATACTCTGAATGTTAATAGAAGAACTCAAGTGGCAGTAGGTGCAGGTTAGTCCTTTGACTAGAGATGTATTAAAGGACCTTGTATACTAAAGATTATACTTTTACAGATATCAAATATTGTCTTTATAGCTGATATGTAGATGCACGCTGGGTATGGTTGGAAGCATGTGAAAGGAGTGGCCATGCTGTCAGGATCAGTCTCCTCTGGTATGGTAGGTTAGTGTCATAGTAAATCCCTGGCCAGTGTAGGAGATGAACTTGTTAAAGAGTTAACAAGTGTATCCCTGGCCAGTGTAGGAGATGAACTTGTTAAAGAGTTAACAAGTGTCATCTTACCAATAGCTATGTGATCGCATTTGACTCAAAGGGTTTAAGGTGTAATGGGATTTGACTTTATACCATACCTTAGACACCTTAGTGACATAATGATACCAAAGCGACCAGACTGCATGGAATATGTCACAATAAGGCCCAGATTATCTTTAAGAAATTCCATTCTCTCAAACTAGATAATGGTGGTTCTAAAATAGGGTTAGGCATGCTCAGTAAAAGTTACTCCTGATCATTGACATGATGTGATCGTGGTCACTACTATAGCAGGAATCAGGCTATTTAAGTCTTACGCTGATGATGAGCTCCTCACGAAAAAGCAAAGGAATAAACTATTGGTATATATGATAAATGGGGCTAAGATCACAAGGGGTTATGATAAGATAAGAATAAGACAATAAGTCAGCATGGACTAGTAGACTAGTGGTTAGGGACTAGTTGACTAATCAGCTATTAGTTGCCTAGTTCTTAGACACTACTCGACTAAGCAAACTGTATGTTTTATAGAGATTTGACTAATCGACTAGTTATAATAACTAGCTGACTAGACGACTAATGCTGATATGACAGGATGTGAATTTGATGCGAGATTTAATTGGTTATCAACTTTATGCCAAATCTAATTCGTATCCAAGAGTTTTAATGTGATTAGAAATCACTAAGGATGCATATTCTTCTTTGTGTGTATAAGGATGAGGTTTAGTTCTATATGAATACTCAATTTGAATCAGAGCTCTCCCTAGAACTATATAAAGGGGCTACCCCAGCCCCAAGAAACACCTGATTTGATCAATCACTCTTGAGACAAAGTAAGAGTTTTTCCTTCTCCTTATTCCCTCTAGCAAAACTCAGAAGATATTTCGAGTTCTTGGGGGATCATGAGTTGTGGAGACATTCTTCATCTCGTGATTCATGTAAGGTGCTGGTTGGAGAAAGGAGATCTAAGGTGTTTTTTGGAGGAGGTGAAAACAGTGCTTATGGTCTTCATTGAAAAAGATTAAGGATCCATGAGTATTGCTTGAGTATACTCGCACAAGGGTACGACCATTATGGTTTTATTATTCAGCAATATAATTCCTAGATTAGCAGCAGATCCTTGGTATGATTGCTAGTTAGAAAATTTTGGATTTTCTGTCTTTCACTACATAATTTAAATAGTTTAGATTAATAGCATCATAACCTTACTCACTATCCAAGGACATGTCTCACAAGACTGAAGAGGAGAAAGTGCATATGACTAAGATTCTGTATGCTTCTGCTGTAGGATCTATCATGTATTCCATGTTATGTATTATACCTGATTTCATATACGTACTTGGTGTTGTCAGTTGATATCAATCAACTCCTAAGGAGACGCACTGGATTTTTACAATGAGCATACTTATGTACTTGGGAAGGACTAAATATATATTCTTAGTTTATAATAGGAGCAGTAACTTTTAATAGAAAGATTCATTGATTATAATTTCCAAAGTAACATGAATGATAGCAAAATAGTGCCAGGTTACCTTTTTACCCTCAACAAAGGGGCATTGAGTTGGAAAAGGTCCAAGAAATACACTTTAGCGGACTCTATGATTGAAGCTAAGTACATCACAACGAATGATGTAGTAAACGAGGTATTCTATACAAAGAAGTTCTTTACCGTACTTGGAGTGGTCCCTTCAATTGTTGAACCAATACATCTGTATTATGACAATAATAGGATAGTCATCCTTGCCAAGGAACCTATATCTTAAAAAATATCTAGATTCCCATGCCGTTGGGAAAGAAAACCAATTAATAACTTCTATGAAAATTCACATGCCATAGGGAAAGAAATCGGTGAAAAAATCGCGGAAGAAAATGGTCAAAAAGCTGCATGTTTTTGAAAACTGCATCGACGGTTCGACTAGTCATTTCGCCTGGTCGACCAATCGGGAATTTTTGAAACTTGTTGACAACATTGGAAGGGACGAATGAACAATGTTTTGATTTAAAATTTTCGGTCAAAAAGTGTGTCATAAGAATACCTTATAGGGTATAGGTGTACTTGGATAAGAGAATTGACCATACTAGCCACAAGTACAAAGTACTTGGTAACTTTTAGTGGGAAAGTTTAAATTTGGGGTTGTCTTTAGTGTTTGAAAATGATATGAAAACAAACTTATATATTATATTAAAGTGAGTATAATATTTTATAAGAATTATTACCACATATATATATCTAGAGTCATACATTCTGAATACACGGATTAGTCGACTAAACGGTTTAGTTGGTCGACTAACATAATTACGAAATATTTTAGAAAAATCCAGAAAAATTATATTATGAAAATCATATAACATGAACTAGTAATTTAACATTAAAACTCAAATTCGCTAACTATACCCAATTCTCTTCTATGTTTTAGGAAAGTTTCTCTTTTAAAGGCTTAGTAAGGATATCAGTGATTTAATCATCAGTAGCTATATATTTTAAAATAATATCTTTTTTTGGACATGATTATCCAAGAAATGATGATGGATATCTATGTGTTTAGTGCGTACATAATGTACTGTATTTTTAGATAAGTTAATTCACTAATGTTGTCACACATAATTAGACATGTGTTACACTTAATGACATAATCTAAAATTGTTTGTTTCATCTATAAAATTTGTGCACAAGCTAGACCTACAACAATATATTCTTCTTCTGTTGTTGATAATGAAACAGAATTTTGTTTCTTACTAAACCAAGATACTAAAGCTTGACCTAGAAAATGAAAAGTTCCACCTAAATTTTTACGATCAGATTTGCAATCAGCAAAATCTGCATCACTATATGCTATTAAATCGACTGCATTAGATTTTGGATAATATAAACCAAAATCAGAAGTATGTTTTATGTATCTAATTATTCTTTTAACAGAAGTTAAGTGTGGTACCTTAGGATCTGATTAATACCTAGCACATAAACATACTGAAAATATAATGTCTGGTCTAATTGCTATAAGGTAAAGCAGTGATCCAATCATACTGCGATATAAACATTCATCAACACTTTTACCACTTAAATCCTTGTCAAATGTTGATGACGTACCCATTGGAGTACGTTTTTCTGTAGAATTTTCGAATTCAAATCGTTTGATAAGTTACTTTGTATATTTACTTTGATTTATTAATATACCTTCCTTCATTTGTTTGATTTGCAGACCAAGGAAGTAGGTAAGTTCACCCATTTGACTAATCTTGAATTCATTCTGCATTTCCTTAGAAAATTCTTGACATAATAAATCATTAGTATATCCAAATATTATATCATCAACATATATTTGAATAATAACATCAGAATATATATGTTTGGTAAATAAGGAAGAATCAATTTTACCAATAGAATAACCAGGTTTCAATATAAAATTCTTTAATCTTTCATACCAAGCACGTGGTGCTTGTTTAAACCATATAATGCTTTCTTTAATATGAAAACATGATTTTCCAAAGTTTCATATTGAATCCAGGTGGTTGTTCTACATAGACTTCTTCCTTAAAAATACCATTTAAGAATGCACTTTTAATGTCCATTTGATATAATTTAAAGTCTTTATAACATGCAGAAGCCAATAACATTCTAATAAATATTATTCGGGCAACAGGTGCATATGTTTCATCATAATATATTCCTTCTTCTTGATTATATTCTTGTGTAACTAATCTTGCCTTATTCCTAACTACTTGTCCAGATTCATTTAACTTATTTTTAAATGCCCGCTTTGTTCCTATAACAGGATGATCTGATGGTCTTGGAACTAATTCCCATACATCATTTCTTTTGAATTGATTAAGTGATATTATCCATGAACTATCTTTACATGCTTCATTAATATTCTTAGGTTCAACGGATGAAATACATACACAATGAGTTATTTGTTCTATTTGAGATATAGTTCTCACACCATCTGAAATATCTCCAATAACTAATTCATGTAGATGGTTAGGAACTTCTATAAATGCCTTTGGAAGATTTGTATTTTCAAGAATTGTTTCAGTAGTGGGATTACTAGATTCATTATTATCATTATTGTCATTTAATTTAATATTTTCTAATGGATTAGATAAAGGTATTGAATCATCTTCTTCTATATGTGTGTTAAGAGAATAATTTTCATCAAGACTTACATGAAGTTACTCTTCAATACATAAGGTTCTTTTATTATATATCATATAGGCTTTGCTACGTGTAGAATATCCTAGAAATATGCTGATACGAACCGACCAACGAACAATGATAAAGACAATATTTTTAAGTGAAAAAATGGAAAATAGTGGATAAAATTAATGAATAACAATAGAACATGATAGATGAGACTCGTTATGAGAGGAGACTCGCTCTCCAAGCTTTAAATGAACGGAATAAAGCCTAAGAACCGTCGATAGTGACGCCTAGAATGTTCTTCACAATATTAAGCATAAAAAGCAAAAAAGACGGCTAGTCATAATTATAAAATGAGAGGAAAACTCCAGATCTGAAGTAATAGACTAAAACGCCCTCCATAGGAAAATGTGAGCGATATACTCCCTCATGGGTTGATCTGCTTCCTCCTCCTGAAGTAAGTCACGACCCGGCCCGCCTCTTGGCCCATGCGCTCCGCCCCGTGGCCTGTAGATGCGGTTGCATCCGCATCAATACCCTCCCGTATTAGAGCCACATTGTCCTTAAGGTGGAAATTAGGGAACTGTTGTTGTATCATGTCCGCCTCCTCCCATATAGCCTTGTAGTCTGGCAATCCCTGCCAATGTATCAGCACCTCCCACCGTCGTCCCGGTACATGACAAACAGCCCTCACGTCCAACAGATCCAGCAGTACCTCCATGTCATCTGTAAGTATGGGGGGGTAGTTTGGGCATCACTGTCTGCTCTACAATGGCTAGCCGTAACTGTGACACGTGAAAAACAAGTTGAATTAAAGACGAAGGAGGTGGCTTTAGCCTATAAGCTACCACCCCTATCTTGGCCTCCACCTCAAATGGCCCATAGTACCGTACTGCCAGCTTCTTGTTCCTCCTGTGGGCTAAGGACTTCTGGCGATATGGACGTAGTTTTAGGTATTCCTTATCCCCTACCTGAAAGTGCACATCACGACGATGACCATCTGCCTTATCTTTCATCACCTACTGCGCCCTCGTCAAATGCTTCTTGAGTTCGTCCAACATACTGTTCCACTCCTCCATGTAATCCTCTACCCGTGACACCGGGGTCTCGTGGTGCCCATACTGAATCAACTGAGGTATGTATCTCCCATATAAGATCAGGAAGGGTGTTGTATCTGTGGCTGAGTGATAAGAGGTATTGTACCAGTATTCGGCCCATGCTAGCCATCTGTCCCAGTGTCGGGGGGTCTCCAAGGCAAAACACCGAAGATACGTCTCAATGCTCCTGTTCACCACCTCTGTCTGCATGTCCGACTGAAGGTGGTAGGTTGTGCTCCTCTTCAAGACTGTGCCATGCACCCTGAACAACTTCTTTCAAAATCCACTCATGAAGACCTTGTCCCTGTCGGACACAATGCCTCGGGAAAACCATGCAACCTGACAATCTCCTTCATGAATGATGCTGCTACTAATACTGCCGTGTAAGGATGCTTCAATGGAATGAAATGGGCATACTTACTCAAGTGATTTACCACTACAAAAATCACCGTGAATCCATCCAATCGTGGTAGGCCATCGATGAAGTCTATCGTCACCTCCTCCCAGACCCTCTCTGGTAATGCCAATGGCTGTAATAACCCCGCAGGCGCCATCGCCAAGTACTTATGCCTCTGGAAAATATCACATATAGACACCATCGCCAATAGATCTCCCTAGCCATCTGATATAGGTCTACTGCACCCCAGAATGTCCCACTACTGCTGACCCATGGAACTCGTGGAAAAGCACTGGTACAAATGCCGATGACCTGGGCAAGGCTAACCTCTCATGATAGAGCAACCGCTGTACCTGCAACGTATACCCAGCTGGTCCCTCATCCCCACTCTGCAGTGTCTCCCGAATGTGCCTCAAATTTGAGTCTGACTCCGTCTCCTGCAACATCGACCCCCAATCCAACCACATAGGTAAAGATAGAGCTTGCAGCTGTGCCTCCCCCTCTCGTCGAGACAGTGCATCAGTCGCCTTATTCTCCAACCCCTGCTTATACTCAAAATCGAAGCGGTATCCTACGAGCTCAGAAAGCCATCTCTGGTGATCCTCCATCACTAATCTCTGCTCTAATATATACTTCAGGCTGTGCTGATATATCCGCACCACAAAGTGTCTCCCAATAAATAGGCCGCCATTTCTAAATTGATAGTACAATAGCCATAAGCTCCCTCTCATAAACTGATTTCAGCCGTGCCTTGGCAGATAACACCTGACTAAAATAGGCTATAGGTCTCCCCTTTTACATCAGTACCCCCCTAATCCGTAGCCTGAAGCATCTGTCTCCACTACAAAAGGTACACTAAAATCAGGTAATGCCAGAAATGGAGCGGTCGACATCGCAACCTTCAGTGCCTCAAAAGCCTGAGTTGCCACTTCCCCCCATCGGAACCCGTCCTTCTTCAACTACTCTGTCAAAGGCCAAGCAATGTTGCTATACCCCTAACAAATTTTCTGTAATATCCAGTCAAGCCAAAAAATCCTCGAAATGCCCTTAGTGACGTCGGTAGATGCAAGTCCAACATTGATGCCACCTTCGATCTATCTGTTGCTACCCCTTCTCCTGACAATATGTGTCCCAGCTACTCAATCTACCTCTGCCCAAACATACACTTCTTATGATTTGCATACAGTTGATGTGCATGTAACTCCTTGAAAACCAGCTCCAAGTGACTCACATGCTCACTCATCGATCTGTTGTAGATCTTAATGTCGTCAAAGAAGACCAAGATGAACCTACCTAAGTAGGGCTGGAAAACCTTGTTCATCAAGGCCTGAAAGGTCGACGGTGCATCAATCGGCCCGAAATTAACTCCGAAACGATGTCGTTTTACTGCAAGTGCAAGGCATTGTGGCACGTGGGCATCGAACACAATGAAGCGGTGCTATACTACCTATCTACTCCTAGGTTGAGTTAGACTTGCAGTTTTATTGGCAGCTATGGATTATAGAGTGTCGTGATGGTGATGGATGTGAAAGTCGTGTCATTCAACGTCGTAAACAAGGAACTCTACAATGAAAGGAATAAAAGACTAGGGCTTTAGGACTCACCACTAGGATCGTCAGATGTCGATGGTAGGTTAAGACTCTTACTTGTATTGGCATTATTAGGGATTGTCGCATCTAAGATTTGGAATTCATGGCTCTAAGCACCATGAATCTAACGTATCGCAGTAACCCTGCTCTCGCGATAAGCACATACAATACGTGCATTAAGAATCGACAATATTCATGCCACTCTCGTGGACAGAATGATCTCAACTCATGCCACTCTCGTGGACAGAATGATCTCAACTCATGCCACTCTCGTGGGTTAGAGTTTTGATGTATTTTTGTGGCTCTCATTGACGCAATAGCGGCAATCGTAAATTAATAATATAGTTCGCCGGTGGATCCCATCAAGACACAAGCCGGGCATGGTCACGATCCCTAATTGAATCCACTATCTCTCTAATTAAGTTTATAGGATACTCCTTAAGCCAATCGATTCCACCGACCGTAGACACGATCTCAGTAGGATTTCTCCTACAAACTTTGTATGTTCTACCAAAATACGTCCCTTTTATACCATCGCAACCAGAAAATCCTAACTTTACATCTAAATCCTAAAATCCTAGGGCAAATCTATTAGCCTTAGAAAAGACTACTCATGGATCATATCAATAGATATAAGAACGATAGAAAACTTCATTGCATGCATCAAAGAGATATTCAATAAGCAATCAATAAGAAGAACTAAAATAGAATTAAAGAGAAAGAAAATATTTATCTTGATACAAGGGAGGGGACAAGGGAGGGGCCTAACTCCAAAAGAAAGTCTCCACAAACTCCCAAGAAAATAAGATCCAACCCTCCTCTAATAACGACTATAATCCCTATATATAGTCCCCTCAAAACCCTAGCAAATAACCCATGAAACCCTCTGAAATTTTTGCCCAAAATCAATTCTGGCCGCAACTTAAGTTCTGGGCCCCAACGTGCTCTGTCGAGTAGCCCCCTACTCGGTTGAGCTACAGTAGATCTAAACTTCCTCCAAAACACTCCTTTGTTTGATGACGACTCGGGTCGAGTGTGTGAGCTGATCGGTCGAGTAGGTGAGCTACTCGATCGAGTTGCTGGGTCATGGGGAGAAGCTCAGAATCATCGGTCTGTTTGGTGCGACTCGGGTCGAGTAGGTGACCTGCTCGGTTGAGTAGAACACAACATTCGGTCGAGTAGAACACAACACTAGGTCGAGTACAGATTTCAGCACTGCAGCGTCAACTTTCAGAAATTTTCCAGATTTCATCTGACCTCTGATTGGCACGTTCTTGGTGGCGTTGGAACAATCATGGAGTCTACTATCCACAAAAAATATGAGAAAAATAATTTACCAAGTGAAATGATAGCATATCTTAAAAGAGTGAGAGGCTATCTGAATATCTGGGTGCTTGCCTTACTCGACCGAGTAGCCTTCGTGCTCGGCCAAGTAGCCCCCCTACTCAGTCGAGTAGGTCGTGGCCATTTCTGTGCTAACTCTTCTTGTTAGCTCGGTCGGGTAGCTGTTGCTACTCGGTCGAGTCGCTTGGAAAACTGAAGATGGCCTGAGCTTCTCATCTTTGCTCTCTTCCCCTCTTCTCATCTTCTTCTTTGGCATCTTAGGCATGTCTTCATGAGTCTTCTAGGTGCGCTCACGTCGCCGATCGTCTCATTGACTCCAAATTGTTCCAATATCGCTCCAAATCCCTGAAATGTGCATAAACGCTCCGAAAGTCATATTGTTCCAAATAATAGCGTAAAAGCGTATAAAATGGGGGTTTGGAGGGTGAAATGCGTCATGAAAATATGCGATAATTTATGAAAATAGGAGCATATAAAATTCCCCCAAGCTTACCTATTACTCGTCCTTGAGGAAGACGAATACGAGGCTCACCGGGAGGTAAAAATAAGAAAACGAAAAAGAATACGAAGTGGAAGGGGTCGCTAGATTATTCTCTCAGATCTCAAGCCTTAAGCTACACTTCACGATAACTCAGAAAATACGAATCACATGATATAAAGATTTCATATCTTACTTAAACATGGTACTTGCAAGATTTCAAGAACAACAAAAGGGACTCTCTAAATTCATGCGATCAACTCATATCCACTTCATGTGATTCATAGAATTTAACATGCAGATCATTGGCGATGCACCTTTCAATCAAAAGTTATAACAGAAGCATATAAGAATCACACCAAACATGCAATGTAGAATGGAATAAATCACGTCATTCACATATTTATCTCGATTCATAAGAAATCTCCATAACTAAAGTATTTTGCTAAGTTTTAGCATTATCAAACTACCCCATTCATGCACCTCTCCATTCTAATGGCGTACTCACTCTTTTGGTCAAATGAATTCACCGCCCAAGCTTAGCTTGAGGCATTGCATCTAAAGGAAAAGGATAGGGGAAATGGAATTTTTGCCTTGGTTTTACCAAGTATTTTTGTGGCTCCAATAATGAGATAGAGAAATATTTTTCTTTTTCTTTTTGGTTCTCATATTTCTTTCTGGATTTTTATAGGAGCTATAGATATGTATTTTTGGTTTTTGGTTCCTTTTGGCTGTTTGAACTTTTTGGAGCTAACTTTTCTTTTGCAATGGATTTTTGAGAATAGATGCGGTATGAGTAGTTGCAAGGGGTGAACTCAAGTGATATGTAGGGAATAAAAAGATATATGTGGAGAAAGAAATGATGTAACACTCGGTTCACTCATAAGATGTGCACAAACGGTTCAATAAGATAATACCTCAACTAAAACTCTTATGTAAGCATGGGTATTCTTAATCATCTCAATAAATAGTGAAGTTAAGCGGTAAAGTGTACAATCATATCAGGCATGCAACAGAAGGTGAATAAGAAATAAAAGTGATGCTTCAGATATACTAATGATGCGTGAATCTTGGTGCATTTCCAACAAAATCATACTAGACACTACTGCATACATTCAGCTTTAATAAATACCATGCATTCAGATAGAGAAATCATCAAAAGAAATATATATATACAAGCATATAGATAGCAGGATACTGAAATACTCCAAATAGCATGGCAAGAGATATAAGCATCGTGATGGCTACTAAAGCAATAAGAGATATCATCATAAGGAACATATCTAGCAAAAGAAGGAGAAGAGAATAAAGAAATAAATATAAATGAGAAGAAGGAAAAGAAAAACAAGCACGCAATATGATGCATGAATGCACATAAAAGGAAAATAAGATGGAAAAACTGAAACGATGATGCAAAAATTTGAAAAATTCTAAAAATCCTAAAATGAAGAAAAAATGCAACTAAATGTTATGGAATTGCACTCCCCCAAGATTAAACTTTACATTATCCTCAATGTGATCATAAAAGGTAATTATAAGGAACACCGATAAATATGAAGGAGGTGAATGAAAAAAGATGAAATGAATGACATGAAATGCTAATGCAACTACATGCACATGCAATGATGCATGAGACCGCCTTACCCCAAGCTTATACCAAACAATCTTATTCAAATGACTTGATCAAAAATGTCACGGCTTTGCTAAGTGGGACCAATTCAAACGAAAAAGAAAGTAAGGTTTTACTTGAAAGAAATGCTCGATGGCGGTGAGAAATGGTGGGACATATCAAAATATGAATAGGGCAATTAATATATTTAATGGGTTTGGGGTGTAAACCGTAATATGAGGTGATATTTATTCTAAACAAACTAATGAAGCAAATCTCTACGGTCCTCTCGCTGTCGAGAGGATTCGTGTTTATTTAAAGCAAAAAATGCTGCACTACTGGATTGATATCACCTATAGCAAAAGGCGGATCCAGTATCTGCATTGGTGCATCAAGCTGTCCTATCAACACCTTCTGTGGCTCCGCCAGTTGAATGCAGCCACTATCACTAACGAACTCCAGCGTTGCATCTCCTAGCATTCCTCGTAGGCGTCCACCTGTATCATATGAAGAACGGAATGCATCAGTCCATTGTGAAAGATTTTTCCCCAGAACAAATGTTTCCCAAAGAGGGTCATCAACATAAATATTTAAAATTAAGGATGGTTGATAACACTTCCCTGGAAATAAATCTCTTCTCTCAAGTTCCATGTCCGCTCTCTCCTCGGTGTCCTCTCCAAGCTCCTCAGGTATAACCCGATCAGACACATATATCACCTCATCAGGCAAGTTCTCGTCATGAACATCAGGTTCTTCAAGCAAGGACACGTCTAAGCATACCTCCAGTCCATAATTGTAAGTGTCCTATGATAGCTATGACATGTCAAAAAGATCTGAATCGAAATAAATTTCAAATGGGATACATGATTCAGAAATGGAGTGGGTAAAGAGGTCTCCCTGAGTGGGGGCTGTAAGCTCTGCTGGGTGGTCCTCTGAGGGATGCTCAGCCTCTGTAGAAGGTGGGGGTGGCTGCGGTAGCTCGAATTGAGGGGGCACAATTCGGGCTCCATTTGTGTGCATATGTCATCGTCCCAAGTCACGTCCTCCTCGATGGTCTACTCTGCTACTATAGGCACGACCTCCTCAATAATGTCTTCTGGTGTTGCAGGCTGCTCGGTGGGCTCATGTATCTCAACAATGGTATAAAAGTGTATCTTGTCCCCCTCAACTTGAGCATGGACTCCATCATTAATGATACCTACAGAAGAGATGCGATGAATAATAAAATTGTGAATTTCACGCTCAGAAGGATCACATGTCGTTATTATCAATGGACCGGTGCATCTAACTATGTCCACGATGCTTCTCAAAAGGTCCATATATGTGTCCTCCTCTGGCAGCTTAAATGTCTCTAATTGTTGAGTATTAATGGTGTAAAGGTGGAAACGGTCAACTTCAAGCGAAACATACACACCATCTATGATAGTACCTGCACCAGAGACATTAGCATAACAAAATCGCTGAATACTTGATCTGATGGTTTATCTGCCATAACGGTTAGCATTCTGGTAGATCGAGCCTCCTCTATCATTTGTTCCAAGGCTGCTGCCAATTACAGATCACTGAACTTTTCCACGTGCATCCTCTGCATAAAATCATGTGAGGGACCCTTTAGCCCTCTAGCGAAGTGACAAAATAGATCTTCATCATTGAATGCACGATACAGTGACCCACATAATAGGTCATTGTACCTCCCCCAAGCCTTGTAGAGACACTCTCGGTCATCTTGGAAAAGCTGACGACCGCGCTAAATGCTTGGGTCATTGGATTGTAACTTCCCCACATCTTCGAATAAATAGAAGCTGAACAATCACAGAAATGAGCAACCTGGAAAAGACGTCAGTGGTACAAAGAGAGATAAAGATAATAATAATAGTAGGGGTGCGGAAAATCTCTTTTTATTTCTTCTTTTTTTGCAGTCTAATCAACCTAATTGTGATAAATAGATAATATGGCGGAAAACCTCCCCAGCAACGGCGCCATAAACTTGATCGGCCGGGAATTAACTCCAAAATGATGTCGTTTTACCGCAAGCACACGGTATAGTGGCAAGCTGGTATCGAACACTGAAAAGCGGTGATATACTACCTATCTACTCCTAGGTTGAGTTAGACTTGCAGATTTATTGGTGGATATAGATTATAGAGTGTCGTGATGGTGATGGATGCAAAAGTCGTGTCACTCAACGTTGCAAACAAGAAACTCCACAAAAAAAGGAATAAAAGACTAGGGCTTTAGGGCTCACCACTAGGATCGTCGGATGTCGATTCTAGGTTAAACTCTTATGTTGCATTGGCATTATTATGGATTGTCGCATCAAAGATGTGGAATTCATGGCTCTAAGCACCATGAATTTAACGTATCGCATTAACCCCACTCTTATGACAGGTGCACACGATACGTGCATTAAGAATTGACAATATTCATGTCACTCTCGTGGACAAAATGATTTCAAAGCACGCCACTTTCGTGGGTTAGAGTTTCGATGTATTTTGGTGGCTCTCATTGACGCAATGGTAGTATCCTTCAATTAGTAATATAGTTCGTCGGTGGATCCCATCAAGACACGCACCGGGCATGGTCACGAGCGCTAATTGAACCCACTAACTCCTTAATTAAGTTTATAGGATACTCCTTAAGCCAATTGATTTCACCGACCATAGGCATGATCTCAGTACAAGTTCTCCTACAAACTTTGCAAGATCGACCAAAATACGTCCCTTTTATACCATCACAACCTAAAATTCTAACTTTACATCTAAATCCAAAAATCCTAGGGCTAATCCATTGGCCCTAGAAAAGACTACTCATGGATCATAGCAATAGATTTAAGAACGATAGAAAACTTCATTGCATGCATCAAAGAGATATTCA
This sequence comes from Scilla litardierei, assembly GCA_030789695.1. NCBI lineage: Eukaryota > Viridiplantae > Streptophyta > Magnoliopsida > Asparagales > Asparagaceae > Scilla > Scilla litardierei. The sequence goes on along the minus strand of CM061131.1, from coordinate 115,292,099 downwards.
ATAAGCAATCAATAAGAAGAACTTAAATAGAATTAAAGAGAACAAAAAATACTTATCTTGATGCAAGGGAGTGGCCTAGGGCATAGCCTAACTCCAAAAGAAAGTCTCTACAAACTCCTAAGAAAATAAGATCCAACCCCCATTAATGACGGATACAATCCCTATATATAGTCCCCTCAAAACCCTAGCAAATAAACCAAGAAACCCTCTGAAATTCGTGCCCAAAATCAATTCTGGCTGCAACTTACGTTTTGGGCCCTATTGTGCTCGGTCGAGTATCCCCCCAACTCGGTCGAGCTACTGTAGATCAGAACATCCTTGAAAACACTGCTCTGTGTGATGACGACTCGGGTCGAGTAGATGAGTTGCTTAGTCGAGGAGGAGACCTACTCGATCGAGTTGAAGAGTCCTGGGGAGAAGCTCAGAATCTTTGCCCTATTTGGTGCGACTCGGGTCGAGTAGGTGACATGCTCTGTCGAATAGAACACAGTACTCGGTCAAGTACAGATTTCAACACTGCAGCGTCAACTTACAGAAATTCTCCAGATTTAATCCGACCTCTGATTGAAACATTCTTGGCGGAGTTGGAACCGCCATGAAGTCTACCATCCATAAAAAATATGAGAAAAATACTCTGCCTACTGGAATGAAAGTATATTTCAAAAGAGTGAGAGGCTGTCTGAAAATCTGGGCGCTTTCCTTACTCGACCTAGTTGCCTTTGTGCTCGATTGAGTAGCCCTCCTACTCGGATCGAGTAGGTCGTGTCCATTTCCGTGCTAACTTTGCCGTGTCAGCTCGGCCGAGTAGCTGTTGCTACTCGGTCGAGTCGCCTGGGAAACTGAAGATGGCCTGAGCTTCTCATCTTTTGCTCTCTTCTCCTCCTCCTCTAGTCTTCTTCTTTGGCACATCAAGCATGTCATCACGAGTCTTCTAGGTTCTCTCACGTTGCCGATCATCTCATTGACTCCAAATTACTCCAATATCACTCCAAATCCCTGAAATAGGCACAAACGCTTTGAAAGTCATATTGTTCCAAATAATAGCGTAAAAGCGTATAAAATGGGGGTGTGGAGGGTGAAATGCATCATGAAAATATGCGATAATTCATGCAAAATAGGAGCATATCATGCATTCGTCAAGCCGAATGGCATGACAAGAAACTCATAATGTCCCTCGTGGGTACGAAATGTCGTCTTCGCTACATCCTCTTGCCTCATCAGAATCTGGTGGTACCCCGACTTCAAATCAACCTTCGAGAATACCATCGCCCCATGGAGCTCATCCAGCAACTCATCTATGACAGGAATATGGAACCTATCAGGTACATTTTCCTTATTCAGGGCATTGGAGTCTATGCAGAACCGCAAACTCCCATCCTTTTTCTTCACCAGTAACACTGGGCTAGAAAAAGGGCTCACTCTGGGCTGGATCACCCCAGCTTGTAGCATCTCCCGTACCATACACTCTATCTCGTTATTCTGCATATGCATATATCTATATGGCCGCACGCTCATCGGTGCCATACCCTCTCTCAAAACTATCGCGTGCTCATGGTCTCTTGGCAGAGGAAGTCCTGGCGGCATCTAAAAACCTCGTGAAACTGCTCCAGTACTTGCTCCACCTCCGTCGGGGTCTCCTCAGCTTGCCCCTCTCCCTCAACTGTCATCCCCTGAAACTCCACCAAATTCCTGTCACTTATCCTTCGCAGTGCCCGAGTCATAACCTGGAAGGCCACTATAGAAAAACAGAGGCTGTGATCCCTCTCAGTACTACGGTGCGATCCCACTCCTAGTACTCCATCCAGAGCTGCTTCCAGTTCACCTTGACCTCGTCCAAACTCTTTAGCCACTGCACCCCCAATATCACGTTGACATTCCCCAAATGCAGGGGTAATAAATCATCCACTATCTGCACCCCCTATAAGGTTAAGCACAACCAATTGCAAATCCCCATGCTCTCATATATCTTCCCGGTCTCTAGAAGCACTATAAACTTCTCTATGGTGCTGAGCTGCAACCCAAGGCGCTCCACTATCTGATAGGATATGAAATTGTCGGTGGCCCCACCGTCAATGAGCACTATCCCCCCTACATCAGCTAGTCGCCCTGACAACTTCATGGTATGGTTCGAAATAAACCCGACCACAGAATTCAGGGGTTCCTCCGCCAGGTGTGGGTGTTCCTCCTCCTCCTCCTCTGCCGCAGCCTCTGGCTCCTCCTCCTCAAAGTACCCCTCCTCGTCGGGAACTATAGTGATCAGTAGCAGCTTGCTTGCACTCCTGTGGCCTGGAGAGAACTTCTCATTGCATCAAAAACACAAGCCATTGGCTCGTCTCTCTCTCTCATCTCCGCCTCCGTCATTTGCCTACCGAATCCCACCGTACGGTCTCTCCCTGCCTTCTCCCCTCTAATGTCGTGGGCCCTTGTAGTCATCTTCTGCACAACTGGTGGCAGCTGGTTACGTGGGTTCTGGCCCCCCCACGTACCTTTAATCCTCCTCTCCTCTTCCTGCTTCTCCTCTGCCTTCTGCGCTAGGCAAATGAGGTCCTCCAAGTCCTTGGGGATCTGCATCCTCAGCTCAGCTCGTATATTTGGCTTCAGCCCCCTCATAAAATTGCCCACCAAGACCTCCTCTGAGACCCCCCTTTACCCTACTAGAAAGCATCTCAAACTTTTCAATGAAATCTATCACAGTCACCTCCTTTCTAAGAGTCAATAACTGCTCGTAGAAATCCTTACCAGGTGTCCCCTGGAAACGATCAAGCAGGTATGCTGCCAACTCCTCCCAGGTGGAGAAAGTATGTCGTGCTATCCGCCAACGATACAATACGAAGACATTTCCTTCAAAATATATGTTGATAGCCCGCATGACCTCGTCCTCCATCAACCCCATCACCTGAAAGTACCTCTCTACCCGATAGATCCATCCATCAGGGTCCGTGATGTCAAACACTGACATTTTCAGCTTCTTTAACCTTCGATCTGCATTGACACTCCCCAATGTGCCTCCTTCATACTCCCTCTCTTGATGTGAATACCCACGACCTGGTCGTCCTCCACCCAGACCATCTCCCACAGCCCCAGTTGGGCCTCCATCCTCATCTGTGTACTCCTCATCTGGCCACTTAGGCCTTTCAAACCCATCTGGATGATAATAATGCCGTGGAAAGCCTGTAAAGGCCTCCCTTAGGTCCCCAAAAGGACCCGCCCCCTTGCGACAGCCGCATGTCCAACTGGGAAGGCCGTTGGGCCCTCCCATAGCTTTGCCGGCCCCTGGGAGTGGTCCCAGGGGTTTGCTGCCCATAGGCAACCCCAGGTGGGGTTTGAACCTCCCACGCAGCTAATGGGAGGGGCCACTTGCCCCTCCCAACTCTTCACTGGCTCCTGGGAGTGGTCCCATTAGCTCGCTGCCTTCGGGAGACCCCAGGGAGGCTTCCCTCCACCCGTGCGATCCACGGGAGGTGCCGCCTGCCCGTCCCAAGTCATCACCAGTCCCTAGGAGTGGTCCTAGGGGCTCGCTACCTTCAGGTGACCCCAGGGGGGTTTGCGGCCCCCTGGCGGCCCCCAAAAAGGGCCGCCTCACCCTTTTTCCCCATAGGGGGTTTGCCGGATCAAACCGAACACCCTGGGGGTTCGCCGTCCTCCTTTCAGCCTGCCTTGGGTTTGAGGACCCTGATCTGCTCACCAGAATGGCTACTGGCCCAGATCCACTGAAGATGGTGGTCGCCTTGCCTTCTAGGGCTTTTTGTCACATATTTCCTATATCTGATTCATCGATAATTTCCTTCTCGGCTTCGCCTTGTTGTTTCTCCCCCTTTTCCTTGTCATCAATTAGGGTTTGGACCAAAAAAGCAATATTCGCCTCCATAGTATTCAATTTGTTTTGATGATCTTCTTGAGTTTGCGCATGATCCTTGAACCCCGTGGTGATCCGATCGTTCATTGTCACCATCGCTCCGTGAATCTCCTCACGCAAGTCCTGAATCTTCTCGTCGATTTCCTTTGATCTTGTTGAGGTTGCCATCGCATCTCACCGCTTTTATACCAATTTGATATGAATCGACCAACCAACAATGATAAAGACACTATTTTAAGTGGAAAAATGTAAAATAATGGATAAAATTAACGAAGAACAATAGAACAAGTTAGATGAGTCTCGTTAGGAGAGGAGACTCGCTCTCCAAGCTTTAAATGAACAGAATAAAGCCTAAGAACCGTCGATAGTGACGCCTAGATTTTTCTTCACAATATTAAGCATAAAAAGCCAAAAAGACGGCTAGACCTAATTATAAAAAGAAAGGAAAACTCTAGATCTGATGTAATAGACTAAAACACCCTTTGTAGGCAAATGTGAGCGATATACCCCCTCATGGGTTGAGCCGCTTCCTCCTCCTGAAGTAAGTCACGACCCAGCCCACCTCTTGGCATATGCGCTCCACCCCATGGCATGTAGATGCGGTTGCATCCGCATCATATACCTTCTGATACAACCCCCAAATGGGCTAAAGAGGAGCAGGTCGACTGCTTGGCCCAGAACCGCCCCGGGCTCAAGCCATGGGGCCCCAAGAGTGGATCAGGACATCTCGGCCCAAGACCATAGCTTGAAGGGTTATTGACTTCCCGCAAATTAGGAAACCCCTCCTTGGATTGTACCCACCTTGATCATCATTCAAGACACCATTAAGCCTGCCTTGATCACCATTCAATGGACCATCAATGCGGGCGATCACAGAGGAAGGAACTGTAAAATGCCATGAAGGTGTTGACATACAAGACTCCAATAAAAGAACCGATAAAAGGAAGACGAAGGGATCAAATCCTGGATACTTGACACCCAGGTATACCATCTCCACACACCTTTCTTCCACCTTACATTTCTCCTCCATAGCTCGGCCTGAGAACTCGATCTTGGCCTCTTTGTGAACCAAGCTCGATTCCACCGAAGCACTTCTCATTCAAGTCAGACGTACACATTGGAGGGGACTTGGTTGGAACCAAGGCTCGACCCCCCAAACAAGCTTCCTCATTTTGTAGATCGGAGGAGACGTCACCAAGTTGAAGCTCCCCTTTAGCATCAAATGGATCGACCTCGAGCGTCCTCGACTAAGAGTCTACTCGACTGATCTACCCCAGAGGATGCCAATACACCGAAGCTCCCTTAGGCATGCTGTCGTTCGGATCCATGCATTCTCGCCCCAGAGCCTGCTCGTCTGATCGTCCAAAAAGGTCTTCCTCATCCTTCACGTCAGCGATGACCTTTGGACCTCTGTACAACCAACCTGTGGTGAGAAAACACTCCGAAACATCTGGCACCATCTGTGGGAAAGAAGTCTACGCCCATGTCAAAACAACCACAACAAAAATAACTCGATCACGAACCAAATGCCGTAGGAGAGTGGCCACGGTTGTGCTTGCTCTGGGCCTTATCAAAGTTAACTTTGCTAAGGCCACGTCCAGCAAACAACCGCTCCAAACCAGGGAGCCGAGCATCCGAAGAGCAACGACTATGAATATAGACCGGGAGATGACCGGGGATGGCACTCGACCATCTACTTCTCTGAGGAGGACCTAGAAGGGATTACGATACCGCACGATGACGCCCTAGTTATCTCGGCCATCGTCGACATGTCCATAGTCCGACGACTTCTCATCGATATAGGAAGCTCATGTGACATCCTATTCATGTCAAATTTAGAGAAGATAGGGTTGCGAGCACACGACCTAGAGCCTTGTTTGGGCCCCGTAGTCAGGTTCACATGACATTTCGCCCAATCATAGGAGCAATCTGCCTCCCGGTGACACTCGGAGAGCCTCCTCACGTGACCACTCTGACGACGGAGTTCATGCCCGTAAGGGTTGGGTCGGCTTATAATGGAATAATCGGCCGTCTGCTCCTCAACACGGTCGGAGCTATAATCTCGACCCTCCACCAAATGGACAAGTTTCGGACCCCGAAAAGAATAGGGAGGGTGAGAGGCAACCAAGCGAGGTCGAGAATCTGCTACCAACTATCAGGCCAGGAACACAAAGCGAAGCGGTATGACCCGATAAACCTTCTTAATCAGATAGGGGACTCTGACAGGTCGAGACCTATGCCTGTCGAGGAATCAGAGTTCATCCCCGTCATGGGCGAGGAGGGAGGTTCCTTTCCATCGGGTCAAAACTTGACCCCATCATAAGGGGTAAGCTGGTCGAGTTCTTGAAAGCCAACCTGGACATCTTTGCCTGGTCACCCGATGACATGTTGGGTGTTGACCCTCATGTGATCACTCAACAGCTACACGCCGACCCCAACATCAAGCCCATCTAGCAGAAGAGGATGAACTTGGGTGGAAAGAAGATGAGGGCCACTGCCTTGGAAGTCGATCACCTACTCGAGGCCGGCTTCATCATAGAAGTCTGGTACCCCGACTGGAAAATCAACGTAGTCATGGTGAAGAAGTCAAACAGCAAATAGCAAATGTGCATAGATTTCACCGACCTCAATAAAGACTGTCCTAAGGACAACTACCTGCCACCTCGTATCGACCAATTCGTAGATAGAACATCAGGCTACAAAATGCTCAGCTTCATGGATGCGTACTCTGGAAACAACCAGGTTCGGATGCACCAGGAAGATGAGGAGAAAACATCGTTAATTACTGATCGCAAGACTTTTTGCAACAGAAAAATGCCTTTCGATCTCAAAAACACAGGGGAAACCTATCAAAGGATGGTCAATAGAGTCTTTGGCTCTTAGATCGGGATGAACCTGTTGGTTTATGTTGACGACATGTTGGTCAAGTCCAAAAACCCAGCCGACCACATCAATGACCTCCGTAAAACCTTCGAACAGGTAAGGAAGCACAACAGCAGACTCAACCAGATTAAATGCACATTCGGGGTTAAGTCTAGAAAGTTCTTAGGCTTCATGATCACTAACCTTAGCATCGAAGCCAACCTGGACGAGATCGAGGCACTGGTCAACATGAAAGAGCCAGCGACTATCAAGGAGTAGCAAAGATTGAACGGACAGGTCGCGGCCCTCGGGTGCATTCTTTCCCGGTTGGCAGAAAGATCGATCCCTTTCTTCTGAGTCTTGAGGAAGGCCTTCACCATACTGAACGGGGAAAGGAAGGCCGTGGAATGGGACGAAATCTACGCTTGGGCATTCGCCAAGCTGAAGGAGTACCTCTACAGCCCCCCTGCTTCTTACCAAGCCCAAGGAAGGGGATTGATCGCTCCCCACTAAGGGCTTACAGTGCTAATAAAACCACAGTGCATGAGTCATGTATAGTCGCTTACGGGTCGAACACGAGGAGGCGGTCATTGAGTATCGGTTTTATTGATCTTTGAATGAAAGCTACGCTATAGTCACAGTGATTGGTTGGTGAATGATAGAAAGAGTGTGATCAAGGGATAAAAGCTCTAGGGTGTGGGGAATCCCCGCCAATTCACTAGGTTTAAGGTTAAATTAATAATCGATAGGTTACCGGGTTCATTGGGACTCGGGAGAGGTCGTGTGACCTAAGGGCATTCGCCTATCCTCCATTGTCATGATGCATGATAGGTTATTCCCTTATGTCATGTTCTATCCCCCACTGTCGCGATGCAATGATAGGCCAACCCAACTTACACCGATGTCAGTGGTCTTTGATGCATCGGTGTACGTTGGGCACATTACGCTCAATGAATATCCCCGATCTTCCTTCCGCCCACAGTGGCGTTTGGGGATTAGATCTACATTGGGAGATCTCTTAATCGATGCCCGTTGGCATTCAATCACACCGATAGTATGGATCTTCGTAGTGATCGGATCCCTGGATTGGTCCCGACTTTTGATTAGCAGCCAACCCGATCACCATGAAGGGAAGGGGTCGAATCTATGATGATAATAATTGTACCAATGTACCCCTAATCTCAACTAGCCCAATAACTAAATTAATTAGTTGGTTCAACCTATGGCCCTAATCCAATGAGTTCATTGTTGAATATTGGACTCCCCGGATTTGGTTTTGATGATGAGCAAACATAAATAATTCATGAACTAACAATTTGTGAGCGCAGTATTGGAGATCGTCGCCAAATTCACGAGAACAATCAAAGCGACATCTCAAGACTTCTCAAAGCTCGTATTCATGCCTAAAGCTTCGTTGAAGCTCTTGGACCGTTTTGGAAGTCATGAAGAATTGATCGAAGCTCTCGAAGACCGTTTATTAAGGTTTTATTTATAGTCTTTTCGATTCGATCTATAGAATGTTAAGCCTTGAGTATATCTTACGATTCTATCTTCATATCGCTCATATCGTAGCTCTAGGATCTTAGTTAAAGTCCATTCTAACTTCCTCGAAGCATCGCGCTTCGATTCGGACTTATTCGTGCATGTTAGTTGGTACAAGAAGAAGTACTGACCGACTAGATGGTGATCTAGTCGGTCAGCAAAGCTTCTTGGACCGACTAGTTTGAGTTAATCTTTTTCTTGTTCAGTACTGTTTACAGTTAGTCGGTCTACGTTGACTCACCGACCGACTAGTTTGTGAACTAGTCGGTCAGTGATCCTTCTTTGACCGACTAGTTGTGATTTACTGTACATGCCAAATTTCTCCTAAGCTACTGTTTATCGTTAGTCGGTCTAAGAACGTTTGGTGACCGACTAGTTGATCATCTAGTCGGTCAACTTTTGTTCTTGGACCGACTAAATCAATTTGTATTCAGCCTATTTGTTTTTGCCTCTTAGTCGGTCTACGTTCACTGACTGACCGACTAGTTGTGAAACTAGTCGGTCAGAAAGTCTTCTTGGACAGACTAGATTTCTAGGTCTGAATTTCTATCTCTTCTCAGTTCTTCACTTAGTCTGTCCATGTTGTTTGACTGACCGACTAGTTGATGAACTAGTCGGTCAGTGGTTGTTCTTTGACCGACTAGTTGCCTCAGATTTCTATTCGTTGGGACTTGACCTAACTTGTTTTTATGGGACCCTATAAATACGAACCTAGGTCATTTCTCTCTAGGTTAGAGTTGCCATTAAGAGATTCATTGAGATTGAAAGAGATATCCATTCTCACTCATTTCCAAAGCTCTCTTCCTCACAAGAAATCCATTCTCTCACTTTCTAGATCTAGAATTCATCTTGAGAGAAGTTTGTTCTTGGTGAGCCCTTCAAGCTCTAGCTTGATTCAAGTCTCCAAATCACTCCTAGGCACCTATTGCTGGTCATTTCTTTGGTGCTAGGTCTTGGTGACTTCATCTTCCTCAAATCCCTCCTTGCACCTATTTGGTAAGAAAACTCAAGGTATATGATTTTGTGGTAAGATTGTTTATTTCATTATAAACTTGTTTATATTGGTTATTGATTCTCTCGGTTGTGAGAGAAGGTTGTGATCCTGGGTTGTGGGATTCACTTTTACCATTGCATGTATGATTTGATCTTGTGAAGGTTTTTCACAAGATATCATAGTGGAAATCTTGGGTTAGGGTTTCTAACCTAAGTATCCGGAGGGGATCCGGGTGGTTGGGACGTAGGATCACCGGGAACAAGTCGGAGAGACTTGGGTGGATCCGAACCCAGTAACATCTTTTGTTAGCATTGTTAATTTTGTTGTTGTCATTCAATTTAAGCTTCCGTAAATTGATTTGGTAGTTGTTTGCACTATAATTAGGAATTATACTCCTTGTTATTTTTAAAGTACTATTCACCCCCCCTCTAGTACTTGTGCAGTAGCTTGTAGGGCATTACATTTGGTATCAGAGCCAGATACTTAGCTATGTCTGCCAACGACAACAAGACCGTGCGTCCACCTTCCGACTATGGCACCTTTAAGAACCGTGAAGGAGCGTCTTCGGTGATGGAAGGACATTCCTCTACGAGGCCTCCATTCTTCAACGGTACCAACTACGGGTACTGGAAATGCCGTATGGAAACCTTCCTCCGGAGTGCATCTCTATGGAGGACCACAATGAAGGAATACATCGAGCCCGAAGAAGAAGACTTTGATAAATGGACAACCGCGGAGGTCGCCGTGGAGGTAAGCAATGCCAATGCAATGAACGCCTTGCAATGCGCATTGGAGCCCGAGGACTTCAATAAGATATGCACATGCAAGAGTGCATATCAAATTTGGAACTCCCTCCTCATTCTACATGAAGGGACGAGTAGGGTAAGAGACTCTAAACTCGTAGTTGTAAACAAAGATTACGAAATGTTTCATATGCAACAGGGCGAGAAGATGAAGGAATATTACGCTCGTTTCGTTGACATAATAAACGAGTTAGAGGCCCTCGACAAATCCTACACCCAAAAGGAGAAGTGCTCGAAGCTTATCGAAGGACTTCCTTCTTCTTGGGAGAAACGTACATTCGCCATCGAGGAAGGTAATGACATGAATAAGTATACCGTAGTTCAATTGATGGGTACTTTGATGTCATACGAGGTACGCAAAGATAGCAAGGTGAAGTTACAAGAAAAGATGAAGTCCTATTTGAACCAAGACGATCCTAAGAAAAAGGCGATTGCATTCAAGGCGGCTTCATCCACCTCTACCGATGATGAGGACTCGGAAGAAGAAATGGACATGGAATCCATTGCACTCATGGCAAAGAAGTTCAATCGCTTCTTCCGAAAGGGTAACTTCAAACAAAAATCTAAATTTACTTCTACTAACGCCTCTCCACCTTTGTGCTTTAAATGCAATAAGCCAGGACACATCAAAGCGGATTGTCCTCAAAACAAGCAAAAGGAGAAGTGGAAGGCGCCGAACTTCGACAAGTCCAAGAAGTACAAAAAGGGGTACAAAAAGGGACTTGTCGGAGCAACATTCACCGACTCCGAGGATTCCTCAAGCGGAGAGTCGGACGATGAGAAAGTGGAGCAAGCGCACATGTGCTTCATGGCAAGGGAGGAGCATGATCAAGGATCTTCCTCCTCCGATGATAGCGACGACGAAGGCGATGAGGTAACTATGGATGATCTTAGGGATGCTAACTCTCATTTATGGTCTAAATACACTAAATTAGTAAATAGATATACTAAAGTAAAAGATGACCTAGCTAGCATTCAAACCTCGCCTAAGACTATCATCACCAACAACGACACCGTTGTTGAAGAGTTAAGAAATGAGATTGTTAATCTCAAATCTAAACTTGAACATGTTTGCATTGAAGATCCGGAAGAACATAAGATAGCAGATTTAACTTCTCAAAACTCGACTTTGAGTATTGAGAACGAGAATCTTAAATCTCGTGTTTATGTGCTCACATCGCAAGTATCCAACTTGGATACTTCTATGCGTTCTCTCAAAGAGAAATATGAGAACATATTAGGCCGAATTAATAAATTCAATAAGGGTAAGGACCATTTGGATAAAATCCTAAGTGACTTACTTCCGGCCAATCACCACATTGGTTTGGGGTATACGATGGGATGTTCATCCAAAGCGGCCACTACTTTTGTTAGGCCAACTTCCGGTGACTCTACGAGTGGTAGAAAACACTCTTTTGGTAGTTCATCTACCAATGGTGCTTCCACCTCGTCCACACCCTCTTTTGGAAAGAAACCCACTTTGGGTGGACCTCCAAAGAAGGGGCATGCTTATATATACACAAATACCATGCCACGTAGGAACACACGTCCTACTCCACCGTCTCACACATATGATGATTTTTATGCAACACATTCTCGGGCACGTGCACACCATGTGAGACACCCTCACGCACGTGTTCCCACACATGCATATGTTCACCCACCTCATCATATGAATAATTCTCGTCGTGCACCATTCCATCATGTTCCGTGTGCCTATCCACAACATGCATCACGTAGAAATCAACGTCGCATGCATGCACCCAATAGGATGAGGGCTCCCAAGATTTTCACTATTTGGAGTCCAAAGGACACAAGCATGGATGAAAAACAAGTGTATATGAATGCTTATTTTTCGAATGTTGTGCATAGTAGAAATTATGTGGGGAAGTCTAAGTCCAATTGGACTTGGCTTCCAAAGGTCTAACCTTTGAGGACCCAATGACCTTGGGTACCATGATATGAAATTTTCCATCTTTAGGTACTCAAGGAAAAGAAAAAGAAAAGGAGTAACAAATTTAAATTTAGCTCCAAAGGGAATTGGATACTCGATAGCGGGTGTTCAAACACATGACGGGTGACGCTCAATTGCTCTCCGGAGTAGTTCCCATTGCAAATGGAAACCGCGTCGTATTTGGAGGCAACGAGAGCGGAACCATCGTCGGTGTTGGTAAAGTGGGTAACCCATCTAAACCCTTAATTAGTGATGTTTATCTAGTTGATGGTTTAAATCATAATCTTATTTCAATAAGCCAACTTTTATGACAAAGGTTACAAAGTTAGATTTGCGAAAGGATTATATCATATTTCAAATGATAATAATAAGTTATTATTTTCCGGCACACGCCATAAAGATATTTATATTTTGGATCTTCCTAAGTCATATGAACAATGTCTCGTTGCCAACACAAGTGAACAACACTTATGGCATCGACGCTTTGGACATGTGAACTTTGGAACACTTTATAAGCTTTCAAAATTAAATTCCATTAAAGGTTTTCCGAAGCTCGTTTTTGAAAAGAAAAGTTTTTGTGATTCTTGTCAACGTGGCAAGCTTCCTAAATCTTCATTTAAACCTAAGAAAAGCATTTCTACTAAACGGCCACTAGAGCTATTACATCTAGATTTATTTGGGCCAACTAGAGTTGCTTCCTTAGGAAATGCAAGATATGGACTTGTCATCGTCGATGATTATTCTAGATTTACATGGGTATTTTTCTTATGTAATAAAAATGAAGCTTTTGAAAACTTCTCAATATTTGTGAAGAAAGTACAAAATCTCATCGGAACCACCATTGTCACTATTCGTAGTGATTATGGGGGTGAATTTGAGAATGAGTTTCTCAAATTTTTGTGATGATCTTGGAATTACTCACACGTTTTCTTTCCCTCGCGCACCGCCTCAAAATGGTGTTGTTGAGAGGAAGAATAGAACGCTTGTGGAGTGTGCTCGCACTATGCTCGAAGATAGTCAACTTGGTTATCAATTTTGGGCGGAAGCGGTACACACCGCTTGTTATGTGTTTAATAGAATACTTTTGAGGCCCGGCACCAAACAAACTTTCTATGAATTGTTGTTTGGTAGATTGCCTCAAGTTAAACATTTTCGTGTTTTCGGCGCAAAATGTTTTATTAAAAACACATATGATAATTTGGACAAGTTTGATCCGAGATCGGATGAGGGGATATTTATTGGGTATTCCTCACGTAGCAAAGCCTACCGGATATACAACAAAAGATCCTCTACGATCGAGGAATCACTTCATGTCTCTTTTAATGAGAATTGTACTACTTCTAGAATTTCAAATGATGATGATTCTATGGATGTTTTATGTGATTCTTGAAAATTCTAAGTCTATTGATTCAATTGATTCTATTGATACTAACCCGACTCAAGAAGTTGTTGAGAATGTGCCTAGTGATCAAGGTATTCCCAAGAGGCTTCATACCGTTCGCGACCATCCCCATGATCAAGTCATTGGCAATATTCATGATAGTGTCAAGACGAGATCGCAAGTCCACCACTTCGCCAATTGTGCCTTTGCCTCATCGATAGAGCCAAAGAATATAGTTGAAGCGTGCGAAGATAGTGCTTGGATCCTTGCCATGGAGGAGGAACTCATTCAATTCGAGAGGAATGAGGTATGGGAGCTTGTTCCTTTGCCATCGAAGAAGCACACTGTCATAGGGACAAAGTGGATCTTCAAGAACAAAACCGACGAAAACCAAGTCGTCGTCCGGAACAAAGCTCGGTTAGTAGCTCAAGGCTATCGCCAAGAGGAAGGTATCGATTTCGAAGAATCCTTCGCTCCGGTAGCTAGATTAGAATCAATTAGACTATTGTTGTCTTTTGCATGCCATAAAAATTTTAAATTATTTCAAATGGATGTTAAAAGTGCATTTTTAAACGGAGATGTCGTTGAGGAAGTTTACGTTTCTCAACCTCCGGGCTTCATAAATGAAAAATTTCCAAATCATGTTTTTAAACTAAAGAAAGCTCTTTATGGTTTGAGACAAGCTCCTCGAGCTTGGTATGATCGCCTAAAGAATTTTCTTTTGGATTTGAATTTTAAAATGGGCGAAGACGATTCTACACTTTTTGTTAAGCATGCGAATAATGATATTTTATTAGTTCAAATTTATGTTGATGATATCATTTTCGGTGCTACTAACTTCACTCTTTGTGAAGAGTTTTCTAATGTTATGAAGGAACAATTTGAGATGAGCCACATGGGCGAACTCAAATATTTCTTAGGTCTCCAAATTCGCCAATTGAACGATGCAATCTTCATCCACCAAACGAAGTACACGGTGGAGTTGCTAAAGCGATTTGGAATGGAGAATGCCTCCGGGAAAAAGACTCCTATGAGCACTACAACGCATCTTGATAAAGATACGGGCGGAAAAGATGTAGACATTCGTCTATATCGAGGTATGATAGGTAGTTTACTTTATTTTACCGCAAGTAGGCCCGATATTATGTTTGCCGTTTGTATTTGTGCTCGTTATAAGTCTCAACCTAAGGATACTCACTTAGTAGCGGTTAAACGTATTTTTCGCTATCTAAGTTACACTTTAGATTTTGGATTACTTTATCCGAAATCTAGCACATATGAGTTAGTCTCATATAGTGACGCTGATTATGCGGGATGCAAATCTGACAAGAAGAGTACTAGTGGCACTTGCCATTTTCTAGGAAATTCCCTTGAGTCTTGGTTTTCCAAGAAGCAAAATTCGGTATCACTTTCAACCACCGAGGCGGAATACATTGCCGCCGGTGCCGCTTGTGCCCAGGTTCTTTGGATGAGACACACACTGAAGGATTTTGGTATTCATTGTGATACTAGCCCTATCATGGTGGATAACCAAAGTGCTATTTGTCTTTCAAAGAATCCGGTGCACCATTCCCGATCTAAACACATAGATGTCCGACACCATTTTTTAGATGATCATGTTGCTAAAAAGGACATCATTTTAGTGTACGTTGAAACCCAAAAGCAAATCGCCAATATTTTCACGAAACCCCTAAAGGAGGACTCCTTTGTGCGGTTGCGTCGAGAATTGGGGATTATGGGTGAATCCGAGATATAGGATTCATGTTTCATTCAATTATCTTGCATGCTATTATATTTTGCGATATTTCGTTCATGCTAGATTTATTGAATTTTTGGGGATTTTATGTGATATGTTTGAATTTTTGCTCGAATTCTTATTTGAATATCGTATTTGAGATTTCAATGTTTTATGGGGTAGTTTAGATGACTAATGAGAGGGTTAAGATGTTTCATCCAAGTGTTTTATGAAGAGAACTCATTTATCAACTTTTGGACTCTTCTAGTCGGTTTCAGTTCATCAGCCAACCGACTAGATGCTCATCTAGTCGGTCAGCTAGTGAACTCAGACCGACTAGTTCAAGCTTTAACTTTCTTTTGTCATTAACTTCTTTTAGTCGGTCACAGTTCTCTTACCGACCGAATAGATTGAAAACTAGTCGGTCAGTGATTATACTGTGACCGACTAACTCTAGACCTAGAATTTTCGTTTTGCCTCTGCTTCGACTTAGTCGGTTTAAGCTCATTGACCGACCGACTAGATCGTAATCTAGTCGGTCAGTGCTTGAACTGTGACCGACTAAGTACTCTAGGGCAGTCTCGTCTTTTCGCGTTTTTCAACCGACTTACTCTTATTCTATCCGACTATTTCCTCTTTTAGTCAGTTTACTTCATATCTCCAGCTCGAAAAACCCCTCTCCCTGCTCGAGACCCTTCGTCTTCCGTCGATCTCCGGCGTCTTTTCCGACCATCCGCCGCCGCCGATCACCCTCCCCTAGGTATATCTCCTCCTCCTAGGTCGTTTTTCTATTCTAGGGTTTGATCTTGGCCGATTTCTCCTCTAGGGCTCTAGGGTTTCGAAATTCATTCTTTGAGCTTAGGTTTTTTTAGCTTCTAGGGTTTGAGCTTAGGTTTGCTTGATCTTATCATACGTCGCTTGATTGTACTCGTTGTGCCGAGATCATGGCACGAACGAGAATCCCGATTTCCTCTTCTGGGGCATCCCCCATGACCATAGAGGCCGCGACTGCTTCGACCCCTCCTAAGCGTAGGGCCAAGACCACTCGACCCCCCTCTTCATCTTCAACTCCGTTGAAGAGGAAGAGGACGTCCAAGCCTAAACCTACCGGCCAATCTTCCAAGCCCAAACCTAAACCTAAAAAGTTTCGTGCACCCACTCCTCCCGGTGAGCGTTCAGATAGTGATTCCGAGGATGATTCTGATGAAGAATACACTCCTGAACATCCCGAGAAGGCACCTACTCCACCCCTCCTCCACCTCCTCCTAAGCCACGTAAGGCTAAGGGTAAAGGTCCGATGCCAGTCGGCGGTGTAGATATATCGTTGTGTCGCGACGACCCTCAGTGTCTAGCGGCGTACAACCGTATAGAGCACTGCCCACTGCTGTTGGAGCATTACGTTCAGTTTTCTGATTTTCTTGGCCTTGCGGATCTGTTATCCTATAGTGGCCTATTGGACTACCTTAGATATGACCCTAAGGAGAACCCCCGACCCTATGCTCGCCTGGTAAATCTATTCTATGCAAATCGTGTCCGGGGCCAGTACGGTGAGTCTCACTTCATCGAGACTTCTGTTTTGGGGACTCCTATAGTCCTCACGGCAGAAATCTTGGGGGAGTTGATAGGTTGCTCGTCGTGTGGCCTCCTCCCGTCTGACATCTCTGTCGACGATATCTCCTCCCTCGATCAGCGGACCCTAGGCAAAATCTTCCAGGTTATCCCCCCCCCCCCGCATTCATAGGAGTCCCTTCGAAATCATTCAAGCCGAATGCTTGGGTGATTAACCTGATCTTGAAATCTTGCCTTCTTCCCAAGTATGGATCTTCTTCACTTCCATCTCAGCCGTTTCTGAAATTGATTTACGCTCTTTTAATGGGTAGCGAGATTAATTGGGCTCGCATTATACTCGATAAGATGGATTCTTTCGAGTGTATTCGCAAGACCACTAAATCTGCGCATATCCCATATCCATGTCTTATGACCTTGGTTTTCCGTCGATTCGGTGTTCCCTTGCCTCCTGATGATGAGCGTCCCCTTGGTCCTCCTCTGAACGCGACGGCCGTCAAGAAATCTCTTGCGGCACTCCGTCACATGCAGCGGTCGACACCTTCTGCATCCCAGGCCACCCCTTCAGCTGCTTCAGTCCCTCCTCCTTCCGCCTCTCTTGATGATGTCGTTCGATTACTTCGTCGGCACGAGTCTCGTTTGGCTCGTACCGATGAGGTAGTTTACCGTATGGCTCGTTTGATGGGCATTGAGCTTCCTCCTTCCGTTTCTGAGGATGAGGAGATGGACGATGAGGATATTGATGAGCTTGTCACCTCCTTAGCTCGTGGCGATGAGGCCACTACTGCTGCTGCTGCTACCACATCTGCTCCAGGAGCTGGCACCTCTTCCGGTGCTCCAGAGACTTCTGCACCAGTGGATCAGACTTCTGATGCTGCTCCTGCTCCTGCTGACGACCCTGCTCCTGTTTTGCCTGCTGATGTTCCTGTTGAGACCCCAGCCGTTGAGCCAGTCGTCGATGTCTCCACTCCTGCCCCGACGATCCCTTCTGTTCACACGCCTCTCCTCCCTGCAGAGCCTGAGTCCACTCCCTCGACTGGACCCCCGGAGACTGCAGATCCTGCCACTTCCTCGTGATCGTCTGTTTCGAGGCCTCTCCTATGATCTTTGGATGATGCATCTTATTGAGAGTATTCTGGGCTAGGATGGAGTGTTGGGATTGTTTTGATGTATTTTGACTTTTCTGGATATCGGTGTTGTATTTTGATGTACTTTGGCTGTTGATTATGGTGTTTGGATGTATGTGTTGTACCTTCTTTTTGTTGTTCATATAGATGGTATGTTGCACTTGATATGATGTAGTCGATGTGATTTTTGGATGTACTCTTCGTATTCATATATTTATATACATCGATGTTCTCTTTGTTTTACTTCATCGTGCACATTTTATATTCATTCAATGCCTTTGACATGTGAATTCGTCGCTCGACGCATAAAAACTTGGTTAAATAGATTATATTTCTATGATTGTATAGAATTGTTTTCCATGCGCAAATTTAACCAAGAATATTGAATATTGGAGGGTATGTTTCTTTATTCAATAAATGAATAAATATTTGGTATTTTTGATGATTTTAATTATCGCTTTTTGATAATGGACAATTTGGCACACCTTGATTTGATTTCATCACTTTTCCCTTGGTGTCAATTAGGTCCATCGTCAATATCTATTACTCCCGATGTTGGATTTTCCATTTCCTAGTTGTTGTCGTTGTATGCCCCCCATTTTTGGGATAATGCCAAAGGGGGAGAGATAATGATAATAAATAGGACAAATGAAAATTTAACTCAATTTCCGAGAATCTAATTTGATGTGTTAGATTCAGGGGGAGTTAAGATATATATAAGGATTTTCAAAATCCGATATTTCAAAAATCGATTCTCGTTATATATCTTACTCGTCTGATTGATGAAATTTATATATATTCATTTTGGAATTAACGTGTCATCAATGCAGGGGGGAGTAAGTATTTTACATTTGAATCATTATTTTTTATTATTATTTATGTTGGTTTGTCATCACCAAAAAGGGGGAGAATGTTGAATATTGGACTCCCCGGATTTGGTTTTGATGATGAGCAAACATAAATAATTCATGAACTAACAATTTGTGAGCGCAGTATTGGAGATCGTCGCCAAATTCACGAGAACAATCAAAGCGACATCTCAAGACTTCTCAAAGCTCGTATTCATGCCTAAAGCTTCGTTGAAGCTCTTGGACCGTTTTGGAAGTCATGAAGAATTGATCGAAGCTCTCGAAGACCGTTCATTAAGGTTTTATTTATAGTCTTTTCGATTCGATCTATAGAATGGTAAGCCTTGAGTATATCTTACGATTCAATCTTCATATCGCTCATATCGTAGCTCTAGGATCTTAGTTAAAGTCCATTCTAACTTCCTCGAAGCATCGCGCTTCGATTCGGACTTATTCGTGCATGTTAGTTGGTACAAGAAGAAGTACTGACCGACTAGATGATGATCTAGTCGGTCAGCAAAGCTTC
Source organism: Scilla litardierei (assembly GCA_030789695.1). Classification (NCBI taxonomy): domain Eukaryota; kingdom Viridiplantae; phylum Streptophyta; class Magnoliopsida; order Asparagales; family Asparagaceae; genus Scilla; species Scilla litardierei. The sequence continues at coordinate 115,272,905 of CM061131.1, read as the reverse complement.
TTGGACCGACTAGTTTGAGTTAATCTTTTCTTGTTCAGTACTGTTTACAGTTAGTCGGTCTACGTTGACTCACCGACCGACTAGTTTGTGAACTAGTCGGTCAGTGATGCTTCTTTGACCGACTAGTTGTGATTTACTGTACATGCCAAATTTCTCCTAAGCTACTGTTTATCGTTAGTCGGTCTAAGAACGTTTGGTGACCGACTAGTTGATCATCTAGTTGGTCAACTTTTGTTCTTGGACCGACTAAATCAATTTGTATTCAGCCTATTTGTTTTTGCCTCTTAGTCGGTCTACGTTCACTGACTGACCGACTAGTTGTGAAACTAGTCGGTCAGAAAGTCTTCTTGGACCGACTAGATTTCTAGGTCTGAATTTCTATCTCTTCTCAGTTCTTCACTTAGTCTGTCCATGTTGTTTGACTGACCGACTAGTTGATGAACTAGTCGGTCAGTTGTTGTTCTTTGACCGACTAGTTGCCTCAGATTTCTATTCGTTGGGACTTGACCTAACTTGTTTTTATGGGACCCTATAAATACGAACCTAGGTCATTTCTCTCTAGGTTAGAGCTGCCATTAAGAGATTCATTGAGATTGAAAGAGATAGCCATTCTCACTCATTTCCAAAGCTCTCTTCCTCACAAGAAATCCATTCTCTCACTTTCTAGATCTAGAATCCATCTTGAGAGAAGTTTGTTCTTGGTGAGCCCTTCAAGCTCTAGCTTGATTCAAGTCTCCAAATCACTCCTAGGCACCTATTGCTGGTCATTTCTTTGGTGCTAGGTCTTGGTGACTTCATCTTCCTCAAATCCCTCCTTGCACCTATTTGGTAAGAAAACTCAAGGTATAGGATTTTGTGGTAAGATTGTTTATTTCATTATAAACTTGTTTATATTGGTTATTGATTCTCTCGGTTGTGAGAGAAGGTTGTGATCCTGGGTTGTGGGATTCACTTTTGCCATTGCATGTATGATTTGATCTTGTGAAGGTTTTTCACAAGATATCATAGTGGAAATCTTGGGTTAGGGTTTCTAACCTAAGTATCCGGAGGGGATCCGGGTGGTTGGGACGTAGGATCACCGGGAACAAGTCGGGGAGACTTGGGTGGATCCGAACCCAGTAACATCTTTTGTTAGCATTGTTAATTTTGTTGTTATCATTCAATTTAAGCTTCCGCAAATTGATTTGGTCGTTGTTTGCACTATAATTAGGAATTATACTCCTTGTTATTTTTAAAGTACTATTCACCCCTACTCTAGTACTTGTGCAGTAGCTTGTAGGGCATACTTAAGCTTTTGAATTGGCGATAGATTGACGATTGGATCTTAGATTTCTATTGAAAACTTCTTTGGCGAAGTTGGTTTGTCTTGATCTCTTGCAAGTTCTGATTTTTATGCTATATCTCTTATTGAATCTTGATTTCATGATGAATTCCATTGTTGATTTTGTGTTCCTATCGATTTCTAAGATGATTTGTGAGTAGTTCCTTTGTTTTAGGGCAAAGGGATGAACCCTATGGATCTAATGTTTGAATTGTGAGATCTATTGAATTGCTATGATGTTAGGCTTGTTTGAAAAGTTAGATCTGGGTTAATTTACTACAGATAGATATGGATTTCTCTTGGATCGCGTGAGCTCGACAGAGGATCTTGGTCCAAGGAAAGCCCTAGATATTCGATTTAGGATTACAATCAAGATTTCCCAGATTTGGTGCGTGACGGCGACCAAAGCTAGCTTTTTTATTGTTCTCATATACTCATATTCGTTGCACGACAATGAATGGATACCAACTATCAAGATCTAGATCTGAACTCAAGTTCGCGACAACGAGCTTGGGTTGGGATTGGACGAAATTTCCGACCTTAATGCTAATGGTCTAAACTAGGCTTGCACGACAGCACGACTCTAGTTTAGATTGCTATAGACCTACAATAGCGCGACAGCTTACGTTGGTTCTCCAATTAGTTGCGGCAAGTTCACCTTAACTCAAGCTTGATAGCATGGTATTTCATAACTCACGATGATGACTTGAAAATCCATAGTGCCTAGCCCTAGTCATCTTTATTATATTGAATTTGCATTGATACTCGGACGATTGTTACACCATCCATTCCCAAACGATTTTTCCACTAAATAGCTTAGTAACTAAAGTAGAGTATTGTCATTAGTCCTCCCTGTGACTCGATACCCGCTTGTCACTAACCGTGCACTTGCGGTAAAGCTACATTGTTTTCTGGGTGTATATCCGAGAGCGATCAAGACTTTAGCACCGATGATGTGGAGGCGACTGTATTTTATTTTTCTTACTGAGCACTCACGTAGTTACTGACATTGTTTTTCAGACTTTTCTATTGGTATTTTACAGGTTATCTGGAAGGCGCAAAGATGAGCACGAACTCTGGCCCACGATACGCCGATACTTTTACACCCCTTCTGGAGGAACTTATGGACGAGGTTAAAGCCACAGGACCCATTGCCATCAATAAGGAGGATCAGCTTGAGCAACTATTTGCTACATTCATCATTGATCAAATCTCTCCGAAAGGAACGATCAAGGGCGGCATTAGAGTCGATGCTAGAGATGGTAAGCTATATCTCGAAGTCGACGGAGTTCCTCAGCCTACAATGAATGAAGGCATCGAAGCATGCACCGAAGAGATCAACGCTTGTGAAGAACAACTTTGGGATACTGGTGTTAATGGAAGTACGCTTGATGAAACCTTTTGTGACATGGGTTTATACACTGACTTACCATTTGATGACATGTATGAACAAGAGGAGAGTGTTGGTTCCATCGACTCGAGAGTAGAGTCACCTAGCGCATACTTTAACGCTCCATCCTCACTGAGCAGCAACTTTGAGTCGGCATGCGAGAGCCTATATTCTGAAGAGGAAGTGGATGAAGATGAGGCCAAGGAAGCCATATTTTCACAGGAAAAAGAAATGGGGGGGGGGGGTACAACACCCCTTGAACTAAAACAAATACCACCTAATTAAGGTATGCATTTTTGGGTGATAAATTGACCTATCATGTGATTGTTAATGCTAGTCTCAACCACCATCAACTTGAGAGTCTTCTTAATGTCCCGAGAAGCCATATGGATGTCCTTGGCTATAACATTTCTGACCTCAAGGGGATTAGTCCTAGGCTATGTACCCATAAGATTCATCTTGAAAATGCTGAAGCCACCTCCATATAACCTCAAAGGAGGTTAAACCCCAATATGAAGGAGGTGGTTTAAAAGGAGATCCTTAGACTGCTTGAAGTCGATATCATCTATCCTATTTCTGATAGCAGATGGGTTAGCCCGGTTCATGTCGTCCCTAAGAAGGGAGGAATGGCAGTAAGAAAAAATGATAAGGGTGAATCTATATCGACACGGGTTGGCGTATGTGCATCGATTACAGAAAATTGAACAAAGCTACCCGGAAGGATCATTACCCCTTACCATTTATTGACGAAATGCTAGAACATCTCGCTAAGCATAAATATTTTTGCTTTTTGGATGGGTATTCGGGATTATTTTAGATTCCACTCCACGAGGATGACCAGGGAAAGACCATCTTCATGTTCCCTTACGGCACTTATGCTTACCGTAGGATGCCCTTTGGTCTCTGCAACGCCCCCGCCACCTTTCAAAGGTACATGACATCCATTTTTTCTTATTACATTGAAGACATCATGGAAGTCTTTATGGATGAATTTTCTGTGTATGGGAGTAAATTCGACTCATCTTTGGCTAATTTAACCAAAGTTTTAACAAGATGACAACAAAATAATTTAACGCTTAATTGGGAAAAATGTCATTTCATGGTTACCGAGGGAATAGTTCTTGGGCATCTTGTCTCATCGAGAGGAATTGAAGTTGACAAAGCTAAAATTGATGTAATAGAAAAGCCACCCCCTCCTATTAATGTCAAGGGAAATAGAGGATTCATTGGTCATGCGGGATTTTACCACCTTTTTATCAAGGACTTTGCTCAAATTGCCCGACCACTTACAACTTTACTTGCTAAAGATGTACCCTTTGTTTTTTCTGATGATTGTTTGTAAGCGTTTAATACACTAAAGGAGGCACTCATTTCTGCTCCAATTATACAACCGTCGGATTGGAGTATTCCTTTCGAGCTAATGTGCGATGCTAGTGACCAAGCGGTAGGAGCGGTGTTGGGGCAAAGAAAGGATAAAAAGCTTCACACTATATATTATGCAAGCAAGACTTTGGATGAGGCACAGAAGAATTACACCACCACCTAAAAGGAGTTCTTGGCAGTGGTTTACTCTATGGAGAAGTTCCATTCCTACCTTATTGGATCAAAGGTTATTGTGCATACGGATCACGCGGTATTGAAGTACATATTGAGCAAAAAGGATGCCAAGCCAAGATTAATAAGATGGATTCTACTTTTACAAGAGTTTGGCTTGGAGATCCGGGACAAAAAGGGCACGGACAATCTTGTGGCGGATCACTTATCAAGACTAATCCGTGACGGGAAAGACGAAAGCTTACCTATTGATGAGAAATTTGCCGACGAGAAGCTCTTCGCTTTATGACCCATAAAGGTACATTGGTATGCGGATTTCGTGAATTACTGGTTAAACCTCATGGCATGGCCACGCAACAAAAGAGGAGATTCATGCATGAAGTCCGGAACTATTTTTGGGAGGACCCATACCTCTTCAAAGTATGCAAGGATAGGATTATACGGAGGTGCGTTTCGAAAGAGGAGGCTACTTCCATCATCTCACATTGCCACGACATGCCATGCGAGGGCATGCAGACGCTTCTAAAACCACTGCGAAAATATTGCAAAGCGGATTCTTTTGGCCCACTATGTTCAAGGACACACATGAGTTCGTCAAAAAGTGTGATAGATTTCAACGGACAGGAAACATATCTAAGCGAAATGAGATGCTGATAAAACCTATCTTGGAGATTGAGCTATTTGATTGTTGGAGAGTAGATTTCATGGGACCTTTTCCATCCAGCAAGAGAAACAAACATATATAATTGGACGTTGATTATGTTTCGAAATGGGTGGAAGCTATTGCTACTCCAACCAACGATGCAAGAGTGGTCTCCAAATTCTTCAAGCAAAACATATTTCTCTACTTTGGGGGTACCGAGAACACTGATAAGCGATGGAGGTAGCCATTTCATAGAAAACAAGTTCGAAGCCATGCTGAAGAAGTACAAAGTGCATCATAAAATTGGTTTGGCCTATCACCCTCTAACAAGTGGTCAAGTGGAGGTTTCGAATAGGAAAATAAAGGAAATCCTGGAGAAGACGATGGATAGGTCAAGAAAGGATTGGTCCATGAAGTTGAACGATGCACTATGGGCATACCGTACAGCTTTTCGAACTCCCATTGGCACTATCCCTTACCGACTAGTATACAGAAAGGCATGCCACTTGCCAGTGGAGTTAGAGCACCGTGATTATTGGGCTACCAAAACCCTAAATTATAATTATAAGCGCGTAGCAGTGCGACGTCTTCTGGACATAAATGAGATCGATGAGATTAGGAGGGACGCCTATGAGAGCTCTAGAATCTATAAAGAAAGAACCAAACTCTACCACGACGCCTGCATTACCATGAGACAATTCAAGGTTGGAGATAAGGTCTTATTATACAACTCGAGTCTCCGACTTTTTCTCGGGAAGCTGAGATCACGGTGGTCGGGGCCGTTCACCCTCTGCCACATCCATCAGGGAGGAGCTTTTGAGATAGAAGGAAACGACGGCAGACCATTCAAGGTTAACGGTCAAAGACTCAAGCACTACTCTATGGGCGATCCTATCGATGAAGTGAAAAGTATCTATTTAGGAAAGGCTCTGACTCAAAGTTTTTCACATTTACTTGATGAGGTCATAGATGAAGCCATGCCTTATGCCGTCGGAGCCTTGCACATGGAGAGACTTGATAGAGCCCCAAATACGGAGGACGGCACCCCGAATGGAGAACCATTGGATCCTACCATTGAGGAAGTAATCACACTCACTGATGAAGAGAAGAATGACGCTGATGTCGAGAGGATTAGAGAGCTCAGCAAGCTCTTTACGGTGAAGCGTAGGGAGAAAGCGTCACCGGCGAACACATCTCCACCGCCAGGAAATAAGAAGGATACCAAGGACGCAAGCTTGGGGGAGTCATTCCTCAACACCATTAGAGAGGAGAACAAAGAAGAGCTAGTAATTCACCTGAACCCTCAAGGCCTCCCCGTGAAATTCGACATGTGCATCTCCTATGCACCGAACATCATGCACTAAATGCCATATCTTAAAGGGTCAAGCTCATGACCTTAAGGGAGCGCTTATCGAGACGCAACCCGACGATTCTATCTTATTTTTTAGTTGAATTTCACTTTCATTTTTGTTTTATATCATTATTAGTCTATACAGTCAAGAGTCTAGGATGAATCTGACGACATGCTACGTTTTTCATTTCAGGAAGAAGATGATATGAGTCCATATGAATGGAGGATGGCCATGGCGATGGAGAGCACTCCAGGGATGTGCTCAAACACCAAAGGGAGGAAGGAGCTGACGGGAGAGAAAGAAACAGAAAGCGTCGCAAAACAAAGAGTATGGATCTGAAAAGAGCAGCCCACTCGGCCGAGTGCCTTGTTCACTCGCCCGAGTGAAGACCCGACTCGGTTGTGTTGGATATTGTATAGAAGTCTTGAAAAACCCCTCTTTGGAAATTATATGACACTCGACCGGACCGAGTGAATTTGTCACTCGACCGAGTGACTTTGTCACTCGACCGAGTGAATTTGACACCATTAGCTCTTAAAATGCTCTGCAAGGCTGTTTACTCGGCCGAATAACTTAGTCCACTCAACCAAGTGACGATTTCTACTCGGCTGAGTCGGAGACTGACGCAATATTTTTGAAAAAGACCTACTTTGTTTCTAATTGCGACTCGGCCGAGTGATAAACTTCACTCGGTCGAGTGACTCGAATCCACTTAAAACTATATAATTCAAATCAATGGTAGCTCGGGATTATAATTCCTAAATCCCCAAGTTCCCCCTCTCTCCCCCGACTCGCTCGATCTGAACCTTCACTCGCCCGAGCCGCCGCCGACTCACCCGAGCGGCGCGACCACCCCCGTCGTCGGAGCACCCTCTGACGCCGTCCCTCTCACTGCCGGCTTGACGATCGTCAGATCTCCAACCCTGAAACTGCCACATTTCTCCTTCTTCCCATTTCATAAGCCCAATTCACCCCGAATCCCAAATTGAACCCTATTTATGCCGATTTTTCTTCATCAACCCCTCGATTATGTGATATTCATTGCTAATCCATTTTTTTACTTCAGGGTAGCTTGGGGGATATCAAGCACTGATTTGGAGCTGCAGGAGAGGCGTCTCTCGTTCAGGTTGCTTACGAGGAGTCGCATTGTGCTTGGTATACTCGTTTCCTATTTTATTTTCAGCAAGTTGTGATTTTCTGTGCATCTCATGGCACCACGATGCCCACATGCACTAGGTCTCGTGCGCGATAGCCTGCTTCTAAGCAGAAGAGGACCGACGACCCGGGTCCTTCTACCGCTAGAGCAGACTCCCCACATCTTAGCGATCCACCTCCTACACTCCCGGCACCAACTTCGCCCATTCCACCCCCACGAGCACAGCTTACCACGGTGATCGACACGATGGGGATCACTTTCAGAGATGATGCACACCGCGTCAAATTTAAGAGGCTCTCCCAGCGTTTAATCGTCCCCTTTAGGTTCGTGCATATAGATGACCTTGAGCTCCTAGGGGTACTTCAGTGGCTACTCTAGTTGTATGACAACGTGGGGTGGCGTGATTTTCTTTCGGTGTCGATGGACACCTACGTCCATCCGACCCTCGAGGTCTTGAGTTCTATTCGAAGGACTCCCAGGGGGTGCACCTTTCGCTTGATGGATCTGGAGTGCGAGATCACTCTCAATATGCTCCGTGCCTACTTCCATTGGCCCCATGTCCCCGACCTCGACCGTGCTTATGGTCCTACGCACCACACCCCTGCTTCCTTTGATTCCCACACATTCTGGACCTTGATCACGGGATCCCCACTTCCCTTTGACCCTAGCTGGGCCAAGGCCTCCTCTATCGTCCACCATTGCCTACAGATTGCTTAGCACCTTATGACGACCACCATTCTTGTGAGGTATAAGCATGGGACGATGTCTACGCCTGAGCTTTATATGCTATACGCGATGATGAGAGAGAAAGCCTTCGAGGGCGACATGGACGTCTTAGTCCCTGCCATTCAGATTGATATAGCCAGCTAGTATCTTGACCGCATTGTCTCCTTGGTCATCTCTAGGCCGGTGATTTGTTGTGGCGGTCTGATCAACTTGCTTTGTCCTATGTGCGAGATTGAGCTTCATGCTGGCTTGCTCCGACCTATTGGCCCTCTTCACTATCTATAGATGTTATGGCCCGTATGAGGATGATACGTCCTCATGGTCAGCACCACTGGGCTTGGCTACATGGTCCATATTCAGGGAATTATATGGTGCTTCTGTGCCCTGCTCGGACCCAGATTTGAGCCGTAGGTGGGGAGTGGAGACCAGAGATGGATCTCCTCATCCCAGCTGCCTATGTACTCGAGCCCGAGGATGCCCATCAAGAGCCCATTCTCGGACCTCTTGCCCTGGAGATCCCCTTGCCACATCCTGCTCCTGATTTGATTCCAGCCCCCGGCACATCTGTTCCACCTCTGCCAGTGCCGAGAGCTCTGTTGCTATGTATGTTACCACCACCACCACCTCTATGCTGCTGAGTGTTGATTCCATTTCCTACTCGAGCCTTGAGAGCACCACCACCGTAGCCTTTGAGAGAGGTGAGCCTTCCTTCTTTTCGTCGGCCGAGACCCTATTCTCACCCGATTTCATGACCCATGGCGAGTCATTTTCTGTTGCTTTCACGACCTCCCCAGTCGTCGACCCTTCTGTCTCCGCTGCTGCCATTTTCACCAAGAGCATCGTGACGTCTGTCACCACTTCTGTGTCCAAGACCTCTCTGCCTGTCTCGTCCTCTGTCATCGCCTCATCCTCTTCTACTGCTGCTCACATTTCTGGGAGCATTCCTATGTCTCAGCCTCCCATAGAGGCTGAGCGTCTTTTAGCGAGTACCGCCCCTCACCCTCACCTAGTAGTGGCCCCACTTGTTTACGGTGGCCGTGTGTGATAGCACCGACCTCCTCCTGTGCAACCCTCTGCACACACTCTTGATGCCCTTGTCCATCATCTTGTACTGTCGAGGGGGCCGTGAGTGGGCTCAGAGCAAATTTTAGGGCTCTCGCTGCCACTGTTAGCTCCGTGCAGGTGTACGTCACCATTCTGCCTGGTATTCAGCACACACTGAACCAGATCCTTGAGCGCCTGCCTCAGCTTCCACCACCAGCACCCGGCCCATCCCTCAGGAGCGTGCACCTCCGCCACCACCGACCCTACTACATGGAAGTGATGTCGCTCCACCACCAACCTAGGCACATACACCTGATTCATGCCATGCTATTACTGCTCCACCTCTCGCCCCACCATTTTTCCATCATTTTGCATGCCGACATGTTTTGCTCACTTTTAGCTTAGCACTATTCTTTATATCAGTCTGGGGGAGAGCATGCACTTTTGGTTGACATTTTTATATCCATTTTGTATTTCTCATCCATCTTTTGCAAGCCTGCTGCACTCATCAGCTGTATATATCCATATCATATTTTACTCTCTTTATTTTTCCTTTTATCATGCATGTATCCACACCCACCCTTACCTATCTTATGCATCCTCGTGCCACACGTAGCACATTGGGGACGATGATATGTTTAGCGTGGGGAATGAGTGCACACTCTCACTTTTTATTTTCTTCATTTTTACCTTTTTTTTTCACCTTTCTTTATTTTTCACTCATTTTCACTCACTTTTTCATTTTCTTGCCATGCATCACGTTTTCTTACTTTTGGAGTGACTTGCATATGTATAGTTAGTTGTTTATTTTCTTCTTTATTTCTCATACTTTCCTTGCTAGAGATGAATTCTCTAGGATGACCATATCTTGGTGTTTGCTTTACTCATATGCACGTATTCTCTTGCCATGCTATCGTTTTCATTTCTGATATCATATGCGATACATTGATATGCATTTGAGAAAAAGAACTTACATCGCGCATTATATGAATTTGAATGAAATTTTAGCGTTAACTAAGTCTGGAACTAGTATTGTATACCCTTCATAGAAAACACACCAAGCTTCACGCATTGATTGCATATACTTGGAGTACTGCTTTGCCTTATACTATCACTTCTTTTTGCATGAAATGTGCTTTGAACTTCCATGTTGAATGAATGATTGCCATTTGATATGATTGGATTAGTTTACTTTTTTGTTATCAAACTGAGTAGATTAAATTACACTGCTGAAGTTGTTGTGCACATACAAAGAGTGAACCGAGCGTTATGCATATTTCTTTCTCCACATATCTTGAACATCATTTCTATACTTATAGCCATTGGTGAATCTCCCCTTAGTGAATCCTATATTTGCATCTTCCCCATGCCAAAAAGAATAAGCTCCATGAATCCCAAAAGAAAAAAAATATTTTTATCCTTCTATCTTATTTGGGATTATTCTCGTGTATATAAAAAAAGAAAAAAGAGAGAAGAAAAAAATGGAAGTTCCATTGTATATACACAGTCCCATCTTTCCTCCTTTCTTTCTTCTTATTTTTCTTTGGAGCCACAAAAATTTGGGGAAAAGACGTATTCATATATTTGATGCCACTATGCTTATAGATAAGCTTGTGGGAGGGGATCCAATGGCATGAGAGAGAGTGACTACCTATATGTGTATGACAACCTAAGCTAGGTAATTTTTAACACTTAGGGAGACTAGAGTATAACGACGTCTATGAATTGAATGTTGGCATGAAATTCATGAAACCCATCTTTTTCTATTCCTATCAATTTGAAATGTGTGATATCTATTATACTCCAAGTAGAAAGCGGTCAATTGAAACATGTGTGATCTATGATTGTGTATATTGTTTTACATGCCCTTGACGATATTTATTCTAAAATGATTTCATATTTCATATGATTTTCGATGTTCTTAGTTTTTCTATCAAAAGCATCTATATGAAATGCTATCGAAGTGAAAACTTTAGCATGTTTAATTCACTGGTCGTGCTATTTGAGTATGCAACTCCAAGTTCTGAGAGAATGATCTAGCATCTTCACCTCTTCATCTTCTTTTTCGTTCATCCCTTTTTCTTTATTTTTATTCGCCGAGTTCGCCTTTCTGCTTATCTTCCTCGAAGACGAGTAAGAGGTAAGCTTGGGGATTTTGATATGAAAATATTTTACACTTTATTTGTGCATATTTGTATGCCATTTCGATTGCTCATATCACGATTTTCACGATTATTTGACGATTTTTCGATACTTTTCACTATTTCTTGCTTTTCGTCAGATTTCGGGAGATATGTAGCAATCGGGTGCAATTTGGAGCCTAGAGGACTTGCACATGTGCCGGAACGTCGCTCATGATCATATCGGAGAGTTAACGATGCTGGAGGATGAGTGAAAGAAGAAGGGCATCGAAGGAATCGACAAGGAAGCGAGGAGGAGAAGAAATGAGCTCTGAAACAAGCCACTCGGCCGAGTAAGGCAGCTCACTCGATCGAGTGAAGCAGCCTACTCGACCGAGCAAAACTGACACGAAAACATCTGCCAGCCTGCGTACCACAATGTACTCGGCCGAGTGGTGAAAAGCACTCGACTGAGTAAGAACTCCACTCGCCCGATTGGAGGCCATGATTTTAAAGAGAGCCAAGCTGTCGTCTCTATTTTTCTGGACGATCTGTAGACTTTCATACTCGGCCAAGTAGAATTCTCACTCGACCGAGTAAGATTCCCACTCGGCCGAGTGGCACAGACGCCCAGTCGGGAAAAATAGGGTTTCTGGCGGCGCAGGGGCAGTTTCATCAGTATTTTTTGGTTCTTTTGGGCATGTATTTAAGCCCATTTTTGTCTACATCCTCTGTGAAGACCAGATAGAATTCTTAGAACTATTTTTCCTTATTTTCTAATCATAGTTAAGCTTTTGAATTGGCGAGAGATTGAAGATTGGATCTTAATTTTCTATTAAAAGCTTCTTTGGCGACTTTGGTTTGTCTTGATCTCTTGCAAGTTCTGATTTTATGCTATATCTCTTATTGAATCTTGATTGCATGTTGAATTCCATTGTTGATCTTGTTTTCCTATCGATTTCTAAGATGATTTGTGAGAAGTTCCTTTGTTCTAGGGCAAAGGGATGAACCCTATGGATCTAATGTTTGAATTGTGCGATCTATTGAATTGCTATGATATTAGGCTTGTTAGAAAGGTTAGATCTTGATTGATTTTCAACGGATAGTGTCACGACCCGCTTCCCTAAAATGGAGGCGAGACGTGAAAAGGTCCGCACGGGAGTGGAGCTGTGAAGCCCCAAACCCGAAAAGCGTCAATAAAACATAAGCAGGTCCCTGTAACCACAACGGAACAACAATAATAACACAAGGAGAGACTGAAATAAAATCTCATATCTCATAAATTGTCCAACAAGAAAATAAGTCCAACATCCAGAAAAGCCACCAAGCTAAAAGAAAGAGTCTAAAGGCCCAGAACAAGGCCAACAAAAGTACAACGACATAACAAAGTATAGGTGCCACGCACCGACAACAAAACAACAGTCTAAACAAAAGTAAAACACAACGAAGACACTAGGACTGGTCCCCAGTGTCCACGTACTCCCCGTCAAACACAAGCTCGGGCTCGGCGTCAGCAAACACCTCGTCCTCAACAAGGTACTCAGGCTCGGGATCTAACATTTGTCACCCAAAAGAGTAAAGGGGCACATGTCAGCAAGTCTAAAAGACTTGGGCAAGGAAACTGAAAGTAGGGCAACTAACAACCTAGCAGTTATATTATGCATGACATGGTAGTTATAACATGAGTGCACAACACAGACATGGAGAGACAATAAGTACAAGAGAACAATTATCGGGACAAGACAAGAGTAGCCAAGCTACTAACAATCTCAATCAATACACTAATCACGTTTCACTGTTGTTTGTAGATGTTTACGCCTTACGGCCGAATGGTGTAACATTCACGCCGATTGGCCGCTTAAGACTACCCCAAAACCCAGAGTTTACGCCTTACCACTGCAGTTGCTGATCAGGCAGACTCCCAGTTGATTGGCCGCTTAACTCTTACCCCCAATGCCCACATGTAATCGAGCCAGGGTCCCCGCACATGAGCTCAGTAAATGAGCCGGGGTTGCCCCGCACAGGAGCTCGTATTCGATATCACGATTCATAAACAATTGGCGTAGGGGTGCACCTAGCCGGAAACAAGCAATTCGGGCATTGGCTATCAACCAACACATGGCCCGTTTCTGGAACACGAGCCAGGAACACAAGCATTGTAGCGAAGCTACGCAATTACTGAAATACATAAAGGATGCAATGACATGACAATTAAATTGCGTACCGATAATGGAAAGTAAACGTGACATGGTAATTGTGCAACATGCTAAATGTCGGAACTAGCTTCGTTGTTAAGCTAGTTCCCCAATTTGCGCCTAGGCGAGTATCATTTCGTCACCTAGCCTCTTTTACGCCTACAACAAGCAAAATGGCCTAAAACATGGCCTAAACCCTAAGTGGCAAGTTTCACTTGCCTAGCACCGGGGATGACGATCAATGAGGGTTCGCCTCACGGGTGCTAATCTACGGGGAAATCGCTGTTATAGGGAGACAACCATCAAAAAAAACATTCATTCATTAGGGTTTCATAAAAATACAAATAGGTTATGAAAACATCAAGAGATCGATTTCTTACCGAGAGGAGGCGGAAGAAACACTCCGGGGAACCCTAGGACCAGATCTGGAAACGAATGGAGAAGTTTGGAGAATTAGGGTTCTTGGGGATTTTGGGGGTTTGATGAGATTTTGGGGAAGATGAGAGGTTGAATGAGTTGAGGGAGGGTTTAGATGATGGATCTAGGGCTTGGAATGAAGGAATGAAGCTTGGAGGAAGATGGGGGCTCAATGGGGGAGAAACTAGGGTTTTGGGTCGAGTGGGGGAGGAAGAAAACGTTTGGGAGGGGTATAAATAGGTTAGGCTGGCGGCTGCCCAGAAATTAGGGTTTTAACACAGATTAGTCGGTCACAGAGCAACCACTGACCGACTAGTTTGGCAACTAGTCGGTCGGTCGACCAACGCAGACCGACTAAGTGTAAACAGTAACTTCTGAACGAAAATAGGATTTAGAATTAGTCGGTCGAAGAACAAATACTGACTGACTAGTTTAACATCTAGTCGGTCGATGAACGTTCTTAGACCGACTAAGAGTGAACAGTATTGATACCAAAAAATAAGTTGAAGAGTTAGTCGGTTAAAGAAGCATTGCTGACCGACTAGTTTGCAATCTAGTCGGTCAACCAACGTTCTTAGACCGACTAACGATAAACAGTAACTCCTGAATAATTTAGAAAGCCAACTAGTCGGTCCAAGAAGGATTGCCGACCGACTGGATCGTCATCTAGTCGGTCGGTGCCCCTTCTTATACCGGCTAATAAGCACCAAAAGTTCCGATACGGAGCGCGGAGCTCCGGGATCGATTCCTAAGACTCCTAGGCTTGATCTATTAGTAAGATACGACCGTTATGAAGTCTGTCACGAATGACATACTTCGAAATCGACGATCCTAAGGAAGAAATGAGAAAACACGACGAAACGATCGAAATGAAAGTCACGGAGACGAAAACCACACATGAGGAGAAAACCCACCAAAACATATATTATGTTATAATAAATCCAGATACATGAAAAGAAGTCGTTACATCCTCCCCAACTTAAGAAAAATTCCGTCCTCGGAATTTCCAAACACTCACGAGTCCGGAAACAAAAGTGGGAAACGCTCTCGCATCTCATCCTCATTCTCCCAAGTAGACTCTCCCGGTGAACCGTGTCGCAACATCACCCTCACAAGATTGACAATCTTGTTCCGAAGCGACTTCTGACGCCTTTCCAGAATCTGCACTGGATGCTGGTCATACGTCATATCGGGGCGAACGGTAATCTCCGAAAAATCCACAGCATGAGATGGATCGCTAATGTATCGACGAAGCTGCGACATATGGAAAACATTGTGAACTCCTTCCAAAGATGGCGGCAAGGCCAAGCGATAAGCTACCTCGCCAACCCTCTCCAAAATGTCAAACGGTCCAACGTATCGCGGGCTCAACTTCCCTCGCTTCCCGAAACGAATCACACCCCGATTCGGGGAAATCCTCAGAAACACATGATCGCCCGGCTGAAACTCCAAAGGACGACGTTTAGCATCCGCCCAATGCTTAAAACGGTCCTGAGCAATCCTCAACCTCTCCCGAATATTCCTGACGATATCCACGGCCTCCACGATCATCTCAGGTCCCAACAGCTCCCGATCACCAACGCCATCCCAACTTAATGGCGATAGACATTTCCTCCCATAAAGAGCGGCGAAAGGCGCCATGCCAATACTCACCTGGAAGCTGTTGTTGTAAGAGAACTCCACCAAATGTAGATGGTCCTCCCACGAACCCTTGAAATCCAACATGCACGCCCTCAGCATGTCTTCCAAGATCTGAATCGTCCTCTCGGACTGGCCATCCATCTGCGGATGGTACGCCGTGCTGAAACTCAGACGCGTACCCAAGCTCTTCTGCAAACTCTGCCAGAACTGAGATGTGAACCTCGTGTCTCTGTCAGACACGATACTCACGGGGACTCCATGAAGTCACACAACCTCCTGCACGATTCAAGATACATCACTATCCAAACTAGGAAAAAGGAAATAAAACGGAGAGTAAAAAGAATTTTACCTCCATATATCTCCTCGCCAGCGCCTCAGTGGACTGTCCCACTCGGAACGGAATAAAGTGCGTGGATTTGGTCAATCGATCTACGATCACCCAAATCGCGTCATTCTGCTTCGGACTCCGAGGTAGTCCAGTCACGAAATCCATAGTGATGTGTTGCCACTTCCACTCCAGAATCGGAAGCGGTTGTAGCAACCCGGCCGTACGCTGATGCTCCGCCTTCACTTGCTGACAAACCAAGCACTTGGCTACACTCCGAGCCACACCCCTCTTCATACCATGCCACCAATAATTCAGACGAAGATCCTGGTACATCTTGGTGCCACCAGGATGCACAGAATACAGCGAACTGTGTGCCTCCACCATCAACTCCTCTCTAATATCTCCAGCTGGCACACACAACCTGGCCCCAAACCTCAGCGAGCCATCCTCATGAATCAAAAAGTCAGTCCGCAGACCGGCTTCCACCTGCTCCTGAATCTTCACCAGCTTCGGATCCTCAGCCTGGCCAGCCTTAATCCGATCCACGATCATCGACTGTACCTGCATGTACATCAACGACGAAGAAACCTCCCCAGGAAGGACAATCTCAACACCAGACTCGCAAAAATCCTGCTGCAATCTCCACTGCGAGGTCAACATCATTACCGCGGGAAGCCTACTCAGCACATCCGGAACCACATTCACCTTGCCAGGGTGAAACTATAAATCACTCTCATAATCCGCCATAAGCTCCAACCATCGACGCTGTCGCATGTTGAGCTCCTTTTGAGTGAAAATGTACTTCAAGCTTTTGTGATCGGTGAAAATCTTCACTTTCTCACTCAGCAAGAAGTGCCTCCAAATCTTAAGAGCGAACACAACGGCAGCCAACTCCAAATCATGCATCTGGTAATTCTTCTCATGAACCTTAAGCTGACGAGACGCATACGCCACAACATGTCCGTGCTGATGCAACACACAACCGAGACCCTTGCCAGAAGCATCGCAAAAGATCTCAAATCCACCGCTGCGATCAGGCACAACAAGAATAGGGGCAGTCGTCAACCTCTCTCTCAGAACACCAAAAGCACTCTCACAATCACCCGACCAAACAAAGGGTACATCCTTCCGCGTCAACCTGGTCATCGGCTCAGCAATACGGGGAAAGTCCTTAATGAATCGCCGGTAGTAACCAGCAAGTCCAAGGAAACTCCGAATCTCAGACGCAGACGACGGAACATGCCACTCTCTGTTGGCCCTAATCTTCTCAGGATCCACCGAAATATCATCCCCAGTCACCACATGACCGAGAAAAGCAACTCTATCCAGCCAAAACTCGCACTTCAAAAACTTAGCATACAAACGATGCTTCCTCAAAATCTCCAATACCGTCCTCAAGTGCGACGCATGCTCTTCCTCCGACTTTGAATAGATCAGAATGTCGTCAATAAAGATAACGACAAACTTATCCAAAAAGTCGTAGAAAATCAGGTTCATCAGATTCATGAAAACTGCAGGCGCGTTAGTTACGCCGAAAGGCATAACCACGAACTCATAGTGTCCATACTTCGTCCTGAACGCTGTCTTCGGAGCATCATCCTTCTTCACCTTCAACTGATGGTAACCACTCCTCAAATCCAATTTAGAAAACACCCTCGAACCTCCAAGCTGATCAAAAATATCATCGATGCGAGGCAACGGGTACTTATTCTTAATGGTCACCGCATTCAATTCCTGATAGTCCACGCACATGCGACGTGAACCATCCTTCTTCTGCACCAGCAGCACCGGCGCTCCCCACGGAGACACAGTAGGATTAATATAACCCTTCTGCAAAAGCTCATCCAACTGCTTCCGCAACTCTTCCAATTCAGCGGGTGCCATACGATACGGCGCCTTCGAAATCGGCTGCGCACCTGGAATAAGATCAACAGAAAATTCTAGAGCTTGATCAGGTGGCAAACCCGACATCTCCTCGGGGAAGACGTCGCCAAAATCACGCACCACAGCTGGCCACTCCAGCTCCATCTGCATAGCCACAACCTCCACCGGCCTGGACCGAAATCTGACAGGACCAAGCGAACTGCTACCACGTCTGAACTCAAATACTGGATGCCCGGGAATCTCGAACACCACCGTGTTCCTTCGACAGTCGATCGTAGCATAGAAGCTCGCAAGCCAGTCCATCCCAAGAACTGCATCATAGTTGATGATGTCGTGGACAATGAAATCAGCGAAAAGCTCATGTCCACAGACCACCAACGAGCAAGAATTGCAACCACGATGCACCGAGACCACGCCATTCCCTGTAACGATATTCCAACTCTTGGAAAGAGGGGACGTCGACAAGGAATGCCTCTCCATGAAGCTTCGAGAAATAATGCACATCGATGCACCAGAGTCAACGAGGACCCGTGCAGGAAATGTGCACACCAAAATCACACCTAACAAGCAATTTACAATCAAACCCTAGTCTAGCAAACAACCATGTTCAAGCAAACAACACAATCTAACATTCAAAACCAGCTAGGAAAATAATAGCTAGATTGAGGATTACCTGCGATAACCTCATCCACAGCCTCGCTCTCCACAGCGGTCATCAGAAAAGCCTACCTCCTCGGCGGAACAGCCTGCCGAAAAGCCTGCCCCTGTGGAACAAGAGCCGCTCCATGTCCAGCAGGAACAGACGCTCGCTGCTGCAACGGATGTGCGGCAACAGGTGCCCTCCGCAGCTGATTCGCATGCCGACAATCTTTCGCGGCATGTGAAGCATCACCACAAACCAAACACTGGCCCATAAACTTCCGACACTGATCCTTGATGTGGCCAGGCTTGTCGCAGAAATGGCAAGTCTTCAGAATAGGCCCTCCTGGCCTCTTAAACTGAGCTGGCTGGTTAGGCCTGAATCCAGGTCTAACCACAGCTCTCGCCTGTTCCACAGGCCTCTTCCCAGCACCAACCATCGACGCCCTCCTCTGGTTCACGAGCAGCTCCTGCCTCTTGGCCGCTACCAAAACCTTCTGATAAGATTCCCGGTCAGAAGAGGTCACAAAGCTCTGGAGCTCCGAAGCAAGTCCCTGCAGGAACCTCTGAGCTCTCTCCTCAGCGTCCTGCACCATCTTTGGTGCAAACCGACTCAGCCTCATGAACTCCTGGTGGTACTGGTCCACCGACGAGCTTCCTTGCTTCAAATCGATAAAACGCTGCAGCATCTCTTCCCTGGCAGCTTTCGGGAAGAACTCACCATCAAATCTGGCCTTAAAGGTAGCCCAGACGATCGGCTCCACCAACATCTTCTCTTCCGCATCCCACCAATTCCGAGCATTATCCTTAAGTTGCCTCTTCGCCAAATCAACCCATCCAGCCGGGGTGATCTTGGCCATCTTCAGATTGTCCTCAATGTTCCGAATCCACTCATCGGCAGCCAGAGGACCCTCAGAACCATCAAAATATGCGGGACCCAGCTCCTGAAATTGCTTCGCTCCCGGCTCAGAGCGAGGGGCATCCGGAAGAGCCCGGGCAGCTCGAGCAAGTGGAGCATTCTGGACTTGCAGGAGCACGCCCTGCTACACTTGC
This sequence comes from Scilla litardierei, assembly GCA_030789695.1. Lineage (NCBI taxonomy): Eukaryota > Viridiplantae > Streptophyta > Magnoliopsida > Asparagales > Asparagaceae > Scilla > Scilla litardierei. The sequence goes on along the minus strand of CM061131.1, from coordinate 115,253,442 downwards.
ATCATCTGGAGCATCATCCGCATCATCTCACCGCTGATGGGTTCCCGCTCAGGCTCCTCATCATGAGGGAGTGCCCCGCTACCTCCACCACGGGTGAATCGTCTTCCTGCCATCTAGTGACACAGAAAACGAATCAGATTAGACTCATAGCTTATGACTCGGACGTCGAACTTAGTTTATTGGACATTCTAATATTATTATCGCTATTCCAAAAATCGCAGTTACAGAAGAACCTGCATGGGCCACCAACAAAACCTGTCACGACCCGCTTCCCTAAAATGGAGGCGAGACGTGAAAAGGTCCGCACGGGAGTGGAGCTGTGAAGCCCCAAACCCGATAAGCGTCAATAAAACATAAGCAGGTCCCTGTAACCACAACGGAACAACAATAATAACACAAGGAGAGACTGAAATAAAATCTCATATCTCATAAATTGTCCAACAAGAAAATAAGTCCAACATCCAGAAAAGCCACCAGGCTAAAAGAAAGAGTCTAAAGGCCCAGAACAAGGCCAACAAAAGTACAACGACATAACAAAGTATAGGTGCCCCGCACCGACAACAAAACAACTGTCTAAACAAAAGTAAAACACAACGAAGACACTAGGACTAGTCCCCAGTGTCCACGTACTCCCCGTCAAACACAAGCTCGGGCTCGGCGTCAGCAAACACCTCGTCCTCAACAAGGTACTTAGGCTCGGGATCTAACATGTGTCACCCAAAAGAGTAAAGGGGCACATGTCAGCAAGTCTAAAAGACTTGGGCAAGGAAACTGAAAGTAGGGCAACTAACAACTTAGCAGTTATATTATGCATGACATGGCAGTTATAACATGAGTGCACAACCAAGACATGGAGAGACAATAAGTACAAGAGAACAATTATCGGGACAAGACAAGAGTAGCCAAGATACTAACAATCTCAATCAATACACTAATCACGTTTCACTGTTGTTTGTAGATGTTTACGCCTTACGGCCGAATGGTGTAACATTCACGCCGATTGGCCGCTTAAGACTACCCCAAAACCCAGAGTTTACGCCTTACCACTGCAGTTGCTGATCAGGCAGACTCCCAGTTGATTGGCCGCTTAACTCTTACCCCCAATGCCCACGTGTAATCGAGCCAGGGTCCCCGCACATGAGCTCAGTAAATGAGCCGGGGTTGCCCCGCACAGGAGCTCGTATTCGATATCACGATTCATAAACAATTGGCGTAGGGGTGCACCTAGCCGGAAACAAGCAATTCGGGCATTGGCTATCAACCAACACATGGCCCGTTTCTGGAACACGAGCCAGGAACACAAGCATTGTAGCGAAGCTACGCAATTACTGAAATACATAAAGGATGCAATGACATGACAATTAAATTGCGTACCGATAATGGAAAGTAAACGTGACATGGTAATTGTGCAACATGCTAAATGTCGGAACTAGCTTCGTTGTTAAGCTAGTTCCCCAATTTGCGCCTAGGCGAGTATCATTTCGTCGCCTAGCCTCTTTTACGCCTACAACAAGCAAAATGGCCTAAAACATGGCCTAAACCCTAAGTGGCAAGTTTCACTTGCCTAGCACCGGGGATGACGATCAATGAGGGTTCGCCTCACGGGTGCTAATCTACGGGGAAATCGCTGTTATAGGGAGACAACCATCAAAAAAAACATTCATTCATTAGGGTTTCATAAAAATACAAATAGGTTATGAAAACATCAAGAGATCGATTTCTTACCGAGAGGAGGCGGAAGAAACACTCCGGGGAACCCTAGGACCAGATCTGGAAACGAATGGAGAAGTTTGGAGAATTAGGGTTCTTGGGGATTTTGGGGGTTTGATGAGATTTTGGGGAAGATGAGAGGTTGAATGAGTTGAGGGAGGGTTTAGATGATGGATCTAGGGCTTGGAATGAAGGAATGAAGCTTGGAGGAAGATGGGGGCTCAATGGGGGAGAAACTAGGGTTTTGGGTCGAGTGGGGGAGGAAGAAAACGTTTGGGAGGGGTATAAATAGGTTAGGCTGACGGCTGCCCAGAAATTAGGGTTTTAACACAGATTAGTCGGTCACAGAGCAACCACTGACCGACTAGTTTGGCAACTAGTCGGTCGATCGACCAACGCAGACCGACTAAGTGTAAACAGTAACTTCTGAACGAAAATAGGATTTAGAATTAGTCGGTCGAAGAACAAATACTGACCGACTAGTTTAACATCTAGTCGGTCGATGAACGTTCTTAGACCGACTAAGAGTGAACAGTATTGATACCAAAAAATAAGTTGAAGAGTTAGTCGGTTAAAGAAGCATTGCTGATCGACTAGTTTGCAACCTAGTCGGTTAACCAACGTTCTTAGACCGACTAACGATAAACAGTAACTCCTGAATAATTTAGAAAGCCAACTAGTCGGTCCACGAAGGATTGCCGACCAACTGGATCGTCATCTAGTCGCTCGGTGCCCCTTCTTATACCGGCTAATAAGCACCAAAAGTTCCGATACGGAGCACGGAGCTCCGGGATCGATTCCTAAGACTCCTAGGCTTGATCTATTAGTAAGATACGACCGTTATGAAGTCCGTCACGAATGACATACTTCGAAATCGACGATCCTAAGGAAGAAACGAGAAAACACGATGAAACGATCGAAATGAAAGTCACGGAGACGAAAACCACACATGAGGAGAAAACCCACCAAAACATATATTATATTATAATAAATCCAGATACATGAAAAGCAGTCGTTACAGATAGATAGGGATTTCTCTTGGATCTCATGAGCTCGACAGAGGATCTTAATCCAAAGAAAGCCCTAGATATTCGATTTAGAATTACAATCGAGATTTCCTAGATTTTGTGCACGTCGAACACCAAAGCTAGCATTTCTATTGTTCTCATATACTCATATTCATTACACGACAGTGAACAAATACGAACTATCAAGATCTAGATCTGAACTTAAGTTGGGCGATAACGAGCTTGAGTTGGGATTGGACAAAATTGTCGACCTTAATGCTAGTGGTCTAAAGTAGGCTTGCACGACAACAAGGCTCTAGTTTAGATTGCTATAGACCGACAATAGCACGAAAACATGCGTCGGTTCTCTAATTAGTTGTGGCAAGTTCACCTTAATTCATGCTTGATTGCATGGTATTTCATAACTAACGATTATGACTTGAAAAGCCATAGTTCGGAGTCCCTAGCCTTAGACATCTTTATTATATTGAATTTGCATTGATACTCGAACAATTCTTACACCATCCACTGCCAAACGATTTTTCCACCAAATAGCTTAGTAACTAAAATAGAGTATTGTTACTAGTCCTCCCTGTGATTCGATATCCGCTTACCACTTAACCGTGCACTTGCGGTAAAGCTACACTGTTTTCCGGGTGTATATTCGGGAGCAATCAGACTCCCAATTTTGAAGTTATCATGGGGGTTTTTAGGGTGGAGAGGTCCCGAATGTGGCCATCTTCATACTCTGCCTTGTTGCACAGCTCATTGTGGCTCTCTACTTGCCTCTTCTTTTCTTCGGGGTCTAGTGGATGAAGTTGTGGTGGTTTCTCCTTCAAATTTCTCTCAGAGGTTTCTTCCCGATCCTCCTTCGTCGCTAGCTCCTTGATCTTGAAGTCTCGGCCACTGGGAGGTTCATTGTTATCACCCGAAAATAGCTCCTCCAAAATTGTCTCATCGATTGCTTCTTCGAGGAGATCTACTTGGTCTCGGTGGCTAACTTCCTCGAAGTTCCTTATTGACTTCTTAAGGTCGAATTCAACCTTTTCTCTGCCGACATTGATGGAGAGTCTACCTCCTTTTTCGTCAATAAGGACCCCCACCGTAGCTAGAAAGGGTCGCCGCATGATAATTGGGAAGCATGCGTCTTTCGGCATGTCCATGACGACGAAGTCGCATGGAACCAATATCTTCCTGATCTTCACCGGCACATCCTCAACTATTCCCGGGGGTATTTCACTGAGCAGTCTGCAAGCTGGAGTGACATATTCGTGGGTTGGAGCTCCTTGAGATTCATCTTCTCACAAATGCCGATGTGCATAAAGCTAATCCTCGTCCCCAAGTCGCACAGGGTGCTCTTGACATCCAGATCGCCTATAGTGCACTGGATGGAGCAGCTCCCGGGATCATTTAGCTTTTCCACTATCTTTCTCTGAATAATGGCACTACACTCCACAGAGAGAATCACCTTCTCCCTCCTGTTGCCCTTGGTAATTATCTCTTTGAGGAATTTGGCGTAGGTAGGGATCTCAGAGATCGCATCGAGAAAGGGGATGTAGATGTTGAGTTTCTTCAAAAGATCGAAGAACTTCCCATATTTTTCATCCAATTTGGCCTTCACCAATCTTTACGGGAATGGACCTCTCGGCATATATGGCCTGGGAGGTTTTTCAGTGGGCTTCCCTAGCTCTTTCTCCACTTGCTTATCCTTGGTGGATTCAGATTGTGGAGGCTCTACCTCACGCTCAACTTCTTGGTCATCCCCAGATTCAAGCTCAACATGAGCTTCTTCTTCTGTTTCAGCTTCCTTCTCCACAACGGGCATGTTGGGACCTTCAAACTTCTTCCTCTTCTTTTTCATCTTCCTTCTCCACGACGAGCATGTTGGGACCTTCAAACTTCTTCCCACTTTTCAATCTGATCGCATTTACATGCCCTCAAGGGTTCTCTTCTATTTGCCGAGGAAACTTTCCTTGTGCCTTGGAGAGCTGAGAGAGCTGCTGAGCTATCTGTGCCATCGTGGTCTCCATGGACTTCTGGCCTGTCGCCAGCTGTTGTGAGGTAGACGCAAGTTGTTGTGTCGTCGTCATTAGCTGCTGGATAGAATTTTGGAAGTAATCATTTCTTTGGCCTTGAGTTCATATGTGACTCTCAATTAGCAATTCCTGGCTTGATTTTGGATTGGGCATTCACCGGAAGTCTCTGATTGAAATTCTAAAATTGACCTTGAGGAGGTGGAGTCTGAAACTCTTGATGCTTCTTAGGTTATGGTGGGGGAGCTTGCAATCCCGGGGTCAGGTGATTCTTCCACCACTAATAATATGTGCCGGAATACGGGTTGCTTGGCGGCCTCGGATTGTTCCCATATAAAGTGTTCGCTTGTTCGATTGTCATATCCGGAGGTACCACCATAGGTGATGAGCATTCAGCGCTCTGGTGCCCCTGCACACCACAAACTTCGCAAACTGCCGCCATAGGCGGTTTAGCAGCACCAAGTCCAATAAGGAAAAGTTGTATAGTTAAGGCATTAAACTTAGCCGAAAGTAATGATACCACGTCGACGTCATACGTACCTCCTCTCGTGGAGGTGCTCCTCTCATTGCTCCAGGAGTCGTTATTCTCAGCCATGGCTTCTAGCAATCTCTTTGCTTCAGTCGAAGTCTTGCGCATTATGGCGCCATTAGCGGTGGCATATATAGACATCATCATCGACGATGTTAGCCCGTTGTAGAAGGCCTGAATAAGTAGCCAACCCGGCATTTCGTGGTGGGGGCAGAGCCTTTGGAGACCCTTAAACCTCTCTCAAGCTTCATATAAGGACTCTCACTCCGACTGCTTAAAGTTGGTGATTTCGTTGAGCAGCTTGACAGCTTTACCTGGAGGAAAGTACTTTGTTAGAAAAGCAAGAGATAAACTGTCCCATAGTGAATGCATTTGGACTGTGACTCCTGAGCCAATCCTTGTCTTTATCCCTAAGTGAGAAAGAGAAAAGTCTTAGCCTGATGGCGTCCTTAGTGACGTCATTGATCTTCAGTGTATGCATCTTCTCCAAGAAAGTGTTAAGATGGTATTTCAGGTTCTCCATCGGGGCCCCTGAGAATTGGTCCCTTTGAACGAAATCAACCAAAGATGATTTGAGTTCGAAATTATTTGGCTCCACCGTCGGCCTTTGAATGCTAGAGGTCAACCTATTGTGGGGCATTGAGTAATCGAGGAGCGACCTAGGTTGCGGCGGCGGCGACGGTAGCAGTGGCGGCAGCGACGGCGTTGGTGGACCATTCTCGGGGTTAAGTATCACATCCATCGTCTCGAGGGATTCTCTCCTCCTCCACTCGGTTTTAAGCCTTCTTGTGGTAGCTTCAATCTCAGGGTCTAGTAGACGCAAGTCCGCTCTGCCTTGAGATCTCATGTGCATAAAAAAAGTCTACACCAAAAGAAAACGTCAACAGCACCAAGAGGCGACGAAAAAGAAAATATGAACAAAATAAAACCAAGAAAAAAGAAAAACGTAGTCTCTCTACGAAGACTTAAAATCAAAATCAATTCATACCTCCCCGACAACGACGCCAAAAAGCTGATCGCTCCCCAGTAGGCGGTTATGATGCTAATAAAACCGCAGTGAACGGGTCGTGTGTAGTCGCTAATGGGTCAAACACGAGGACGCAGTCAATAAGTATCAGTTTTATGGGTCTTTGAATGAAAGCTATGCGATAGTCATGGTGATTGGTTGGTGAATGGTAGAAAGAGTGTGATCAAGGGGTAAAAGCTCTAGGGCGTAGGAAATCCCCGCCAATTGACTAGGGTTAAGGTTAAATAAATAATCGATATATTGTTGGGTTCATTGGGACTTGGGAGAGGTCGTGTGACCTAAGGGCATTCGCCTATCCCCCACTGTCGTGATGCATGATAGGCTATTCCCTTATGTCATGTCTTACCCCCCGCTGTTGCGATGCAATGCTATGCCAACCCAACCTACACCGATGTCAGTGGTCTCTGATGCATCGATGTACGTTAGGCGCATTACTCTCGACGAATATCCCCAATCTTTCTCCCGCCCACATTGGCATTCTGTCTCACCAATAGTATGGATCGTGGTTTGGATTGGATCCCTGTATCGGTCTCTTCTTTTGATTGGTGGCTACCCCGATCAACCCGAAGGGAGGGGGTTGAATCTACGACGCTAATAATCGTTCCAATGTATCCCTAATCTCAACTAGTCCAGCAACTAAATCAATTAGTTGGTTCAACCCATGGCCATAATCCAATGGGGTTCATCTGATTGCCCTAGAAGAAAGCTACTCATTACCCATTGCAATAGAAGGGGTTTCTAGCAATGAGTAGGAATCCAAAGCCATAAATTCCATTTGTAATAGTAGTAGATGATAATTCAAGGCAGTAACAACAAAGAGATAGAATTTCTATTAAGTAAAGATAGAGTATTACACTAATAAGCGATTTGAATAATGAAAACTTCTAAATAATGAAGTTTTGAATTCTTACAAACTTTCCTAAAACCCTCGAAATAGCAAAAAAAAGCAGCTAAAAGAGAGATCCCTCTCGTAGGAGGATGAATGGGCTTTTATATATGCGCGTCCAAAAGACCAAAATAGCCCCAGATCTGCCCAAGCAGCCGTAGAAAATAGGTCCGACGCGACCGCATCAAGAAACGACACGGTGGCGTTGTTTCCTAGAAGAATGTGGGACTGGGGGCTCAGCCACGTGGTCGTATCAATAGAGATGCGGCCTAGACGTGGCCGCGTCGAAAATGGTTATGTGGTCGCGTTGAGCTCAATTCTTCACAAAATCTTCTCCTTTATGCCAGTTGACTCTCCAGCTTCGTTCCCTTTACCTCTTTGCACTAAGATCTTGCCATAGGATCCTCTGTCGGCATATATATCCTATGAAGCACGTGAGGGACCACAAAAGCAAAAGAAGACACAAAAATGGGGAAAACGTGGAGGAATAAAGAATGAATCGATGTAATAGATGCATGAAAAAGAGTGGAAAACTGTATACATTAAACACTCATCAGAGAGCCACTGAGCGTATACTTGGCCAGCACCAAGGAAGCAGTAAGTTTTGTTCTAGTCAAAGAAGATGCAGGAGTGCAGCGACCGTCCTACTACACCAGTCGGATCCTATAAGATGCGGAGGGGCGGTATAGCCCCATGGAGAAGCTAGCCTATGCACTTATCCTCTCAGCACACTTGTCCTCTCAGCATGACGACTCTAACCATACTTCAAGACCACACCATCTTGGTCCTGACCGACTCCCAGCTTGAACAAGAACTCAAGAGGTTCGACTGGATGGGGAGGATGCTGAACTAGGGGGTCGAGCAGATCAAATTTGACATCAGGTACAAGCCGAGGACCGCCATCAAGGGGCAAGCACTGGCTAACTTCATCATCGAGTGTACCATTGGCAACACAATGCCCACCAATGGGGCAAGCCCCGACCTGGTAACACCTCACCCTTTGTCCTTTCTTTCGACTGATATTATTCCTGATGTTCGACCAGAAGACAAGGACGCGTAGGTCATCCATGTATATGGTTCCAAGACCAAGTCAGGCAGCGAGGACAGCATTGTCATCCGAGCTCCTAACGGGAACACGGTGGAATACGCCCACCAGTTTGAATTCTCGACCACCAACAATGTGGCAGAATATGATACCGCCATCAAAGAACAAAAACTGGCTCGGGTGCTAGGGGCAGACACGATACACATCCTTAGTGATTCTAGACTCATCATCGCCAACTACAAGGGGATTACATAGCCTGAGAAGAAACGATACAATGCTACATTGTGTTGGCCAAGTCTGAACTGTCCAAATTCAGACACACCGAAACTCTCCACATGCTGGGATCGAAGAATGCCCACACTGACACACTCTCCAAAGTGGTCTCTTCTTCCCTCAAGATGTTGGGTTGCACTATCTATGTCGAGATCCTCCAAACCCCCCTGCACGAGAGGAGAGGATTTTATGAACATCGATGAGGAACCTACTTGGATGGACCCCATCATTTGGTTCCTCAACACTGACAAAGTCCCTGTAGACCCTGAAGAACGTCAAACTCTAGAGTGAAGAGCTCTTAGGTATGTGCTCCATGAAGGGGTACTGTACATAAGACGCTGGACCAAGACCGATGTTCTTCCCTACTTCAAGTGCCTTGGACCTCAGGAGGCAGACTACGTGATCCAGGAGATAGCTGAAGGGCTCCACAGAAACACCATGGAGGCAAGACGATCACGCTAAAGATACTGAGGCGAGGATATTACTTGCTGACTCTGGTTAACGACTCGGTGGAATACGTCTGAAAATGGTCGGAGTGCGAGAGGTTCGCGAAGCCTAGCTCATCACCCCCGGCCGAGCTCGTACCAATAATCAGCCATATCCTCTTCGCCAAATGGGGGTTAGACATTCTTGGCTTCTTTGCCCCCACGAGTAGGAAGAGGAAATTCCTGATCGTGGTGGTAAACTACTTCACGAAATAAATCGAGGCCGAACCCTTAGCCACCATCACCTGAAAGGAGGTAAATGGCTTCGTATAGAAATCTATCATCTGCAGGTTCGGATTTCCCTGATCAATCGTCACCGACAACGGACAGCAATTCGAATGCATGGGATTCAAAGAGTTATATGCAAACTGGAAGATCAAGCTTTTATTTGCCTTCGTGGCAAACCCTAAAACTAATTGAATGGCAGAGGCTGCCAACAAATGCATCCTCGAGCCATTTCGTAAGAAAGTTGGGGATGCCCACGGAGATTGGCCAGAAGAAGTCCCTGGGATACTCTGGTCGTACAGAACGACCCACAAGGAAGCAACGGGGGATACACCCTTCTTGCTCACCTATGGGATCGAGGTGGTTGTTCCGGTCGAGATAGGTGAAGAGTCACTATGCCTCAGACACTTCAACGAAGAAAGAAACTCGAAGGGCCTATAAGTCAACCTAGAGCTTGTAGATGAACATCGAGGCCGAGCATTGCCCTCTGTCATCAGACAGAAGCACTGGGTGGCTAGTTATTACAATTCCTGTGTCAAAGGTAGAGGCTTCCATCAAGGAGATCTGGTCCCAAGGAAGGCTATCTTCAACCCTGAGGTCGAATGTAATGGAAAACTCGTTGTAAAATGGGAAGGGCACTACAAAATCACTGAAGTCCTCGGCCCGGCTACATACCGACTCTCGACATTGGAAGGAAAAATGCTCACTCACACCTGGAATGCGAAGCACCTACACAAGTCCTACCAATGAGACGAATAATGTACAAACTCCTCACAAACTTGTACCGAAATAAAATGTTCCAAATAAAGACGTCCTTAGCTGCCCATGCATCCTAATCTCGCATAGCTACTTGGTCCCGACCGTAAGGCCGGGGAAGCTCCCACAGAAGGCCAATCATCCGATCGACATTAATGTCAGGGCAGCTCCCCCAGCAAGCCGATCACCCAATCGACTGTAAGTCGAGGTAGCTCCCCCAGCAGGTCAATCACTCGATCGACCGTAAGGCTGGGGACAGCTCCCCTGGCAGGCCAATCACCCAGCCAACTGTAAGGTTGGGGGAAGCTCCCCCGGTGGCTAATCACCCGGTCGACCGTAAGGCTATGGGCAGCTCCCCCAGAGGGCCGATCAACCTGTCGACTGTAAGGATGGGGGAAGCTTCCACTGCGGGCCGATCATCCGATCGACAGTATGATCCGATCGACCGTAAGGCTGGGGGCAGCTTCCCCAGCTGACTGCTCATCTAATCGACCGTAAGGCTGGTGGCAACCCCCCAGGTGACCGATCACCCGATCGACCGTAAGGCTGGTAGCAACCCCCTAGCAAGTTGATTACCCGATCGATCATAAGGTTGGGAGCAGCTCCCACAGTAGGCCGATCACCAGATATACCGTATGGCTGGGGGAAGCTCCCCCAACAAGCCGATCATCTGATCGACCGTAAGTTTGGAGGCAACTCCCCCAGCATTCCGACCATATGGCTTTAGCAGTTTCCCTCGAACCTGCCTTCCCAACGACAACGACAAAGCAAGACCGTGGAGCGGACATCAAGAAAAAGGAGACAAAAAATGAACTGGGGCAGTTTACAAGAAGATTCGGCTTCAACCCCAGGCTGATCGGAGGCGACGGTATCGGCCCTCGGCTGATCGTCGTCGGGCCCCCCTGATGTCTTCACCAGGAATCATCTCTAGCTCTTTCAAAATGACTTTCGAGGCAGGGAACTTGCACTCAATATCATGCCAGCAATGGAGGAATCTGGCCTCGAATGCTTTGCACTTCCCTGGGGCGATGCAGGTCTCGGAGTATTCCCTCACTGCCTCCTGTGCTATCCGAGCGGGGTCTACCTTCTCTAACTCCTTGACCCGAGCCTCAAGAATGCCTATCTATCCCTGAAGCCTTAACTTCTCTGCCTCGCTCGTGCACGACGACTCGATAAGTTTGGCCTTGAGCACAGCCTCCCATGACTCTGATGCCTCCAGCAACTCCTCAAGATCCTCGAGGTTGGACTCCTCCTCAACCCTCCCATGCCTTGTCGCCAGGTGGCCTTCTTCTCAGCCTGGATTTGTCGGCCAGTTCCACGGCCCTCAAAGTGTCCAACTTCTCGGCCTCGATAAAAAGCTCGGAGATCCTGGTCTCCATTAACCTCGCACATGCCTCGGCCTCCTGAGTGGCTTCCTCGACAGCTTCGACTGTTGGTTGCTTCTGGGAGAGGCCCACCTCTGCATCAGTAAGTGCAAAGGACTGTTGGCATAGCAGCAGGCCAACAGAGAACAACTGCATCAAATAAAAACGAGAGTCAATAGCGTCCACCAAAGAATACACACAAGGCTACCTGAAACTTTACCTGCTGGTCGCATGGCACAACAAAGGTGGCCCGTCGATCTTCGTTCACCCCATCCAGCACAGACCATTCATGGGGCAAGTAGGAGTTCTCAGCCAACTGAGCAACAATGCCACAGTCCGAGAAGACAGACTCCTTCAAGCCCACAAAAAAATGGGAGCTGAGCAATTCACTCTCTGAGCATGGAAGGTCAGCCTCGGAAGATCTAAAAACACCTAATGACCGTTTATAATCCGTGGGAAGCAAGCCCGAACAGATCGAGAGAGAAGCCGCCCAGTGAATTTATCCTCTCGCTGATGAGAACATTGGGGGGACGACAAAACGTCAAAGGCCGGGACATAGCCAACAGAAACCCCACCAGAGGAAAGGACATGTGCTTTCTTCCCCTCTGTTCTCCCGTGATCTGCCAGCGTGCGATCCCTCATTCTCTTCGTACCACCTGCAATTAAGCCCCTCCTAGACTGGGATAGCCCGCCTTGTTGCTTCGGGCTGACAACGAAGACATGATAACCCCCTCCTTGGGCTGGGATTAGGAGGGGGAGTTGGTAGGGTGCACAAAGAAGAACCTCCGATGTCCACATATGTCAAAACAAAAATGGTCGAGTGACCAGAGACTAACGGGACGACCGAGCCAAAGAAGAAGAGTCTTACCTATAGTCCACATGGTCTTCTTCAAGGTACTGTCCAGAAAGAGGAACTTGATGTCTCGCTCGATAGCCGGTACCGCAGGTAGCTTTTACATCGTCTCAATTCCATATCGGAGAGGCTCCTCCCCTCCAGAGTCAGTGAACGAGGCCTACCCCAGAGAACCCAAAAATTTGACTCCTCAAGGAGGGTCATGAACACGTAATCTTCTTTCCAATGCTTCATGGAGGTTGGTAGACCCGACACCAAATTCCTGCCATTTTGAGCGGGGATGTAAAGCCAAGCACCTGACATATGGCAGCTCAGACGATAAAAATGTCAGAAGAAAGGCAGGGTCAGCTCAACCCCCTGATACATGCACAACCCAAGGAACCCAACCATGGGCCCAAGGACCTTAGGACTAAACTGACAAAGAGCAAGCTTGAAGGCAGATAGGAAAGCAGTGACGAATGGATGGAGGAGAAACCGTAGCCCGAACGCAAAGTTTTTCGTGTACACCCCGACCTCGCAACAGTCGGGGAAGTAGATCCTCTCATTCATTAAGGCGGCCCTAATGCCATAAGGAGGACGAAGGAATGAGACACAGAGTCAAGCCATGGAGGTGGCACAAGCCACCGACGGCTGCCCCATCACCTCCGGGGGGACGTCGGAAGGGTTACCCCAGCCAAATGGATGTCGGCGCCTGCACCAGGGGGTATGGCCACAACAACTACAAAACCTGCCAACGACCCATCCACGTGGCCTAGCCTGGGTGCCGGCTGGCTTGCCCCAAAAGTAGAGGAGGAAGACGAAGAACACATGATGAGGGACCCCAGTAATATCCGACGGCAGGTGCAAAGGCAGTGGGATAGAGAGCTACACTGAAGAGGCAGGGCCTTCGTCTAGAATGTAATGACCTTCATTTATGCAGCCCTCTCCAAATTCCTTGCATCATCTCCAACCGTTCGCTCCCACGTACGTGTCAGCATCGCATGAAGGGCGGCTCTCCGAATCCCGCACCCAAGGGCCGGGAGAATTCTTGGAGCCCAACACCTGGATGATTTCCATTTAATATGTCGTCTTGACTTACGTGCCCATCAAATCTATGCGTATCACACCCCTCGGACTGAACCACTATAGTCGAACGGCCTGAGCAATGGGCAAAATTGATACAACCCCCAAATGGGCTAAAGAGGAGCAGGCCGAACACTCAGCCAGGACCTCCCCAGACTCAAGCCCAGGGGTCCCATGTGCATATCAGGATGTCTCGGCCCAAGACCATAGCCAGAAGGGGTGTTGACTTCCTACGAATGAGGAAACCCTTCCTCGGATCGCGTCCACCTTGATCACCATTCAAACCACCATTAATCCCGCCTTTGATCACTTCATATTTTATACCTTTTTTCTGCATGTTTGCATATCGTTTTAATCGATCATATCGCATTTTTCATGATTATTCAATGATATTGCGTTGCTCTTCAGTATTTCTTGTTTTTGTGGTATTTCAGGAAATATGGTGCGATCTGGAGCAAATTTGAGATTAAAGGATTTGTACGCGCATAGGAGTGTCGCCCACGGCTCATTCGAGGACCTATCAACAATGGAGGATGAGCGGAAGAAGAAGAAAATCAATAGGAGTGATGAGGAGGCGAGAAGAAGAAGAAATGAGCTCAACAGCACACCACTCGGCCGAATAGACCACTCACTCGGCCGAGCAAGAAGCCCTAATCGGTCGAACAGAACGGATACGTACACGATGTTTTTAGCGTATACTCGGCTGAACAAAGGAAGCCCACTCGACCGAGTGAGAAAGTTCACTCGCCCGAGTGGTACAGGGAATTCGTCCAGAGAAAGGCCAAAGTTACTGGATTTTTCAGAGATCCTGAGGAGGCCCACTCGACCGAGCATGAATGCTCACTCGGCCGAGTGAAGAAGTCCACTCGGCCGAGCCACCCCCGAAGACAGACCCTGAAAACCCCCGAAGTTACTGTTTTTCTGCAGGGTTTGTCACTCTACTGAGTGACAAGGGTCACTCTGCCGAGTGACCCTCTTTGCATGCTGTTAGGGTTGCGATTTCTGGGCTGCGTAGGGGTAGTTTGGTCACGATTTTCTGGACAATTTTAGAGGGTATTTAAACCCTATTTTTGCCCTAGTTTAAGGGAGACTTGAACTATATTTTTTAGACTTTCTTTGAGGATTTGGACAGCTACTCTTTTGTGAAATCTCAACTGGAGATCGTTGGCATCAACATTGGTTTGTCTATTCTTATTAAAAACTCAATTTTTATGCATTATTTCTCTTTTGCAATGAATTGTGCCGCGATTATTGTTATTATTTCTGAGATTTGCATGATGCTTAGTGAGTAGTGCCGTCGTCCTAGGGCATGGGGATGAACCCTATGGACCATATCTCTGAATTGAGATGAATTTGTTGATTTGTTGCTAGAATTGATCAGGGTTAGGTTGTGATTGATTGATTACGAGTTGATAGGAATTCATATCGATTGGGATTTGCAAGAGATTGGATCCCAATTGGTAGGAAGGCCTAGATATTCGATTTAGATTGACAATTGGATTTCTTTAGATTTGGTTTGCAAGTGATTGGACCAAACCTAGGATTTTTAATTGTGAATCTATACTAATATTCGTTTGCAAGAGATTAGACGAATAAACCTATCATAACCTAGGTCGTAGCTCGAGTTTGCACGAGAGTGGGCTCGAGATACGATTGAACAATGATGTCGTTCTTCACGCTAGCGGCTTAGGCTAGGGTTTGCACGAGAGTGGGCCCTATCCTAGGTTCTACATTAAGTTGCGACTAGTTCACCTATATTCAAGCGTAGCAACAATGAAATTTACGATTCACCAGGATGAGAGACGGTCCGTAGTGGGGATTTCCAATCCCTAAACGCTTTTTATTATATTGATATTTTCTTGATACTTGAACGATTGTGACTATTACATCCAACTATTCTTGTTCTCTTGATAGCTAGGTGATTTGAGTAAGACACGGTCATTTTTCCTCCCTGAGTTTGATACCCGCTCGCCGCTACATCGTGCGCTTGTGGTAAAACTACAAGTCGTTTTTCGGGTATACATCTGGACACGATCAAGTTTTTGGCGCCGTTGCCGGGGAGGCGACAGTGTTTTATTTTCTTTACTTAGTTCTTATTATTATTATTTTTATCTTTTTACTCCTCAATCGTGCAAACAATTCCATCGAAGCTCTATTTTTATGTGCATGTACACAAGATCTACGGCGAACCCGGAGGATATAATATTTGATCTGGAGATCGAACATACCGAAAGGAGGATTAGAGCTGCGAAGAGACTTAACATATAGGACGATTGTATGAACCGACCGAAGACACCGGAAGAATTAGCAGCACGCATGGCGATGATAATATCTATCAGAGATAGGCTTCGGCCTAAGACTAACTCCACTACTTCTTTCATCGCTATGCCGGAGTTGGCGGCAGATACGAATTTTGAGCTCAAAACGGAACTAGTGGTCTTAATGCAACAAGACCCATTCCATGGGAACTCCCATGAGAATCCACATTATCATCTTCAGCTATTCTTGTCCAAGTGTGCCACCTTTCAAATGCCAGGTGTTTCCGTCGATGCAATCCGATTGCGCCTCTTCCCATTCACCCTCAGAGACAAAGCTCTATATTGGTTGAGGACGCAAGCGGAGGGTATCTTAACTACGTGGGATGAGTTGGCTAGTGCTTTTGTTGATAAATTCTATCCACCATCCAAGAGGGTGAAGATAAGGAGCGCACTCATGTCCTTCAATCAAGAACCGCATGAGACTCTATACGAGGCATCGGAGCACTTTAAAGACCTCCAGCACCAATGCCCCCATCACAGCATCGAAGCATGAGAGCTGGTACACGGCTTTTATAATGGACTCCAACCGGGCACTAAGCAAATCATAGATGCAACCGCCAACGTAGCCATTCTATCCCAGACACCGGATGAAGCTACGGCCCTATTAGAGGAGATGGCCTCTAATAATCAACAATGGGGCGACGAGCGAGGGCAATCTTCTACCTCCTTGAAGCCAACAAGCATATATGAGGCCAAGGCCGTAGCAGAGCTTTCCACTAAGTTTGACTCTCTCCACAAGGTCGTGGAGAGATTGGAAAAGTTGATCACCGAGCCGCATGGAGCTCCTGCCACATCTACGCCGGGAGGCAATATAAGCGATTGGAAAGTCCAATCTCAAACAATGTTCGTAGGAGGAGAGCATGGAGAAGGAGCCTTAGACCAAATCCAATATGTATCGGGGAACACCGGTTATTTGGCCAACCCGGCACGAGGAATCATTCGGGCTTCTCGTATGCTAATAATGACAGAGCTCTAAACCCACCGCCGCCGCAACAACCTCAAGCTAGGCCTCCACCTCCACAACCTCAATACCAACCGAGGGGGCCACCACAACAAAGCTACCCGCCTAGGCAATAAGCGGGACCTTATAGGCTGTCGGGTTATAACCAAGGTTGGAGAGCTCCGAACCCACTACAAGCACAACCGAGATCGGATCATGAAGCTAGGGTGGAGGAATTCATGGCAGAGCAAATAAAAATAAATGCAAGATTGACGACGCAACAAGACTCGCTCAATACCGTCGTTGCACAACTAGGAGAGCAACTTGCGATGCTTAACAAAAACACTCAACAATTGTTGGCTCAACCGGAGCCCAATCCACGGAGAAATACCGGCCACATAAATGCGATGGTGGCGGTCACTACTAGGGGCAGGAAGGATACCACTCCCGCCATGGTTCAAACCAAGGAGCCAGTGGAAGAAATATTTGATGACAAGGAGCCAGCTATTGAGGAGGAGAGCACAAACGAGCCGCAAGAAGGTGGAAATTCTGAAGTTAAGAAGCCAAATGAGGAGCGCACCTACATTCCACCGGTGCCCTTTCCGCAACGGTTGGCAAGAGTAAAGATTGAGAAGCAGCTTGCTAAATTCCTTGAGTACGTGCGAGGGGTAAGTCTCAATACCTTTCTTGGATGCTATCGTAGAGTCCCGTCGTACGCCAAGTTCTTGAAGGACTTAATTTCGGGGAATAAAAGAAAGGAGAAAATAATGCTTGCAGAGCAAGGAACTTGGTTCACCAGGAAGGAGAAAGGGCCTACTAAATTCAAAGATCCCGGAAGCTTTCGCATCCCATGCACACTTGGAGGAGTCCCACTACAAAAGGCTTTGGTAGACTTGGGAGCAAGTGTGACCCTAATGCCCCTTAGCATGTTTCGAAAATTGAATACGGGGACCGACTTGAAGCCAACGGACATGAGAATACAACTTGTGGATGGTCGGATTACTAGGCTAGTAGGGATTGCGGAGGACATACCGCTCCAAGTACCGAGAGGAATATGATTGTCGTGCGACTTTGTCATTATGGACATCAAGGAGGAGGGCGACACTTCACTTATACTCGGACGCCCCTTCTTAGCCACCGTCGGCGTGAAAGTCGACGTGAGAGAAGGTACTTTATCTTTGAATGTAGGAAACATCGAGGTTGAGTTTCATATCCCTAAATCTATGAAGCATATGCCCTACCAAGAGGAGTTGGACTATGTGGACCTCCTTGACGAGGTGATCGATGAAGCCATTCCACATTCTATTGGCACTCTACATGATGACGGCCTTGAAGAAGGCCAAACTTCTAGCATTGTAGAAAAGTTGAAGGACCCCCGGATAGCTCTATGGATGATGACATAGAAGACGACGCTGATGTCGTGAGGATTAGGGAGCTATGCAAGCTCTCCATGGCCAACAATTCAAAGAAAGCTCCGCCGGATAAAAGGACGGTGTCACCGGTGAAGAAGAAGATTGGTGCTAGCTCAAGCTTGGGGGACTTATCCCCTAACTCTACCCATGATGAGGGGACGCTGAGGAAAGCCCACGAGCATCAACAACCAAATCCAAGTGGCCTTCCCGGCAAATTTGACGGGCGCATCTCGCACGCGCCCAATATCACGCACTAAACGAAAATTATAAGGGGTCGAGATCATGACCTTAAACGAGCACTTGTCGGAAGGCAACCCGATGGTTTTATATCATTCTTAGTTGATTTTTATTTTTATTTTAGATTTTTCTTAGTGTCTAGAGTCTTGCGTCTATAAAAATCGTGACAACGGGCTCTATTTTTAATGACAGGAGATGGAGAACATGAAATCATTCATATGGAGGATACCCATGGCAAGGGAGAGAACTCCAAGAATGCGCTCAGGCCTTAAGAAGAGGAAGAAACTGACGGGAGCGAGAAAAACAAAGATTGGAGCAAAAACAGATTGCCGAGGCTGGAAATTGCAAGCCACTCGGCCGAGTGCACATGTCACTCGGCCGAATGAAGACTCTAATCGGTCGAGTAGAGTATCGATCAGGGAAGATCCTTCTTACACACTCTCTGTTATTTTTTTGAGTTTACAGTACTATTGCCACTCGGCCGAATGACTATGTTACTCGATCGAGTGAATCAGATACCCTACACGCTTCAAAAATCGCTAAGTGGCCTGATCACTCCTTGTTTTACACTTTTTTCCCGCATGTTTGCATGCCATTTAGATCGCCCAAATCATGTTTTTCACGATATATCGACGATATTGCGATGCTTTTCACGATTTGTTGTTTTTGTCGCATTTCAGGTGATTTGGAGCGATTTGGAGTGATCTCGAGATACGCCTACTCCAGAGTGTCACCAACGACCTCCCCGAGGGGTACTTTGCTGTTGGAGAGAAGCGGAAGAAGAAAGAACGTCGCAGGAGCGACGAGGAGGCCAAAACAAGCTGTTTGGGCACTTTTGGTGTCTCACTCGGCCGAGTGAAGGAGTCACTCGGCCGACCAGCGAGACACCGCTCGGCCGACCAGATCGGATACGTTTCATACGTGCACTCGGCCGAGCATCGGAAGACACATCGGCCGAGTGACGAGATCCCGTCCGCCCGAGTGGCACCCAGACGACGCATGTCAAAAATCGCCAACTTACTGTTTTTCGTCTGCCTGAACTTCAGAAGACCCACTCGGCCGAGTGGCAAAGGCCGACCGCCCGAGTACCAAGAAGCCATCGGCCGAGTGACGACAACTCACTCGGCCGAGCGACTCCCGAAGTGAAGACCCCCGAAGACCCAGACTTACTGGAAATTTACAGTGTTTCTCACACGGCCGAGCGACTTTTGTCACTCGGTCGAGTGCGACACGCTGCCTGTAGCGAAATTTGCGGATTTTAGGCTGCGCAGGGGCATTTTGGTCACAGTTTTTTGGACGATTTTGAGGGGTATTTAACCCCTGTTTTTACCCTAGTTGGGAGAGCTTTTTCTCTTAGATTTTTGCAGCTTTTAGATTAACTTTTTAGCTTTATTCTTGTGATTGGAGAGGAGACAAAAGTTGATTTTTGTTGAATTATTTGAAGAACTCCATTGGTTTGTGTCTCTCTCCTCTAAAAATACAATTTTTATTGCTTATCTCAATATTGCGATGAATTCTCTTGTTAATTCTATTGATTATTTTTGTGTTTGTTCTATGAATTGTGAGTAGTCTCCACGTCTTGGGGCGTGGGGATGAACCCTACAAGCCCAATTTCTTATATGTAATGAATTGGTAGAAATTTTGCTAGAATTGCTATTAGGGATTAGATTGGGATCGATTTACTACGGATGGCTAGGAGTTCATACCGATTGGGATTTGCAAGATATTGGATCCCAATTCGATAGGAAACCCTAGAAATCCGAATTGGGTTGGAATCGAATTTCCGTAGTATCGGTTTGCAAGAGATTGGACCGATACTAGGGTTTCCGGTTGCAATTCCGTGCCGATACCCGTTTGCAAGAGATTGGACGGGTAGGAACTATCCCAACCTAGGTCGTGGCCCGAGTTTGCACGAGAGTGGGCTCGGGGCGCGATTGAACAATGATGTTGATCCTAATGCTAGCTTGCCTAGGTTAGGGTTTGCAAGAGATTGGACCCGAACCTAGGATAGCTATAGACCGGCAACAGCGCGAGAGCGTGAGCTAGGTTCTACATTCAGTTGCAACGAGTTCATCCGAAATTCTACCCTAGCAATGTTGATACCAATGAATTACATTGATGAGATACGGTGAGTAGCGGGGATTCCCCATTCCCTAGACGTTCTTTATTTGATTTGATATCTTCGTACTTTGTCTGACGATTGTGATAGGATCGCCAAAGGCAAATTTCTCTCTTTTCTGTTCTTAATAGCCAGGTTGATTGGACCAAGCACGGTCATTCGTCCTCCCTGTGTTCGATAACCCGCTCGCCGCTATACCGTGCGCTTGCGGTAAAACTACAACCGTTCTTTGGGTTACATTCCGGAGCGATCATGTTTTTGGCGCCGTTGCCGGGGAGGCGATTGCGTTTGATCTTACCACCCTAGCTATTTCTTTCTTTTTATTTTATTTCTTTATTTTTACCTAACCCTTCCATTGTGCTAATCACTTCTTTGAAACTTTGTTCTCATGTGCATGTACACGAGATCCACCGCGGACCCTGAATGTATATTATTTGATCCCGAGATTGAACGTACGGTGCGGAGAATCAGAGCGGAACGGAGACAAGATCCGGAAGGAAGATTTATGACCAACCCGAAAACTGCGGACCAATTAGCGGCAAGAATGGCGAGGATAATTTCTATTCGCGATAGGCTCCGGCCTAAGACCTCTTCTACGACCTCATCCATTGCCATGCCGGAGTTGGCGGCTGACAAGAACTTTGATCTGAAGACTGGACTAGTGGTTCTGATGCAGCAGGATCCATTTCATGGGAATGCCCATGAAAATCCCCACTACCACATCCAGTTATTCTTGTCGAAGTGCGCCACATTTCAGATGACGGGGGTCTCCATCGATGCCATCAGACTGCGTCTCTTCCCCTTCACGCTAAAAGACAAGGCACTCTATTGGTTCAGGACGCAAGCTGAGGGAGTCTTTACCACTTGGGACGAGTTGGCGAGTGCATTCATTGACAAGTTCTACCCGCCCTCCAAGACGGTGAAGATTCGAAGCGCTCTTATGTCCTTTAAGCAAGGACCCCAAGAGACGCTCTATGAGGCTTGGGAGCGTTTTAAAGATCTGCAGCATCAATGCCCACACCATAGCATTGAAGATTAGGAGCTAGTTCATAGCTTCTACAATGGTCTCCAACCGGGGACCAAACAAATTATTGATGCCGAGGCGAATGGTGCTATCATATCAAAGACTCCCGAAGAAGCTACGGCCCTAATTGAGGAGATGGCCTCAAACAATCAACAATGGGGCGATGAGCGAGGACACTCTACGTCCTCCTTGAAGCCAACTAGCATCTACGAGGCGAAGGCCGTAGCGGAGCTTACAAGCAAGTTTGATTCTCTCCACAAGGTAGTGGAGAGACTGGAGAAGTTTATCACGGAGCCCCAAGGAACCCCTCCCACCTCCGCACCAACGAACCAAATGTGTGATTGGCAAGACCAATCTCAAGCCATGTATTTGGGAGGAGAGCAAGGAGAAGGATCCTTGGAGCAAGTACAGTATGTCGCGGGGAACCAAGGATATTGGGCCAATCCGGCCACAAGAAATCATCCCGGTTTCTCTTACGCCAACAATGAAGGAGCTTTGAACCCGCCACAACAACCACCTCAACAAGCTCGACCACCACCACCACCCCAACAACAACACTATCCACCGAGGGGGCCTCCACAACAACATTTCCAACCGAAGCAACAAGTTCCACCTTATAGGCCGCCTGGATACAATCAAGGGTGGAGAAATCAAAATCAAAACCCTCCACAAGCTCAACAACGATCCGACTTCGAAGCTAGAGTGGAGGAGTTTATGGTCGAGCAAAAGAAGGTCAATGCTTCTTGAAGGCGGGGCAAGACTCCCTTACAACCGTTGTGGCTCAAATATCGGAGCAATTGGCGTTGCTCAATCGAAACACTCAACAATTGCCGACGCAACCCGAGCAAAATCCACGGGGCAACACCGGCCACATCAATGACGTGGTTGCCGTTACAACTAGAGGCGGGAAGGATACCACCCCCACCATGATTCCTACTGAGGAGCCCGTGGAGGAAAGTTTAGAGCCAATTGAGCCGGTAGTTGAAGTTGAGAGGGGGAAAGAGCCGCAAGAAAAGGAGAAATCTAGAGCAGAGCAATTGATTGAGGAGAGGCGCTTCATGCCACCGGTCCCATTCCCCCAAAGGCTCGCTAGATCGAAAATGGAGAAAAGGCTAGCAAAGTTTCTCGAGTATCTGAGAGGGGTTAGCCTCAACATTCCCTTCCTCGACGCCATTGTGGAAATCCCCACATATGCTAAATTTTTAAAGGATTTGATTTCGGGGAGAAAGAGGAAGGAGATAATTATGCTAGCCGAGGAGGGCTCTTGGTTCACCAAGAGAGAAAAGGAGCCGGCCAAATTCAAAGATCCGGGGAGTTTTTGAATTCCTTGCACCTTGGGCGGAGGCCCTCTACAAAAGGCGTTGGTGGATTTAGGGGCTAGTATTAGCCTCATGCCTCTCTCCATGTTCCTAAGGCTAAACACCGGGACGAAGTTGAAACCTACCGACATGCGGATACAATTAGCCGATGGACGGATAACAAGGCCGGTAGGGATCGCCGAGGACATCCGGCTACAAGTCCCGGGGGGCATATGCTTGCCATGTGACTTCGTGATCATGGACGTTATGGAGTAGGGAGATACGTCATTGATACTCGGACGCCCGTTCCTCGCCACCGCCGGAGTCATTGTCGACGTACGAGAAGGTACCCTAACATTGAACGTCGGCAACATCGAGGTGGAGCTTCACATTCCTAAGGCTATGAAACACATACCTTACCACGAGGAGCTAGACTATATGGACCTCCTTGACGAGGTAATCGAGGAGGCGATCCCTCATTCCTTTGGCGCTCTATTTAAAGAGGATTTCAAAGAAGGCCCGGATTTAGGCCAAGATGAGAAGAAAAATGATTCCCCCGACTTCTCCGCTGAAAATGATGAAGGCGACACTGATGTCGCAAGGATTCAAGAGCTCTGTAAGCTCTCGAAAATGAAGTCTCCGAAGAAAGCTCCGTCGATACGGAAATCGGCGTCACCGGTGAAGCGGATGACCGAAGCAAACGCTAGCTTGGGGGAGCCTCCCCCCAACACTATTCGAGACGGGAGACCACCGAGGGAGAACACGCCGCCGCAACTTCCGAATCCAATCGTTCTCCCCGGAAAATTTGACGGGTGCATCTCAAATGCACCAAACATCCCGCGTTAATTGAAAATCATATGGGGTCGAGTTCATGACCTTAAACGAGCGCTTGTCAGGAGGCAACCCAACGGTTATTGCTTTATTTTCACTTTTCATTTATTTTTTTTAGAAATTTTTAGTGTTTTGAGTCGTTCGCCCAAAAATCTTGTGATAACGGGTCCTATTTTTCCTAACAGGAGAGGAGAACGAGGTACCCATCATTAGGAGGATGCACAAGGCGACGAGGAGCGCCCCAGGAAGGCGCTCGATGCTTAGGAGGAAGATGAAATCGACTGGAGGAAGAAAGACGGAGTTTAGAGCCCAAACGAAGACAAACAGCAGAAGACAAGGCTCACTCGGCCGAGTATACTTGTCACTCAGCCGAGTACACAAGTTCGTCCGGCCGAGCCGCTCACGAACGAGGGAAGTCTGATGTACCCAACTCTCTGTTTATTTTCCTGATTTCAGTATAACTGCTACTCGGCCGAGTATATATATCCACTCGGCCGAGTAAAACGGATACGCTCCTAGGGCGAGTCTTGCCGATTAGCTTGAGCCACTCGACCGAATGGACTTACTCCACTCGGCCGAGGGAGGCAAGGGCACTCGGCCGAAGCGACCCAGTCACTCGGCCGAGTCGTAACTTTTGCTATAAATAGGGGCGAGGGTCGGGCTCGTTTTTCGAAACGAAAAAATCACAGCGCCCCGACCCTTTGCATTCCCTCGCCCGAACCCCTCGCTCGCTCGCCCGACCGTCGACCCCGCGCCGCCGCTCGGCCACCCACCGCCGGCCGAGCCGCCGCCGCTCCTCGCCCGAGCCGCCGCCGGCGGCCACTGCTCCGGCCGACTCCGGTAACCACATTTTCGCCTATTTCTCCTCTTTCTGTGTATTTTTTGAGGATCCATGCGCTTAACGAACCCCAAACCCAAATTAATTTCTATTTCTATCTATTATACCCCTAATGCCCCATACGTTTTGAATATTACTCGCTGATATCTCCATTTCATGCGCAGGTTATTTTTGGGAGCTTAGGGGAGCCCAGGGGAGCTTCCAGGGACTGATTTGGGCTATGTGGAGGTGTCGTCTTCGAACGCTTCCACAGCTTTGCACTCGCGGTGTGTCGTGGTATATTCTTTCCTTTATTTTACGCACGCCGCACTTTTCACGCTTTTTGGTGCGCGCTCGGGGCCCATATGCCGCCCCGGACACGGCCGAGGTCGAGGAGAGCTTCCGCCAAGCGGAAGCGGTCGGATGATGCCGGCCCCTCCCACGAGGTGGAGGACTCTCCTCCGCCTTCTCCCACACACCCCGTCCACCCAGCACAGCCTGCAGGCCCCGCACACCCCGCACAGCCTGCAGTGCCCGCACAGCCACTCCCTGCCGCTCCACAACCACCACCTCCGGCTCCACTTATCGGGCCGCTGGGGATCACGTTCCGGAACGACGCACACCGCGTCGCTTTCGAGCGTATCTCCCAGCGCTCGATCGTACCCTCCAGGTTCGCACACCTTGCAGACCTAGGACGCCTGGGGGTACTAGAGGGGAAGCTCACGTTGTACGACAACGTGGGCTGGCGAGATTTCTTTCAGGTGTCGGCGGACACGTTTTTCCACTCGACACTTGAGGTACTTAGTTCGATCGCCCGGACCGACGAGAGTTGCTCGTTTCGGTTCATGGACCGAGAGTGCCATGTCACTCTCGGTATGATGAGAGCCTTCTTCTCGTGGCCCGATGTCCCCGGGGCCGACCGAGGTTACGCCCCCACCCATATCCCCCCACCTTCCTTCGACGTCGACGCCTTCTGGGCCCGGATTACAGGTCTTCACACTGCCTTTGACCCTAGTAGGGCCAAGGCCTCGGCCATTGTCCACCCTGCCTCCGTATAGCTCAGCGCCTTATGGCGACGACCTTTTTGGCGAGATATGAGCCGGGTACGATGTCCACGCCAGAGCTCTATATGCTCTACGCGATGACACGGCCCAGAGCTCTATCTAGAGAGGGCGATGAGTTGGTCCCCGCCGTCATGATTGATGTCGCGACTTGGTTTTTGGACCGCATCATCGTATCGGTGGGCGCTCGCTCACCGATATGCTGCGGCGGCCTGATCACCTTGCTCGCCCTAATGACTGGCGAGGACTTCCCTGACGACCTGCGACGAGCACCGGGCCCCACTTCTCTGTCGATTGATGTTATGGCCCGGATGAAGATGATGTGTCCGCACGATGAGCGACACTGGGTCTGGCTGCACGGCCCTTACAGTGCCGATTACATGATTCTTCCGAGCCCAGCTCGGACTCAGATTGCACCGGCCCATGTGGACTGGCTCCCTGCGATGGATGTTCTGATCCCAGCCGTATACGTGCTCGAGGCCGAGGAGGCCGAGCAGGCTCACGCTGCCCCTGCAGACCCTGTTGCACCTGCTGAGCCTGCTGCCCCTGTTGACCCCGTGGCCCCTCAGCCTATCCCTGATGTTTCTGCTGCTCCCGACACCTCTGTCCACACTCCTGCCGGTGTCGGGAGTACCCTAGCTGAGCCCACCTTCACTGCTTCCACGCCTGTCACCACCAACACTGGCCCTCTGTCTGCCGAGCCCGTTTCCTCTGCCCCACCCGAGCGCCCGTCGACTATAGTTGAGTGCAGCGAGCCCTCTTTTGCCACCGCTGTAGAGACGGTAGTCTCCACCTCTGTCTCCACCACTGCTGTATTTTCCGAGAGTGTCGTGGCGTCTGTCCACACTTCTGTGTCACTGACCTCTCTGGCCGCCTCGTTGCCACTTTTGTATTCTTCTTCCATTGCTGCTGCCTCCACTTCTCACCGTCCTGCCCAGCCTCGCACTGAGGCTAGGCCCACACTTGCGAGTGCAGCCGCTTATGTCCCCTTGCCTGCTGAGCCCGTCACCTACTCCACCCGCGTACGCCAGCCCCGACCTGCACAGCCCAGACCGGTGCGTCCCTCTGCACCACCTCCCCCCGACACTGTACATCTGAGCATTCGTGCTCTCGAGGGGGCGGTGAGTGGCCTCAGAGCCGACCTTAGGACCCTGACCACCACCGTCACTGCGATGGCTGGCCGCTTTGACCTGCTCCCGCAGATTCACTACTGTCTTACCCAGGTCCTAGAGTGACTCCCACGTGTACCCGTACCCACCCAGCAGGTTCCCACCCCCACTACCACACACACCCAGCCTGCTTCCACTTCCACACCCACACCCGCTCAGCAGCCTGTCCAGCCACCACCTCCTCCTCCGCCTCAGGACGGAGACGGCGCAGCACCACCTTCTTAGGCACCCTTGATGCCATCGATTCTTTTTACCGTTGTGCTGTCTGTTTCTGCTGGGTCCTGATGCTTTTTGTCCACCCCCCCCCCCCCCTCCCCTCACTTATTTTGGATTCACATTCTGATCATATCTTTATATATCTTTTTTGGGTGGGAGGGAGAGTTTTTGGTGCCACACCTTTATATCTGTATCACTCCTTTATTTGCATGCATCATGTCCGCATCAGATTTTTCATTTCATTATTTTTCTTTTTTTCCATCATGCATGCATCCTCACTTACCACTCACATTACTTGTCTCTCGGTGTGCCACACTTTGCACATTGAGGACACTGTGCCATTTAGCTTGGGGGAGTGAGTTCTCACGTTCTTTTCGATTTGCCAACTTTATTTTTAGTTTTTCACGCCATTTTCCGCTTTTGCACCTATTTTCATCATTTTTTCTTTTATTTTACCGTGCATCACGTTTTTCTTATCTTTCTGTGTGCCACATTGTAAATAGTTTTATTTTCCCATTTATCTTTATTTCTTTTTTCATCTCATGCTAGAGATGACTTTTCTATGATGATGATGACGTGGAGTTAGCTTCCTTTATATGCATGCTATATTTGTCATGTCTTAGACTTTATTTCTGATATCATATGCTATGACTTGCCTTGCATTTAGAGACAGTAACCCACACTTTCCCGCATGAAAATGGATGAAATTTTATTATTAGCTGAGTCTGAATTTTCATATGTATGCTCTCGCAGAAAACACACCAAGATTCACGCATTGAATGCTTATATCTGGAGTACCGATTTCTTTTCCTATATCACTTCTATATGCATGAATTGTACATTTCACTTCAGGATGATTGAATGATGTTAGCTATGATAAATCTGGATTAGTTAGCTTTTTTGTGATCGAAATTGAGTAGATTAGATTACCCTGCTGAAGTTGTCGTGCATGTCTTATAGAGTGAACCGAGAGATATATTTATTTCTTTCTCCACATATCTTGAACATCATTTCTCTATTTTAAAATCATTGGTGAATCTCCCCTTAGCGATTCTATTATATGGCATTTCCCCCGCTATTAATTCCTAGCTCCAAATTTCCCAAAACCAAAGAAAGAAAAAAAAGAAAAAAATTCTTGTATGCTCTTACTTCTCTTTGAGTTGGGATCATTGTGTATATATGCTATTTGGAAAAAAAAGAGAAAAAGAAAAAGAAAAGGAAAAAGAAAAGCGGAAAGAACCTCAATAAAAGATCTCACCTCATGTTCTCTCTTTCTTTTCTCTTTTTGTATTTATTTTCATTGCTTTTGGAGCTTTATAAAAATGGGGATGTAAATATTTATTATGCCACCATGCTTATAGATAAACTTGGGGGAGGGAATCCAATGATGTGTGAGAGAGTGACTACTTGACGTTGCACGACAACCTAGGCTAAGTAATATTCTATACTCGGTGAGATTATTTTTAGCTTTACGAAGTTCAGAAATCCATGCCTAGCACTCATTTCATGAAATCCATGCTTATCTATTCTTTCTATTCTATTGCGTGATACTCTTATACTCCTCATAGAAAGCATTCAATTGAAAAGTGTGTGAATTGCGATTTGTGTACCGCTTTAAATGATTCGGACGATGTTAATTCTAAAATTATTCCGTTTTTCATGATTATATCGTTGTTCGTGGGTTTTCTATTTCTATTTGCACTATTATACTATGATATCGAAATAAAATTCTTTGACATGTGTTTTTCATTCGGTGCATGCTATATGAGTAAGCGAAACCCACGTCCTGGGAAAATGATCTAGCAGCTCCCCTCTTCGCTTCTTTCTTTCTTCTTTGTTTTTATTTCGTTTTTCGTTCTTCTTCGTTTTTCATTTTTCGTTTTTCGCCGTTTTCGTTTTCCGAATCCACCGGGTTCGCCTTTTACTTATCTTCCTCGAGGACGAGTAAGAGGTAAGCTTGGGGGATTTTGATCACTCCTTATTTTACACTTTTTTCCCGCATGTTTGCATGCCATTTAGATCGCCCAAATCATGTTTTTCACGATATATCGACGATATTGCGATGCTTTTCACGATTTGTTGTTTTTGTCGCATTTCAGGTGATTTGGAGCGATTTGGAGTGATCTCGAGATACGCCTACTCCAGAGTGTCACCGACGACCTCCCCGAGGGGTACTTTGCTGTTGGAGAGGAGCGGAAGAAGAAAGAACGTCGCAGGAGCGACGAGGAGGCCAAAACAAGCTGTTTGGGCACTTTTGGTGTCTCACTCGGCCGAGTGACTCCTTCACTCGGCCGACCAGCGAGACCCTGCTCGGCCGACCAGATCGGATACGTTTCATACGTGCACTCGACCGAGCATCAGAAGCCACATCGGCCGAGTGACGCGATCCCGTCCGCCCGAGTGGCACCCAGACGACGCATGTCAAAAATCGCCAACTTACTGTTTTTCGTCTGCCTGAGCTTCAGAAGACCCACTCGGCCGAGTGGCAAATGCCGACCGTACGAGTACCAAGAAGCCATCGGCCGAGTGACGACAACTCACTCGGCCGAGCGACTCCCGAAGTGAAGACCCTCGAAGACCCAGACTTACTGGAAATTTACAGGGTTTCTCACACGGCCGAGCGACTTTTGTCACTCGGCCGAGTGCGACGCGCTGCCTGTAGCGAAATTTGCGGATTTCAGGCTGCGCAGGGGCATTTTGGTCACAGTTTTTTGGACGATTTTGAGGGGTATTTAACCCCTATTTTTACCCTAGTTGGGAGAGCTTTTTCTCTTAGATTTTTGCAGCTTTTTAGATTAACTTTTTAGCTTTATTCTTGTGATTGGAGAGGAGACAAAAGTTGATTTTTGTTGAATTATTTGAAGAACTCCATTGGTTTGTGTCTCTCTCCTCTAAAAATACAATTTTTATTGCTTATCTCAATATTGTGATGAATTCTCTTGTTAATTCCATTGATTATTTTTGTGTTTGTTCTATGAATTGTGAGTAGTCTCCACGTCTTGGGGCGTGGGGATGAACCCTACAAGCCCAATTTCTTATATGTAATGAATTGGTAGAAATTTTGCTAGAATTGGTATTAGGGATTAGATTGGGATCGATTTACTACGGATGGCTAGGAGTTCATACCGATTGGGATTTGCAAGAGATTGGATCCCAATTGGATAGGAAACCCTAGAAATCTGAATTGGGTTGGAATCGAATTTCCGTAGTATCGGTTTGCAAGAGATTGGACCGATACTAGGGTTTCCGGTTACAATTCCGTGCCGATACCCGTTTGCAAGAGATTGGACGGGTAGGAACTATCCCAACCTAGGTCGTGGCCCGAGTTTGCACGAGAGTGGGCTCGGGGCGCGATTGAACGATGATGTTGATCCTAATGCTAGCTTGTCTAGGTTAGGGTTTGCAAGAGATTGGACCCGAACCTAGGATAGCTATAGACCGGCAACAGCGCGAGAGCGTGAGCTAGGTTCTACATTCAGTTGCAACGAGTTCATCCGAAATTCTACCCTAGCAATGTTGATACCAATGAATTACATTGATGAGATACGGTGAGTAGCGGGGATTCCCCATTCCCTAGACGTTCTTTATTTGATTTGATATCTTCGTACTTTGTCTGACGATTGTGACAGGATCGCCAAAGGCAAATTTCTCTCTTTTCTGTTCTTAATAGCCAGGTTGATTGGACCAAGCACGGTCATTCGTCCTCCCTGTGTTCGATAACCCGCTCGCCGTTATACCGTGCGCTTGCGGTAAAACTACAATCGTTCTTTGGGTAACATTCCGGAGCGATCATGGCCTTGCCGCTTGGCCGAGTGGAACTTCTCCACTCGGCCGAATGGACAAAATTAATCGGCCGAGTTATAAGTTTTGGGCGGATTTGAAAATTTTTTATCACCGAGCCACTCGGCCGAGTACCCTCGTCACTCGGCCGAGTCGCCACATCCCCATATAAGCCGTGGGCACTGCGCGAATTCCAAAAATCCCAAATTTCCCAACTTTTCGCCCAACGCCCAAGCCCGATCAGCCTCCTTCGCCCGAATCGCCACCTACCTTCGCCCGAGCTGCCGCTCCACCACCGACCGACGACCGCCGCCAATCGCCGACGTCGCCCCGCCGTCGATCTTAGCCGGCGCCGCCTCCCCCACCGTCGGTCATCCCCATTTCGCCCCAAATTCGTTTTTCTTCTCCACTCTCCCAATCCGTCCGCCCATTACGCCCCAAATTCAAATTAATTCACATATATATCTATTATTATTTGTTGATTTGATTGTTTGCTTTTCAGGTTAGCTTGGGGGAGCTTGGGGGAGATACAAAACGCTCCAGAGCTTCGCAGAGGAGGCGATTTCTTCGCACTCTACATATTTTGCCCTCGCGTCGTGCTAAGGTATACACGTTTTATTATATAGCACTTCGCATTTTCATTCGGGGTGGGCACGTCTTGCGGCACATATGCCGCCTCGCCTTAGGCCACGCACTCGGGAGCCCGCTTCCAAGCGGAAGAAGTCAGGTGATCCTGGCTCATCTTCCACTAGGGCAGACTCCCCTCCACCTAGCCAACCACCACCCACATAGTCGCCTCCTACCGCACCCATTCCACCACCTACACAGCCTGCCCCCGCGTTCGATGCGATGGGGATTACGTTCCGAGATGACGCCCAGCGCGCCAGATTTGAGCGTATCTCCCATCGCTCGATCGTACCCACTAGGTTCGCACACCTAGCTGACCTTAAGCGCCTATGGTTCCTAGAAGGGCTACTCCAGTTGTATGACAACGTGGGGTAGCATGATTTCTTGTCGGTGTTGGTGGACACTTACATCCGCCCGACACTAGAGGTCCTTAGCTCTATTGAGCAGACCCATGGAGGATGCTCATTTCGCCTGATGGATCAGGAGTGCCAGGTCACTCTTGACATGCTCCGAGCATTCTTCCAGTGGCCCATTGTCCCTGTCCCTGACCGAGCTTACAGCCCCACGCACATCCCACAGTCGTCATTCGACACCCATGCTTACTGGACTCGGATCACAGGATCATCCCTTGCCTTTGACCCTAGTCGGGCCAAGGCCTCTGCCGTCCTCCACCCGTACCTTCGCATTGCACAACGCCTTATGGCGACCACTTTTCTTGCGAGGTACGAGCCCGGGACGTTGTCGACGCTAGATCTCTACATGCTCTACGCGATGAAACGTTCTAGGGTCTTTGATGGAGAAGCCGTTCTGGTCCCCACTATAGAGATCGATATCGCCAGTTGGTACATCGACCGCATCATTATTTCTGTCGATGCTCGTACGCCTATCTGTCGCGGCGGTTTGATTACCCTCTTTGCCCTATTGTGCGGAGTTGACCTTCCAGCCGGCTTGCTGAGACCACCAGGCCCCACCTCTCTCTACATAGAAGTCATGGCTCGGATGAGGATGCTGCGTCCTCATGGTTAGCGCCACTGGGTATGGCTGCATGGTCCCCACGGTGCCGATTACATGATTCTCCTGAGCCCTGCTCAGACACATATTGGACCTGCGGGCAAGGAGTGGATTCCACCGATAGATCTCCTCATCCCTACCACATACGTGCTTGAGCCTGAGGGTGCTCAGCAGGAGCCCCTCCTCCCACCACTTGGCCCCGTGATCCCTCAGCCTGCACTTGCTTCGTATGCCCCTCCCGACACCTATGTCCACACTTCTGATAGTGTCGGGAGCACATTAGCTGAGTCCACCCACACCACCACCACCATTGTGGCCATGTCGATAGATCCCATTTCTGCTGCTAGTCCCGAGCGTCCCCCCACCGTAGTTGAGTGCGGTGAGCCTTCTTTTGCTTCCGTGGTAGAGACCCTTACTTCATTGTTGTTCTCGACTCCCGGGGAGTCATTTTCTGCACCCTTCACGACCTCCCCTGTCATCGACCTCACCGTCTCCACCGCTGTTGTATTCTGTGAGAATGTCGTGACGTTTGTCCCCACGTCTGTGTCACTGACCTCTCTGCCCGCCTCGTCGCTTGCCACCACTGCCGTTTCTGCTGCCGCTCCTTCCTCTTCGACCATTCCCGCGTCTCAGCCTCCCACAGAGGCTGAGCGACACTTAGCAAGCACAGCTCCTCACTACCCCACTGTAGCACCCATCCTTTACAGTAGCCGAGCGAGACAGCCCCACTCTTCCCCAGTTCGTCCTGCTCGACCCGCTGCTCCACCTCCCCGACACCTTAGTTCAGTACCTACGTGCTCTTGAGGGGATGGTGAGTGGACTTAGAGCAGATTTTTGGGCTCACTCCGCTACTGTTAGTGCTGTCCAGACCTGCGTTGCATTGCTTCCTGGTATTCAGGCTTTCCTGAACCAGATTCTTCAGTGTCTGCCTCAGCCACCCATCCCCACCCAGCAGCCTCCACGACCACTACCTCCGCCACAGGACGGTACTGGTGCACCCCCACCCACCTAGGCACACATTGGATGCCTTCGATATTTTTTTTGATTGTTACGCTGGATATTTTCTGAGCCTGCTGATTTTGCACCCCTCCTCCACATATGTTTTGGTCCCTTTTTGGTTATATCTGTCTATCTCTTTGTGGGAGTGAGGGAGTACTTTTGGGGACACCTACCCGACACCATTTTGATCTCTGGTCACATCACATGCATTCACATTGCATACTTTTTACTTTTCTCTTTTTATTTTTTATTTTCATGCATGCATCCTCACCCTCCCCACCCACTTTTTGCCTCTCGGTGTGCCACACGTTGCACATTGAGGACACTGTGCACTTTAGCTTGGGGTAGTGAGTTCTCACGCACTTTTTATTTTTTGTCGCCTTTTATTTTCTTTTTTCCCACATTTCTTCTTTTTTACACTTGCCTTCACCCACTTTTTCTTTTCTATCATGCGTCACGTTTTTTTTATTTCACGAGTGTGCTGCATTGTACAGTAGCTTTTTATTTTCTTTTATCCTTATTTCTTTCATCTTTTTGCTAGAGATGATTTTTCTGTGATGATGATGACTTGGTTTTAGCTTATCTCTATATGCATACTTGATTGTCATGCCATAGTTTTCATTTCAGATATCATATGCTATGGCGTGCTAAGCATTTGAAATAGTAACCAGCACTTTCATGTATGAATATGGATGAAATTCTTTTATTAACTGAATCTGATAATTTATATGTATACTCTTCGTAGAAAACACACCAAGCTTCACGCATTGATTGCTAATATCTGGAGTACTGCTTTACTTTCTTATATCACTTCTTATTGCATGAAAATTGTACGCTTCACTTTCTAGTTAAATGAATGTATGTTAGTTTGATATAAGTGGATTAGTTTACTTTCTGAGATTAAACTGAGTAGATTACATTACTCTACTGAAAGTTCTCGTGCACGTCCTATAGAGTGAACCGAGTGTTACAAATATTTCTTTCTACACATATCTTGAGCATTATTTCTATACTTATATTCATTGGTGAATCTCCCTTTAAAAGGATCCTATATTGGCATTTCCCCGCTATTAAATTCCATGCTCCAATACCCCCAAAATCAAAAAGAAAAAAATATATGAATATCTTTCTATCTTTTGATTTGGGATCTCAGATGTATATATATGCTAAAAAAAGAAAAAAAAAGAAGAAAAGGGAAAAGAAGCTTATACATGATCCCATCTCATACTCTTTCTCTCTTTCTTCCCTCTTTTGTTTTTATTTTATTGGAGCTCCAAAAATGGGGAATGTACTTATTGATTTATCTAATGTCACCACGCTTATAGATAAGCTTGGGAGAGAGTATCCAATGATGTGTGTGAGAGTGACTACTTGACTGTGCATGACAACCTAAGCTAGGTAATTTTCTATACTCTGTGAGATTACTAGAAGTTTTTTCGAAATCCAGGAATTGAAACTTGGCATGCATTTTATGAAAGCCATACCTTTCTATTCTTATCAATCTATATTGTGTGATACATCTTATACTCCAAATAGAAGGTATTCAATTGAAAAGTGTGTGGTCTATGACTATGTATACCGCTTTAGATGCTTCAGACGATAATAATCCTAGAATGATTCCATATTTCATATTGTTTTGATATTCTTGGGTTTTCTGTTTTGAATGCATCCTTATATTATGATATCGAGATAAAAATCTTTGGCATGTGTTTTATATTCGCCGTGTGCTATATGAGTAAGCAAAACCCACGTCCTGAGAAAATAATCTAGCACATCTCTCTCTTTGTTTTCTTTCCTATTTCCTTTTTCTTTTTCCCTTTTCATTATTTTTTTCCATCAAGTTCGCCTTTTACTCATCTTACTCGAGGACGAGTAAGAGGTAAGCTTGGGGGATTTTGATCACTCCATATTTTATACCTTTTTTCTGCATGTTTGCATGTCGTTTTGATCGCTCATATCGCGTTTTTCATGATTATTCGACGATATTGCGTTGCTCTTCAGTATTTCTTGTTTTTGTCGTATTTCAGGAAATATGGAGCGATCTGGAGCGAATTTGAGATTAAAGGATTTGCACGCGCTTAGGAGTGTCACGCATGGCTCATTCGAGGACCTATCAGCGATGGAGGATGAGCGGAAGAAGAAGGAAATCAATAGCAGCGACGAGGAGGCGAGAAGAAGAAGAAATGAGCTCAACAGCACACCACTCAGCCGAATAGACCACTTACTCAACCGAGCAAGAAGCCCTACTCGGCCGAACGGAACGGATACGCACACGATGTTTTTTAGTGTATACTCGGCTGAACAAAGGAAGCCCACTCGGCCAGTGAGAAAGTTCACTCGCCCGAGTGGTACAGGGAATTTGTCCAGAGAAAGGCCCAAGTTACTGGAATTTGCAGAGATCCTGAGGAGGCCCACTCGGCCGAGCATGAATGCTCACTCGGCCGAGTGAAGAAGTCCACTTGGCCGAGCCACCCCCGAAGACAGACCCAGAAAACCCCCCGAAGTTATTGTTTTTCTGCAGGGTTTGTCACTCGGCCGAGTGACAAGGGTCACTCGGCCGAGTGACCCTCTCCGCCTGCTGTTAGGGTTGCGATTTCTGGGCTGCACAGGGGCAGTTTGGTCATGATTTTCTGGACGATTTTAGGGGTATTTAAACTCTGTTTTTGCCCTAGTTTAAGGGAGACTTGAACTATATTTTTTAGACTTTCTTTAAGGATTTGGACGGCTAATCTTTTGTGAAATCTCTGCTGGAGATCATTGACGTCAACATTGATTTGTCTATTCTTATTAAAAACTCAATTTTTATGCATTATTTCTCTTTTGCAATGAATTGTGCATGTTGCGTAGTGAGTAGTGCCGTCGTCCTAGGGTATGGGGATGAACCCTATGGACCCTATCTATGAATTGTGATGAATTTGTTGATTTGTTGATAGAATTGATTAGGGTTAGGTTGTGATTGATTGATTACAGGTAGCTAGGAATTCATATCGATTGGGATTTGCAAGAGATTTGATCCTAATTGGTAGGAAGGCCTAGATATTCGATTTAGATTGACAATTGGATTTCTCTAGATTTGGTTTGCAAGAGATTGGACCAAAGCTAGGATTTTTAACTGTGAATCTATATTGATATTTTCTTGATACTTGAATGATTGTGACTATTTCACCCAACTATTCTTGTTCTCTTGATAGCTAGGTGATTTGAGTAAGACACGGTCATTGTTCTCCCTAATTTCGATACCCGCTCGCCGCTACACCGTGCGGTTGCGGTAATACTACAAGTGGTTTTTCGGGTATACATCCGGACGCGATCATTTTTACCATATCATAATTAATTAACTACCATGTTTAACTAAATACTTTAATTTAATTATCTTACTAATTACAACTTGCTAATCCCTTTTAACTTTAATATTTTATTTCCTTGGATCATATCATGCTCATCTTACCTTACGATAATCATTTAAATTAGTTTCTGGTCATTTCAAATGGCTCATTTCTTTTTCTGATAAAGTGTCAAACCTTTTGATTACTTTTTCAAAAATAAATGTTCCCTCCCTTTGATGCCTCGGATGTAATTTATATGCTCCCACTGACCTTGAAAACTTTCTGGCTAATTCATATAAGTTGGTCCGTCTAAATCATATTTATAAAAACGAACTTATAAGTGAATGCTCCAATTTTCATGGTCAACATGGGCGTTTTACATCGAGTTTGGTCCGAGTAGATCTGTACACATCTGCTGGCGAGACAGTTTCAACATAATCTGTTCTATAGGAATTCGGATGAAAAACCGTTCTCGACCAACATGATTGCACTTCACTATTTTCTTTTCTGCCCCAATCTCTCAACTTAAAGATTTACTTGCAGAAAGTGAGGAAACATTTTCCTTGTGCACGTAAACTAAATTCCAAAATTTATTTACACACACGGACCTATTCTGATTACATCAAATTTTAAATCGGAGTTACTACTCCGAATTTTATCCTGGAAGTTGACTAAGTCATCATCCGTTATGATGTCTAACTCGATAATTCGTCTCACGAGATTCGAGTAATTTTATAACTTCCTTACGATTGATTTAATGAATAATCGTATTGATAATGTCCTCGTAAAATATTATCAAAGCCTAGGCATTACTATCTGGGACTTAACCCAGAGGGAGGACTTAACTCAGAGTTACTTGCTATGGATCGCACCAAGTCTAACTCAGTGTGATTCATACTTTAACACACGGATGTGATAATAGACTTGACCTGAGAGAAAATCATATTTTCTTTTAATTACGCAAGATTTAATTAGCTAAGTATTTAACCATTCGATCTAATCGAATCAGTTTAAATACTTTAGTCATTTCGATCTTTATTTTATCAAACTTGTGTTTCATCGAAAAACCCGTGTCTTAATAAAATGTACGAATAACTTATTTTGGTTAATGTAGACTCGGGTACATCAGTATGTACGAGACTGAGTTCGACAACTCATTCTCCCACTGTCTTACAGATGGGTTTCGGCCATTATATCTAAGAGGGTAAGACTCATAAGTGTCCTCAGACTTCATAATACAAGAGGTCAGACCCCTCTTTATGTGACTTGTGAAGCTTAGTCTCTCGATACGGCCTAGTCTATTTTTTCTTATAAGTTTGCTACTATCTTGTGTATTTATATATTAATGTTTAATATATATATATATTATCGTTATACATATTACTCATTGTTTCAGAAGCAATGTGACGACATTCGTCAAAATGTGTTAAACTTTTATATAACAATAATTATGAAATCGTGACATCAGAATATGTCACATTTTCATTTCCTCCTCCTTACGCCTTTACTAATGATAAATTAAACTATTTAACTCGACTGACTTTCCGGAGTGCCTTCTGCCTTTTCTAAATCATATTTAGATATTAAATAGCCCAACATAAATAAATTGCTATGCAAGCATTTCATGTATCCAAACGCCTAAGAGTTGCAATCTTGAGTGTAGCTCAAGAAGTTGCTTGTCTCAAGATCCGGTTGGGATACATAGTCTTGCACCACTCATGCACTCGTATTCGACTCAAACAGTTTGATCGAATTCTCGAACTTTGCGGATCAAAATTGTTTGTCCATACAACCTTAAGGGTAGCTCGACAAGTTGGAGGGAGAAACATACTTTGAATATCCTATATGTTCAAGCTGCCTCATATAGAGACGAGTGACATGTAGTGTGAATTTATTTGTTGGACTCAGAACTTAATGAAATCATATTTCTTAAGTCTGTTCTTTAGAAGGTCATTTTAATGTCACCGAGAATATAGTTTAATTCTATCAATTAGAATTTAACTTGATATTTAATTAATCAACCTATTTGACCAGTTAACTTATTCCATTAAAATGTTATAAGTTGATTCCTTTGGTAAACATAGTCTTGCCCTAGTTTTGGTATATGTTCAAAATTAAATATAGGTAGAATGGATTTTATCTATCTATATCCTCCCACTATTTTTACGATCGTTTCAAAGCTTAATAACGAACGATTTAATCGAATTAAAATTAATGGGTAAGAGGTCTAATCACCTTGAGTCTAACAACCTTGAGTGTATCTCAACAAGTTGCTTGTCTCTGTGATCAGAAGATGACTCTTCATCGATCATATCGGATATGACTCTCTTAATCGGTTTTTACCCCTAGCCATTTGTGATCATGAGTGCGGTCATCCAAATCACAATGTCTAGTCTAGTCAGACCCTTGTTTTCGTGTCTAGCCTGACTTGTCCCGTCTCTCAGTGTATTCACGACACGTCGGTTTGGGTCAGGTCTTAGACTACGTCTTATGTATTTAAGGAGTTGGTTTCTATAAGCTTGCCATGTTACAGCTTGAGTGTAGCTCAACAACTATAACACGGGTCCTATAGTTTCCCTCCCCTAAAAGAAGGAGGGCTACAGCTAATCTTGAAAAAGATCATTACGTATTTGACTTAGATATAGTCCAGGGTGTCATACAATCATGATTCGCGACATTACGGTCCAGCGGAACTCAGCCAGGGAATTGACTAAGCCAGGATCACTATCCCTTAAAGGGTGATCCAGAACTCTTAGCCAAGCACATTGACTGGATCATGATCCATTGAATGAAGCTTGTCATTTTTATATGCATGCCATAGACTAAAATCTTTTATTAACAACTAATTAATCCTATCAACTAGTTGCATCCTTAAATTCAAAATTTTAGGATTTGTTTAATAACTTTAATTAAGTCCTTATCAACTATAAGGTTCATGTGCTATCCTAATCGTTATTAGGATTTTAATAAATTTATTAACCAACGCCTAAAGCGAAGTTTTTTAATGAGAATTAATAATAACAATTAAAATTAAAATTTTCATTAAAAGGACTACCATAATCGGGAATTAGGTCTTGAAGCATTGTTAATGTTTTATTAAAACATAGCAGGTCATTAAAATTCAATTAATAAATTTTAATCATTTTTTAATGGCTAACCTAAAGGGTTGTTTTGTGTTATCAAATAAGGGACAAGATGAACTAGCCATTAAAATAAAGCTACACAAATTTATCGCATAAAAGGTGTACAACTATTTAACAATTAAATAGACTAAAGTTTATCGCATAAAAAATTTTAAAATGTTAAAAACAGTCTTAAATTCAAAATTTTAGGATTTGTTTAATAACTTTTATTAAGTCCTTATCAATTATAAGGTTCATGTGCTATCCTAATCGTTATTAGGATTTTAATAAATTTATTAACCAACGCCTAAAGCGAAGTTCTTTAATGAGAATTAATAATAACAATTAGAATTAAAATTTTCATTAAAAGGACTACCCTAATCAGGAATTACGTCTTGAAGCATTTTTAATGTTTTATTAAAACATAGCATGTCATTAAAATTCAATTAATAAATTTTAATCATTTTTTTAATGGCTAACCTAAAGAGTTGTCTTGTGTTATCAAATAAGGGACAAGATGAACTAGCCATTAAAATAAAGCTACACAAATTTATCGCATAAAAGGTGTACAACTATTTAACAATTAAATAGACTAAAGTTTATCGCATAAACAATTTTAAAATTTTAAAAACAGTTTTAAAAATATCTCATAAATTTAAAAACATCATTTTGTAAAAATTTCATGCTTAAAATTTTATCTAAAATATTTAAACATCTAAAATAATTTTTAAACTTATCGCATAAAGTTTTAAAGCCTTAAAATCAATTTTAAATTTATCACAAAAATTTAAAACACCATTTTAAAATTTTCATGTTTAAAATTTTATCACATAAAATATTTAAACAAAAATCCTTTGAAATTCACCTTTAAAAATATCGCATAAAATTTAAAATATTTTAAAAGGGCATCTAGAAATATTTTAAATTATCTCATAACTTTAAAAAAGATTTTATAAAGTATTTTGAAAAGCATTTCAAGGTGTAATAAAATCGCAGGCTAGATCGTTACGCATACCAGGCTCTGATACCACTGAAGGGTTTTCTAGGACCCTTAGGGCACAAAAACTCTATTCCCGTCCTAAGTCGGACGGAACATAGACAGAAAAAGAATTTGCAGCAGAAGAAAAATCTATGTTAATTTAATTAACATGCAGTTAAAACTATTTTAACTTAGCCCTTAGGTACAAAACCCTTAGCCAAGATCTATGCCGACTTGGGATGGATCTGACCATCCCAAGAAGGATCTAACCTACTGCGATTATTATTAAACTAATGCTAATCAAACACATACACAGAAACCTCAACCCTGGAGCAGGCGAGATGTTCCGCACCGTCTTCCGAGCCGCTCCCTGTTCCACGCCGAGCCGCTCCTCGAACCGCTCCCCGAACAGCTCCGCATCCCGAGGCGATCAATCCCGTGTCGCCGAGCCAACCACGCGCCGAAGAAAGTTTCACGCGAGTGAAACCTTCGCCTAGATTTCGGATCTGAATCCAAACTCCGTTGCGTCTTTGCTAGAGCCCTCAAGAGTAAGGCAGAAATTTAGGGAGATAGAAGAAATATTAATTTAAGCTTAGATCTGAGCGTGCTCCAACATTTACGAGAGCCGCTCAGATCTTGAGCTTGGGACGAGTTTTGAGGAGGAGAGCAGACCCCTATTTATATAGGCGGCTGACTGCTCCCCTTCTCTCAAAATCCGATGTGGGACTAATAATTAGAGTTAATAAAATCAATTTAGTTTGCCTTTCACAAAGTGCAAACTTCCGTGAATTTTAACTCCCTCACCGTTGAACTTCAGGATTGATACAACCTATCAATTCGAAGGGTGTTCAAAAATGAACGCATAGGAAAAAAACGTTCGTCAATCGGAGTTCGTTTGACCACTCAATTGTATGTCCAAAGTTCAGCCTACGACTTGTTTTTCGCAAAAACCAGCCGTCAAATCTGCCCAATAAACCTAGGGTTCTGCACCCATTAGTGGGGCCCAGCAAGTGGGCCCTACAGCCTAAAATCAGGCTGACTGGGCGCCTGGCCCAGTCCTGGGCACGGGTGCCCAGGCGCCAGCCTGGCGCCTGGCGCCTGGGCCGGGCCGGGCGCCCGGCCCAGAGCGCCGGGGCGCCGGGCGCCCAGGCGCCCAGGGCGCCTGGGCCCTGGCGGCCCGCCCTGGTTGCCTGGGCAGGCGCCCAGGCGATTGGGCCTGGGCCTGGGCGCGGGTCCAGTGAGCCTGGTGCCCAGACCCTTTGGGCCTGACAGGCCAGGTGCCCAGGCCAGACCCTAATCTGGCCTGGGTCAACCTGGTCTGATCCAGTCATATCCATTGGCTGTTTTGGGCATAAGTTGGGCATTTGACGTCCGATTTGGACGCCGTTCGAACCTGGGCGTAGACCGGAACTTTTCCTTGCGTTTATATTAAAACATGTTTAATCTATTTTGCATCATATGCAAATAAGTCCACTATCTAGGCTTAAATATCATTTGCATCAATATGCAATTTTCTCTTCCTTTGCATCAAATGCAAATTATTTTCCCGAACTAATTTCTACCTATTACTAGACGAAGGTCGCACTCTGTGTGAGACCCTACAGCCTGACCCTTACAACAGGTTGGGCTCGAAGTCCTATACGGTAGTGACCATGAGCAGTGGTTGCCGTCCCTGCTTCAGGAATCATCATTATGTGGTTGACGCATTGACATGAGTATTATCGGGACCACCCTGACTGTTTCCGTGATGAATTTCGCAGTTATAGTCTCTTCGTCTAAACTATGTCGTGTAGATCAAGTCTAGGGTACGGTCAAACTGTCAACCCCAATAACTTGACTCCGGTTAGTTTTTATCTATCTTTAGTCAAAAATGTTGGATTTCTTCCAACATACTCTGGCCAGAGATTTTACTAAAGACCGAACTAACTCTACGACACTAACTCCCATTGACCAGGAAAGACGAATCCTCTCTTGGTCATTACTCGCCTCGTACGCTTCAAGTAACACCCAATCAAAAAACCTTTCG
The DNA here is from genome assembly GCA_030789695.1 of Scilla litardierei. Classification (NCBI taxonomy): domain Eukaryota; kingdom Viridiplantae; phylum Streptophyta; class Magnoliopsida; order Asparagales; family Asparagaceae; genus Scilla; species Scilla litardierei. The sequence continues at coordinate 115,210,875 of CM061131.1, read as the reverse complement.
ACAGGCCTTGCCTCGAAGCTAGTTCAGTTGATCTAAGTGGCACCGTTCACGCATAGGTTTGTCAAAATGACCTCAAGTCAAAAGACCAACTAGCCTATCATCACTCAGAGTCATCATTGACAGATTGGTCAATATAACCATATGATAACTCATGTGGATCGTTCAGTGAACTCTTCTCTAATGAGCACCTGTGTCTTGTCTTCGACTTCGCCAAGTCAAGCGATCATGAGATCATCGCCACCGCTAAACGGTGAAGACTAAGACACGATGGTCTATCCGATGTTTCGATATCCTTGTCTCGAAACATCTACGACCACGAACCCTTTTAGAATTATGCTACAAACGGTCAAACATTTCTCCGTGATCTCGATACTCATCTCGATACCTGTTTGACCTTGCATAAAGTCTCAGGACTTTACCTAAGTCAATGTTTAATGCTAACTACATTATAATATAACTTAGATAAATTATTACCAAACAGATTACTGTTATTTCGAACAAGACGTTTGTGCTATTCACACAGAGATAAATAGCCTCGAGGGCATCATATCTCTACACCACCAACCCCGGAGCTGCCATAGTCCGACAGGCCCAGTCCCTTGCGCCGCCGTTGAGAGCTCCTGCGTCGCCGTGCTTGCACGCGCCACCAGCCACAACCACCGAGAGCTGCAGTCGCGTGCCTGCGACCACCGGGAGCGTCGCCTATCACTGGAGAGCCGCTGTTCCCCTTGCGTGAGTCCCATGCGTAAGACCCCCTCCCCCCATTGCGTGAGCTTCTCCCCTTGCTACAAACAAATGAAAGAAAGAAAAAACAGAAAAAAAAGGAGACAGGCAAGAGTTAAGAGGAGACAGGTTTAAATAGAGAGAGTTAAAGATGAGGGGGATATATATTAATATATGTTAGAGGTATTGTTGTAGGCGTATAGTAGGTGGAAGTATTTAGTAATGTTAACCCTTTCATTAGCTAGTATTAGGTTAGTATTAATTTGTTAGTATTAATTTAAAATTAACTTGTTAGTGTTATTTAATTTCAGCATGTTAATAATTGTTAAATAATGTTAGGGTAATAATATTAGAATAAAATAAGGCTTACCACGTTAATATATGAATGTTATAAGACAATATAAACATCACCCTAGCCAGAGAACCCAAAAAATCCGACAAACCTAATTCAGGGATTATTTTGATATTGTGATTATCTTGCAAAAAGTCTAATTCAGTGATACATTTAAACGAAACAGGTAACCAGACATACCATTACATAGTACCAGTCAAGACGAACCCAACGACACCAAAATCGCTGAAATCAGGCAAGTGTACAATTTATAGTGAATTTTTGAAGTTAGATGCTCATTTGGTCTTTTGTATGTAAAGTTGTAAAACTCAAAATCTACACGTGAAATGACGCGTGAAATTACTACCATGACATCCGTGATTGAAAATGTGATCAAAGGGCATATAACTTGATATACCTTAGTTTAGAACAATAGCAAAGAAAGTTAGTTTCCGTGACACGTTAATTAAATTCTTATATTCAGCACTTTTGTTAAGCTATAGTAAATGTTGTTCAACACTCTTGCAATCATTGAAAATATTGTATAAAAATAAATGATGGTGTTATTTAATTGTTGCATGTCTTGGAATAACTAACAAATGTGTGACATCATGAAATTGTGCGACTCGAAGGCGAAATCGTGATTTTCGTGATGTCATGTGAGTTGACTAGGCTGGCTTGTGTTCCAGCACAAATTTGGGTGGGGTTAGGGTTGAGCGGCCACTAGGCAAATGAAAGGGTACTCTCTTCAAGGGCACCACCCACATGCGGTGGGTTAGCGCCAATCACGGTAAGCCCACGTGAGAAGAACGACTCACTCATCACGACCTAAAGGCGTGAACCCTATGATAGACGTGAAATACTGACATGAAACTTGAAATTGTTATCTCAGTTAAATTGACAAGCTAATGAATCAAAAGAAAATTTTTACTTTACTTGTTGAACTGCTTAGAACTGCATGATAGGAGTATTTTACTTTATTTCATTTTATAATCACCATGTTTAAACTTTTGTCGTTATCTCGTTGAATTTATTAATGCCTCTTAAATCCAGTATAAATTTGTATATCTTGCATTGGGTTTCTGACCTCTACTTGCAGAGCCTTGCTAACATACATTCATGTTTTTGGATGTATGTCAGATCCCGAGCTATAACACTAGGAGGACTAGTTAAGATAGCTAAACCATTGGACCAAGAGTTGTTGAACTAATAAACCTTCAAAGTACTTCTTTTCATTTTTTGTACGGGTCATAAGACCCACTCTTCTGTTCCTGCATTATTGTAATTCTGTTTGAGACGAATGAGATTGTAATAATAATTTACTTATCTGTGTTGTTTTTGTGTAATGCAAGCAATAACCTACAATATTTCATACAGACGCTTATTGTGTTAAGTCAAGGAGGAAAGAAAAGCAAAAGTACCTCCTCCTTATTTGCGCGTCCTCGCCCCCAAGCTTAATGGGAAGCGGGACGTGAGAGGTTTTAGTGGTGGCACATGCAAGTCCAATGCTCATGCAAAATACTTTGAAACAACATTGATAATATTACAATCTTGACTCTCAAATAACACCTTCCCTAGAATTTTCTACCTCAATTTAATTCATTAGAAAATTTTAGTCCTAAGGTTCCTAATCCTTAGTCAACCAAATCAGTTTACACTTGATTTTTTTAATCTCCCTTCATTTTACATTCCGCATTATTACCTTATGAATCTATAGTAGCCTTTTCACAAGTCATTTCCTATCCGTACTCACATTTGATCATCCTATTCTAATCCTTGCTCTCGATCCACGTGATCTTCCTGACAGCCAACATTATCCTTTTGAATCATCCATATTACTATACTGATTCTACTTTCGATATCCCTTTCATGGAATTCCTCACCCAGTTTAACTTCTTTAAAAATATTTAATATATAAGTAGGCCTCATATTTTTCAACTAACTTAAATTTATTCTTTGATTTTGAGTTTTCCTTCGCCGTAATTTTTAGTCACTACTTTGTAAGGATTTCCTAACCTATATCATCCATAATCCTATAGTTACCTTACTCTCTACATATGGGAATCTTTATCTTTAAACCCTACTTCTATTTCACCAACTCAATATAACTTTTCTTTCCTACTACAACGTATTCAAGACAACCGACCATATACTAATTTTAGATACTTTTTATGCTAAGTAAAACTTCAACTATTTCAGTGTATTAGTTCTGTATTTTCATATTTATACTTTAAGAATTTTTGTATAAACACATCTTCGTTTTACAAAACAATCACTACATCCCTATACTCATTTCCCTTCGTCTATTATTTATCATCTATTCTAATTCCTACTGTCTGCTCATTATTCTTATGTACACTATAAGGATATTATTTTATTTTTACACATGTCCTCCTCTCCCCCACTTTATCATTCATAAATATTTGTTTGTATGTCACCTAATCATACTACCTTCCTCTCCATGTCTCATCTGAACTGTTCATCACAATCTTGATTCGCGGCCCCATTCGACCCTGAACCATATTCTATTTCTTATTTATCCCATTAGTGTGAGTCTCTACTCATTACAAGGTCAGCTAGACTAGTTTTAAATTTGCGTCATAATCCTTGTAGACATCCTCTTCTTCTATCCATCATCAGCAGTGTTAACTTCTGTTATTCATTATATTGTTAGAAGTTATTATTATTAGGGGATTATATTTACAGATTGTGGTGGTTGATGTAACGTAACGTGTAGTTGTATTAGTTGAATATGAACACCAAGAACTTAGATTAATCCAGTTACAAGAAGAGAGATTGAATGAGGTGTTCAAGAGTTGTATTTCATACTTGGATACACCCCCTACATAATGGCTTCAATAGGGTTTCATTTCATGATTGGTACACAGGAAGACGAGTACATTACGGGTTTGAAACTCAGGTTAGTATCAGCTAACGGTAGCTATGTAAGTATTACATGAATTATAGTGCCGATGATGATGAGTAGCGAATTTTAGGTAGCAAGACCTCACCATACAGAATGAGTGATGAAAACATCAAAAATGATACGATATGTTGATGCAAATAGATAATTGATTAGATTGATCTGAAATTTCTTAAGATAAGATATAATAGGACATGAGGAGAGGTGATTTAATGGTTTGTTAGTTATGGTGAATAAATTTACGAATTGTCACGATGAAGAATGAATCGAAAGCTAGAAAATTATTGATTGTAATAGGTGACGTGTACAAGGCGTATTTGCACTTGTTGTTATATATTAGTAATTGGTAAAGCATCGTTGTATCGATTGATTAATATTAGAATAAGATTGGAGTTGGATTTATAGTGCTACATTACGGATGAGACAACTTATGAGAATGTACATTTTTTTAGAACTTAGTTATAGAGGATATCGTACGTTAAAGATTTCCCGACAAGATGTTACTGCCTTGATAGCAATGATGAGCGAAGGAGTGAGGAAAATTTGTAAGAGGTATTGGTTGAGGATAATTGGTATTTTCCTTTCCGAGGTTGCCTCGTAGAAAGTATTGATTGTTTAAGGCAAGAATTATGAGGTAGAAATCAAAAACAAAAAAATATTGGATCTATATTTAAGTTTAGGATATGTTTATAGTTGTAACATTATTCAGTGACTAGACGAGAAGTGATGATTCATTTTTAGGAACGCTTGTTTGAGGTTATGGGTTTAATAACCATTGTGTTAGAATATTGGGGTTGCAGTTGTGAGAATATATATATATATATATATATATATATATATATATATATATATATATATATATATATATATATATATATATATATATATATATATATATATATATGAGAATAATGGCTATCATACGCCATATGAGATAGGCTCTCATACGCCCTCTCACTTAAAGCAACCAAGTACAACCAAGTACAAGCCCATGTGGGCTTGTACTTGGTTGCTTTATGTGAGAGGGAGTATGAGAGCCTATCTCATATGGCGTATGATACCCATTAATCCCATATATATATATATATGAAGAGTAAGTTAGGTACTATATTTAAAAATATACACAAGTACAATACGGTATACAGTAGGATACCTGGCGTAATGGAGAGAGGAGCGGACACAGGCGTCGTCACTCTCAACCATCGGCCAGTTCCCATGTAAATATGCTAGGTATATATATGTATGTATGTATATATATATGTACTTTATTATTATTCTCTCATCCTTGTCCCTGCACCTCTTGAATAGTCGTCACTAGCATTTTGCTCGCTGTTGACGGCTAAGACCATCGATGTTTAATCTAAACCTCATCACTTATACTCATTACCCTTCGTCTATTATTTATCATCTATTCTAACTCCTACTGTCTACTCATTATTCTTATGTACACTATAAGGATATTATTTTATTTTTACACATGTCCTCCTCTCCCCCACTTTATCATTCATAACTATTTGTTTGTATGTCACCTAATCAAACTACCTTCCTCTCCATGTCTCATCTGAACTGTTCATCACAATCTTGATTCGCGGCCCCATTCGACCCTGAACCATATTCTATTTCTTATTTATCCCATTAGTGTAAGTCTCTACTCATTACAAGGTCAGCTAGACTAGTTTTAAATTTGCGTCATAATCCTTGTAGACATCCTCTTCTTTTATCCATCATCAGCAGTGTTAACTTCTGTTATTCATTATATTGTTAGAAGTTATTATTATTAGGGGATTATATTTACAGATTGTGGTGGTTGATGTGATGTAACGTGTAGTTGTATTAGTTGAATATGAACACCAAGAACTTAGATTAATCCAGTTACAAGAAGAGAGATTGAATGAGGTGTTCAAGAGTTGTATTTCATACTTGGATACACCCCTACATAATGGCTTCAATAGGGTTTCATTTCATGATTGGTACACAGGAAGACGAGTACATTACGGATTTGAAACTCAGGTTAGTATCAGCCAACGGTATCTATGTATTACATGAATTATAGTGCCAATGATGATGAGTAGCGAATTTTAGGTAGCAAGACCTCACCATACAGAATGAGTGATGAAAACATCAAAAATGATACGATATGTTGATGCAAATAGATAATTGATTAGATTGATCTGAAATTTCTTAAGATAAGATATAATAGGACATGAGGAGAGGTAATTTAATTGTTTGTTAGTTATGGTGAATAAATTTACGAATTGTCACGATGAAGAATGAATCGAAAGCTAGAAAATTATTGATTGTAATAGGTGACGTGTACAAGGCGTATTTGCACTTGTTGTTATATATTAGTAATTGGTAAAGCATCGTTGTATCGATTGATTAATATTAGAATAAGATTGGAGTTGGATTTATAGTGCTACATTACGGATGAGACAACTTATGAGAATGTACATTTTTTTAGAACTTAGTTATAGAGGATATCGTACGTTAAAGATTTCCCGACAAGATGTTACTGCCTTGATAGCAATGATGAGCGAAGGAGTGAGGAAAATTTGTAAGAGGTATTGGTTGAGGATAATTGGTATTTTCCTTTCCGAGGTTGCCTCGTAGAAAGTATTGATTGTTTAAGGCAAGAATTATGAGGTAGAAATCAAAAACAAAAAAAATATTGGATCTATATTTAAGTTTAGGATAAGTTTATAGTTGTAACATTATTCAGTGACTAGACGAGAAGTGATGATTCATTTTTAGGAACGCTTGTTTGAGGTTATGGGTTTAACAACCAGTGTGTTAGAATATTGGGGTTGCAGTTGAGAGTGTATATATATATATATATATATATATATATATATATATATATATATATATATATATATATATATATATATATATATATATATATATATATATATGAAGAGTAAGTTAGGTACTATATTTAAAAATATACACAAGTACAATACGGTATACAGTAGGATACCTGGCGTAATGGAGAGAGGAGCGGACACAGGCGTCGTCACTCTCAACCATCGGCCAGTTCCCATGTAAATACGCCAGGTATATATATGTATGTATGTATATATATATGTACTTTATTATTATTCTCTCATCCTTGTCCATGCACCTCTTGAATAGTCGTCACTAGCATTTTGCTCACCGTTGACGGCTAAGACCATCGATGTTTAATCTAAACCTCGTCACTTGCATCTCTTCATACTTGACTCGTCCTTTTGTAATCCTCTTTCTAGTACCAATAGTGATGTTGTGTAGGAGATCGTGTGCCTACATGGAGTCCCCGTGAGCATTGTACCAGATCGAGATATGAGGTTCACGTCTCAGTTCTGGAAGAGTCTACAGACCAATCTGGGTATCAGTCTGAAATTTAGTACTGCGTATCACCCGCAGACAGATTGACAGTCAGAGCATACCATACAGATCTTGAAGGATATGCTGAGAGCCTGCATGCTAGATCTCAAAGGCTTATGGGAGGATCATCTGCACCTGGTGGAGTTTTCCTACAATAACAGCTATCAGGCGAGCATTGGCATGTCACCATTTGCTGCTCTCTACGGGAGAAAATGTCGATCGCCACTGAGTTAGGATGACATCGGTGATAGAGAGCTCTTGGGGCCGGAGATGATAGTGGAAGCAGTTGATGTTGTACGAGATATCAGAGACAAGCTTCGGATCGTCGAGGACCGTTATAAGCATTGGGCAGATGCTAAACGGCATCCTCTAGAGTTTCAGCCAGGAGATCATGTGTTCCTAAAGATCTCCCCAAATCGAGGAGTGATCCGATTTGGGAAGCGAGGCAAGCTTAGTCCGAGATGTATTGTACCCTTCGATGTGCTAGAGCGAGTTGGAGAAGTAGCTTATCACTTAGCTTTGCCACCGTCCTTAGAGGGAGTTCATGAAGTCTTTCATGTGTCCCATCTCCGTCGTTATCTCAGTGACCCTTCTCATGTTGTGGAGTACTCTGAGATTACAGTTCGAACAGGTCTGACGTACGAACAACAACCAGTGGAGATCCTAGATCGACATCTGAAAGTCTTCACAAACAGGACTGTTGATCTAGTTAGAGTAATGTGGCGTCACGACTCGCCAGGAGAGTCTACCTGGGAGCAAGAAGATGAGATACGAGTGCGTTATCCATATTTGTTTCCTGCTCATTAGTTGTTAAGAATTCTGAGGGCGGAATTTTTTTTAAGGTGGGTAGAATGTAACTGCCTGTATTTTTTAGACGTGTTTTAGATCGTGCGTACCGGTATTTTATTTCAGTCGTCCATTAATTTTTCGTCCGTACGTTATTTGGTATGCGTCGATGCGTACACGACTCTATTTTTCGTTTTTACCGTATCATAATTAATTAACTGCCAAGTTTAACAAAATACTTTAATTTAATTATCTTACTATTTACAACTTGATAATCACTTTTAACTTTTACTAATTACTATATTTATTTTACTAATTACATTTAATTTTACTTATTTACTTAATTAATTTAATCTCTTACATAAACACTAAAGACAACACACATGTTGCCTGATCAGGTTCCTCCCCCCTAAACACAAATAGTCAAAAGTCACATTAATTCCCATCTTAATCAACACACACACACACACACACACACACACACACACACACACACACACACACACACACACGTTTCTTCACCGATTAGTCAAAAAGACTCATTAATTAGAAACCTAATTTAATTAAACCTGTCTCCTGCCAAATTTCTTCTTAAGGCAGCAACGTTTTCTCTCCTGCAAAAAAATCTTCAGCAAAACAAATCTTCCCATGATCAACCAGCAAACAAATTTCTCCCCAAAACCTATTTCTCAAATCAAACCCATCTGATTTTGTAATCAGACATCAAAGAGGAGGAAGACACCCAAATCTGAAACAACTTCAGATTCATTTCAATTTCAGATCAACCATTCTAAAAACAAAACAACTTCAGATTTCAAACCCTCTTCATCCTAAAACCATTCCTCCTTCCCGAGCTCCCCTCGCTTGAGATCGCGTGTCTCCGTCCTTCAGCTCACGGCCACCAACCCCGGAGCTGCCGCCATCCGACAGGACCATCCCCTTGTGCCGCCGCCGAGAGCTCCTGCACCACCGTGCTTGCGTGCGCCACCAGCCACTGCCACGGAGAGCCGCAGCCGCGCGCCTGCGACCGTCGGGAGCGCCTCCTGTCGTCGTAGAGCCGTCGTTCCCCTTGGGTGAGTCCAGTGTGTAAGACTCCCTCCACCCATTGCGTGAGCTTCTCCCCTTGTTGCAAACCAATGAAATAAAGAAAAAAAAACAGAAAAAAGGAGACAGCCCAGAGTTAAGAGGAGACAGGTTTAAAGAGACATAGTTAAAGATGAGGGGGATATATATTAATACATGTTAGAGGTATTATTGTTGTAGGTGTAGAGTAGGTGGAAGTATTTAATAATGTTAACCCTATCATTAGCTAGTATTAGGTTAGTATTAATTTGTTAGTATTAATTTGAAAATTAACTTGTTATTGTTATTTAATTTCAGCATGTTAATAATTGTTAAATAATGTTAGGATAATAATATTAGAATAAAATAAGGCTTACCATGTTAATATAAGAATGTTATAACACAATATAAACATCACCCTAGCTAGAGAACCCAATAAAATCAGAAAAACTCAATTTGGGGATTATTTTAATATTGTGATTATCTTGCATCAATTCTAATTCAGTGATGTGTTTAACTGAAACAAAGAACCAGACGTACCATTACGTAGTACCCGTCAAGACGAACCCAACGACACCAAAATCGCTGAAATCGGGCAAGTGTACAATTTATTATGAATTTTTGAAGTTAGATGCTCATTTGGTCTTTTGCATGTAAAGTTGTATAACTCAAAATCTACAAATGAAATGACGCGTGAAATTACTTCCATGACATCCGTGATTAAAAATGTGATCCAACGGCATATAACTTGATATACCTTAGTTTAGAACAAAAGCAAAGAAAGTTAGTTTTCGTGACACGTTAGTTAAATTCTTATATTCAGCACTTTTGTTAAACTATTGTAAATGTTGTTCAACACTCTTGCAATCATGGAAAATGTTGTATAAAAATAAATGATGATGTTATTTAATTGATGCATGTCTCGGAATAACTAACAAATATGTGACATCGTGAAATCGTGCGCCTCGAAGGCGAAATCGTGACTTTCGTGATGTCATGTGAATTGACTAGGCTGGCTCGTGTTCCAGCACCAATTTGGGTGGGGTTAGGGTTGAGCGACCACTAGGCGTATGAAAGGGCACTCTATTAAAAGGCACCACCGGCATGCGGTGGATTAGCGCCAATCACGGTAGCCCCCGTGAGAAGAACAACTCACTCATCACGACCTAAAGGCGTGAACCCTATGATAGATGTGAAACGCTGAAATGAAACTTGAAATTATTATCTCAGTTAAATTGACATGCTAATGAATCAAAAGAAAAGTTTTACTTTACTTGTTAAACTGCTTAGGACTGCATGATAGGAGTATTTTAGTTTATTTCATTTTATAATCAGCATGTTTAAACTTTTGTCATTAACTCGTTGAATTTATTAATGCCTCTTAAATCCAGTAAAATTTATATATCTTGCCTTGGGTTTCTGAACTCTACTTGTAGAGACTTGCTGACATACATTCATGTTTTTGGATGTATGTCAGATCCCGAGCTATAGCACCAGGAGGATTAGTTGAGATAGCTAAACCAATGGACCAAGAGTTGTTGAACTAATAAACCTTCATTGTACTTCTTTTCATTTGGTGTACGGGTCATAAGACCCACTCTTCTGTTTCTGCATTGTTGTAATTCTGTTTGCGACGAATGAGATTGTAATAATAATTTACTAATCTATGTTGGTTTTGGGTAATGCAAGCAAGAACCTGTAGTATTTCACACAGACGCTTATTGTGTTAAGTCAAGGAGGAAAGAAAAGCAAAAGTACCTCCTCCTTACTTGCAGTTACAGACCTGCCGCGTCCTCGCTCCTAAGATTAATGGGAAGCGGGGTGTGACATTGCTCGTCTGATCGACCCTGAAGGTCATCCACGTCATCCACGTCAGCTATGACCTTCGGACCTCGTACTACCAACCTGTGGTGGGAAAACACACCGAAACACCTTGGTCGGATTTAGAATCAAATTTATCTAATGCATCCATAGTATTAAGAATAAAACACTTACTTCTAAAAACTCTAAAATATGATACTTCTGGAATGCGATCATAGAATAATTCAAAACAAGTTTTATTTAGTATAGTTCTTACTAGTATTCTATTTAAAACATAACATGCAGTAGCAACAACTTCTACCTAAAAATATTTTGGTAAAGTGCTATCACTTAACATGGTTCTCGAACATTCTTATAAAGTTATATTTTTCCGTTCAACTACACCATTTTGTGTTGAGGCTCTTGGAAAAGAAAATTTATGTGTTATGCCAAGTTTATTACAAAATTTTGTAAATAATTTATTTTCAAATTCTCCCCAATGATTGATATGCTCATATTTTACACTTTATTTCTGCATTTTCCATGTCATATCGATTGCTCATATTGCAAATTCGAAGCTTAAACAACGATTTCTATGTTTCATTGGATTTTCATGAAATATGGAGCAATCGGGAGTAAATCGGAGCTAGGTGTTGAGTATTGATTCCCCTGATTTGGTTTTGATGATGAACAAACATAAATATCGTGTACTAATTCTCTTTGAGTGCAGTTATGGAGATCGTCGCCAATTTATTCTGTAGATCTCAAGCGACGTCTCAAGACTTCTTTAGAGCGCATGATCGATTGTGCCTGAAGCTTCGTTGAAGCTCAAGGACATGTTGATGAAGTCAAGAGAATCTGACTCGTCATGTTGGAGCTTTGAAGACGGTTTGTCTTGTATATTTCCATGTCTTCTAGCTTCATTTTATAGAATGTTAAGCCTTGAGTCTTACTTGCTTAGTAACCCTCATATCTATCTTATCTTATCCCTAAGAATGCCTTAGAAGCCATTAGATAGGGTTCATTAGCTTATCGTCTTTGATTTGGCTTTCTGTACATCTTAGTTGGTTCAAGTAGAAGAACCAATCGATTAATTGATAATCTAATCGGTTGGGAATTCCTCTTGAACCGACTAGTCATCTTTGAGAATTTTAGCCTAATCTCTGTTGACCAACTTGTCAGTCCAAGAAGGCTCACCGACCGACTAGTTCTCAAACTAGTCGTTTAATGTTTCTTCTTAGACCGACTAGATTATCCTTCTTTTTCCACTCATTTCTCTATTGACTAACTAATCGGTCCAAGAAGGTTCACCGACCGATTAGTTGTCAAACTAGTCGGTTAGTGTCTCTTCTAAGACCGACTAGTTTATCGTGACTTTTTACTAAATCTCTCTGTTTCAAACCAGTCAGTCCAAGAAGGCTCACCGACCGACTAGTTCTCCAACTAATCGGTTAATGATCCTTCTTAGACCAATTAAGCTGCTTCAGTTTTACAGCCATTGGAGATTTTAATTCCACGATTTTGTGTGATTTGTTTTGATTCTTTCTATATCTGTTTGATGCGTTTCAAACATGGAAATTCCTGTTTTCCACTGCTTTTATGGCTTCGTCGTCCGACCGACTTGGGCCGGACATCTATTTTATGGCCCTAAGTACCTAGAAAACCCTACAAACAATACTTGAAGCCATGTGCCTTAATTGTATCATTCATTGATATAGAAAAATCAAGCAAGAATGATACAAAGGATATTGCCAATATAAAATATAACAAATAAAATGTTGGCAACATCAATGGGTTAAATTTGAGATCATAATAACCAAATGTGAAAAATCATCTCAAAAAAATCTAACAAAAGAGTTAAAATATGTTTTAATATACTTTTAAGCATACATAGCATATTAACTCCCCCATTGTTATACACATGAATTAACAAATGCGTGTATGACAATGAAATCCCCAACGTCCCATTTTCTTGAAAAATAATTTGAAAATAAATTCAAAATCATGAAACATCGCAGATTATCAATGGGTATGCTCAAGAATAAACATTAACGCAAAATCCCCATGCTATATGTGTGTGTGTGTGTGTGTGTGACCTAAACATTAGGGAACTAAACCCAAGAGGAGTTTTATTTCTGAATGTAATCACATGAGGTGATCACATCCCTAATAAAGAGTTGATGTATCTATTCCTCTCTTACACACTACAATTAGTGGGAATCCAAAGACTTAAGGATTTACTTGGAAATGGTTTTGTCTTTGCAAGAGGGGTGGATGTGGCATGCTTAGGTGTAGAAAAATATTTCTTGGCATGCAAAGAATAAGGAATTTGCTTCTTAGCAAAAAATGAAGAATTTTCATTCTCCCTCATCACTTGTGATTTACGTGCTTCTTATTAGTGTTATTGTTATACAAAAAATATGGTGATTCTTCTTAGGTGCTTTAGTAATATTTCTTGAATTTGCACCATTTGAAGAATTAAAGGTAGGTTTGGGTATCACATTTTGAATATAACCCAAACATCCTCTATGATTTGTCGGATATTGTTTTTACAACAAATCGTAAAGTGAATCCAGAATGAACAAAGCTTATGAGCTTTTGAGATTCCTCTTAGCATTTCAACAGTAGTGAATGCGAAACTCTAAGATAAGATTTGAGCTACTAATTTATCATTTGCAATGCTCAAATCCTTAACTTGAGAGAGAGTGTGTTTACACTAGTAGTTTCTAATTCATGCACCATACTCATAGCATCTTTAAATTCAGCTTTCAATTTAGAGTATGAGTTGATGCACTTACTTGCCCCGTTCGATACCACATTGTAGCGATATTCAAGCTCCTCATAAGATAACTTTGGCTCCTCCTTATCTTCATCACCGGATTCCTCCTCGCTAGAGCTTGAAGAAGACTCTTCCCCTTTTGCTATGAAGCACACTTCTTCGTTGGGGTTGAGTCACGCCTCCACATCTTTATTACAAGAACTAGAAGATAAATCTTCCAATGCCGTGAAGCACCTGTGGGCTACCTCCTCGTCACCTTCTTATTCTTCATTTGATGAGTCCTCACTTGAGTCATCAAAAGTACCAATAAGACCCTTCTTCTTGTTTTTGTACTTGGAGTTGCCTTTTCAATATTTCTTCCTTTTCACTTTGCAAGAATCATTGGAGGGTTTGGAAGGGCAGTCGGTAGAGAGGTGACCTTTGCCACTACATGTATAACAAACGTTGTTAGATTTAGAGGTAAACTTTGACAAAGAGTTACCTTGCTTGCACTTGAGGAATGCTCTTAGTTGCTTCGCAAGCTCCATGATTTAATCACCACTAACCTCAACCTCTCCATCTTCACTTGAAGCTTCTTGATGAAATTTCTTCCTCCACTTTATTAGATCCTTCTCTGCATGGAATGTAATCCCCCTTTGCTTCTCCGAATTCTCGAGCTTTGATGTTTGAATCTCCTTCGTGTATTGAAGCTTCACTTCAGACTCCATGAGATTTCCAATGCACTCCTCAACAGTGTATTTGGACATGTCATTTGACTCTAAAATCCCGTTCAGATTTCTTTGGGTGTAAGAGAGTCAAGGATCTTCTCTACTCGATCCTCTTGGAAAATAACCTTCCCAAGTTCTTCAAAAGCATTCACGATGTCTGTGAACTTTGTGAACATCTCCGATATGCTCTCTCCTTCCTGCATCTTAAACAATTCATATTTAGATCTAAATACACTTTGTTTAGATTTCTTTTTCTTTGACGTCCATTCATGAGAAATCTCCAATGTATGCCAAATCTCATTGGCCATTTTGCACATTGATATGTGGTTGAACTCATTGTGAGTGACGGCACAATGAAATGTGTTCATTGCCCTCGCATTGGATTTGATCAAGTCCTTCTCCGCATTTGTCCTTGTAGCCACATGAGTAGTAGGCTTCATAAACAGAGACTCAATGACATCCCAAAGGTCTTGACCCTCCACGTAGATCATCATCTTTATCTTACAACTTGGATAATTTGTTCCGTTGAAGAGCTGGGGTTGCACGGTTGATAGACCTTCTTGAGACATGGAAGAAGAGTTGAATGCCATCGTTTTCAGAATGCTTCAATCCTAGCCCGATACCAATTGTAAGGACCGTCTATGCCTTGCAATACCACTCTAGGGGGATGGGTGAATAGAGTAAGGGTAATAATCATGTAATTAAAAATTAAACTTGTAAATGCGGAATTATAAGTGCAAGAGGAATTTAAACAAAACAATCAAGCAAATGCTTACACACAGATTTTACACTGGTTCCCCAACTTGGGTACAACCAGCCACACCAATATTCACTATAATCCTACACAAGTTATTGAATACAATCTCACAAAGATATATGAACTCCCACAAAGAGAGAAGCAAACTGTCATAAAGAGAGTACACAACAAACGAAGCCTACACAAGGGTTAATCTCTCACAAAGAGAGAAACTAACTCTCACAAGGAATGTTAGGATTAAACTCTCACAAAGAGAGAAACTAACTCTCACAAATAAAGTTGGGGTTTTACTTCACAAAGATGAAATAAATACTCTTATCTATGTATTAAGATGAACTTACTCAATATGAATAAGAAGGCATGGAAGAGGATCTCCAAGTGTTGAGATGAGCTTTGATGTACTTTTGATGATTTCTGCTGAGCTAGCTTCAATCCATAAAGAGAATAGTGCTCATAAAAGGAAAATGAGATAATAAGAGTGGCTTAACGAATCTCTAAATATTCAATGTTAACCAAGAGTTGTAATAGAACTAACCCTTCTCCTATATATAGGAAGCCACAATAACCCCTCAAAACCAAGCAAAAAGGCCAAATGAACAAATCTGCAACATCTAGATTTTGGCAATTTACGGCTCGGACAGGCGACTGATGAAGGAGTATCAGTCGACTAATCAACAGCTAGATTATTCCCAACCGTTATAATCTGAGACAGGACAGGCGACTGTAGAAGACTACATAGGCGCCTAAACAATGTGCAGGCACCTGAATATACTTCAACAGGCAGCTGATACATGGGATGGACTGGAGCTGAGAAAATGCAACTTTCGCACTTGTCCATTCAGACGACTGACGACCAAATTCCAGGCGCCTGAAGATAGACATGTGACTGTAAACTCTACATCAGTCGGCTGTCACAAAAAGTGGATTGGTTTCCAGAAAAGACAAGATACGCACATTGGCACTCAGACGACTGAAGAACAAAGTTCAGGTGCCTGATGGTAGACATGCGCCTGTCAAATGAACATCAATTGCATGCACCAAAAGCTCAAGGAAGAGGCAAGAAAAAGTTGACTTGAGCTGTACACAACAGCCGACTGTAGCAGGCTGGCTAGACGCCTGGAGATCACCATGTCGACTGTCCTGCCTTCAATAGTCGCCTGTTGGAAGGACCAAAACTCCAAATTGAGTTTTTGGTTTGGTGAACCTTTTGGGTTGATTTCTATGATAATAATAAGGTTCACTAAGATGGTTAATGCATATGCATGAATGAGTATGACCATCTATAACGACATTACAAAATTCTAGACTTAAAAAGTGAAATGCAAGTAATAGAAATACATGGATTACATTTTGCATCTTCTAGAGTCTAAGGCTTCAAGCTTTTGATGCCTTGATGCTCCCCATCATCTTCCAAGCTTTGGCACCTCTTGATGAGCTTCCCTTCATCAAGTTTTATGCTTTGGCAATATTCCTATTGATGTCCATCCCTGCACCAAGCATTTAGTCTCCAACATGCTAATCTTCAATAGTTAAACATGAGACAAAAACATAGAGAGTCATTAACAACTACATAATGTTGTGATCATCATCAAAACAATATTGGTCGAAAACACCAATAACAAAAGATGGAGAAAACTGAGAAAAATCTGGCTTTCAATGCATTTAAGATGAACAATGATGTGATGAACGAATCAGATTAAGAGGACGTGGTTCTTATCTCCAAGAAATTCACTAATTTCCTACGAAACAACAATAATAATATGGATAATATTTGGGAAATTAGGAAGAAGGAAGGAGATGATGAGGAGAGTTTTGCAACGCAATGCTTCAGATGTAACAAGAAAGGACATATTAAAGCGGATTGGCCCACCTGAAAAATTAAGGAAAATAAAAAAGTGGATGGATGCAAAAGAACGTTCAAAAGAGGAATGTTTGCTACTTAAGGAGAGAGCGACGTAGAGGAGCTTTCAGATGATGAATTAGATGACAATGTGACTTGCTTCATGGCGTGAACAAAAGATTGCATGCTAACTCCCAAGTGTAGGAGGTCGCCAAGTAGTAATAATGTAACGCCCCGCTTCCCAAAAGACACCGGAAGCGAGAGCGTTACGCGGTCCGCTTGAACTGGAGAGGTGAAGCTCGAGTTCAATAAGCGTCTATGACAAAAACACAGATGAGGTCCTTGCAACTACCATTTAGAACAATCAGAAACACATCCAGAAAAGATAAAGCCACATCCAGAAATAATGTTCGTACACAGAGTTTAACAAGCCACAGCCGGGCTAAAAGTAGCAATAAGAAAAGAGCGTACACGAAAGTAACTACGACGACTGGAAAGGAAACTAGGAAAGCAGTAAAGTGTCGGGGTCCACTAGTCCTCTGTTGGGAGAGGCACTGCGTCAAGTGCGAACTCCTGACTCTCCAACTCTGGCGTCTCGTACTGGTCCTCCTGGTACTCAAGCTCTGAACCTGACATACATCCACAAACATGAATGTATGTCAGCTAGGGGTCTGCAAGAAGAGGTTAGCATCCCAAGGCGAAGTATATGACAGATATGAATTTTAAAAGCATTAATAATTTAAGAAAAGTGACTGCAGCAATTAACAATAACAATTTAAAGAAACGGAAGCGGACAATCCTAGCATGCAGTTCTAGACGGTTGCAAGTTTAAAATTAAGATTCTCTTAGTTCGTTAGCATTTCAATTTCAAGATGACCGAGTTAGCGTTTCAAGTTTTCATGTCAAGTGTTAGCATTCTAATCTAGGGTTCACGCCTATAGGTCATGATGAGAAGGTCGTTCCTCTCACGGGGGCTTACCGTGATTGACGCTAACCCACCGTGTGCGGGTGGTGCTCTTGAGGAGAGTACCTTTCATACGCCTAGTGGCCGCTCAACCTTAACCCCATCCAAAAGTTTTGCTGGAACACGAGTTGGCCTTGTCAACTCACACGACATCACGATATCACGATACCGCCTTCGAGGCGCACGATAGTCACGATGTCAAAATTAGTTAAACATGTCCGGACTCACTGAATTTTACTGTTAACAATATTAAAGTATTATAGTGGCAGTTCTACAAAGCGGAAACGGGTCGAACGACCGTTTCCGTAATTTCAAATAATGACGAATACGTCCTTTTTGTTCAATTTGCTACAGAAATGATTTTTTTCTCTTAGTGTTTAAAATGGGGATATATCGTATGATATACCGTTGGATCCCAAATTTTGTCCTGGTCATTATAGTGTCACTTTCCTACGTCATTTCACGTCACAATTTCAAGTTATCCAGCATTACATGAAGGCGGCGTAAACGTGCCGAAACTTCTAAAAATCATAACAAATTATATACTCGCCTGTTTTTGACGTACTTGGTGTCGTTGGAATCGTCAAGACGAGTACTACGCCGTGGAGGGTTTGGTTCGCTATTTTGGTAGAGTATAAAATCAGAAATAGTGTTTTTCTGTTCAGGTCAGATTTCAAAAAGCCCCTACGACGTCTAATCAACATGTTTTATTAGGTTTCTCTACTTTACGGTATGGGTTAGGAGTTATAGGGATAGATCTACCAACCTGAAGTGAAGCGAAGGATCGGACGACGACCACGAGCAATGACGGCGCGTACGGTGCGGAAACTTCGACGTTCACGCTCCGAACTTGTTGCGGCAGTGAGTAGGCGGCAGACAGAGGTTGTCAGTGAGCTCCGGGGCTATCGGCGTCGGATCTGAGCGGTTGGATGAAAGCACGGGCTGTGAGGAAGAAGCCACAGCCTGGGGGCTTTGCCGTGAACCAGGAAGATGAGGTTGCGGCTGTGGGAGCATGCCGTTGCGTGGCAAAAGGAGGAGGAGAGGGAGTTGCGGTTTGAGGAGGGGAAAGAGGAGTAGAGGAGGAGATTACAGGGGCGCTCGGCCTGTTGCGTGGCTTGATGGCATGAAGAGGAGGGAGGAGCTCGGGTTGTGGATGAAGGAGAGGGGGCCGGGGGTGTTGCTTGCGTGGGGGGTGGAGGAGAAGCACTCGGCCTTGGGGAAGAAGGAGGCTGGCTTGTTGCGTGTTGGCTGGTTGTGTGGAGAAGACGGGTACAGAGGGGGCGGCTGTGAAAGCTAGGGGCAATGTAATATAGGAAAGTTGAAGGCCTAGGTTTTCCGAGAGGAGGTGGGCTGCTCGTGACCTAGGTTTGAAATGGGAAAGCTGCGACTGTGTTTTTTTTTCTTTTGTTTGTCTAGGGTCTCATTTATAGGGCCTAGGGTTTTCAGCACATATAACTTGTTTATAAAAGTATAGGGAACTTGCAAGTGGGGGAGGGATTCACAGTACGAATGGGGTTGCCTTAGGGTTAGGCTTAGGGTTGTTTCATATAGGTTGTTTATTAAAAGTAGGGGCTATGTACCTTTGTTTTCATTTTTTTCTTTTTTCTCCTATGTTGTGCGTGAGTTATGTTAGTTTTTCTTTTTTTTCTTTTTTTGTGTACAGGCCATGCATGAAAGTGTTGGGGGCTAATTAGGGAAAGGAATAAAATAGGTTAATGGTTAAAATCAAGCCATCAATTTGATTTAATGCGTCCAAATAAGGAAATCCTCATTTGACTATTAGAAGATTTGAAATTCGAATTCGAATTTTGTAAGTTGGAATTTATTTAATATGAGATATAAAAAAATACTAATAATAATAAGTATAGTAATAACAATAATAATAAATTAACTAAGTGCCATAAGATAATAATAGTGTTAATTAACATGAAGAAGTTGGCACGTGCACGGGAACGGATACGCCTAATACGGATACGGGCGAAAAATTATACTAGAGAAATACAGATAATATCATTGATAAAGACCGATCGTTACATCCTACCCACCTTAAAGAAAATTCCGCCCTCGGAATTCCTAACAATCACTGATCAGGGAACAGGTGTGGGTAACGCTCTCTCATCTCGTCTTCTCTCTCCCAGGTGGACTCTCCTGGCGAGCCGTGTCGCCACATCACTCTCACAAGGTCGACAGTCTTGTTTCGGAGTGGCTTCTAACGTCTATCAATAATCTGCACTGGCTGCTGATCATACGTCAGATCCGGACGAATGGTGATCTCAGAGTAGTCAACGACGTGAGATGGATCGCTGATGTACCGACGAAGCTGAGACACATGGAAGACATCGTGAACACCCTCCAAAGATGGTGGCAAGGCTAAATGGTAGGCTACCTCGCCAACTCTCTCCAAAACATCGAAGGGTCCGATGTATCTCGGGCTGAGCTTTCCACATTTTCCAAAGCGAATCACTCCTCGATTCGGGGAAATCTTCAAAAACACATGGTCTCCTGGCTGAAACTCTAGAGGTCGTCGTTTCGCATCAGCCCAATGCTTATAACAGTCCTGAGCAATCCGAGGCTTGTCCCTGATATCTCGAACAATGTCCACAGCTTCGACAATCAACTCCGGTCCCAACAACTCTCTATCTCCAACGTCGTCCCAGCTCAGGGGCGAACGACACTTCCTCCCGTAGAGAGCAGCGAATGGCGCCATGCCGATGCTTGCCTGATAACTATTGTTGTAAGAGAACTCCACCAGGTGTAGATGATCCTCCCACGAACCCTTGAAATCTACCATGCAAGCTCTCAGCATGTCCTCCAGAATCTGAATGGTCCGCTCTGACTGGCCATCCGTCTGCGGGTGGTACGCAGTGCTGAACTTCTGACTGGTACCAAGATTGGTCTGCAGACTCTTCCAGAACTGAGATATGAACCTCATATCACGATCAGAGACGATGCTCACAGGGACTCCATGCAAGCGCACGATCTCCTACACAACATATTTCATGTCACAACTCGTACTAGAAAGAAATACGGAAAGGATGAGTTGGATCATTACCTCCATATATTTCCTTGCCAGTATCTCTGTAGATTGTCCTACTCAGAACGGTATGAAGTGCGTAGACTTGGTCAGTCGATCGACGATGACCCAAATTGCGTCATTCTGTTTGGTGCTCCGAGGTAAGCCAGTCACGAAGTCCATCGTGATGTGCTGCCATTTCCACTCTGGAATAGGCAGGGGCTGTAGTAGTCCGGTGGTGCGATGATGTTCAGCCTTCACCTGCTGACACACCAGGCATTTGGCAACACTCTGTGCCACACTTCTCTTCATACCATGCCACCAGAAATTCTGACGAAGATCCTTGTACATCTTCGCACCTCTAGGATGAATGGAATAAGGCGAACTGTGGGCCTCATTCATCAACTCTTCTCTGACATCTCCTGCAGGCACGCAGATCCTACTGCCATACCTTAAAGATCCATCCTCGTGAATCAGAAAATCTGTCTGGAGTTCGGCTTCGACTTGCTCTCATATCTTCATCAACTTAGCATCACCAGCTTGAGCACTCTTGATCCGATCAACAATCGTCGACTGAATCTGCATGTTCATCAACGACGAAGTGACTCCCGGAAGAACAGCTTCAACATCCATCTCACGTAGATCCTGCTGTATTCTCTACTGAGCTGTAAGAATCATCACCTCTGGCAGTCGGCTCAAAGTGTCCGGTACAACATTCACTTTCCCTGGGTGATACTGAAGGTCGATGTCGTAATCTGCAATCAACTCCAACCATCTGTGATGTCTCATATTCAGCTCCTTCTGAGTAAATATGTATTTCAGACTTTTGTGATCAGTGAATATCTTCACTTTCTCACTCAGTAAGAAATGACGCCAAATCTTCAGTGCGAATATGACAGCGGCGAGTTCCAAATCATGGGTCGGATAATTCTTCTCATGGACTTTCAACTGTCGCGAAGCATATGCGACTACATGGTTATGCTGGTGCAGAACACAACCAAGTCCCTTCCCTGATGCATCGCAGAAAATCTCAAAGCCTCCGCTTCTGTCCGGAATAGACAAGACTGGTGCAGTCGTCAGTCTCTCATTCAAAGTAGAAAAAGCCTGCTCGCAAGATTCTGACCAACTGAACTTGACATCCTTCTGCATCAATCTCGTCATCGGCTCAGCTATCCTCGAGAAGTCCTTGATAAATCTGCAGTAGTAGCCAGCCAATCCGAGGAAACTCCTGATATCCAAAGCCAATCTCGGTGTAGGCCATTCACTGACTGCTCTGACCTTCTCCGGATCCATTGAGATGCCGGCTCCTGATACTACATGTCCGAGAAATGCAACTCTGTCCAGCCAGAATTCGTATTTGCTATACTTGGCATATAGTCGATGATGGTGGAGTGTCTCCAATACCAATCTCAAGTGCTCTGCATGCTCTTCCTCACTCCTCGAGTACACCAAGATGTCATCTATAAGGATCACCACGAACTTGTCGAGGAAGTCATAAAAGATGAGGTTCATGAGATTCATGAACACTGCAGGAGCGTTGGTCACACCGAACGACATGACAACGAACTCATAATGCCCGTACTTGGTCCGGAAGGCTGTCTTGGGCACGTCATCCTTCTTGACTCTGACTTTATGGTATTCGCTCCGAAGATCCAACTTCGAAAACACATTCGATCCACCAAGCTGATCGAAGATATCATCATTACGGGGTAGCGGGTACTTGTTCTTCATAGTGATCTGATTCAGCTCCCGATAGTTGATACACATCCTCCTTGATCCGTCTTTCTTCTTCACCAGTAAGACGGGCGCACCCCAGGGAGACACGCTGGGATGAATAAAACCTTTCTATAGCAGCTCATCCAACTGCTTCCTCAGCTCCTCTAGCTCAGCTGGAGCCATACGGTACGTCGCCTTAGAAATCGGTTGAGCTCCTGGCATCAGGTCAATGCCGAACTCCAATGCTCGATCAGGCGGCAAACCAGAAATGTCCTCAGGGAAGACATCCTCGAAGTCTCGTACTACAACTGGCTTCTCCAGCTCTGCTATCATAGATGCAATTGTCAATCTGTACGGCTGGGCCCGGAACTTGACAGGTCCTAGCGAACGTCCTCCGCTGACAAACTCAAACACTGGGTGGCCAGGAATTTCAAACACCACTTTCTTCCGGTGACAGTCGATCGTGGCGTAAAAAGCTCCCAACCAATCAATGCCGAGGATTGCATCGAAATTGGGTAGGTCGTGGACGATGAAGTCAGCATACAATTCGTGTCCACTAACCACCAATGGGCAAGGTCGACAACCAAGGGCAACCTTCACCACACCATTCCCAGTCGTGATGTTCCAACACTTGGGAAGTGTGTAGGTGGGTATCGAGTGTTCGACTATGAACTTCCGTGACAGGATGCACATGGAAGCTCCGGAGTCGAACAGGGTCAAGGCTGGGTGAGAAGAAACTAGGATAACACCTAAGGGAATCATGCAACTATATCAAACAAAGAACTACTAAGCAAACATAAATGTATAAAAGGAAAGACTAGTTTAGGAGTTACCTGCAATCACGTCGTCAATAGCTTCAGCCTCAATGGCTGTCATAGTGTAAGCTCGACGCACCGGGGGGGTTGGCCTGCTGAAAGGCCTGCTTCTGTGGTACCAGAGGTGGTCCTCGCTGTCCAGGTGCAGGCACTGGTCTTTGAGCAGGTCCAGGTGCAGGCGATGTCCACTGAACAGGTCCAGGTGCTCCAACAGGCATAGGTCGAGTGCCCTTGGGGCAGTCCCTCGCAATATGGGTAGAAGATCCACAAACCAAACACTGAT
The DNA here is from genome assembly GCA_030789695.1 of Scilla litardierei. Lineage (NCBI taxonomy): Eukaryota > Viridiplantae > Streptophyta > Magnoliopsida > Asparagales > Asparagaceae > Scilla > Scilla litardierei. The sequence continues at coordinate 115,187,013 of CM061131.1, read as the reverse complement.
TCAGCATCCTCCTGCAGTCCTTCTTCACATAGCCAAGCTTGTCGCAGAAGTGGCAAGTCAGCTCAGCTCGGTTGAAAACAGGTGCAGCTGGCCTATTGAACTGGGTCGTCTGGACTAGACATACATCGGGCCTAGGTGCACCCCTCAGCATCTCCATCGGGCGCTTGCCCGCCTGTCGGGCCTTCTTCAGATTGGCGATGTGCTCCTGATTCTTCGCAGCCACCAGGACATCCTTATGAGTAGAAAAAGTATTCCCGGACAGCACACTCTGGATATCCAGATCCAAGCCCTGTAGAAAACGATGTGCACAGTCCTCAGGTTCCTTCACCATGGAAGGAGCATATCGACTCAGCATAGTGAACTCCGCCTCGTACTCGTCAACGGTCATAGTACCCTGCTCCAGGTTGATGAAGCGACTCTCCATCATTCGCTTCGCAAACTTTGGAAAATACTGGGCGTCAAACCTCTTGCAGAAAGTATCCCATGAAATCGGCGTAGTCAGCCTGGCCTCTTCTGCAGTCCACCAGCTGCGGGCATTATCTGTCAATTGCTTCCTGGCAAGCTCCACCCATTCATCTTTATGGATTCGAGCAAGGCCCAAATCATCCTCGGTGCTCTGACGCCACTCTTCGGCCGCTAGCGGGCCCTCTCGTCCGGAGAAACTCTTCGGGTGCATCTCTCTTAACTGCTTGGCTCCCGGAGCTGGTGCAGCTGGTGCGGCTGGCGCAGCCGGCGCAGCCTGGCGTCCCTGCTGGACTAGATGATGCTGAACCTCCAGCATATCTCTCATAACTCCCAGCATCTGGCGGATGTCGTCATCTCCGCCTCCAGGAGCTCCGGTTCCGGTTCCGGCTCCGGTCCCGTGACGGGTAATGCGTCTCCCGGCCATCCTGCAAAAGAGAAAGAATGCCCGAGTTAATCTCGTGTATACGATTACCCTAGATGTTTGGATAATGATAAGCGTTCTCATTATTCTGATTTTTGCAGTTGTAAAGGGCCTGCATGGGCCACCAACAAAACTTGTAACGCCCCGCTTCCCAAAAGACACCGGAAGCGAGAGCGTTACACGGTCCGCTTGAACTGGAGTGGTGAAGCTCGAGTTCAATAAGCGTCTGTGATAAAAACACAGATGAGGTCCTTGCAACTATCATTCAGAACAATCAGAAACACATCCAGAAAAGATAAAGCCATATCCAGAAATAATGTTCGTACACAGAGTTTTGGGCTAAAAGTAGCAATAAGAAAAGAGCGTATACGAAAGTAACTATGACGACTGGAAAGGAAACTAGGAAAGCAGTAAAGTGTCGGGGTCCACTAGTCCTCTGCTGGGAGAGGCACTGCGTCAGGTGCGAACTCCTGACTCACCAACTCTGGCGTCTCATACTGGTCCTCCTGGTACTCAAGCTCTGAACCTGACATACATCCACAAACATGAATGTATGTCAGCTAGGGGTCTGCAAGAAGAGGTTAGCATCCCAAGGCGAAGTATTATAGGAATATTATGCCCTCGAGGCCATTTATTCCTGTGTGAATAGCACAAACATCTTGTTCGAAATAACAGTAAGCTGTTTGGTAATAATTTATCTAAGTTATATTGTAATGTAGTTAACATTAGATATCAACTTAGGTAAAGTCCTGAGACTTTATGCAAGGTCAAACGGGTATCGAGATGAGTATCTCGATCATGGAGAAACGTTTGACCGTCTGTAGCATAAGTCTAGAATGGTTCGTGGTCGTAGATGTTCCGAGACAAGGATATCGAAACATCGGATAGACCATTGTGTCTTAGTCTTCACCGTTTAGCGGTGGCGATGATCTCATGATCGCTTGACTTGGTGAAGTTGAAGACGAGACACAGGTGCTCATTAGAATGAGTTCACTGAATGATCCACTAGAGTTATCACATGGTTATATTGACCAATCTGTCAATGATAACTCTGAGTGATGATAGGATAGTTGGTCTTTTGACTTGAGGTCATTTTGACAACCTTGTGCGTGAACAGTGCCACTTATATCAACTGACCTAGCTTCGAGGCAATGCCTGTCGAAAGGTTTTTTGATTGGGTGTCACTTGAAACGTACGAGGCGAGTAATGACCAAGAGAGGATTCGTCTCTCCCGATCAATGGGAGTTAGTGTCGTAGAGTTAGTTCGGTCTTTAGTAAAAACTCTGCGCAGAGTATGTTGGAAGAAGTCCAACATTTGTTGACTAAAGATCGATAGAAACTAACCGGAGTCAAGTTATTGGGGATGACAGTTTGACCGTACCCTAGACTTGATCTACACGACATATTTAAGACGAAGAGACTATAACTGCGGAATTCATCACAGAAACAGTCAGGGTGGTCCCGACAATACTCATGTCAATGAGTTAACCACATAATGATGATTCCTAAAGCAAGGACGACAACCACTGCTCGTGGTCACTGCCGTATAGGGCTTCGAGCCCAACCTGTTGTAAGGGTCAGGCTGTAGGGTCTCACACAGAGTGCGATTCTTCGTCTAGTAATAGGTAGAAATTAGTTATGGAGAATATTTGCATTTGATGAAAAAGAAGATATAATTGCATTTGATGCAATATGGTAATTTAAGCTTAGATAGGGACTATTTTGCATTTGATGCAAAAGCGATTAAATGTGTATTAAATTGTTTAATACAATATTTAATAATATAAACGCAAGGAAAAGTTCTCGGTTAAGACGGAAATATTCCGGTCTAGACCCAGGTTCGAACGGCGTCCAAATTGGACACCAAATGCTCAAGTTAGAGCCAAAACAGCCCAAAGGATCAGACCAGGCCAGGCCCTGTAAATACAAGGCAGAACAGGCTGCCTAGGCTAGCCCAGGCGCTGCCTGGGCTAAGCCCAGGCTCGGCCTGGGCTAGCCAGGCAAAGGCCTGGGCTAAGCCCAGGCTCGGCCTGGGCAAGCCCAGGCGCGGGCCTGGGCTAAGCCCAGGCCCGCCTGGGCGGCCCAGGCGCGGGCCTGTGCACGTCCAGGCGCCTGGGCGAGCCCAGGCACGGCCTGGGCTCTGCCCAGGTGGATTCAGGCACGTGCGGGTTTGCGTGGGGCCCAGCCATGGGCCCCACCTCTAGGGTTTTGAACCCTAAGTGTGATGAATCAAATGACGGGTCAGTTTTTGCGAAAAACTAGCCTAGTGCTGATCTTTGGACACTCAATTGGAGCGTCAAACGAACTCCGATTGACGAACGGTTTTTTCCTATGCGTTCACCGTTGAACGCTTGTCGTATTGATAGGTTGTATCGATCTTGAAGCTCAACGGTGAGTGAGTTAAAATTCACGGAAGTTTGCACTTTGTGAAGTGCAAACTAACTTGATTTTAATTAACTCATTGTTTAGTCCCACATCGGATTTTGAGAAAAGGGGAGAGTCCGCCGCCTATATAAATAGGGGTCTCCCCCCTTTCTCAAAACTGGTCCCAAGCTCTAGATCTGAGCGGCTCTCGTAAATGTTGGAGCACGCTCGGATCTAAGCTTAAATTAATATTTCTCTTCTCCCTAAATTTCTGCCTTACTCCTGCGGGCTCTAGCAAAGCCACAAAGGAGTTCGGATTCTGGATCCGAAATCTAGGCGGATGTTTCACTCGCGTGAAACTTTCTTCGGTGCGTGGTTGGCTCGGCGGCACGGGGATTGATCGCCTCGGGATGCGGAGCGGTTCGAGGAGCGGTTCGGGGAGCGGTTCAAGGAGCGGCTCGGCGTGGGAAGGGAGCAGCTCGGAAGACGGCGCGGAACATCTCGCCTGCTCCAGGGCTGAGATTCCGGGTATGTGGTTAAAGTATTTTTAGCATTAGTTTAGTTTAATCGCAGTAGGCTAGATCCTTCTTGGGATGGTCAGATCTATCCCAAGTCGGCATAGATCTTGGCATAGGGTCTTGGACCTTAGGGCTAAGTTAAAAATTGTTTTTAACTGGATGTTAATTAGTTAACATAGTTTTTCTTCCGCTGCTAAAGTTTTTGTGTCTATGTTCCGTCCGACTTAGGACGTGACTAGAGTTTTTGTGCCCTAAGGGACCGCCAATTTCCCAACAGTGGTATCAAAGCCTAGGTTTGCGTAGTCAATCTAGGTACTGCGATTTCATTAAACTTATTAATGCTTTTAAATACTTTTAAATTTTTAAAGTTATTAGATAAATTTAAAAATGTTTTTAAAGTTCAAAATTCTATGTGATAAATTTTTTGAACATGAAATTTTTTAAAATGACGTTTTAAAATTTATGTGATAATTTTAAAACTAATTTTAAATATTTAAAAGTTTAAATTTATTTTGGATGCCTAAAAACTTTTATATGATAAATTTTTTTTAAGCATGGAAATTTTAAAATGGTGTTTTTAAATTTATGTGATAAATTTTATAATTGATTTTAAGGCTTTAAATTTCTGCGATAAGTTTAAAATGTTTTAGATGTTTAAAAATTGTATATGATAAATTTTTGAACATGGAAAATTTTTAAAAAGTAATGTTTTAAATTTATAAGATATTTTTTAAAACTGATTTTAAAAGTCTAAAAAATTGTTTATGCGATAAACTTAGTTTATTTTATTGTTAAATAGATATACACTTTCATTTTATATTGATAAAATTAGTGTAGCTTTATTTTAATGGCTTGTTAATCTTGTCCCTTATTTGATAACACAAGACAGCCTTTTAGGTTAGCCATTAAAAATGATTAAAATTTTTTTACTTGAATTTTAATGACATGCTATGTTTTAATAAATCATTAACAACAATATTAAGACCTAATTCCTGATTAGGGTAGTCCTTTAAATGAATTTTCAATTCTAATTGTTATAATTAATTTTTATTAAAGGACTTCGCTTCTAGCGTTGTTAATAAAATTTATTAAAATCCTGATAATGATTAGGATAGCACGTGAACCTTATAGTTGATAAGGACTTAATAAAAGTTATTAAACAAATCCTAAAATTTTTGAATTTAAGGATTCAACTAGTTGATGGGATTAATTAGTTGTTAATAAAAGCTGTTTAGTCTATGGCATACATACAAAAATGACAAGCTTCATTCAATGGACCATGATCCAGTCAATGTGCTTGGCTAAGAGTTCTGGATCACCCTTTAAGGGATAGTGATCCTGGCTTAGTCAATTCCCTGGCTGAGTTCCGCTGGACCGCAATGTCGCGAATCATGATTGTATGACACCCTGGACTATATCTAAGTCAAATACGTTAATGATCTTTTTCAAGATTAGCCGTAGCCCTCCTTGTTTTAGGGGTTAGCAACTATAGGACCCGCGTTATAGTTGTTGAGATACACTCAAGCTGTAACATGGCAATCTTATAGGAACCAACTTCTTAAATACATAAGATGACATCTTGACTTGACCCAAACCGACGTTGTCGTGAATACACCGAGCGGCGGCGCAAGTTTAGTCAAGGATGTAGTCTGCCTAGATGTAGTCTAAGACCTGACCCAAACCGACGTGTCGTGCATACACCGAGCTGAGGAGCAAGTCAGGCTAGACACGAAAACAAGGGTCCGACTAGACTAGACATTGTGATTTGGATGAGCACACTCATGATCACGAATGGCTAGGGGCAAAAACCGATTAAGAGAGTCATATCCGATATGATCGATGAAGAGTCATCTTCTGATCGCAGAGTCAATCAACTTGTTGAGCTACACTCAAGGTTGCTTAGACTCAAGGTGATTGGAACTCTTACCCATTAATTTTAATTTGATTAAATCGTTCGTTATTAAGCTTTAAAAAGTTCGTAAAAATAGTGGGAGGATATAGATAGATAAAAGCCAATCTACCTATATTTAATATTGAACATATGCTAAAACTAGGGCAAGACTATGTTTACCGAAAGAATCAATATAATATTTTAATAAGTTAATTGGTCAAAAAGTTGATTAATTGAATATCAAGTTAAATTCTAATTGATAGCATTAAAACTATATTCTCGTAGACATTAAATGACCTTCTAAAGAACAGACTTAAGAACTATGATTTCATTAAGTTCTGAGTCCAACAAATAAATTAAAGCTACATGTCACTCGTCTCTATATGAGGCAACTTGAACATATAGGACATTCAAAGTATGTTTCTCCCTACAACTTGTCGAGCTACCCTCAAGGTTGTATGGACAAACAATTTTGATCCGCAAAGTTCGAGAATTCGATTAAACCGTTTGAGTCGAATACGAGTGCATGAGCGATGCAAGACTATGTATCCCAACCGGATCTTGAGACAAGCAACTTCTTGAGCTACACTCAAGATTGCAAAGCTCAAGCGTTTGGATACAAAAGTTGCTTGCATAGCTATTTATTTATGTTGATATCTAAATGCGATTTAGAAAAGGAAGAAGGCACTTCGGAAAGTCAATTGAGAAAGTTAGTTAAATTTATCATTAGTAGAGGCATAAGTAGGAGGAAATGAAAATGTGACATATTTTGATGTCACGATTTCAGAATAAATTGTTATACAAAAGACGTTTAACACATTTTGACGAATGTCGTCACATTGCTTCTGAAGTAATGTTTTGTGTTAAGTAATTTGTGAATAACTATATATATATTAAATGTTAATATTTAAATACACAAGATAGTAGCAAACTTATATGGTAAAATTAGACTAGGCCGTATCAAGATATTAAGCTTCACAAGTCACATAAAGAGGGGTCTGACCTCTCGTATTATGAAGTCTACGGACACTTGTGAGTCTTAGCCTCTTAGATACAATGGCCGAAACCCATCTGTGAGACAGTGGGAGAATGAGTTGTCGAACTCAGTCTAGTACATACAGATGTACCCGAGTCTAGATTAACCAAAATAAGTTATTCGTATATTTTATTAAGACACGTGTTCTTGATGAAACGCAAGTCTGATAAAATAAAGAACGAAATGACTAAAGTATTTAAACTGATTCGATTAGATCGAATGGTCAAATACTTAGCTAAATAAAATCTTGTGTAATTAAAAGAAAATGTGATTTTCTCTCAGGTCAAGTCTGTTAACACATCAGAGTGTTAAAAGGTATGAATCACACTTAGTTAGACTTGGTGCGATCCATAAATAAGTGACTCTGAGTTGACTCCTCCCCCTGGGTTAAGTCCCAGATAGTAATGCCTAGGTTTTGATAATATTCTATAAGGACATTATCAATAATATATTCAATAAATCAATCGTAAGGAAGTTGTATTATTACTCGAATCTCGTGAGACGGATTGTCGAGTTAGACATCATAACTGATGATGACTTAGTCAAACTTCTGGGATGATATTCGGAGTAGTAACTCCGATTTAAAACTTGATGCAATCAGAATAGGTCCGTGTGCGTAAATAAATTTGAGAATTTAGTTTACGTACCCAAGGAAAATGTTTCCTCACTTACTGCAAGTAAATCTTTAAGTTGAAAGATTGGTGCAGAAAAGAAAATAGTGAAGTACGATCATGTTGGACGAGAACGGTTTTCATCCTAATTTCTTTAAAACGGATTATGATGAAACCGGTTTCGCCAACAGATGTGTACCGATCTACTCGGACCAAAGCCGATGTAAAACGCTTAAGTTGACCATGAAAATTTGCGCATTCATTTATAAGTTCGTTTTTCTAAATATGATTTAGACGAACCAACTTATATGAATTAGCAAGATAGTTTTCAAGGTCAGTGGGATCGTATAAATTACATGCGAATCATCAAAGGGATGGAACATACATTTTGACTAAGTAATCAAAAGGTTTGATACTTTATCAAGAATAGATATGAGCCATTTAAAATGACCATTAACAAATTTAAATGATTATCGTAAGGTACGATAAACTGGATAAGATCCATGTAAAATAAAATATTATGGATTCCGACAGACCAAATGAATTATTTGAATGAGATTCAAATGGTTGGTCTAACACAAACATAAAAACCCCTTAAGTCTATAGTGTAGACGGTTTTAGCAGATCCACTAACAAAGGCTCTACCACATGAAGTCGGGAAAACTTATGTGTAAAACGGTATAAGATACCGAGATAAATGGGCCTGAGTGCAAGTGGGAGATGTAGGAATATTATGCCCTCGAGGCCATTTATTCCTGTGTGAATAGCACAAACATCTTGTTCGAAGTAACAGTAAGCTGTTTGGTAATAATTTATCTAAGTTATATTGTAATGTAGTTAACATTAGATATCAACTTAGGTAAAGTCCTGAGACTTTATGCAAGGTCAAACGGGTATCAAGATGAGTATCTCGATCATGGAGAAACGTTTGACCGTCTGTAGCATAAGTCTAGAATGGTTCGTGGTCGTAGATGTTCCGAGACAAGGATATCGAAACATCGGATAGACCATTGTGTCTTAGTCTTCACCGTTTAGCGGTGGCGATGATCTCATGATCGCTTGACTTGGCGAAGTCGAAGACGAGACACAGGTGCTCATTAGAATGAGTTCACTGAACGATCCACTAGAGTTATCACATGGTTATATTGACCAATCTATCAGTGATAACTCTGAGTGATGATAGGATAGTTGGTCTTTTGACTAGAGGTCATTTTGACAAACATGTGCGTGAACAGTGCCACTTATATCAACTGACCTAGCTTCGAGGCAATGCCAGTCGAAAGGTTTTTTGATTGGGTGTCACTTGAAACGTACGAGGCGAGTAATGACCAAGAGAGGATTCGTCTCTCCCGGTCAATGGGAGTTAGTGTCGTAGAGTTAGCTCGGTCTTTAGTAAAAACTCTGCGCAGAGTATGTTGGAAGAAGTCCAACATTTGTTGACTAAAGATCGATAGAAACTAACCGGAGCCAAGTTACTGGGGTTGACAGTTTGACCGTACCCTAGACTTGATCTACACGACATATTTAAGACGAAGAGACTATAACTGCGGAATTCATCACGGAAACAGTCAGGGTGGTCCCGACAATACTCATGTCAATGAGTTAACCACATAATGATGATTCCTGAAGCAGGGACAGCAACCACTGCTCGTGGTCACTGCCGTATAGGGCTTCGAGCCTAACCTGTTGTAAGGGTCAGGCTGTAGGGTCTCACACAGAGTGCGATTCTTCGTCTAGTAATAGGTAGAAATTAGTTAGGGAGAATATTTACATTTGATGCAAAAGAAGAGATAATTGCATTTGATGCAATATGGTAATTTAAGCTTAGATAGGGACTATTTTGCATTTGATGCAAAAGCGATTAAATGTGTATTAAATTGTTTAATACAATATTTAATAATATAAACGCAAGGAAAAGTTCACGGGTAAGACGGAAATATTCCGGTCTAGACCCAGGTTCGAACGGCGTCCAAATCGGACACCAAATGCTCAAGTTAGAGCCAAAACAGCCCAAAGGATCAGACCAGGCCAGGCCCTGTAAATACAAGGCAGAACAGGCTGCCTGGGCTAGACCAGGCGCTGCCTGGGCTAAGCCCAGGCTCGGCCTGGGCAGAGCCCAGGCCCGCCTGGGCGGCCCAGGCGGATTCTGGCACGCGCGGGTTTGCATGGGGCCCACCCATGGGCCCCACCTCTAGGGTTTTGAACCCTAAGTGTGCTGAATCAAATGACGGCTCAGTTTTTGCGAAAAACTAGCCTAGTGCTGATCTTTGGACACTCAATTGGAGGGTCAAACGAACTCCGATTGACGAACGGTTTTTTCCTATGCGTTCACCGTTGAACGCTTGTCGTATTGATAGGTTGTATCGATCTTGAAGCTCAACGGTGAGTGAGTTAAAATTCACGGAAGTTTGCACTTTGTGAAGTGCAAACTAACTTTATTTTAATTAACTCATTGTTTAGTCCCACATCGGATTTTGAGAAAAGGGGAGAGTCCACCGCCTATATAAATAGGGGTCTCCCCCCTTTCTCAAAACTGGTCCCAAGCTCTAGATCTGAGCGGCTCTCGTAAATGTTGGAGCACGCTCGGATCTAAGCTTAAATTAATATTTCTCTTCTCCCTAAATTTCTGCCTTACTCCTGCGGGCTCTAGCAAAGCCACAAAGGAGTTCGGATTCTGGATCCGAAATCTAGGCGGAGGTTTCACTCGCGTGAAACTTTCTTCGGCGCGTGGTTGGCTCGGCGGCACGGGGATTGCTCGCCTCGGGATGCGGAGCGGTTCGAGGATCGGTTCGGGGAGCGGTTCAAGGAGCGGCTCGGCGTGGGAAGGGAGCAGCTCGGAAGACGGCGCGGAACATCTCACCTGCTCCAGGGCTGAGATTCCGGGTATGTGGTTAAAGTATTTTTAGCATTAGTTTAGTTTAATCGTAGTAGGCTAGATCCTTCTTGGGATGGTCAGATCCATCCCAAGTCGGCATAGATCTTGGCATAGGGTCTTGGACCTTAGGGCTAAGTTAAAAATTGTTTTTAACTGCATGTTAATTAGTTAACATAGTTTTTCTTCCGCTGCTAAAGTTTTTGTGTCTATGTTCCGTCCGACTTAGGACGGGACTATAGTTTTTGTGCCCTAAGGGACCGCCAATTTCCCAACAAGTATATGACAGATATGAATTTTAAAAGCATTAATAATTTAAGAAAAGTGACTGCAGCAATTAACAATAACAATTTATAGAAACGGAAGCGGATAATCCTAGCATGCAGTTCTAGACGGTTGCAAGTTTAAAATTAAGATTCTCTGAGTTCGTTAGCATTTCAATTTCAAGATGACCGAGTTAGCGTTTCAAGTTTTCATGTCAAGTGTTAGCATTCTAATCTAGGGTTCACGCCTGTAGGTCGTGATGAGAAGGTCGTTCCTCTCACGGGGGCTTACCGTGATTGACGCTAACTCACCACATGCGGGTGGTGCTCTTGAGGAGAGTACCTTTCATACGCCTAGTGGCCGCTCAACCCTAACCCCACCCAAAAGTTTTGCCAGAACACGAGCCAGCCTAGTCGACTCACACGACATCACGATATCACGATACCGCCTTCGAGGCGCACGATAGTCACGATGTCAAAATTAGTTAAACATGTCCGGACTCACTGAATTTTACTATTAACAATATTAAAGTATTATAGTGGCAGTTCTACAAAGCGGAAACGGGTCGAACGACCGTTTCTGTAATTTCAAATAATGACGAATACGTCCTTTTTGTTCAACTTGCTACAGAAATGATTTTTTTTCTCTTAGTGTTTAAAATGGGGATATATCGTATGATATACCGTTGGATTCCAAATTTTGTCCGGGTCATTATAGTGTCACTTTTCTACGTCATTTCACGTCACAATTTCAAGTTATCCAGCATTACATGAAGGCGGCGTAAACGTGCCGAAACTTCTAAATATCATAACAAATCATATACTCGCCCGTTTTTGACGTTCTTGGTGTCGTTGGAATCGTCTCGACGAGTACTACGTCGCGGAGGGTTTGATTTGCTGTTTTTGCAGAGTATAAAATCAGAAATTATGTTTTTCAGTTCAGGTCAGATTTCAAAAAGCCCCTACGACGTCTAATCAACATGTTTTATTAGGTTTCTCTACTTTACGGTGTGGGTTAGGAGTTATAGGGATAGATCTTCCAACCTGAAGTGAAGCAAGGGATCGGACGACGACCACGACAACGACGACACGTACGGTGTGGAAACTTCGACGTTCATGCTCCGAACTTGTTGCAGCAGCGAGTAGGCGGCGGACAGAGGTTGTCAGTGAGCTCCGGGGCTGTCGACGTCGGATCTGAGCGGTTGGACGAAAGCACGGGCTGTGAGTAAGAAGCCACGGCCTGGGGGCTTTGCCGTGAGCCAGGAAGATGAGGTTGCGGCTGTGGGAGGTTGCTGTTGCGTGGCAAAAGGAGGAGGAGAGGGAGTTGCGGTTTGAGGAGGGGAAAGAGGAGAAGAGGAGGAGATTACAGGGGCGCTCGGCCTGTTACGTGGCTTGATGGCGTGAAGAGGAGGGAGGAGCTCGGGTTGTGGATGAAGGAGAGGGGGCCGGGGGTGTTGCTTGTGTGGGGCGTGGAGGAGAAGCACTCGGCCTTGGGGAAGAAGGAGGCCGGCTTGTTGCGTGTTGGCTGGTTGTGTGGAGAAGACGAGTACAGAGGGGGCGGCTGTGAAAGCTAGGGGCTGATGTAATATAGGAAAGTTGAAGGCCTAGGGTTTTCCAAGAGGAGGTGGGCTGCTCGTGACCTAAGTTTGAAATGGGAGAGATGCGGCTGTGTTTTTTTCTTTTGTGTGTCTAGGGTCTCATTTATAGGGCCTAAGGTTTTCATCACATATAACTTGTTTATAAAAGTATAGGGAACTTGCAATTGGGGGAGGGATTCACAGTACGAATGGGGTTGCCTTAGGGTTTGGCTTAGGGTTGTTTCATCTATGCTGTTTATTAAAAGTAGGGGCTATGTACCTTTGTTTTCATTTTTTTTTCTTTGTTCTCCTATGTTGTGTGTGAGTTAGGTTAGTTATTCTTTTTTTCTTTTTTTGTGTACATGCCATGCATGAAAGTGTTGGGGGCTAATTAGGGAAAGGAATAAAATAGGTTAATGGTTAAAATCAAGCCATCAATTTGATTTAATGAGTCCAAATAAGGAAATCCTCATTTGACTATTAGAATCTTTAAAATTCGAATTCGAATTTTGTAAGTTGGAATTTATTTAATATGAGATATAAAAAAATACTAATAATAATAATTATAGTAATAACAATAATAATAAATTAACTAAGTGTCATAAGATAATAATAGTGTTAATTAACATGAAGAAGTTGGCACGTGCACGGGAACGGATACGCCTAATACGGATACGGGCGAAAAATTATACTAGAGAAATACAGATATTATCATTGATAAAGACCGGTCGTTACAAATAATCCTAGTGAGCCTAGGGTCGATGTAACGGTTGGTTTTCGATCGTACTTTCTTTGTGCACGTGCTCATGATTGTGCACGTGTTTATTTTTGACTCTATCTGATTTTGAACATTATTGTCTGCTATGTTGACGTGATCGTCTCTGAAAGTATTAGATTGTGGAACAACTTTGGAACGACATATCTCGAGTCGTTCTTCAGTAATACTATCTTATTTGACGTGACGTCACGACTTTCTGTTTTGACGCGAGACGTTTCTATTTTTAGTTTCGTCTCTCGACGTCGAAATTTAAATCTGTCTTCTCCAATCTCTTTCTTTCGTCACCTCGAACACTCCAATATTTATTTTACAATTTTCGGACTTAATTTGACCTATTTTCCATTTTTTGATAGTTTTAAATAATTTTAAAACCTATTTTTATAAGTGTTTTAATTCTGATAAAATTCCTACAGTATAATAACGCTTTAAAGAATTTTTTGACCAAATTTCAGAATTTTTGGCCACACCCAACTTTGCGTGAGGGAGAGAAGAGATAATTATTTTAAATAAATCTTTTTAATTATTTTTATTAATCCCCTAAACCCTAGACCTAGCCCTAACCCTCTTTCCTATTTATATTAACCCTAGGCTCGGTTATTTTCCGCATCACACAAACCCTAGCAGTCAAAAACACCTTCCCAAGCTTCGTCGCAACGTTGCGACAGCCGCCCAGTGCACGACCGACGGCCGCCCCCACAAATCCCCGTGCCCGACCGGAGCCCGTTCCCGCATCGCCGCTTGCAGCGCTCCGCTGCAACGCCCCCTGCTGTCGCCTACTCCGACCGAGAGCATCGCTTGGTCAGACCAAGCGCCCGCTCCGCACCCCGCACCGTTGCGACCCCCGCCTCAGCGCCCGACCGACGAGATCTGCTGCACCGACCGAGAGGCCGCTCCGCATCGCTCCGTAGCGCTGCACGCCCGCACCCACCGTGTCCGACCGAGAGGCCCGCTCGGTCTGACCGAGGATTTACATTGCACCGCACCACGACCCTGCCTCCTCTGCGCTGCACCACGCCCGACCGAGAGCTTCTCTCGGTCTGACCGAGAGAAACCCTCGCACCGACGGTGTCCGATCGGCAGCACTTCGTCGCAATATTGAATCTCCCACACCAACTCCTGTGGTGGGCCTCCCAAGTCCTACAGAGGTGTTGTGGGTCCTCCATTGACCCCTAGCACTGCTGTGGGCCCCACTTGGGTGTGCTACTTCGCGGATTTGCCGTCTACGACGTTGCGAGACGTCGTAGGCCATCGTCGTAAGTTTCAACTTTTGGGGAATCGTGCGAGGACCAGATCTGAAGCTGAGGAGTTCTCTGTTCAGACACGACTTCCAATCTACGACAAACTCCGGTTCAGGTTGGTTCCCCGAAACTCGTAGAAACCCCCACAATAGCTGACTGAACCCTAAACTAAAAATCGTCAACTTGAACTAAAATTTATTTTCCAGCACTAGTAAAACGTTGTACACATCTAGAAAATCGACGAATGGACTTTGTTGACTGTGCACATAGGATAGATCGTCGATTAGGCTGAAACATCAAAATGTGACTTTTGACGAATAGGATAGTCCCGATAACCTAGAAACGAAACCTAATAGGATTTGATGAAATTGAGACCTGACACCGTCGTCGTGGCGATATTTCAGACAGACTTTCGCGGATGAGACGCTTGGACGAGACGCTTCGAGAGGACGACACACTCGCCATCACAGGAAAGTGTATCCACTTGCACTTTTAGCTGTGCTTAGGCCTTAGTTGTTTAGAATTGATAACTGTGAACAAATAGAACCGGACGTGAAATGATAGCGTCCGGGACGACTCCTGACGGCTCAAACTTGACGACGAAGTCTGAGCCTGACAACAACAACTTGATATTGTAGGGCTATCATGTGTGTGCGTGTGTGTGGACACCCTAGAATAACCCTTCCTGTCTTGTTACGTCCCGTCCCGTCTTGCACAGCCCGCTGGGCAATAGGGCACTCTCTGAGTGATCCCTTGTACAGATTCACAGCCTGCGGGTAATAGGGCACTCTCCAAGCTAGAGAGAGTGATCCCGAGTGATCCCTTGTACGGATATCTTGTCTTGTCTTGTCTTGGGGTTTGGGGTTGGGTTGAGCGTGCGCACGGTAAGAGGGTCTGATCCCCCTCGAACCGTAAGGCGTGAACCCTTTCGTGTCTCACTTGTCTTATCTCGTCTTGTTCCGTCACGTCCCGACTTGTCATGACACCTGTAGGCTAGTCCCGTAGTTAGTAGCACATGCTACGACTTCTACTTGTTGCGCTTTACTTTCCTGCTGCATTACTTCTGTTTGTTACTCAGTTATAACCCCAGCATGCTAATCAACCAGTAAAACGTTGTCTAAAAGTTGATACACTTGTAGTTTGGTCTAACCCTTTTTGTAGACCTGACCTGACGTACAGTTTCTTCTTTTGGTGCTGTACGTCAGGTGTAGAGCCAGAGTACGTCGACGAGGCGGACTTGCCAGCTAACGGAGAGCCGGAGGACGTTGATCCGGAGTACGACCCAGAGGAGGACCAGAGTTAGAGGCCTCCAGTTGCTGATCCAGAGTTCTGTTCCAGTTTAGATTGGGTGTGTAGCACCTGTTGTTCTTCTTGCCTAGGTTGGGTGCTTGCACCAGTAGTTTCTTTTTCTGCAGTTGTAGCCCTTCGGGTGTTTTTAGACTCTCAATACTTTTGGATGTTTTATTAGGAATAAAATGAAATGATATCTCTTTTCAGTACTTTTGTTGTTTCCGTACTAACTTGCAGGGACCTGCTTCCTTCGTTTTGGAATACCACAGATGCTTATTGGGTCTGGGCTCTCAGCCCCGGCCTAAGCGGGCCTTAGTCACGCTTCGCCTCCGTCCTTTTTGGGAAGCAGGGCGTGACAGGTTTTAGTGGTGGCCCATGCAGGTCCCATCCTTCTACGAATACAAAACAATCGAAGTATTGAAATTCATTTTATTATCATCCAGTAACGAGTCTAACCACTGTGTTTCTGTCAATAGGATGGCTGGACGACGTGTTACCCGATCGGGGAACTTAGGCGATGGAGTTCCGGATGACCAGGGCGGAGACTTCCGTCAGTTTCTGGGTGTGATGAGGGAGATGCTGGATGTTCAGCATCAGTTGGTTCAGCAGTCCCAGTGTGTTGCCCAGGCTATTCCAGTTGCATCACCACCACCTCCGCCTGCCCCACAAGCTGCTCCAGGAGTGAAGCAGTTCAATGAGCTCTAGCCGAGGACATTTTCGGGGAAGGAGGGACCCCTAGCTGCTGACGAGTGGATCCAGAGCATGGAGGAGAAGTTAGTTGCTGCAAAGATTCCTGACGATACCCGAGTGGAGATAGCGAAGATGCAGCTGACGAAGAATGCGAGGAACTAGTGGCGCATCGAGGAGAGGCGTCTTGAGAAGCCAGTGGGGTGGAAGACCTTCAGATCGATGTTCAAGGACAAGTATTTCACCAAGTCTGCTAGGAGTGAGCTGCTGAGCAAGTTTATAGATCTGAAGCAGGGGGATATGACTGTCGAGGAGTATGAAGCTGAGTTTGAGATGTTGAGCCGTTTTGCCCCGCATATGGTGAGGAAGGAGGAGAAGCGAGCTGATCGCTTTCGTCAGGGACTGCGTCCGAAGATTCAGGCTTCTATGTCTTCGGCGAGTTTCTCGACTATGAGGGAGGTGCTTGATGTTGCGAATAATCATGAGCTCATAGCTCTTCTGCCTGACCCTCCAACTGATAAGGGGAAGCGTCCCATGGAGCAGTACCGGCCACCTGCTAGGCCGACGATGAGGCCAGTTCAGACAGTACCATTCAAGAGGCCTAGAGCACCAGTTCAGATTCAGGGCAAGGGCCCGTACCACTTCTGCGGAAAGCCTGGACATGTTCAGGCCACCTCCAGGAAGAAGATGGGGGCTATGCTTAGTTTGTGGAGATGCCTCGCATGCTGCGAGGGATTGTCCGAGGGCTCGTCATGCTGTAGTTGGAGCGCCAGCCCCGCTACAGATGAGAGCGCCTGCTCCAGTTCAGAGAGGACCTGCTGTTCGTGGACCACCTTTAGCGCCACAGAGGCAGATGTTTCAGAGAGCAGCGCAGCCCCAGAGGCCGGTGTACACTATGACTGCTGTTGAGACTGAGGCGCTGGATGGAGTTATAGCAGGTAACTCTTGATCCTAGTCTTTCATTTCATAGTTTAGATCTTATTATTTGTGTTGTTTGTTGACTTGTTTGTTAGAGTAGCTTGGTTTGACCATAGTTGTTTATATCTTAGGCACCATTCTAGTGTCCTCTCACCCAGCCTTGGCTTTGTTCGACTCCGGTGCATCTATGCGCATCATATCCCGGAGGTTTGTAACAAAGCACTCCATTCCCACCCATACACTCCCTAAGTGTTAGGACATCACCACAGGGAACGGAGTGGTGACAGTGAACTTGGGATGTCGATCGATTTCTTTGGTGGTCAGTGGACACGAGCTCTTTGCAGATTTCATTGTCCATGATCTGCCACACTTCGATGTCGTTCTTGGCATCGATTGGTTGGGAGATTTCCACGCCTCGATCGACTGTCACAGCAAGAGGGTGGTGTTCCAGATTCCAGGCCATCCGGAGTTCGAGTTCCGCAGCAGGGATGAGTCGCTTGGGCCTATCAGATTTCGGGCCAAGCCGGAGGTGCCGATTGTTGCAGCCATACAGATGCAGATGGAGATGGAGATCAAGCGAACAGCAGTCGTCAGAGACTTCGACGACGTCTTCCCGGAGGATATCTCAGGTCTGCCACCCGACAGAGCTCTAGAATTTGGTATTGATCTTATACCGGGAGCGCAGCCGATATCGAAGGCGTCGTACCGTATGGCTCCCGCTGAGCTCGAGGAGCTGCGGAAGTAGTTAGATGAGTTGCTGTAGAAGGGATTCATCCACCTTAGTGTGTCACCATGGGGTGCACCAGTTTTACTTGTGAAGAAGAAGGATGGGTCCCGCAGGATGTGCGTGGATTATCGAGGGCTGAATGCTGTCACTGTGAAGAATAAGTATCCGCTGCCGTGCATCGACGATATCTTTGATCATCTTGGAGGTTCGAGAGTCTTCTCGAAGTTGGACTTGAGGAGCGTGTACCATCAGTTGAAGGTGAAGAAGGATGATGTTCCGAAGACAGCTTTTCGGACGAAGTACGGGCATTACGAGTTCGTGGTCATGCCGTTTGGCGTGACCAATGCTCCAGCTGTGTTCATGAATTTGATGAACTTGATTTTCTACGACTTCCTGGATAAGTTTGTCGTTATCTTCATTGATGACATTATTATTTATTCGAAGTCTGAGGAGGAGCACAGTTGTCATCTGAGGACAGTGCTGGAGACGCTGAGGCGACACAAGATTTATGCCAAGTATAGCAAGTGCGAGTTTTGGCTGGACAGAGTCGCATTCCTGGGACACGTGGTGTTCGGTGATGGCATATCTGTGGATCCGGAGAAGGTCAGAGCAGTCAGGGATTGGCCGACTCCGCAGTCAGCATCAGACATCAGGAGCTTTCTTGGTTTAGCAGGCTATTATCGGCGGTTCATCAAAGATTTCTCGAAGATTGCAGAGCCGATGACGAAGCTGACGAGGAAGGACTAGGAGTTTCTTTGGTCAGATGCTTGTGAGGAGGCCTTCAGTATCTTGAAGGTGAGATTGACCACGACAACGGTGTTGGCATTACCGGATCGAAGCAGAGGCTTCGAAGTTTATTGTGATGCATCAGGGAAGGGCCTAGGATGCGTCTTGCATCAGTATGGCCACGTGGTCGCGTACGCTTCTCATCAATTGAGGACCCATGAGAAGAATTACCCGACGCACGATTTGGAGTTGGCAGCAGTGATTTTTGCACTGAAGATTTGGAGGCACTTCTTGCTAGGTGAGAGTGTGAAGATTTTCACCGATCACAAGAGCTTGAATTACATCTTTACACAGAAGGAGCTCAACATGCGTCAGAGGCGATGGTTAGAGCTCATGACTGACTACGAGATTGATTTGCAGTATCATCCAGGGAAGGTAAACATAGTGCCGGATGCCTTGAGTAGACTTCCTTCTGCGATGATGCATACTGCCGATTGGATGATTCAGCAGGAGCTGAGAGAGATGGATTTGGAGGTTGTCCTACCTGGTGTAGTCCATTCATTCATGAATTTGCAGATTCAGTCCATGATCATGGATCGGATCAAGGTAGCACAGGCAGGAGATCCAAAGCTGCAGAGGATCAGGAGGCAGGTTGAAGCTAGACTACGGACGGAGTTCATGATTCAAGAGGATGGTTCGCTACGGTACGGCAGCAGACTCTGTGTACCTGCAGGTGATGTTCGTGAGGAGCTATTGAGCGAGGCTCATAGCTCGCCATATTCTATACATCCTGGAGGCACCAAGATGTATAAGGACATCCGTCTGAACTATTGGTGGATTGGCATGAAGAGGAGTGTGGCACGGAGCATTGCCAAGTGTTTGATATGCCAACAGGTAAAGGCTGAGCACCATCGTACTGTTGGGTTGCTGCAACCGCTTCCTATTTCGGAGTGGAAGTGGCAAAATATTACGATGGACTTCGTGACTGGTTTACCTCGGACCCCGAGGCAGAACGGCGCAGTTTGGGTGATCGTAGATCGGTTGACCAAGTCTGCGCACTTTATCCCATTCCGAGTAGGCCAGTCTACGGATGCTTTGGTGAGGAAATATCTGGAGATAAATTTCTTTTTACTTCTCTTTTAATTTCCTCTTTGAATTAGTCGTGATGTAGACCATGTACATGCAGGAGATTGTACGCTTACATGGAGTCACCGTGAGCATTGTGTCTGACCGAGACACGAGGTTCACATCTCAGTTCTGGAGAAGTCTGCAGGAGCATTTGGGTACGAGTCTGAGTTTCAGCACGGCGTACCATACGCAGACTGATGGCCAGTCTGAGAGGACTATTTAGATTCTGGAGGATATGGTGCGAGCTTGTACGCTCGATTTGAAGGGATCATGGGAGGACCATCTGCACTTGGTGGAGTTCTCATATAACAACAGCTACCAGGCGAGCATTGGCATGGCGACGTTTGCTGCCTTATATGGAAGGAAATGTCGATCGCCACTGAGCTGGGATGACATCGGAGATCGGGAGCTGTTGGGTCCAGAGATGATAGTGGAAGCTGTGGATGTCATGAGGGACATCAGGGAGAAGCTTAGAGTTGCACAGGATCGCTTCAAGCACTGGGCAGATGCCAAGAGGAGACCTTTGGAATTTCAGCCTGGAGATCACGCCTTCCTGAAGATTTCTCCGAACCGCGGAGTTATTCGTTTTGGGAAGAAGGGAAAGCTGAGTTAGAGGTATATTGGGCCATTTGATGTGCTAGAGCGTGTGGGGGCAGTGGCCTACCGCCTTGCTCTGCCACCATCTTTTGAGGGTGTTCACGACGTATTCCACGTATCTCAGCTACGTCGGTACGTCAGTGATCCGTCGCACACGGTTGATTTCTCAGAGATTACGGTTCGCCTGGACCTGACCTATGACCAGCAGCCTGTGCAGATCTTGGACCGTCGACAGAAGCAGTTGAGGAATAAGATAGTCGACCTGGTGAGAGTGATGTGGCGTCACGGATCACCTGGAGAGTCCACCTGGGAGGGTGAGGATGATATGAGAGAGCGCTTCCCGCATCTTTTTCGCAGCGATGTTTGATGTTGATTCCGAGGACAGAATCATTTCTAAGTTGGGGAGGATGTAACGGTCGGTTTCCAATCGTACTTTCTTTGTGCACGTGCTCTTGATTGTGCACGTGTTTATTTTTGACTCTATCTGATTTTGAACATTATTGTGTGATATGTTGACGTGCTCCCGACCGGATCCCACTCCCGCATCGCCACTTGCAGCGCTCCGCTGCAACACCCCCCGCTGTCGCCCGCTCCGACCGAGAGCATCGCTCGGTCAGACCGAGCGCCCGCTCCGCACCCCGCTCCGCTCCGCACCCCGCACCATTGCAACCCCCGCCTCAGCGCCCGACCGACGAGATCTTCCGCACCGATCGAGAGGCCGCTCCACAGCGCTGCACGCCCACACCCACCGTGTCCGACCGAGAGGCCCGCTCGGTCTGACCGAGGATTTCCCTAGCACCGCACCACGACCCCGCCTCCGCTGCGCTGCACCACGCCCGACCGAGAGCTTCTATCGGTCTGACCGAGAGAAACCCTCGCACCGACGGTGTCCGACCGACAACACTTCGTCGCAACATTGAATATCCCACACCAACTCCTGTGGTGGGCCCCCCAAGTCCTCCAGAGGTGTTGTGGGTCCCCCATTGACCCCTAGCAATGTTGTGGGCCCCACTTGGGTGTGCTACTTCGCGGATTTGCCGTCTACGACGTTGCGACACGTCGTAGGCCATCGTCGCAAGTTTCAACTTTTGGGGAATCGTGCGAGGACCAGATCTGAAGCTGAGGAGTTCTCCATTCAGACAGGACTTCCAATCTACGACAAACTCCGGTTCAGGTTGGTTCCCCGAAACTCGTAGAAACCCCCACAATAGCTGACTGAACCTTAAACTAAAAATCGTCAACTTGAACTAAAATTTATTTTCCAGCACCAGTAAAACGTTGTACACATCTAGAAAATCGACGAATGGACTTTGTTGACTGTGCATATAGGACAGATCGTCGATTAGGCTGAAACATCAAAATGTGACTTTTGATGAATAGGATAGCCCCAATAACCTAGAAACGGAACCTAATAGGATTTGATGAAATTGAGACCTGACACCGTCGCCGTGGCGATATTTCAGACGGACTTCCGCGGATGAGACGCTTGGACGAGACGCTTCGAGAGGACGACACACTCGCCATCGTAGGCAAATGTATCCACTTGCACTTTTGGCCGTGCTTAGGCCTTAGTTGGTTAGAATTGATAACTGTGAACAAATAGAACCAGACGTGAAATGATAGCGTCCAGGACGACTCCTGACGGCTCAGACTTGACGACGAAGTCTGAGCCTTACAACAACAACTTGATATTGTAGGGCTATCATGTGTGTGCGTGTGTGTGGACACCCTAGAATAACCCTTCCTGTCTTGTCACATCCTGTCCCGTCTTGCACAGCCCACTGGACAATAGGGCACTCTCTGAGTGATCCCTTGTACAGATTCACAGCCTGCAGGCAATAGGGCACTCTCCAAGCTAGAGAGAGTGATCCCTTGTATGGATACACAACCTGCGGGCAATATGGCACTCGCCAAGCTAGAGCGAGGGATCCCTTGTACAGATATCTTGTCTTGTCTTGTCTTGGGGTTTGGGGTTGGGTTGAGCGTGCACGGCAAGCGGGTCTGATCCCCCTCGAACCGGAAGGCGTGAACCCTTTCGTGTCTCGCTTGTCTTGTCTCGTCTTGTTCCGTCACGTCCCGACTTGTCATGACACCTGTAGGCTAGTCCCGTAGTTAGTAGCACATGCTACGACTACTACTTGTTGTGCTTTACTTTCCTGCTGCGTTACTTCTGTTTGTTACTCAGTTATTACCCCAGCATGCTAATCAACCAGTAAAACATTGTCTAAAAGTTGATACACTTGTAGTTTGGTCTAACCCTGTTTGTAGAACTGACCTGACGTACAGTTCCTTCTTTTGGTGCTGTACGTCCGGTGTTGAGCCAGAGTACGTCGACGAGGCGGACTTGCCAGCTGACGGAGAGCCGGAGGACGTTGATCCGGAGTACGACCCAGAGGAGGACCGGAGTTAGAGGCCAACAGTTGCTGATCCAGAGTTCTGTTCCAGTTTAGATTGGGTGTGTAGCACCTGTTGTTTTTCTTGCCTAGGTTGGGTGCTTGCACCAGTAGTTTCTTTTTCTGCAGTTGTAGCCCTTCGGGCGTTTTTAGACTCTCAGTACTTTTGGATGTTTTATTTGGAATAAAATGAATTGATATCTCTTTTCAGTACTTTTGTTGTTTCTGTACTAACTTGCAGGGACCTGCTTCCTTCGTTTTGGAATACCACAAACGCTTATTGGGTATGGGTTCTCAGCCCCGGCCTAAGCGGGCCTTAGTCACGCTTCGCCTCCGTCCTTTTTGGGAAGCGGGGCGTGACAGTCGAATACGGGGACAACTTGCTTACAATCAACGACTGTCAAAATTAGCTTAAGCGGTGTGAGAAATACCACTCATTGGGGGTGGGGATTGGTTGAGGGAATTTTTAGAACAAACTACCGTTAAGCATGCAAACAAAGAAAAATGTAGGATATCAAGCAAAGAAAAGAAGTGTGAGTGTTAGTGGTTTCATGATGTAGTTGGGCTTATAAATCCATCTCAAGTCACTACGACCTCTCATCCGGCTAAGGAGAGAGTGATCGGATAATTTGGCATTTCATCGAACAAATTGGATTCAAAAAGTAGTGAATGAAACATTGAGAAAATTTTACAATAAACACAAAAGAGAGGGGCCACTAGGATGAGCCTCTCTTTGGATTTCCCACTAGGGTTCCAATGAACAACCCTAACTCAACATTTCATCCACATATGAGATAATAAAATTATACTAAAGATGAGATTTAATAGCCCAAACATACTTCAATCCGCCAAAAACACACACAAAATGATTAGCCACTCATTATACACAAAAACACCTTCTTTGATTCCAAAATATTCATTCACAAAGTTATGACAAATATCAAAGACCAAAGACAACCTGAAAATATAAACTGAAATACAAGAGAACTCCCTTTTAAGGAGAGCTCAAACTTCCCCTTTGATCTTCGCCTTTGAGCTTTCAATAATCTCCAAGCTTTCCCAAGCCCAAACCTTCTTTGAGAGGAGAACACCCAAGAGCAACCAAAAAAACAGCCTCATCCCAAAACCTGGTAGCCAAAAACCCAATTTCTGTCCAAAAAAACAGAGCACAATTCAAAGCAGCTCCCTCCTCTTTTTCGCCTTTTTCCATTCACTCATTTCGCAGATGGGCCCCCGAGAAATTTTCGCACCCAGGGCCCGAAATAGGCGCTCGCTGCTACAAAATGAATTGGGGGCGGGCCCACCCAGCGCCCGCTTGAGCGTTGCCAGCGTCCGCTTGTTCGGGCGCTGCTAAAAACGAAATGGGGGAGCCCCTGCTGCCTCGCACGCTTGCTGCGAATTTCACAGCAGCGGGCCGGCCGCTGGGCGGCCTGCTCGATATAAAAATCCCTTTTTTATTTAAACCTGAGGCCCGCTCCAAAGGAGCGGGCGATGAGCCTGCTAAAAATAGAAGGTGGGCCGGCCAGCGGGCCGGCCCGCAAAAATGGCATATATATATATTTTTTAATTTTTCTTTTTTTAATGTCCAGAAATCTTTTTGGCTCCAAAAAATTCACCAAAAATAGCCCCAAGCACCAAAAAATCCTGAAAAAATTCCAAAAAATCTAGAAAATTTTTAGGAGTACATGAAAAATAAGATGAGCTAATATTAGTCCACAGAAATCTTATTTTATGTATAAAAAGAGATTAGGCGTTAATAATCCATGATATCATGAAAATACGCGTATCAACGCCAAAATAAACATGATACACACATAAAATACCCAGAAATGCGGGGGAATAAGCAAATTTATACCCCGAATCACACCCCCTAACTAGCTATTTTCTAGTCCCTAGCAAATCAAGCGATACATTCGGATTAAAATGAAAACATGCACCAATCTCACAATATTCTCATGGCGCACCCCAAATGTTATTTCCAATTGATTTCAAAGCCAATATAACCAATGTATGAAAGTAAATAATAAATGACACTCTCCTCAATCCAATTCAAAGAAAAGTAAGGCAATAAGCACCGTATCACATATGTCGGGAAATATCACGATGTCATGTATAACAATCTTCAAGGAATTGGCCAATACAAAAGAAATTTTCTCTAAGTTGTGGGGGAATGAGATTTGCAATATTCATGTTGGTTATTCACTCAATTATTCATACTCTTTTTCTTTTTATTTCCTTTTCCTCTTCTTTTTTATGTTTTTGTGCACCCCCCTAAATCTTCTCTTTCGTGTCTCCCCAATGTTTCGTGGGGCACCGACTACTTGACAAGACTAGAGGAACGATGCACCTTTTCTTTTCTATTTTTTTATTTTTATTTTTATTTTTTTATTTTTATTTTTTTTACTTTTTTATTTTTTTGCATACACGCGATAGCGCAATATAGGCAAATAGATGAAATGATTTCTAAATCTCGTCTTTGACGTCCTCCCCAAAATTTCGTGGGGCACTGGCTATTAAACTTGATTAGAAGACAATTCACCTACATTATATCTCTCTTTCTCTAATTCCGACACAATCAAGCAATTCATCCACCCATTCCTTAGAAGAAAAACAAAGCATAACAAATTGGCCATCTCCTATCCAATCAAAAACTACATCATTCATCCCAACATGAAATTTCTTACACCAAACATTTCCCAAATTGTTTCAAATAGAGCATCACGACATATGAAATAGTCTCATTCGTGGTATATTAGCATTGGAATCCAAATTGTAAAAGAAGTTAAAACACGCCAATCAAATATCCATAAGTTGGTACCAAAATAGAATTTAAATCCAAATGTATGCATGAAGATGTAGCATGTAAGGGATCAAGCACAAAGCTAGCAAATGAGCAAGGATAGTCAATGTTAAGCTCGCAAGATATTGGAGATGACAAAAGGGATGTCTCCACACACAAAATTTTTTTTGTACAAAACAACTAACTATACATCCTAAACATCCTAAATCAACCTACAACCCTCCCCCAACTAAATATATGCATTGTCCTCAATGGATGAAAGGGTAGTAGAAGCAAAAGTTGGAACAAACACACCTATTTAGTCGCCGCCCGAAGGTGGGTCCGCAAGTTCCTCGGTGTTCTGCTCCTTAGCCCACGGATCAAAGTAAGGCTTCAAACGTTGTCCATTGACCTTGAACTCGCTCCCATCTTTTTTGTTCACCAAGGTCACCACTCCATGATTGTAGACATGTTTCACCACAAACGGCCCGGACCATCTAGATCTCAACTTTCCCTGAAAGAGATGAAGCCGGGGTTGTATAATAGCATGCTTTGGCCTGGAAAAAATTTCCTCCTCAAAATCATCTTGTCATGCTCAAATTTCATGCGCTCCTTGGCTATTTTGGTATTGTCGTATGCATCCCGTCGTAACTCCTCCAACTCACAAATCTGCAATTTACGAAAATTGTTGGATGAGTCACAAATGGAATTAAATTGTTTAATTTCCCACAATGATTTGTGCTCTAATTCCACGGGCAAATGGCAATGTTTTCCATAAATAATCCTATATGACGACATTCCCAAAATTGTTTTGTAAGCGGTCCGATATGCCCAAAGTGTTTCCGGCAATCGGACACTCCAATCCTTGCGTGTAGGATTCACCGTTTTTTGTAGAATGTTTTTGATTTCTTTATTAGCCAATTCCGCTGGCCATTGGTTTGGGGGTGGTAATGTGTGGAAATTTTGTGTGTGACCCCAAACCTCTTCAACAAGTTAGAGAATGATTTATTACAAAAATGAGAGCCACCATCGCTAATAATAGCTTTAGGAACACCAAAATGTGCAAAAATATTTTCTTTGAGAAATTTGAGCACGGTAGAACCCTCATTGTTCCTACATGCAATGGCCTCCACCCATTTGGATATGTAATCAACGGCCACCAAGATATATGTGTACCCAAATGAAATGCGGAATGGCCCTATAAAATCTATGCCCCAACAATCAAAAATTTCAATTTCTAAGATCAGGTTTAAGGGCATCATGTTTCTTTTTGTTATTCCCCCTAACTTTTGACATGGCACACAAGATTTACAATACGTGTATTTGTCCTTAAACATGGTGGGCCAATAAAATCCACATTGTAAAATTTTGGCCACCATTTTATGTGCGGAAAAGTGTCCCCCATATGCACCACAATGACAAAAATGTAATACACTAGCAATCTCGTCATTTGGCACACACTTTATAACAATTTGGTCGGAACAATATTTATACAAATAAGGATCATCGAAAAAGAATGATTTTACCTCATGTTTGAATCTCCTTATGTCCCGAATCGACCAAAAGTGAGGAACCTTATCGGAGACCAAGTAGTTTGCAATATCGGCGTACCATGGCAAGGAAGACACGGCAAAAAGTTGCTCATCCGGAAATGCACCATGAATTGGTGCGGTGGCGGGCTCATTCCCGAAAGTAAGCCATGAAAAATGATCCGCCACCAAGTTTTCCACGCCCTTCTTATCCTTAATCACGATGTGGAACTCCTGCAAAAGCAATATCCATCTAATAAGCCTTGGTTTAGCATCTTTCTTTGAAAGCAAATACTTTAGGGCCGCATGATCCATAAAAATGAGAATGGGTGACCCTAAGATATAGCTCCTAAATTTCTCCAAAGCAAACACAACGGCAAGCAATTCTTTCTCCGTTGTTGTGTAGTTCTTTAGGGCTTCATTCAGGGTTTTGCTCGCGTAGTAAATTACACATGGTACTTTCTCCCACTTTTGACCAAGCACCGCTCCCACGGTAAAATCGCTTGCATCATACATAATCTCTAATGGGAGGCTCCAATCCGGCACCTGCAAAATGGGAGAAGTAGTCAATGAACATTTCAATAATTCAAATGAAGATTGACACTCACGTGTCCAAATAAATTCGGCCTCAAGAGTTAGTAAATGGCAAATGGGTCGAGAGATGGCACTAAAGTCCTTGATGAAACGACGATAGAACCCCGCATGCCCAAGAAATGATCGCACATCCTTCACGGTTTTTGGAGCAGGTAGCTTTTCAGTTATCTCCACTTTAGCTCGGTCAACCTCCATTCCTTGCTTTGAGACGTCCAAGAACCATCCCCTCCGTAGCCATGAAGTGGCATTTCTCCCAATTTAGGAGGAGGTTCTTCTCAATGCATCTACTCAAAACCAAAGAAAAGTTAGACAAACAACTTTTAAATGAAATTTCAAAAACCGAAAAGTCATCTTTGAAAATCTCCACAATTTCAACCATATCACTAAAAATACTTAGAATGCATCGTTGAACTGTGGCGGGTGCATTGCACAAACCGAAGGGCATCCTATGAAAGGCAAATGTGCCGAAGGGACAAGTGAAAGTGGTTTTCTCTTGGTCCTCCGGGGCAATTTCTACTTGGTAGTAGCCCGAATACCCGTCCAAAAAGCAATAAAATTCATGGCCAGCAACTCTTTCTACAATTTGGTCAAGGAATAGCAAAGGAAAATGGTCCTTGCAGGTCATGGCATTAAGCTTCCAATAATCAACATGTTGTGGTTTTGGCGGACCCCCAGAGCTCGGATCTGTGTCCTCCTAAGTCAGACGGACCACAGAGGCACGAATGCGCAGCGGAAAACGGAAATTCAAAGTTTCCAGACTAGCTAAACTATTTAGCTAGGCTCTGGGGAGCCAGAACCTAGCCCGATCTATGCCAACTTGGGGTGGATCTGACCACCCCAAGAGGGATCTACTCTAAAGCGGCTAATTAAATCTACACTACAAATTACTTAACTACATACCCGGAATCTTGGCCCTGGGGCAGGCAAGATGTACCACACCATCTTCAGAAGCTCCTCGTAGCCGAACCGCTTTGACTCGATCCGCCTGAGCCGCCTCGCACCCTCGCACCAATCCGCCCGACCCGACTTTCGCCTCCGAGCCGATCACACGAGGTAGAAAGTTTCACTTGAGAAGAACCTGCGTCTTAGATGTCCGGATCAAGAATCCAAACGCCCTTCGTAGTCTTGCTAGGACTACTCCGGAGAACATGAAGAGAGAGAGAGAGAGAGAGAGAGAGAGAATTTAGTCGCCGATCGAGCTTGCTCTAAAAATCTGGAGCTACTCGATCGATTGCTTGGTGTTTTTTTCAACGAGGAGAGTGCACCCCCATTTATATAGGGAGTCGACACTCACTCTCTCGTTACGAGCAATGTGTGACATTCAGCAAAAGAGAGAAAAATCAATTAAGCCAATTTGGCTTAATTTCAAGTTAAAGTGAGCTTTTCATAAAAGCAAATTTTAACTAATTAATTCTCTTTGCACATTAAACTTTAGACATCAAACAAGCTATCAATTCGAAAAGATTCAAATGGTGAATGCGTAGGAACCGACGGCGACGAATTTCGACTTCGTTTGACCCCTCAAACAATTGCTTAAAGTTGAGCAAATTATCAAAATTCATAGCCGTCATTTGGGGTTTCAAAAAACCCTAGAACAACTTAAGTTGCGGGCGCGCCCGCTAAGCTTAGCGGGAGTGCCCGCCCAAGGGGGCTAAGGCGTGAGACATGCCCGCTGCGCAGCGGGCCGTGCCCGCTGCAGCAGCGGGCATACGCCTGCTGCAGTCAGCGGTCTGCGCCTGTTTGCCCTTGCCTATGGGCCTTTTTGCCCAGTGGGTCTAACCCACTTCGTCTTGGACTGTTTTCGTGTTTTCGGGCTCGTTTGAGCTCCGATTTGGACACGGTTTGAACATGTGTTTAGACCGGGATAATTCCGTCATCCAGGTAACCCTTTCCAACATGTTTGTTCCTACTAAATTTGTCGTAAACAATTTACGACACGTTTAATCATAGTTTGCATCAAATGCAACGTTTGTCCCTATTGCTATTGCGACTAACTTTCACAACTTGACTTGTGAATATCATCAAATGATTTTCTCTCAATTAATCTTCCTATTACTAAGACACAAACACTACTCGGTGTGAGACCCTACAGCCTGACCTTACTGCAGGTTGGGGCTCGGAACCCCTAGACGACGCTCACTACGAGCAGTAGCTGTCGTCCCTGTTTCAGAATCATCATAACGTGATCGACCCTTTAATAAAAGTATCATTGGGTTTACACTGGCTGTGTCAGTGATGAACTTCGTTAGCCGTAGTCCCTTCGTCAAGACTGTGTTCTTGTTGGTCTAGGGTATGGTTTACTGTCAACCCTATTAGACAACATTGGTCAGTATACAGCGGTCTTTATTGTATACCCCGGCCGAGGATTAACATAAAGACCGTACTGAGCCTGTAACACTAACTTCCCTTTAACGGCAGTGACGAATCCCATCTTAGTAATTTACTCGCCTCGAGAGCTTCGGGTGCAGCTCAACCTAAGATCTTTCAGCAGGCCTGGCCTCGAAGCTAGATCATAGGTCTAAGCTACACCGTTCACTCACAGGTTTATACAAATGACTTCAGGTCTAAAGGACCAGCTAACCTATCATCACTCTAGAGTTATTAAAGACAGTTCAGTTAAAGTCAACCATTTAATAACTCTTATGTGGTCGTTCAGTGAATTCATTCTCTAATGAGCACCTGTGTCTCGTCTCCGACTTCACCAAGTCGAATGACTATGAGATCATCATTACCCTAAGGTAAGACTAAGACACAATGGTCTATCCGATGTGTCGATATCCAGTTCTCAACACATCTATGACCATGAACCTTTTATTACTTATGTTTATTAACGGTCGCTTACTTACTCATAATTGAGATCTCATCTAGATATGTAAGGACCTAACTATAAGTCTATGGATATTATCTAAGTATATAAATACGAACGATATTATTATACTTAGAATAATACGTACCATATACAGTATGAACAAGACGTATATCTAAGATAAATTGCCTTATGGGCACATATTCTCCTACATCTCCCACTTGCACTTAGGCTATTTATCTCGGTATCTCATACCGCTATAGCATATCAGTCACTTTGACATTTATATGGGAAACCTAAGAGTGGTTTTACTAACGAGTATCTACAACTAATTTAATGGATTAAAAATACATCTCTTGATCACACAGGGTTGATCCTTTGGAAAAATGATCTGGATCAATTTTTCTTATCTTTGTATGCTAACAATTAGCTAATACAACCTAGATGTTGGGTCTAACATTATAATCTATAGGTCAGTCTCAGCTCATTCCACTTTTCTTGTGTCAATATGTCAAGTACATACATGACACCATGAGTCTCTATATATTCGATTAAATCAAAACAATTTTGATTCAATGTTTTATATAGATGATTTGTTTAAGGTGGAAATCCTTTTTAGTCCGAAAGACCGAAACCAAGTATACGAGCTGGCTCCCACTGACTTTGAGAATTACCTGGTTAAATACTTAAATATTATATCTAAATCAAATTTAGATTATATGTACGAAGATATAACCATTTTATAAGTGCTTTTGATGGAATGTACTAGCGTCAGGTTCGGTTTGACGAATGAGTCAAGTCAAGATCGGTTTAAGGAATCTTGACATTGACTCGCTCAATCAAAACGTCCTACAATGTACTTTTTTCCTTAACCACATTGTAATATTAACTCTTTAATAACTAAATGTGGTTTGGTAAGAATTAATCTTAATATGCGTATAATTATGATTGCACATAATTAATACGTCCCTGGAACTTATATTTAACTACCATTAGACTATAACATCAAGCCAGCTCAAAAATCAACATTTTCCGAAGCTACGCAACATCATTCGAGAATTTCGCAGCCATCTCAGAAAGCCACAATCACAGAAAATTTTAAGCCAATCAAATTTCAACTCAACATCAAACGTAATTTCTGAAACATTCATAAAACAACGGATTCATTAAGATGAACCGTAAGTTGTTTATCCAAATAAACTTTGAGTGTAGAATACTCAATCATTGTTTTCAACTTAAAAGAAATGATACATTTTATTAGCTAAAAAATAGTATCATCTTCTTCTTGATCTTGTCTCTTGAAGTCGTTGAACGGCCCTAGCAGCAACGATTGCTCAGATTGCCGACCGTCCTCCGCACTTCTCCCAATCTCCGTTTCATATCAGACACCTGTATACATTACACAGATGTGTTTTAGTATCTCATACTATATGATTGGAAATAATTACGTTTTATTGAACTGAATTTGTACCTGAGGTAGAGGCATCCGTATGCCCCTTCTTCTTCTATGCAAGATAGATCTTACAGTTCCTCTTCCAGTGGGCAATCTTGTGGCAATGGAAGCACTCAGATTTCGACGGGGCCCCTTTAGTCTTTTTCTTCCCTTTCTTTGCCTTTGCAGGTTGCGGGACCTGCCTCTTCTTACCCTTGCCTTTCGGCTGGTCGGAAGAAGCAGAGCCAACAACCAATGCAGTCGGCTTCTTCTCAATCTCCTCAAACTGCCTTAGCATATTGAGGAGACCAGGAAGATCCGTTTCAAGACTGTTCATAATAAAACCAGTGATGAAAGGCTTAAACTCAGGAGTCAAAGACTTTAGGATAATGTCTGTGGACATCTCATTGTCAAAGACAAATACTAACTGGGAGGCGTCCTCTACGTACCCGATCATCTTGATAACGTGATCCTGTACGGGCTCTGCCCCCATCTTGATGCCCCAGAGGTTGCTGGTGGCTTTGAACTTGGCAGCTCGAGATCGCTTGCCGTACAACTCTTATGCATTGAGGAGCATGCTTTGAACATCCATATGTTCATGCTTCCTCTGCAACTCATTGGTCATCGAAGCCAACGTAAGGCACCTGGCCTTCTCTATATCCCTCTGGTACAATTTATAGGCTTCCTTTTCCTCGAAGGTCGAATCTTCTTCGGGCTTATCCGGAGCATCCTCGAACAGTACGTATCCTATTCTGGCTAGGGAAAGGACCAACTTGATGT
Organism: Scilla litardierei; assembly: GCA_030789695.1. Taxonomy (NCBI): domain Eukaryota; kingdom Viridiplantae; phylum Streptophyta; class Magnoliopsida; order Asparagales; family Asparagaceae; genus Scilla; species Scilla litardierei. The sequence goes on along the minus strand of CM061131.1, from coordinate 115,154,593 downwards.
TCCTAAGCCATTCTTTGTAGTTCGTTCCATCCAGCACGTTCTTCTCAACCATATATCTAAGTCCCGAATCCATTCTGCATTTTATAGATACTTTAGTCAGTATTAGTTCGTAGTATAGTTTTAATGGTTTTTATAAAACTATATTCTCCCACTAAATTTATTAAAGCCATAATAATAAACAATTTATTATAAAATAACATTTGTGAGAGAGGGATCCGACTACTCTGAGTCTGACAACCTTGAGTGTATCTCAACAAGTTGTCCGACTCTGCAGTCGGTAGACGAACTCGTCGTCAAGCATATTAACTATGATTCCTTATCGATTTTTACCCCTAGTCATTTGTGATCATGAGTGTGCTCAACCAGATCACAATGGCTAGCCTAGTCGGTCCCTTGTTTTCGTGTCTAGCCTGACTTGCCCCGCCGCTCGGTGTATGCACGACATGTTGGTTTGGGCCAGGACTTAGACTACATTCTTGGTTAGACTTATGCCGATGCTCGAAGGATGAGACAATGGTTTCAGTCAGGTCAAGATGTAAATCAAGAAATCGGTTTCTATAAGATTGACATATTACGGCTTGAGTGTAGCTCAACAACCGCAACATGTTTCTTACAGTTGCCAACTCCTAAAACAAGGAGGGCTACGATTTATCTTGAACAAGATTATTATCGTATTGACTTAGGTATAGTCGATGGACTTGCATAGTCATGAATCGACTCCTTCCGGTCCAGCGGACGCTGCCAGGGAATTGACTAAGCCAAGACCACTTGTTACCCAGTCTAGCTAGGTTGGTCCAGCAAACTTAGCCAAGCACATTGACCGACATCATGATCCATTGAAGGAGTTTTCATCAATTCTAGGTTTTCCAAACAACTAAACGGCTTTTAATTAAGAAGACTAGTTAATCCTTATCAACTAGTGGATCCTAAAATTCGAAATTTTATGGATGGGTTGAACAATTTTTATTAAGTCCTTATCAACTATAAGGTCTATTCGTTCAACGTGCTACCCCAATCTAATTACGCTTTTATAAAACAATTCAACATTTTCAAAATTAGTCTCTTGTGAAAATCATCAATTAAACGATTTATTAGAAATGATTTACAAACAAAGGGACTACCTTAATCTGGTATTAGGTTTTGATGTTGTTTTGTTTTGTCAAACATAACATGTCACTAGTTTATAAAATTTCATCTCATAAAATTTTTAAACATTTAATGGCTTACCTAATAAGGTTCACATGTCCATTAAAAAGAAAAAACTAATTTATCAACATAAAAAAACTTTCATTTTGTGACATACATGAGTATTTGCAAGTTTAAATTATCTACATAATAAAAACATGCAAATCTAAATTTTAACAATTAAAATTAAAGATTAAAATTTAATGCCTAAAAAAAATTTCATCGCATACAACTAGGTCGTATAAAATTATCAAATAATTTTAAACCTAGGCTTTAAAAATTTTTTAAACCTTATATCTAAAATTAAAATATCACATAAATAATTTTAGAAACATCTATGTAAAATAAAAGAAACTAATTTATGTTTCATCTCATGAAAATAAAGTATTTCTATTATTTACATATTTTTAGAACAATTTTAAAACTCTTTTAAAATCTTTTAGAAATCGTTTTAGAAGCTTTCAAACAAAGTTTTTAAAGATTTCTAACCATTATGTAACTAAAGAAAATTTTAAATTTCAAAGATAAAATTTTTCTATAAAGTTACAAAAAAATTAAATACCCCAAAAGAAAAAAAATTTATATCTCATAAAAAATATTTATAAATTATTTAACCATTGGTGACCCATTTAAAATTCATCGTATAAAAAAAATAGTCCCAAAAAAAATTTCGTGTTGGAAAAACAATTTTTAAACACAAAAAAATTTTTAAACACAAAACAATTTTTAAAAACTATAAAAAAATAGTTTGTATATTAAAACTTAAGAAATTTTAAAGATTTAAAAAACGCTTAAAAGATCAACATGCATAACCGTGGCTCTGATACCACTGTTGGGGTTTTGGCGGACCCCCAGAGCCCGGATCTGTGTCCATCCTAAGTCGGACGGACCACAGAGGCACGAATGCGCAGCGGAAAACGGAAATTCAAAGTATCCAGACTAGCTAAACTATTTAGCTAGGCTCTGGGGAGCCAGAACCTAGCCCGATCTATGCCAACTTGGGGTGGATCTGACCACCCCAAGAGGGATCTACTCTAAAGCGGCTAATTAAATCTACACTACAAATTACTTAACTACATACCCGGAAATTTGGCCCTGGAGCAGGCAAGATGTACCGCACCGTCTTCAGAAGCTCCTCGTAGCCGAGCCGCTTTGACTCGATCCGCCTGAGCCGCCTCGCACCCTCGCACCAATCCGCCCGAGCCGACTTTCGCCTCCGAGCCGATCACACTCGGTAGAAAGTTTCACTTGAGAAGAACCCGCGTCTTAGACTTCCGGATCAAGAATCCAAACACCCTTCGTAGTCTTGCTAGGACTACTCCGGAGAACAGGAAAAGAGAGAGAGAGAGAATTTAGTCGCCAATCGAGCTTGCTCTAAACATCTGGAGCTACTCGATCGATGGCTTGGTGTTTTTTCAACGAGGAGAGTGCACCCCCATTTATATAGGGAGTCGGCACTCACTCTCTCGTTGCGAGCAATGTGGGACATTCCGCAAAAGAGAGAAAAATCAATTAAGCCAATTTGGCTTAATTTCAAGTTAAAGTGAGCTTTTCATAAAAGCAAACTTTAACTAATTAATTCTCTTTACACATTAAACTTTAACACCAAACAAGCTATCAATTCGAAAAGCTTCGAATGGTGAACGCGTAGGAACCGACGGAGACGAATTTCCACTTCGTTTGACCCCTCAAACAATTGCTCAAAGTTGAGCAAATTATCAAAATTCGTAGCCGTCATTTGGGGTTTCAAAAAACCCTAGAACAACTTAAGTTGCGGGCGTGCCCGCCCATGGGGGCTAAGGCGGGCGGCATGCCCGCTGCGCAGCGGACCGTGCCTGTTGCGAGCAGCGGGCGCTGGCCCGCTGCAACAGCGGGCGTGTCGGGCGCTGGCCCGCTGTAACAGCGGGCCACGCCCGCTGCAGTCAGCGGGCTGCGCCCGTTTGCCCTTGCCTATGTGCCTTTTTGCCCAGTGGGTCTAACCCACTTCGTCTTGGACTGTTTTCGCGTTTCCAGGCTCGTTTGAGCTCCGATTTGGACACGGGTTGAACCTGTGTTTAGACCGGGATGATCCCGTCATCCAGGTAACCCTTTTCAACATGTTTGTTCCTACTAAATTTGTCGTAACCAATTTACGACACGTTTAATCATAGTTTGCATCAAATGCAATGTTTGTCCATATTGCTATTGCGACTAACTTTCACAACATGACTTGTGAATATCATCAAATGATTTTCTCTCAATTAATATTCTTATTACTAAGACACGAACACTACTCGGTGTGAGACCCTACAGCCTGACCTTACTACAGGTTGGGGCTCGGAACCCCTAGACGACGGTCACTACGAGCAGTAACTGTCTTCCCTGTTTCAGAATCATCATAACATGATCGACCCTTTGACAAAAGTATCATTGGGTTTACACTGGCTGTGTCAGTGATGAACTTTGTTAGCTGTAGTCCCTTCGTCAAGACTGTGTTCTTGTTGGCCTAGGGTATGGTTTACTGTCAACCCTATTAGACAACATTGGTCAGTATACGGCGGTCTTTATTGTATACACGTTGTACTTCTTACAACGCACCCCGGCCGAGGATTAACATAAAGACCGTACTGAGCCTGTAACACTAACTTCCCTTTAACGGCAGTAACGAATCACATCTTAGTCATTTACTCGCCTCGAGAGCTTCGGGTGCAGCTCAACCTAAGATCTTTCAGCAGGCCTGGCCTCGAAGCTAGATCATAGGTCTAAGCTACACCGTTCACTCACAGGTTTGTACAAATGACTTCAGGTCTAAAGGACCAGCAAACCGATCTTCACTCTAGAGTTATTAAAGACAGTTCAGTTAAAGTCAACCATTTAATAACTCTTATGTGGTCGTTCAGTAAATTCATTCTCTAATGAGCACATGTGTCTCGTCTTCGACTTCACCAGTCGAATGACTATGTGATCATCATTACCCTAAGGTAAGACTAAGACACAATGGTCTATCCGATGTGTCGATATCCAGTTCTCGACACATCTATGACCATGAACCTTTTAAGACTTATGTTTACTAACGGTCGCTTACTTACTCATAATCGAGATCTTATCTAGATACGTAAGGACCTAACTATAAGTCTATGGATATTATCTAAGTATATAAATACGAACGATATTATTATACTTAGAATAATACGTACCATATACAGTATGAACAAGACGTATATCTAGGATGAATTGCCTTATGGGCACATATTCTCCTACACAAAACACATACGCCAACCGGTGGTGGTTCGCGTAGGGATCAACTCAACATTTTTGACCCTAATGACGATGATTCCGGACTTTTTGGGCACAATTTGGATGGGACTCACCCATCTACTATCCGAAATTGGGTAAATGATACCCGCATCCAACAATTTTACAAGTTCATTTTTTAAACCTCCTTCAACATCGGGTTAAGCCGACGTTGCAACTCTCTTGATGGTTTTGAATCCTCTTCCAAATAAATGTGATGTGAGCACACTAAAGGGGTAATTCCCGTGATATCCACTAGTGTCCAACCTATAGCCTTTTTGTGTGTTCTCAACACCTCCAATAAATCATGTTCTTGCTTATGTGTGAGGTTAGAATTTATTACCACCGGGAATGTCTCACCCTCTCCAAGGTATGCATACTTCAAATATTCCAGAAGTGGCTTTAAATCCAATTTGGGAGGCTCCAAAGATGATGGCATTTGAGGTGGGGAGTCCGTAGGCAATGTCTCGAATCTCGGAACCCATTTGGTGCTTGGTCCCGCATGTGTCTCCTACACAAGAAAAGATTCCTCAATATGCTCACAAAAAGAGTCAAGAAAATCTAAAGCATTATCAAATTCGGAACCAAAATGATCTTCAACACATGAGTCTATAGGTTCCGAAGCCAAAAAGTCATCCATGTTAACTTCATCGTATTCCCCGTCAATCATGTTAACTTCATCGTATTCCCCCTCTCGTGGTGGCAATTTGCATGCATTGAAAATATTATGTTCAAGTGTCTTGTTTTCAAGAGAGATTTTTAATTGGCCACACCTACAATTAATCAATGCATTCCATGTGGCCAAAAATGGTCTTCCTAGGATTATCGGGGTGGGATTCCCCGTTGTGGGTCCTTGAATTCAAGGACAATGAAGTCAACGGGGTAATAAAATTTGTCCACTTAGACAAGCACATCCTCAACACAACCCCGTGGAATCTTCACACTCATATCCACTAGTTGTAACACAACCGGCGTGCTTTTTAGTTCACCCAATCCTAGTTGAAGAAAGACCGGGTAAGGAAATATGTTAACACTCGACCCCAAATCCAAAAGTGCTTGACCTATTGTCTTTGTACCTATGGTGCATTCAATTGTAGGGGATCCCGGGTCTCTACATTTTTGGGGAGTGTTGTGTTGCACAATGGAGCTCACTTGCTCCATTAAGAAAGCTATTTTTTTCACATTCAAATTCCTCTTCACCATGCACAAATCCTTAAGAAACATATCATATGTGGGAATTTTATTAATTGCATCAAGTAAAGGAATATTAATTTGCCATCGTTGAAAAATCTCCCTGATTTCCGCTTGATACTTGTCCTTGGATAGCAGGGAGTGCCTTTGAGGGAATGGTACCGGAGTAGAATAAGGCGTGGGCTCCTTGGATGGATTCTTCTTTGTTGTGCCTTCACCTTGCTCCTCCTCTAGTACCAAGTCCGGTATTTGTTCCTTCTTTCCCACTTCCTCCACTTGTGGATCTTTGGGTGGCTCCACGTTTTCAAAAATTTTTCCACTTCTCAACGTCGTCACCGCTTGGCATTGCTTCATTGAACCCCCCTCCGATGAAGAAGAGTTCATATTAGGGTTGGACCATGGTTGGGATGGAAGCTTCCCCTTCTCTAAACTTGCGGTCAACTTCGCCAAATGCTCCGCCATTTGTTGATTTTGAGTTTGTTGGAGTTGTTGAAATTGTTGGAATTGTTGGCTTTGGGCTTGTTGCACTTGGAGAGTTGTTGCAAATCTCATTCATAGAGTTCATTTGGGTCTCACTTCCTTCCTCTCTTTTCATTTGGAAACCACCTCCTTGGTAATTTCTATTGAAAGGCGGCGCCTTGTATGGTTGATGAGATTTTTGTGTTGGCCATTGATGTTGCGGTTGTTGTGGCCTCCAACTCAAGTTGGGATGATTCTTCCAACTTTGGTTATACGTGTTGAAGTTGAAGTTTTTTCCATACACTTGATTCGCCTCCGCATTAGGTTCTCTCAAAACCTCCTTCAATATGGGAATGATGGGGCAATTTGATGTATTGTGCCCCGTAGTATTGCAAATGGCATAACTTTGCTCCATGCCCACACTCTTCACCACCCTCAACTCCATGGCTTGGATCTTCTTTTGCATAGCTTCTAACCGGGCTTCCATAGCATCATCGGTCTTCAAAGTGTGTAAGCCACCACGAGTTGGTTGTGACGAAGAGGAATCGCCTCTATCAAACTCCGAAGTTGTGTCCCTTGTTTGTACATTCTCCGCCACCATCTCCAAATAATCACATGCATCATCCGACTCCTTATCAAAAAATTTCCCATTGCACATTGTTTCCAAAAATTGCTTTGATGTCGGTAAGAGTCCTTCATAAAAGAATCCAATGACACGGCATTTCTCAAATCCGTGATGTGGACATGAAAATAGAAGTTCCTTTTGCCTCTCCCAAGTTTGGTAGAATGTCTCATTGTTGCGCTGGGCAAAGCTCATGGTTTGCTTCTTCAATCACTGTATCATGTGCAAGGGAAAAAATTTCTTTAGAAACTCGGCTTGAAATTGCAACCATGAAGTAATTGAGCATGGTGGTAAAGCATTAAGCCAATTCTTGGCTTTATCTTTGAGAGAAAACGGAAATAATTTCAAGTATATCGTGTCGGCGCTTGTTTTTCCATCAAAACATATGGAACATACATCTTCAAACTCCTTTAAGTGAATGTATGGGTTTTCCCTCTGCAAACCATGGAAAGTGGGAAGGAGCTGAATTACCCCGGGTTTAAAATTAAAGGAGTTCGCATCCGTAGGTAACACAAAGCATGAAGCCGAGATAGACCTCGTGGGTCTCAAAAGATCCCTCAAAGATCTAGGGACTTCGGCTTGAGAATTAGTGTCATGGTTACTAGTATTATCATTGTTCATGTTGTCTTCCTCCATGACGTGTGTGCGTGTTAATCTATGTGTTCGAGGTGTTCGAAGCCACATAAACTAACCAAGCAATCGATGGTATGCAAAGAAAACGAAAACAAACGAAGTAAAAATTATATACGAATATGTACGAAAAGATGATATAGTCACAAAGCAAAGCTAAAAGTAAAGTAATTGTCGATGGTAAAACCGTTGTCCCCGGCAACAGTGCCAAAAACTTGGCGTGAACAAAAGATTGCACGCTAACTCCCAAGTGTAGGAGGTCGCCAAGTAGTAATAATCCTAGTGAGCCTAGGATTGAACACGGGGACAACTTGCTTACAATCAACAACGGTCACAATTAGCTTAAGCGGTGTGAGAAATACCACTCATTGGGGTGAGGATTGGTTGAGGGAATTTTTAGAACAAACTACCGTTAAACATGCAAACAAAGAAAAATGTAGGATAGCAAGCAAAGAAAGGAAGTGTGAGTGTTAGTGGTTTCATGATGTAGTTGGGCTTATAAATCCATCTCAAGTCACTACGACCTCTCATTTGGCTAAGGAGAGAGTGATCAGATAATTTGGCATTTCATCAAACACATTGGATGCAAAAAGTAGTGAATGAAACATTGAGAAAATTTTACAATAAACACAATAGAGAGAGTCCACTAGGATGAGCCTCCCTTTGGATTTCCCACTAGGGTTCCAATGAACAACCCTAACTCAATATTTCATACACATATGAGATAATAAAATTATACTAGAGATGAGATTTAATAGCCCAAACATACTTCAATCCACCCAAAACACACACAAAATGATTAGCCACTCATTATACACAAAAACACCTTCTTTGATTCCAAAATATTCATTCAAAAGTTATTACAAATAGCAAAGACCAAAGAGAAACTGAAAATATAAACTTAAATACAAGAGAACTCTCTTTTGTGGAGAGCTCAAACTTCCCCTTTGATCTTCTCCTTTGAGCTTTCAACAATCTCCAAGCTTTCCCAAGCCCTAGCCTTCTTTGAGAGGAGAACACCTAAGAGCAACCAAAAAAACAGCCTCCTCCCAAAACCTGGTAGCCAAAAACCCAATTTCTGTCCAAAAAACAGAGCAAAATTCAAAGCAGCCCCCTCCTCTTTTTTGCCTTTTCCCATTCACCCATTTCACAGATGGGCCCCCAAAAATTTTCGCACCCTTGGCCCGAAATAGGCGCTCGCTGCTACAAAATGAATTGTGGGTGGGCCCACCCAGCGCCCGCTTGAGCGCTGCCAGCGTCCGCTTGTTCGGCGTTGCTAAAAACGAAATAGGGGGCCCCTGCAGCTGCGCGTGCTTGCTACGAATTTCGCGGCCGCTGGGCCGGCCCACTCGATATAAAAAAAACTTTTTTTTATTTAAACCTAAGGCCCGCTGCAAAGGAGCGGGCGATGAGCCCACTAAAATAGGAGGCGGGCCGGCCAGCGAGCCAGCCCACAAAAAGGGCTTATATGCATATATTTTTTAATTTTTCTTTGTTTAATGTCCTGAAATCCTTTTTGGCTCCAAAAAATTCACCAAAAATAGCCCCAAGCACCAAAAAATCATGAAAAAATTCTAGAAAATCTGGAAAATTTCCAGGAGTACCTGACAAATAAGATGAGCTAATATTAGTCCATAGAAATTGTATTTTATGTATAAAAAGAGATTAGGCGTTAATAATCCACGATATCACGAAAATACGCGTATCAACACCAAAATAAACATGATATACACATAAAATACCCAGAAATGGGGGGAAATAAGCAATGTATACCCCGAATCACTTCATGTGGTGAAGCGAAAAGGTAAAATTTGGTCCTTTTGGTCATAATTTTGAAGATGGTCTAATTATTAGTTATTTCTAACATGGAGGAATCATATGAATATCTAGTATATCTATTTCATGATATGTCACCGAAATTTGTTAAGCTAGAATAACTTCGTGACTCTTTACAAGAAGAACTTGCTAGTGCCATACACAAGAGAAATGAGATGTTCAATAAATGGACAGAATTGAAAGAAATCATTGATAACGTCCATGAAACTGAGCTATAAACTTTAACCTTAGAATTAACGGAAGCTAATATTAAATTAGCTAATTTAGAACTTGAAAAGACGAATTTAGCAAACGATTTAAATAAAAAAATAGTTCCTTAAATTCTAAAGATCTTGACCTTAAAGCATTAAATCAAATAGTCTCTAGATACTCAGAAAAAATTGAACAATTAGAAAAAGAAATTTCTAATTTAATAAGAGGAAAAATATTGCTAGTGAAACTGAAAAGAGTAAAAAAGTAAAGAATTCTGAGCTTAAGATCCATGAATTAGAGAAGGAGAACCTAGATCTTAACACCATAATAAAAAAATTCAGTAGTTGCTAAAATAGTTTCGATGATATGTTGTGTGGGTTAAACAATCATTCTAGAAAACATGGTCTAGGAGTTAAAAACAAACAACCTCAGAAGAAATCTGGGAAGATCATGGAAAAGAAATTTGTTAGACACGTAACCTCTCCATTTTGCATGCCTAACGATCACATGTCATCTACTCCAATGTTCTTGTTTTTATTGCAATAGAAAAGGACATGTTATGCATGATTTCTTTGCTCGATATTATCCTGAATATTATATATGTGTTCCAAAGCAATGTACAAACAATTCCTGATCCAAGAAATAGTTACCAAAAGGTGCATCTTATTTTGTAGGTGCATCTTCAAGCACAGCATGATAGAATTTGGTACCTTGATGGCGATTGCTCAAAACACGTGATGGGCAACGAATCCCACTTCTCATTGATACCAAGGAAAGATGGAGGGATGGTAACTCTTGGAGATGGAAAGAAATGCAAAATATTGGGAAAAGGTAATATTGGTAAGCTTAACTTGTTGTTATTGAAAATGTCAATCTTATTGATGGTTTAGCTCATAACTTGTTAAGTGTGGGGTCAACTATGCTCGATATGCTTTAAGGTGCATTTTGAGAATGACGAAGTACACATTTTAAAAGAAAATGAAATTTGTTTTAAAGGCACTTCACATAATAACATCTATACCATCAAACTTAGTGATACAAATAATCTAAAGTGTTTAGTTGCATCACATGAGACTAGTTTGTTATGGCATTGAAGATTAGACCATGTCGGCATGGACCTAATCTCAAAGCTTGCTCGTAAGAAACTTGTTAGAGGTTTACCTCAAATACGTTTTGATAGGGACAACCTTTGTGATGCTTGCCAACTAGGTAAGCAATATTATGTATGCATTATTGCTTCGTCATTTGTTGATGATTTTTCACGATTTACTTGTGTTTATTTTCTTACACACAAACATGAAACTTTTAATATTTTTAGAATGTTTTGTATAAAGGTTGAAAATGAAAAATGTTTTTCCATTGTCAAATTTAGAAGTGATCATGGTGGAGAATTTATTAATTCTAGCTTTGATGGTTTTTGTTCTTCAAAAGGCTATTTTCATAATTTTTCTGTCCCAAGGACACTACAACAAAATGGTGTGGTAGAGAGGAAAACTCGTACTTTGCAAGGGATGAACGGGACCATGATTCATGACTATAAAGTGCTAGTATATTTTTGGTCTGAATCCTTACATGCCTCATTTTACATCGTGTGTCCCTTAGACCCATTTTAAAGAAAACACCTTATGAGCAATATATAGAGTTGACTCCCAACTTCTCATTATTTAAACCATTTGAATGCAAGTGCGTTATATTGAAAGTAAACGAAAACTTGGATAAATTTGAATGCAAAAAGGTTGTTGTTTATTATGTATGCATTATTGCTTCGTCATTGTTGATGATTTTTCACGATTTACTTGTGTTTGAATCCTTACATGCCTCATTTTACATCGTGTGTCCCTTAGACCCATTTTAAAGAAAACACCTTATGAGCAATATATAGAGTTGACTCCCAACTTCTCATATTTTAAACCATTTGAATGCAAGTGCGTTATAGTGAAAGTAAACGAAAACTTGGATAAATTTGAGGCTAAATCTGATGAGGGTAGTGTTGAGTATTAGCAATGGATGTCACTCAAGGATCAATCAAAGCATGAAAAGTGGATTGGATGATCAAAGATGGTGATTGAAACTCCTAGAAGACTTCAAGCTCATACTTTGGATAAAAGAGAGGCTTCTTCAAAATGTAATCTTTTTATTCTCTTCTAGTATGTAGCTTAGAAGTAGAACTATGTTGGAGCACACACACATCTTTATTTCTGTTCTTGGAAATCATTAGATCACATTTCCTTAGACTTCAATTCACATTTCTCAAGCATGTGCATTTTTGGGATTTCAACAGGCGACTGCTGAACGTTTCACAGGCGCCTGTCTTAAAACAGTCGCCTGTGATTTGTTATACAGTCGCTTGTTATGCACATACATTATCAAGTGGTTTTTGGGCTTTTAGCCTTAACCCTAATCAGGCGACTGCTATACAAAAGACAGACGCCTGTCAAAGCTACATGTTCCTGTGATTTGTTAGTCAGTCGCTTGTCTCTCTTCTGCCCAAAGGTTATTTTCTTTTTCATACGGCCAGACAACTGATGTTGGATTGACAGTCACCTGTCTAAGGCACAGTCGACTGTTAATGCTTCAAGAGTCTCATGTCTATTCTATCTCTGTAAACTCTACTCTCTGGAAAGTTTCACTTATTAGTAACAGACGACTGATGTTGGTTTCATAGTCGCCTGCCCATGGCATAGGCGCCTGTGTGTTCAACATCAGTCGGCTTTCATGTCTTTCCAAAACTTTCTGAGTTTTCTCAGCTTACCCATGTTGCGGCCAGTCGCCTGTAGAAGGGTTTTCAGTCGCTTGTTAGGTTTACAGGCGCCTGTCTTTCCTTCATCAGTCGACTGTCATACGTGGTAAGTTACCGTTTGAATTCTCACCTACCCTCTGACACAGTAAAGCAGTCGACTGTGATTTCTTCACCAGTCGACTGTCGAGTGTGTAATTCTATTAGTTGGCTTTTTCTCCACGGATTTCAAAGGGGATTTTGGGGATTCTAGTTGAGGTGTTTGGGAAACCTATAAAGAGAGCTTCTACTGTTCCATTGAAGGGTTACTAATCTTCTTGATCATCTCTTGAAAATCCTTAGCTTTCGTATTCAAGTTTTTCAAAGCTCTTAAAATCAAAAGCCCTAGAATTTCAATCCCATTCTCTTTTGATCTCCAACCTAGATCAAAGTAATATCCTCTAGGCAATTGGTGGTGACAAGAGAAAGGGCTTTTCTCTCTTCTCGAAACAGACTTCAACTCACAACACATTGCTCCTTCAAGTTCTACTTCAAGGCATATGTGATTGTAAGTGTGGCTATTTCATTATTTCATATATTTCTATATTAGTTTAACTCTTGGGTTGTGAGAGTGGTTTGCTTGCTCCCAAGTTGTGGGAGTCAAAGACATCGATTGTGTTTCTATTCCACTTCTAGGGTTGCTTTAAGTGAGTTTAAAGGTAACCACAAGTTAAGGTTCTAACTTGAGTATTCGGTGGTATCCGGTGGTATCCGGGTGGAAGGGATGTAGGATTACCGGGAACAAGTCGGGAGTTAACTTGGGTAATCCGAACCCTTGAAAGATACTTTGTGTTAGCAATGTTTCAAATTTGGGCTTATTTATAATTCTACATTTATTGTTGGTTTGGAATTTAAATTGGTATAACTATCGTTTAAATTTTATAAACACTATTTAACCCCCTTCTAGTGTTTTTCTCATAGCCATGGTCCTTACAATTGGTACCAGAGCAAAGGTTTATAGCTATGGCATCCAACAACAACAACAACGTTCCTCCACCTCCTTTGTACAACAATCACGATCGTGATAGTGCGTCTACCGTCTTTGAAGGACAATCAACGATTCGTCCTCTGCGTTTCAATGGCAAGAATTTCGGCTATTGGAAATGTCGGATGAAGACGTTTCTTAGGAGTGCTTCTCTTTGGAGAACCCTCCATAAGGAATAAGTTGAACCCTCCAAAGAGGATTTTGATAAATGGATTCCCTTCGAGAAGTCCACCGAAGTGAACAATGCCAAAGCAATGGGTGCTCTTCATTGTGCATTGGATCCGGATGAGTTCAATAAGATATGCACACGTAAGAGTGCATTTCAAATAAGGAACCATCTAGTCGTTACCCACGAGGGAACGAACAATGTAAAGTTGTCTAAATTATATGTTACAATACAAAATTTCGATATGTTTCATATGCAGGATAATGAGAACATTACAACGATGTACGGACGCTTCACCGACATCACCAATGAGCTTTAAGCTCTTGGACAAGTCTACACCCAACAAGAAAAGGTGAGAAAGATAATCATGAGAATGACCTCAAAATGGGAAAGAAGAGCAATTGCCATTGAGGAGGTCAATGACATGAAGAACTACACCATGGTGAATCTCATAGGTACTCTCTTGTCTTACGAAGTAAGAAGGGAGCGAATGAAGATTAGAGCAATGATGAACCCAACAGAGGCCAAGAAGAAAGCATTAGCATTCAATGCTACTTCTTCATCATCCGATAGTGAAGAATCTGAGAACGAAATGGACTTGGAAGAAATGGCACAAATGGCAAAGAAGTTTCAATGCTTCTTTCGCAAAGGTAAATTTCATTCCAAAAATAAATTTGATTACACTAACAATACCTCGTCCTTTTGTTTTAAGTGTAACAAACCAGGGCACATCAAGAAGGATTACCCAATGCTTAGAAACAACGAAAAGTGGAAAGCTCGAAAGTACCACAAGTCTGACAAATATAAGGTGTATAAGAAGAAAGGACTTGATTGGGACATTCGACGATTCAAGCGGAGATTCCTCTAGTGAATCCGAGGATGAAAAGAGTGAGAGTGCACATATGTGTTTCATGGCCCGAGAAGATCTACTCTCCGATGAAAGTGATAGTGACAATGATGAACCCGAGGTAACCATGGATGAACTTCGCATTGATAACGAAGAATTATTTTCTAAGTATCAATCTCTTATGCTTAGATATACTATTTAAAAGAAATCTAATGTTAGCAAATCATCCATGCCATGTATTATTAACAATGACACCATTATTGATACACTTACAGTTGAGAAAGCCCCTTTGGTTTCTCAAAAATGATATCCTGAGAAATGAGGTGAATTCCCTCAAATCTCAATTAGCTCAAACTTATATTAAAGAGAGTATTGGTCTAGCTTCACTTAACACACAATTGGGATTGAGAATGATTCTCTTAAAACCCAAGTGCACGAGCTCAAAACACGTCTGTCCACTTTGGATACCAATATTTCTTCTCTTAAGGAGAAAAATGAGCTCATGTCCTCCCAAGTTAAAGAATTTAACAATGGGAAAGGGCAATTGGATGAATTGCTTGCAAACCATTTTTCGGGCACACATCGTGTTGGACTTGGTTATGTGGAAGCAAATGCATCCAAATCTCGCACCTCATATAGTGGTGTAACTATATATTTTGTGAGGCCATCCTCTAGTGTATTCACAAGTGGTGTCAAAACACTATTGGTAGCAAACCTACCAAGAAGGTCACCACTTCATAATCTCTTCCTTTTGGCAAGAAACCCACTAAGGGTGGAAACCAAAAGAAATGTCATGCATATATGTACACCAACTCTCATAAGTAGGAAATCTCCTACTTCACATGTGGACGCTAATGACACATTTTATGCTACACAACCACAGACACGTGTAAACCTGCACATGAGAAATACTCATGCACATGCTCCTACACATTCATATGTTCATACACATCATTCTTCCATGTATGCACATCCATCTCATGTTATGCATGCTCCATATGTTGCATATAACATGCATGCTCTTAATTTTGCATGCAACCCATATATGTTGCATGCTTATCCACCTCCATCTTCATATGATAAATCTCATACTCCTAGGAAGCACGCACCATATAGAACTCAACCAAATGTGCATGCAACTAAAAAAGGACACCCAAAACATACAAAATATAGGGTCCTAAGAACACTAGCATAATTGATAGAAATGCTTATGTTAACTCATATTTTAACGATGTAATAAATAGTGGTAATTATGTTGGAAAGGGAAAGTCCACTTGGACTTTGCTTCCAAAGGGCTAATCCCCTTGGACCCAACAAAGCTTGGGTACCATGAGCTTATGGTATATTATGTAGGTATCCAAGAAAAAGAAAGCGAGCAATAAAAGTTATATTGTCTCTAAAAAGAAAGGATGGATACTCGATAGCGGATGCTCCAAACAAATGACGGGAGATTCCACATTGCTCTCCAAAGTGATTAGAATCAAAGATGGTGCAATGGTCACTTTTGAAGGTAATCAAAAGGGAATCATCATTGGAGTAGGAAAAGTCAGTAATCCTTCCAAACCACTTATTACAAATGTTTATTTAGTTAGTGGTTTATGCCATAACCTTATCTCCATTAGTCAACTTTGTGACAAGGATTACAAGGTTAACTTTGGAGAGGGCAAGTGTAAAATTTTAGATATTGATTCACATGTTTTATTTACCGGTATTATGCATAAAAATATTTATTAGTTGAGCTTTCCTAAAACCTTAGAACATTGCTTAGTTGATAATACAAATGAATAACTATTATTGCATCGCCATTTTAGTCATGCTCATTTTAAGCACTTATATAAGTTAGCTAAGCATGATCTTGTTAAAGGTTTTTTCGAAAATTGTTTTTAGTAAGAAAAACTTTTATGATTCTTTCCAAAGAGGTAAACTAAGTAAATCGTCTTTCAAACTTAAAGAAGGCATAACTTCTAAGAGGCCCCCACAATTACATCATCTAGATTTATTTGGGCCAACTAGAACTGCTTCTTTAGGTAATGCTCATTATGGATTAGTTGTTGTTGATGACTTTTCTAGATTTACTTGGGTTTCATTTTTAACCAATAAAAATGAAGCTTTTGAAGAGTTTACTATATTTGCAAAGAAAATTTAAAATTTCTTAGGATCCACCATTATCACTATTCGTAGTGATTATGGAGGAGAATTTGAGAATGAATCTTTCACAAAGTTTTGTGATGACAACGGGATTACTCACAACTTTTCTTTTCTTTGCGCACCACCATAAAATGGTATTGTTAAGAGAAAGAATATGACCCTAATGAAGTGTGCTCTCACCATACTCTATGATAGTCATCTTGGACTACAATTTTGGGTGGAGGCAGTGCACACGGCATGTTATGTGCTTAATAGGATCCTAGTGAGGCCCCGAACAAACAAAACTTGTTTTGAATTATTTTATGATAAAAAGCTTCAAGTTAAATATTTTCGTGTTTTTGGTTCAAAATGTTTTATAAAGAACACCTTTGGTAACTTAGATAAATTTAAGCCAAGATCCGATGAAGAAATTTTTATTGGATATTCCACACGTAGCAAAGCCTACGAGATATACAACAAAACCTCTTCAACCATCAAGAAATCACTACACGTATCATTTTATGAAGATTTTGATATTCCTCATGTTGATGCCGATAATGTAATTGTTTTATATGATTTCATTAGTAATGTTAAAATTAATAATCTATTATTAAGACTAACAATACTAATGAAATTGTTAAGGATGTTCCAAGTGATCCAGGTATTCCCAAATCTTATCCAACTGTTTGTAATCACCCCAATGACCAAATTATTGAAGATATTGGTGTGGGTGTACGAACAAGGTCAAGAATTGATGAATTCTCTCATTGTACATTTGTCTCTACCATTGAGCCAAAGAACATCCAAGAAACATATGAAGATAGCTCTTTGATTGTTGCAATCGAAGAAGAGCTCATGCAATTTGAGAGAAATGAAGTTTGGGAGCTCGTTCCTCGTCCAAGTGGTCACCAAGTGATTGTGACCAAGTAGACTTTTAAGAACAAGACCAATGAAAACGAGGTCATCACAAGGAATAAAAGCAGGGTTAGTAGCTGAAGGCTATCAGCAAGAGGAATGTATTGATTTCAAAGAATCCTTTGCCCCCTGAAGTTTGGGAGCTCAGGCATTTGGGTTTCTTTCTTTATTGAAGAATTTGTTAGCAACTCTTACCATCTCTCATCTTTCCATATTTTTATTCTTCTTTATTCCATTGCTACTGACGTTTTTCTCTGAGTTTGTTGTTGTGCATGAACACTTGCCTCGGGGGTTTTGAAGATCCATTACTATTTGACCCCAAGATTGAAAGAACAACAAAGAGACTCAGAGCTGAAAAGATGAATCTTATTATTTTTGAACCAATGGCAGAAGCAACGTTAATATTCCTCCACGTACTGGCTCTATTTGGGATCACATAAAGCTCAATTTATATAGTACATCTTCTATCCTGAGACCGCAGCTGGCGGCAGGAAGCTTTGAATTGAAGACTGGCTTGATCAATTTGATGCATCAGGACCTATTCCATGGGCGCACACACACGAGAACCCTAACCATCATATAGACCTGTTCCTGGCAAAGTGCGATACCTTTCAGGCAAAGGATGTGAGCGGCGATGCAATAAAGCTCAGATTATTTCTTTTCACCCTATGGGACAAGGCCGCTTATTGGTTGAGGGTGCACCCAACGAATATCTTCACAACTTGGGAACAGTTGGCTTTGGCCTTCATTAACAAGTTCTATCCACCGTCTAAAACGGTGAGGATCAGAGGGGCGATCACCAACTTTAAGCAGCTTCCTCAAGAGTCGTTATATGAGGCATGTGAGAGATTTAAGGACTTGAAACATTAATGCATGCACCATGGTGTCCCGGAGTGGGACCTTATTCAGAGTTTCTACAATGGGCTCAAGCCAGATACCAAGATGATTATTGACGCCTCCGCTCAAGATGCCCTATTATCCAAGCCACATGAGGAGGCCATATCTTTGTTGGAACAAATGGACTCTAACAACCAACAATGGAGCGATTAACGCTTGACACTTAAAGGTACAAATTCAGAGGTGAAGATTGCTACACAGCTTGAGGGCTAGCTTGAGACTCTTTGCAAGCAGGTTGCACGAATTGAGAGGTTGGACGCTATTCCAATTACTTCCAGAGCTCCAGTTTATGCTACACATAAGGACTATGCCAAGCAAGGGTATGCCCCAATAGAAGGGTCCTGCGAAGGAACGAGCTCACCGGCGGAGCAAGTCAATTATATAGCAAAAGAGGGGAGACCTCAATGGTCAAACTCGGCGATGAGATTGATGGAAATTGAATTCCACTCCAAGTGATTTTGATGATGAGCACACCAAATAAAGCTTAGTGTACTAACTACACTACTATTAAATGTGCAGATTATGCGATGAATGAGAAGCTTTATACATACTCCAAAGAAGTGCAATCAGCACTCACTTAGCAAAGACAAGGACAAATGTTTCTAACCAATGATGAAGCTTAAGCTCAAATGGAATGGAAGCTCAAGAGAAGCTCGCATCTACATCATCATCTGATCAAACTTCTGAAGACGAGTCATAAATCTATAGTGTGTGAGTTGTGTCTTTCTTAAGATCATGTTAAAGCAAAAAGTATAGATAACACACACACACACACAATTGATTTCGAAGTTAAATATTTTAAATACTTTTAAAATCATTTTCAAAACTATTGAGAGCTTTTGCTAGTCACTTTGCATTTTAGTAGTTAAACTCCATTACACCCTGGAGCTAACTACATGTTTTATTAGCCGTGTCTCAGAAGAAACTCCTCTGGGAGTCGACTACCAAGGAGTGGGAGTCGACTACCAGCTGAGAATTGTTTTCTCCTGAAACACACTGGGAGTCAACTACCAATCCTAAGTAGTCGACTACTAACTGTTAAAATTCAACTTTTGACTTGACTTTTGACATCTCTCTCACTTATTGCTCCCATGATTCTCGGGGCAAAAGTCAAACGAATTTGAATTTTGAATTCTCCATTTTTACCTATAAATAGAGGACTATTTCTTTGAGAGAAAACAAACAGTACTTGAAAAATCAAATTCTCTCTTGTGCAAAAGTTCTAAACGATCTCAATTTTCAGCTCTTATTCTGTTAGCCAAATCAGTTTCTATATTTCTGATCTCTTTTGTTTAAGTTATTATTTTCTGAGATCAACTTTTTATTTGGGTATTTATTTTCAAAATCCATGATCTTTATTCTCTGATTTTATTTGAAAGGTTTTTTTGAAAATATTGATTTAGATCACAAAGACTTAATTCGTATCTTTGTGTGATCTAAAATCATATTCTATTAAGCCATGAATACACATGGTTGTCTATTACTATTGGCTATAGAATTTGGGTGTAAATCCAAACTCCACCAAATATTGTGGAGAGTTGGATATTGAATTTCATTTTGTGTTCGCCCTTTGTTGTAAGGGTGTTGGAAACCGTGGACAAGTCTAGGTGTTGGGATATCGCAGTGTTGCAATCGAAAATCCTGGTCAAGGCTAGGTGTGTGGGAAAATCCTAACGAGTGAAGTTAGGTGCTTGTATTTGCCAAGGCAGATAGTGGAAATCTTGTACCGGATTGGTCAGTGACTGGATGTACCCAGGGTTGTGGGGAACCCGGATAAAAGCCCTTGTGTTTGCGTTTGCACTCTCTGTGATTGTTTATCTCTATTTATTTTTCTTGATTCATTGAGTATTATATTGTAACTCATTTACATTGCAAGATCAGTTTTTATATTTGCTGTATAAAAGATTCTTTCTTATATTTCTGTGTAATCTTTTATATCTTCATTAAGTATTAGTTTAACTGAGTTGTGCATAACAATCCTCTGGGAGCCGACTACTATTCTTAGGGAGTCGACTACCAGAAGATTTTTATCTCTGATTTGTTCTTTGAAGATTACTTGAGTTGATTAAGAACCAAGCGTAGATCACTCTACTTGGTTTCTTAGGCAACATTAGAAGGCTTTGAATTGTGCTAATCAATTAGAAAGAAAAAGTATATTTTTATTCAACACTATTCAACCCCCCTTCTAGTGTTGTTTGCCATCCACATGATCCAACACTTGGTATCAGAGCAAGGTCAAAGCGATGGTATCAACAAACGTCTGCAACACTCATACTCCTCCAATCTTTGACGGCAATTCTTATTGCCAATGGAAAAGGGAAGGAGATCTTCTCGGAAGCACAAGATTTGAATTATTCAAGATCTCTCAGAGAACCTTATGAGATTCCAACCATTCCTCAAACACAATGGAATTCAGATCAAGAGAAAGCCTATTTGAACAACATGAAGGTAATGCATTTACTTTACACTGGCTTAACTGATCAAATGCTAGATCTAGAAGAAAAGGTGAAAACCGCACACCAAATCTTAAACTTGTTGGACAAAAGATTCGGATCAAGATTTAATGAGATCCAAACACTCATGAAGACACCTCAAGCCAACGATAAAGAACTTTCAGAAGAAGTATGCATGATGGCTCGTCAGAACGATAAGCACGAGGACATGTGGATAATGGATAGCGGATGCTCCGCACACATGACATGGAACACAAAACTACTTAGTGCTCTAAAATGTATAACGACGGGACCGTAACATTTGGCGACAACAAGAAAGGTAAAATCATCGGAATAGGCAATATTGGCAGTCCATCAAAGTTACTCAACAAAGACTTAAGCTTGGTAAATGGGCCAAAGCATAATTTATTAAGCATAAGCCAATTATGCGACAAAGGTATGAAGGTTCTTTTTACACTTGACTCTTGTTTGGTATACGACAATGATATGAAAAACATTCTTGTTAAAGGTAAGCGAGTAGAAAATATCTATGTACTTAGATTAAATGAATGTGATTCGAATGTATGTTTGATTGTTTCAACAAATGACCCATTGCTGTGGCATAAACGATTTGGTCATGTGAACATCAAGAACATGGATAAGATTTCTAGGAAAGAGTTGATGCAAGGACTTCCCAAAATAAATTTTAAACTGGATACAATATGAGATTCATGTCAATTTGACAAAATGCGTAAGAGTTCATTTAAGAATATTGGAGCCCTCAGTTCAAACAGGCTACATGAACTACTTCATATGGACTTGTTTCTCCCAACTAGAACTCCATCTCTTTGTAACTCTAAATACGTATTTGTCATAGTTGGTGATTATACTCGATATGCGTGGGTATTATTCTTAACCCATAAGAATGATGCCTTCCGTGAATTCGAAATATTTTTCAAAAGAATTGAACGTTTATACTCTTTGAAAGTTGTCTCTTTAAGAAGTGATCACGGTGGCAAATTTGAAAATGAACATTTTAAACAATTTTGTGAAGAACGAGGTATTTCTCATACTTTTGCTTTTCCTAGAGCTGCTCCTCAAAATGGGGTAGTTGAAAGGAAAAATTGAACACTCCAAGGGTGTGCACGAACAATGTTGTGTGAAAGCAACCTTTCAAAAAGTTTTTGGACGGAAGCTGTAGCAACCGCGAGCTATATTCAAAACAAAGTTTTAGTAAGAAGACCTTTTGAAAAGACTCCGTATGAATTATTGATCCAAAGAATCCCGAAAGTATCTTATTTCAGAGTTTTTGGTTATAAATGCTATATTCTGAACACTAAAGAAAACTTAGATAAATTTGACTCCAAAGCGGATGAAGACATATTTATCGGTTATTATTTACGTAGTAAAGCTTATAGAATCTACAATAAAAGTTTCGAAACTATTGTTGAAACCTTACATGTAACATTTGATGAATCTCTTTCTCATAATGCTCATAATAATGATGATAACATACTCACTGTACCTACTCTTGATAATGAATCTATCACTGTTAATAACACTTCTAGTTTATTGCCAAAATCCTATCCTGAAGTTACACATCACACACACACGCAAGTTATAGGTGATATTGATGCAGGGATTAGAACTAGATCTCAAATTGAACACTTGACACATGTTGCATTTGTTTCTAACGTTGAGCTGAAAAAGGTAGAAGATGCTTTTGCAGATGAAGCATTGATTGAAACCATGCAAGAAGAACTTCTACAATTTGAGCGAAATCTAGTACGGGAGTTAGTACCGAGACCAGATGAACGTCCAGTTATCAGTACTAAATGGGTGTATCGAAACAAACTAGACGAAGATGGAAATGTGGTAAGAAATAAAGCAAGGGTAGTAGCATAGGGATACTCACAAGAAGAAGGTATAGATTTCGATGAAACTTTCGCTCCTGTTGCTAAATTAGAATCTATTAGGATGCTACTTGCATTTGCATCATATAAAAACTTTAAATTATACCAAATGGATGTGAAAAGCACATTCCTAAATGGAAATATAAAGGAGGAAGTCTACGTTGAACAACCTCCTGGATTTGAATATGATAAGAAAATAGCATATGTGTACAAGTTAAACAAAGCCTTGTATGGCCTAAAACAAGCTCCAAGAGCTTGGTATGAAAGATTAAGAAAATTCTTAATTGACTCAGGTTACATTGTTGGAAAAATAGATACCACTTTATTCATTAAGAAAATCCATGATGATATTATTCTTATCCAAATTTACGTAGATGACATCATTTTCGGATATACTAATGAAGATCTTTGTCAAGAGTTTGCTAATTTAATGCAGGAGGAAATCGAAATGAGTCATATAGGCGAGCTCACATACTTTCTCGGATTGCAAATCAAACAAGGAAAAGAAGGAACCTTTATTAATCAAACGAAGTATGCCAAAGACTTGATCAAAAGGTTTGGGATGGAAACCGCATCAGGAAAGAACATACATATGGAAACATCCACTTGTTTAGACAAAGATGAAGCAGGTAAAAAGATCGATCAGAAAACATATCAAGGTATGGTCGGTTCTTTGCTTTACTTAACCGCTAGCGGACCCGACATAATGTTTAGTGTTTGTGCATGTGCTAGATTTCAATGTGATCCTAGAGAATCACATTTTAAAACGGTAAAATAAATATTTAGATATCTTAAAACCACTTCTGACTTTGGACTATTTTATCCCAAAGGCGGCACATTTAATTTAACTTCTTTTAGTGACGCAGACTATGCTGGTTGTAAAGACATAAGAAAAAGTACAAGTGGATTATGTCACTTTCTTGGACATTCCCTTGTTTCGTGGTTTAGCAAAAAGCAAAGTTCAGTTCACTATCAACCACTGAGGTAGAGTATATAGCTGCCGGACTTGCTTGTGCTCAAATACTTTGGATGAAACAAGTCCTCGTAGATTATGGAGTTAATACATCTACATGTGTAATTTATTGTGATAATAAAAGCACTATTAATCTCACTAAAAATTTTGTTCTTCATCCTAGAACAAAGCATATTGACATTAGACACAGATTTATAGGCGATCACTGTGTCAAAAAGGATGTTGAACTTAAATTTGTCTCCTCTGAATATCTAGTTGCAGATATTCTGACAAAACCTCTACAAAAAGATATATTCTCTAAACTTCGTAGAGAATTAGGTATTGTTGGAGAAAAATAATTAAGTAAGGATTAATTGTTTTATGTCATTTTTTTGTTGATGACTAGGGGGAGAAAGTTGTGAAATGCAAAAATGAATACATTATCTTGTTAAAATGGTTTGCATATTGTTTTGCTAACGGCTTCGATGCAGGGGGAGAACCGCATCAAAGCAGGGGGAGTAAGTTTATTTTCAAGTCATATTATTTATGTCAACTTACTTCATTTTTCATTTGGGTGTCATCATCAAAAAGGGGGAAAGAGATGGAAATTGAATTCCACACCAAGTGATTTTGATGATGAGCACACCAAATAAAGCTTAGCGTACTAACTACACTACTATTAAGTGTGCAGATTATGCGATGAATGAGAAGTTTTATACATACTCCAAACAAGCGCCATCAACACTCACTTAGTAAAGACAAGGACAAATGTTGCTAGATCGATGATGAAGCTTAAGCTCAAAAGGAATGGAAGCTCAAGAGAAGCTCGCATCTACATCATCATCTGATCAAACTTCTGAAGACGTGTCCTAAGTCTATAGTGTGTGAGTTGTGTCTTTCTTAGGATCATGTTAAAGCCAAAAGTATAGATCACACACACACACACACACACACACACACACACAAATGATTTCAAAGTTAAATATTTTAAATACTTTTAAAATTATTTTCAAAACTATTGAGAGCTTTTGCTAGTCACTTTGCATTTTAGTAGTTAAACTCCATTACACCCTGGAGCTAACTACATGTTTTACTAGCCGTGTCTCAGAAGAAACTCCTCTGGGAGTCGACTACCAAGGAGTGGGAGTCGACTACCAGCTGAGAATTGTTTTCTCCTGAAGCACATTGGGAGTCGACCACCAATCCTAGGGAGTCGACTACTAACTGTCAAAATTCAACTTTCGACTTGACTTTTGGCATGTCTCTCACTTATTGCTCCCATGATTCTCGGGGCAAAAGTCAAACGAATTTGAATTTTGAATTCTCCATTTTTACCTATAAATAGAGGACTATTTCTTTGAGAGAAAACACACAATACTTGAAAAATCAAATTCTCTCTTGCGCAAAAGTTCTAAACGATCTCAAAGTTCAACTCTCATTCTTTTACCCAAATCTGTTTCTATATTTCTGATCTCTTTTGTTTAAGTTATTATTTTCTGAAATCATCTTTTTATTTGGCTATTTGTTTTCAAAATCCATGATCTTTATTCTCTGATTTTATTTGAAAGGATTTTTTGAAAAATTGATTAAGATCACAAAGACTTAATTCGTATATTTGTGTGATCTAAAATCACATTCTATTAAGCCACGAATACACATTGTGGTCTATTACTATTGGCTATAGAATTTGGGTGTAAATCCAAACTCCACCAAATATTGTGGAGAGTAGGGTATTGAATTTCATTTTGTGTTTGCCCTTTGTTGTAAGGGTGTTTGTAACGCCCCGCTTCCCAAAAGACACTGGAAGCGAGAGCGTTACACGGTCCGCTTGAACTGGAGCGGTGAAGCTCGAGTTCAATAAGCGTCTGTGATAAAAACACAGAAAAGGGTCCTTGCATTTTGCGTATCAGAACAATCAAAAAACATTTCATTAAATTAAAATGGCACTTCCAGAATTGTTCATACAAGAAAATAATACAACTGGGCCTCAGCATGGCCCAAAAGGAAACTATGACAAGGCACTAATCCTACTACAAGGAACTAAACTAAAACACAAAGCAGTGACGAAGGCTCTAGTCTTCCGCAGAAAGCGGCTCGGCGTCTACAACCAACTCTGGGTCTCCGAGCCAGGCGTCACGTACGAATCCTCCGGGTACTCAAGCGCTGTATCTGACATACATCCACAAACAATGAATGTATGTCAGCAAGGGCTGCAAGAAAAGGTTAGCAACCCAAACAAGATGTGCAGCTGATACGAATTTAAGAAACATTAAACATTTTAAAAAGAAAGGTGACTGCAGCAATATAACGAGACAATTATACTGAAACGAAAAGTAAACATCCCTAACATGCAGTTCTAGGCAGATGCAAGAATTATAGTTGGGTTTTTCTTTGAGTTCATTAGCATTTCAATTATTCAGATAACCAAGTTAGTGTTGCAAGTTTTCATGCCAAGAGTTAGCATTCTAATCTAGGGTTCACGCCTGTAGGTCGTGATGAGAAGGTCGTTCCTCTCATGGGGGCTTACCGTGATTGACGCTAACCCACCGCATGTGGGTGGTTCTCTTGAGGAGAGTACCTTTCATACGCATAGTGGCCGCTCAACCCTAACCCCACCCAAAAGTTTTGCCGGAACACGAGCCGGCCTAGTCGACTCACACGACATCACGATATCACGATACCGCCTTCGAGGCGCACGATTTCCACGATGTCCATACTTGTTAGGCATTCAAAATGCCCAGACAAGTTGTGTACCAATTTAACAATGTCATCATTTCTTATATACTACGTTTTCAATCATTAAGAGGGGGTTGCCGACATTTACGATAATTTAATGAGAGTGTTGAACATGTGAGTTAACGAACAGGTTGCGAAACTGAATTTTCTTTGCCAATGTTTAAAGTTGCACACTAACAAGTTGTATGTCCAAACGTCACATTTTTAGTCTAAATCGTTACTGAAATGATTTCATGCGTAAATTAACATGTAGTTTTCAAGATATGCAGATTGAAGTAAAAATAGAGTACTAGTCATCAAACTTCAAAAATTCGTAATTAATTGCACACTTGCCTGATTTGACGTTTCGAGTGACCAGATGATTGGCAACGGTAGGCGTGGTATATCTGCATGGCAGGATCTTGATAAAGTTAAAAGTGTTTTACCAATAAGGCTAACATTAACTCAAATCGTTAAACACCTATATAACACTTATTCTTATAGTGCAATGCATATATGTGCAACAGATTTATAAACTTATATAATACACATGAGCTTACCGTTTACAAAATTTTACTATATGAAATTCAACTAACGTTACATTGCTAGGATGTATATATAAATATAGTTACTAGGAAATATAAGGCTGCCCAATAAAGGTACACCCTATTCAATTTTTACGAAACATACATATATATAAATAATCAACTAGGCTAGTTGTTCATAATTACGGTTTCTGACATGTACCTAAAATAATATTGGTATGCTTGTTCATTAATATTAAACATTGTTTAAAAACTCTCACTGTTCGTTCTCATGCTTCCTTTCGTTGGTTGAAGGTGGAAACCAAGACGCTGGACGGCAACGGCGGCGGGGCTGTGACAAGGGTCTGGCAGATACAGCAGTGGGAGGTGGCGAGAACAGCATGCGAGCTGCTGTCGGTGGCTCGAGCTTGTCGGCAGACGCCGGAGGTAGGTGGAAAGTCCATGGAGAGGTCAGAGGGGCCCTCTGTTTGAAACAGAGTGGGGGAAAGAGAGCAACGCGGAGGCTCCGAGGTGGCGGGCTATTTCCTGGGCATGTTGAAGATGGCGAAGGGGTGGAGGAAAGGCGATGGAAGGGGGGCATTGCCGGTGGGAGGTTACGGGAGATGGGTTGGTCGGAGAGGGAGTTCGTGGGCGGAGACGAACGGAGGAGCCGCTCGCGTCGTGAGGGCTGGAGGGAGGCCACGGGTTTGGGCATGGCTGTGCTTGCGAGGAGGATGGATGCTCGTGCGGATCGCGGAGGGCGTTTGTCGGAGCCGTGGTGCGGCGGAGAGCTCTTGGGCTTGCAGTGGAGGTGGGTGATGATGAGAGCTCCGGTGGTCATGTGCGGCGTCGGGGTTGTTTCATGCGTCGCCGGGAGCTCGGGGTGGAGGTGTACAGGCTGAGGGGGAGGAATGTTTGAGGCAAGAGGAGGAAGGCTAGGAGGGCACCGATCAGAGCTTGGAGGCCATCGACAGACTGGGCGGAGAAAGGCAGGGGTTGGGCTGAGGCAAGGTGGAGGTCGTGCATTTGTAGGGGATGCCGGAGGTGGGGTTATGAGTGGGGAGAACGGGGGTGGTGGTGTTGAAGAAGGAGGTGGCATGGGTGATGTCGAAGGGTTGGGCTATTGGTGGCTCGGGCTTCGCGTTGAAGGAGTAGGAGGGGGAGGCCGCGGCCTGTGGGAGGGGAGGAGACGTTGATGGCAGGAGGCGGCTGTGAAGTAGGGAGGAAAATAGGAGGCTAGGGTTTTTAGAAATGATGGGGGCCTGGGTCATGTAATTATATACTTGTAGGGTGGCTGTAGGCTCACGTGGTTAGGGTTGCTTTGTTAAGTGTTGGGAAGAATGGGACTAGGGTTTGAATAAGAGGATAACAAGTGAGGCTAGGGATTGTTTCTTTCTTTATATTTTTTTTCTCTTATGTTTCATTGCAACAGGTTGGCCCCTTATTTATTTGTGTGATAAAAAAACAACGTACAGTAGATCCTAGGCCCTAGGCAGACTGTGTTCCCTTTCCATTCATTTCTTTTGTTTTGTAAAAAAAATCTGTGTCGATTTGTAACCGGGTGCGTGAATGATGTTGTGCCATATAAGGAAAGTTTATATAGGGAAGTTTTGAAATAGGCTTGATTTGTTATAATAGGGAGAAATTAAGGCTAATAAATGATTAATAATAGGCTTAAATAGGTCTAAAAGGGGAAGCTTTTCATTTTTGAATTCGAAAGTTTGACATCTTAGAATTTGAATGGAAGTTTTAAAAATAGTCTAATAATGATGATTAACAATAATAGTAATAATATTTAACTAAGTGGCTATAATAATAATAGTGATAATTAACATGGGTAATGTTGGCACGTGCACGGGAATAGATACGCCTAACTACGAATACGAAGAAGGATATACAACAAGAGGGTGAAGACGGACTACGCTTCGCTAAAACCGGTCGTTACATCCTACCCACCTTAGGAACGATTCCGCCCTCGGAATCTTATCGGCTAAGACACCGGGAAAACGTAAGGGTAACGTACGTATCTCCTCTTCTAATGCATACACACCATAAATAAGCATCACACCATAACCAAATAGTATCTACTATTACTAATATCCATACCAATAGTATCATTACTGGTAGTACAATCAACGTCCATGCTAATAGTAGTAGCAGTACGCATACACACATTACTATTACGTATTAACATAACACATTTAATATAATATCATCCTACAAATACAATTCAACCAAAATTATACTCTGGTGAATAGTAACACTCTACTACACAACCACAACAATTTACACACTCACATTATTACCCATACACAAGGTAATATCATACATCTTATACACTCACCGTCTATACTAATATAGTACTACAAGTCACATAAACATACCACAAATAAAAATACAATCATTCTTTGTTAATTAACATTTCAATCATACGATCACTTTTACATACAGTATATTACTATATACACGTAATAATACATATCACTATACGTATATACATTCACATAATATCTTACACCATACACGGATTTTATAAGGCTTACTCATAGCACTAGGGTCATTGTAATCTACCCACCTTAGGATCAAGTCCGTCCTCAGACTTCCTTAAATAGGTTGACCTTTGGGTGAGCGGACTTAGACACTAAGCTCGTTCTACCCAAGTTTTGCATACATTATAATGAGACAAAATACATCCATATGCATATACCTACTCATATATCACACACTTTCAAATACTTATATACACGTTTATTTTTACACACGTATACATGCTTACACTACTACACGCCTAACTCATATCTACATAGAACAGTTATATACATATACCGGTATTCACAACCATGGTAATTTACATAGGGCTAGTACACTATTACATACATTCACATATACGTAGTCACAAACATACGGCCATGCATACATCCTGGTATACACATGCCCATACATCATCCCGTAGAGGTAATTATAACAATTCTACTATATATAAAACAAACTTGTTCATACAATATATATTTATACACACACCTATAACTAACCACATACATATACACGCACGAGTACACGCCAAACATCCTAACATATAAATCACACAATAAATCTGCACACACAACTATACGTACACTCATTATACTTACACCTAACATGTACATCACTGTACTAGCATATAATTACAACCAGTAACAAGTACGATTAAGGTACAAATACTCCTAGTAACTAGCCAATATTAAATCTAATACGCACAGATATTCCTATAGTGATATAGCTAATCACTCGCCTATATATAAATATAACACTTACTAATCTATACCCAACTATATACATATATGTCACATGTCACCGTACACGCACATATAACACAATAGATAATCACACTATATTAATTTACTAAGGGTAAGCACACTCATGCATAAGTGGTGCTTAGAGATTCGCACACACGGGTCCACAATCACTATCTATTTACATGCACAACAATAACACCACAATCAATGCTAAAGATCTCCCTAAGGAATGATAAGCTCTAAAGTGATAACTAAGCAAGTGTAGGATTCAGAGTTGAATGATGCAACGAACTAATGTTGTGATGGACGTTTCAGGAGGTGGTATGGATAAGAGAGTAGTTTGGTGGGGTGACATGAATATTTATGAACAAAAGTAAGAAGAAAAGGATATGTGCAAAATAATAATATCATTATAACTTATGTAAGGTAGCTAGTATACGATAGAAGTTAAAACGTAAAATATGATTAGTCAAGGTGAAGAGTACTATGGACATTGGGTAGTAATGATTGTTTTGTAAATGGAAATAGATTTGTAAAAAGATTTTTGTTTATTAAAAAAATGTGAAGACAATGATTTTGAAACTGACACCTAAGATTTTGAAGTTCTATTTAGCTTAGGAAGGTATTTTAAAATTATGCATGAGTGACTGTTTTGAAATATGTTAGTAAGAAATGAAGATGATATTTTGAACTAGCAAAATAAATTTTTTTTAAAAGGTTCATTACATGAGGAAAATAGGATAGTTATGCGAGGTCATGTGAAATAGAAGTGCGGAAGGTGTATGTTGGAAAATTGTATAAGATAGTAACTAAAGATCGCAACAGAAGAGTCTCCTAATCAAGGTTGGGTTTACGTCGACTGAAGTGTAGAAAATCTAAGTAAAAGTTTTCGAAAGGATTTTAAACTTAGCTAAGAATTCAATAAAAACATCGAAAATACTTTTTAGAAGATCTCGGATCTACAATGGGGAGGTTCAAGGTTAAAGATGGCGGACCTGAAGAGTTTATGTGAATCGATGACAAGGAATAGGTTCGATGATCGAAACATAAGGACGACTAAAAGTAACTACGTGAATACGCTACAATGGCTTTCTACTATCACTAACCTAGAAGTGAAATGATTAGGAAATAGTAAAATCAGGGGAAATAATCATTGGGTCGACTAAAGTTTAGTACTAAGGTTCTACAACGAGCTAGACTGCGATAAGGAAGTCGAGGTAAGGGTTCGTTGAGGGTCGAGATCGAGATCTTATCTATAAATCTGGAATATCTAACGCTTCGAAGTCTACTCCTTGCAGGCGTCTCAGGTTCGACTCGCACGACGACGATCGTTGCGTTCGGTTGGGCCCTAGATTCGATAAATCTAAGCGAACGACTAACAAACTCAAAAAAAACTACTAGGGTCAGAGCTGAATGATCAATCGATAGGGTGGCTCCCGAGATAATACTAAGTCACGACAATGGTGTCTAACTAACGATCACGAGCGTCTAACCAACTCTTCCGATTATCCTGGTATTGGGTTTCCTATCGTGTTGAGACAAGGCATTCGAGTAATTTCACGTACGAACTAATTCTGGATGTTTTGGCTAATGAAAAGTGCTCTCATTATTCTGAATTTCGCAGTTGCAGGACCTGCATGGGCCACCACTAAAACCTCTAAAGCCCCGCTTCCCAAAAGACACTGGAAGCGAGAGCGTTACACGGTCCACTTGAACTGGAGCGGTGAAGCGCGAGTTCAATAAGCGTCTGTGATAAAAACACAGAAAAGGGTCCTTGCATTTTGCGTATCAGAACAATCAGAAAACATTTCATTAAATTAAAAGGGCACTTCCAGAATTGTTCATACAAGAAAATAATACAACTGGGCCTCAGCATGGCCAAAAAGGAAACTATGACAAGGCACTAATCCTACTACAAGGAACTAAACTAAAACTCAAAGCAGTGACGAAGGCTCTAGTCTTCCACAGAAAGCGGCTCGGTGTCTACGACCAACTCTGGCTCTCCTAGCCAGGCGTCACGTACGAATCCTCCGGGTACTCAAGCGCTGAATCTGACATACATCAACAAACAATGAATGTATGTCAGCAAGGGCTGCAAGAAAAGGTTAGTAACCCAAACAAGATGTGCAGCTGATACGAATTTAAGAAACATTAAACATTTTAAAAAGAAAGGTGACTGCAGCAATATAACGAGACAATTATACTGAAACGAAAAGTAAACATCCCTAACATGCAGTTCTAGGCAGATGCAAGAATTATAGTAGTGTTTTTCTTTGAGTTCATTAGCATTTCAATTATCCAGATAACCAAGTTAGCGTTGCAAGTTTTCATGTCAAGAGTTAGCATTCTAATCTAGGGTTCACGCCTGTAGGTCGTGATGAGAAGGTCGTTCCTCTCACGGGGGCTTACCGTGATTGACGCTAACCCACCACATGCGGGTGGTTCTCTTGAGGAGAGTACCTTTCATATGCCTAGTGGCCGCTCAACCCTAACCCCTCCCAAAAGTTTTGCCGGAACAAGAGCCGGCCTAGTCGACTCACACGACATCACGATATCACGATACCGCCTTCGAGGCGCACGATTTCCACGATGTCCATACTTGTTAGGCATTCAAAATGCCCAGACAAATTGTGTACCAATTTAACAATGTCATCATTTCTTATATACAACGTTTTCAATCATTAAGAGGGGGTTGCTGACATTTACGATAATTTAATGAGAGTGTTGAACATGTGAGTTAAAGAACAGGTTGCAAAACTGAATTTTCTTTGCCAATGTTTAAAGTTGCACACTAACAAGTTGTATGTCCAAACATCACATTTTTAGTCTAAAACGTTACGGAAAAGATTTCATACGTAAATTAACATGTAGTTTTCAAGATATGCAGATTGAAGTAAAAATAGAGTACTAGTCATCAAACTTCAAAA
Source organism: Scilla litardierei (assembly GCA_030789695.1). Classification (NCBI taxonomy): domain Eukaryota; kingdom Viridiplantae; phylum Streptophyta; class Magnoliopsida; order Asparagales; family Asparagaceae; genus Scilla; species Scilla litardierei. The sequence continues at coordinate 115,121,754 of CM061131.1, read as the reverse complement.
ATTCGTATTTAATTGCACACTTGCCTGATTTGACGTTTCGATTGACCAGATGATTGGCAACGGTAGGCGCGGTATATCTGCGTGGCAGGATCTTGATTAAGTTAAAAGTGTTTAACCAATAAGGCTAACATTAACTCAAATCGTTTAACACCTATATAACACTTATTCTTATAGTGCAATTCATATATGTGCAACAGATTTATAAACTTATATACTACACATGAGCTTACCGTTTACAAAATTTTACTATATGAAATTCAACTAACGTTACATTGCTAGGATGTATATCTAAATATAGTTACTAGGAAATATAAGGCTGCCCAATAAAAGTACACCCTATTCAATTTTTACGAAACATACATATATATAAATAATCAACTAGGCTAGTTGTTCATAATTACAGTTTCTGACATGTACCTAAAATAATATTGGTATGCTTGTTCATTAATATTAAACATTGTTTATAAACTCTCACCGTTCGTTCTCGTGCTTCCTTTCGTTGGTTGAAGGTGGAAACCAAGACGCTGGACGGCAACAGCGACGGGGCTGCGACAAGGGTCTAGCGGATGCAGAAGTGGGAGGCGACGAGAACAGCACGCGAGCTGCTTTTGGTGGCTCGAGCTTGTCGGCAGATGCCGGAGGTAGGTGGAAAGGCCATGGAGAGGTCGGAGGGGCCCTATGTTTGAAACAGAGTGGGGGAAAGAGAGCAGCACGGAGGCTCTGAGGTGGCGGGCTGTTTCCGGGGCATGGCGAAGATGGCGAAGGTGTAGAGGAAAGGCGATGGAAGGTGGGCATTGCCGGTGGGAGGTTGCGGGAGATGGGTTGGTCGGAGAGGGAGTTCGTGGGCGGAGATGAACGGATGAGCCACTCGCGTCGTGAGGGGTGGAGGGAGGCCACGGGTTTGGACCTGGCTGCGCTTGCGAGGAGGATGGATGCTCGTGCAGATCACAGAGGGCGTTTGTCAGAGCCGTGGCGAGGCGGAGAGCTCTTGGGCTTGCAGCGGAGGTGGGCGATGATGAGAGCTCCGGTGGTCGTGTGCGGCGTCGGTGTTGTTTCATACGTCGCTGGGAGATCGGGGTGGAGGTGTACAGGCTGAGGGGGAGGCTTGTTTGAGGCAAGAGGAGGAAGGCGAGGAGGGCACCTGTCAGAGCTTGGAGGCCATCGACGGACTGGGCGGAGAAAGGCAGGGGTTGGGCTGAGGCAAGGTGGAGGTCGTGCGGTTGTAGGGGATGCCGGAGGTGGGATTGTGAGTAGGGAGAACGGGGGTGGCGGTGTTGATGAAGAAGGTGGCCTGGGTGATGTCGAAGGGTTGGGCTTTTGGTGGCTCGGGCTTCGCGTTGAAGAAGGAGTAGGAGGGGGAGGCCGCGGCCTGTGGGAGGGGAGGAGACGTTGATGGCAGGAGGCGGCTGTGAAGTAGGGAGGAAAATAGGAGGCTAGGGTTTTTAGAAATGATGGGGGCCTGGGTTATGTAATTATATACTTGTAGGGTGGCTGTAGGCTCACGTGGTTAGGGTTGCTTTGTTAAGTGTTGGGAAGAATGGGACTAGGGTTTGAATAAGAGGATAACACGTGAGGCTAGGGATTGTTTCTTTCTTTATATTTGGTTTACTTCTATGTTTCATTGCAACAGGTTGGCCCCTTATTTATTTGTGTGATAAAAAACAACGTACATTAGATCCTTGGCCCTAGGCAGACTTTGTTCCCTTTCCATTCATTTCTTTTGTTTTGTAAAAAAAATCTGTGTCGATTTGTAACCGGGTGCGTGAATGATGTTGTGACATATAAGGAAAGTTTAGATAGGGAAGTTTTGAAATAGGCTTGATTTGTTATAATAGGGAGAAATTAAGGATAATAAATGATTAATAATAGGCTTAAATAGGTCTAAAAGGGGAAGCTTTTCATTTTTGAATTCGAAAGTTTGACATCTTAGAATTTGAATGGAAGTTTTAAAAATAGTCTAATAATGATGATTAACAATAATAGTAATAATATTTAACTAAGTGGCTAAAATAATAATAGTGATAATTAACATGGGAAAAGTTGGCACGTGCACGGGAACGGATACGCCTAACTACGGATGCGAAGAAGGATATACAACAAGAGAGGGAAGACGGACTATGCTTCGCTAAAACCGGTCGTTACAGTGTTGAAAACCGTAGACAAGTCTAAGTGTTGAGATATTGCAGTGTTGCCATCGGAAATCCTGGTCAAGGCTAGGTGTGTTGGAAAATCCTAATGAGTGAAGTTAGGTGCTAGTATTTGCCAATACAGATAGTGGAAATCTCGTACCGGATTGGTCGGTGACTGGACGTACCCAGGGTTGTGGAGAACCAGGATAAAAACCCTTGTGTTTGCTTTTGCACTCTCTGTGATTGTTTATCTCTATTTATTTATCTTGATTCATTGAGAATTATATTGTAACTCATTTACATTACAAGATCAGTTTTTATATTGGCTGTATAAAAGATTCTTTCTTATATTTCTGTGTAATCTTTTATATCTTCATTAAGTATTCGTTTAACTGAGCTGTGCATAACATCCCTCTGGGAGTCGACTACTGTTCTTAGGGAGTCGACTACCAGAAGAGTTTTATATCTGATTTGTTCTTTGAAGATTACTAGAGTTGATTAAGAACCAAGCGTAGATCAGTCTACTTGGTTTCTTATGCAACATTAGAAGGCTTTGAATTGTGCTAATCAATTAGAAAGAGAAAGTTTATTTTTATACAACACTATTCAACCCCCTTCTAGTGTTGTTTGCCATCCTCAGGATCCAACAGGGATCACATCCCAGAGTTTCATACAGCAACCCCAATGGAGCATTACAACCACCATCCCAACTGAGGCCACCACAACCCCCTCAGTAACAAGGGCCACCTCCACAGCAGCAACAATATGGATTCAGGCCATCTGGGCCTTACAGACTGCCGGGTTACTATAACCGCCAGCCTTATCAGCAACATCAACGGTATTAGCAACTGGCAGAGAAAAAACCAAATCTGGAGGCAACTTTGGAAGCTTTTATTAATGGCCAAACGAAGACTAATGCAGAAAATTCAGCAACTTCTAGGAATCTTCAAGCCGTCGTTGATGGACTGAATACCCAAGTGTCACAACATGTGAAGACTCAAGGGAGATTGCCTTCTCAACCTGAGCCAAATTCTAGGGAGTAAGTCAATGCGGTGGTGGTGGCCACTACAAAAGGAGGTAAGAGTAACAACACTGTAATGGTGCCGGTTTATAAGAATATGGGCCACGGATCATCTATGCCTACTCAAGAAAAGGATATTACTACATCTGAACCTATTGTGGCCGGAAACGAAGAGAGAGCTACGGAGGACCCCATGCCATTAGAGAGAAGGAGGCTTTACCTTCCACATTGCCTATTCCTACCACTACTGCACTGGCGGATGCTACTACTTCTGAAAAATCTATTCCAAAGGATGCCGCCAAGGACAAAGGAAGTCGACCTCCACCTCCTTATCCCCAGTAGTTAGCCATGGCAAAGTTAGAGAAAAAGTTTGATAAGTTTATGAGCTTTCAAGCGAATTCATCTAAATATCCCCTTTCATGGATGCGCTCACGGAGATCCCCATGTATGCTAAATTCTTGAAAGATCTAATAGCGGGGAAGCGCAAGCAAGAAACAGTGAAACTAACAGATAGTGGCACCTCCATCATAAATACCACTCTACCAAAGACGTTGCTGGATCCTGGAAGTTTCACGGTGCCATGCTCCATAGGCGGCACCCCTATTGATAGAGCATTGATCGACTTGGGAGAGAGCATTAGTTTGATTTCACTCACTATTTTCAAGTGGCTCAATACGGGGACAGAACTTGAGCCTACCGGTATGAGTATTCAACTTGCAGACCAATCCATTACCTACCCAGTCGGTATTGCTCGAGACATTATCTTGCAAATACCGGGAGGGTTATGTGTGCATGTATACTTCGTGATTATGGATATGTCGGAGAAAGGGAGTTCTCAAATTATATTAGGGCATCCATTCATGGCCACAGATGGAGTCTTGATCGACGTTCGTCAGGGGACGTTATCTATGAATATTGGAAATATTGAGATTGAGTTCAATTTGCAAAAGTCAAAGAGGGACCACTTCCCATGCGAGGATACAAGCTACCTTGAGCTCATAAAGGACAAAGCTACTAATGAATACACCATGGAAGAATTCTCCAAATATCCCCTGAGGACAAGCTTAGACGATGACGGTGATGTCGTACACGATAAGGCATTGGCCGCCTACTTGCGAGTGCTAGATGAGGAGCCGCCCGGTATACCATTGCACGATCAAAAACCGGAGGCTACGATCTTTTCGGTCGCTGAAGGCAACGAGTAGAGGCATGACAACTTCCACTGCAAGGCCTCATTGGGAAGTACTGATCACTCCATATTTTACACCTTTTTTCCGCATGATTGCATGCCATTTAGATCGCCCAAATCACGTTTTTCACGATATATCGACAAAATTGCGATGCTTTTTACGATTTGTTGTTTATGTCGTATTTCAGGAGTTTTGGAGCGATTTGGAGTGATCCCCTGATATGCCTACTCCAGAGTGTCACCGATGACTTCCCCGAGGGGTATTTTGCTGTTAGAGAGGAGCGGAAGAAGAAAGAACGTCGTAGGAGCGACGAGGAGGCCAAAACAAGCTGTTTGGGCATTTTTGGTGTCTCACTCGGCCGAGTGAAGGAGTCACTCGGCCGACCAGCGAGACCCCGCTCGGCCGACCAGATCGAACACGTTTTAAGTGTGCATTCGGCCGAGCGTCGGAAGCCACATCGGCCGAGTGACGAGACTCCGTCCGCCCGAGTGGCACTCATACGAAGCCCATCAAAAAGTGCCAACTTACTATTTTTCGTCTGCCTGAGCTTTAGAAGACCCACTCGGTCGAGTGGAAAATACCGACCGCCCGATTACATAGAAGCCATCGGCCGAGTGACGACAACTCACTCGGCCGAGCCGCCCCCGAAGTGAAGACCCCCGAAGACCAAGACTTACTGGAAATTTTCAGGGTTTGTCACTCGGCCGAGCGACTTTTGTCACTCGGCTGAGTGCGACGCGCTGCCTGTAGCGAAAATTGCGATTTTCAGGCTGCGCACGGGCATTTTGGTCACAATTTTTTGGACGATTTTGGGGGGTATTTAACCCCAGTTTTTAACCTAGGTTAGAGAGCTTTTTCCTTTACTTTTTGCAGCTTTTTAGATTAAACTTTTTAGCTTTTGATTCTTGTGATTTGAGGGGAGAGAAAAGTTTTTTTTGTTGGATTCTTGAAGAACTCGGTTGGTTTGTCTCTCTCTCCATTAAAAATCTCATTTTTATTGATTATTTGAATATTGTGATGAATTCTCTTGTGATTTCAATTGTTTATTCTTGCATTTGTGATATGAATTGTGAGTAGTCTATACGTCTTGGGGTGTGGGGATGAACCCTACGAGCCCAATTTCTTATTTGTGATAAATTGGTAGAAATATTGCTAGAATTGCTATTAGGGTTAGATTGGGATTGATTTACTACGGATAGCTAGTAGTTCATATCGATTGGGATTTGCAAGAGATTGGATCCCAATTCGATAGGAAACCCTAGAAATCCGAATTGGGTTGAAACTGAGTTTCCGTAGTATCGGTTTGCAAGAGATTGGACCGATACTAGGGTTCTCGGTAGCAATTCCATGCCGATACCCGTTTGCAAGAGATTGGACGGGTAAGAACTATCCCAACCTAGGTCGAGGCCGGAGTTTGCACGAGAGTGGGCTCGGGGCGCGATTGAACGATGATGTTGATCCTAATGCTAGCTTGCCTAGGCTAGGGTTTACAAGAGATTGGACCCGAACCTAGGATAGCTATAGACCGGCAACAGCGCGAGAGCGTGAGCTAGGTTTTACATTCAGTTGCAACTAGTTCATCCGAAATTCTACCCTAGGAATTTTGATACCAATGAATCACATTGACGAGATACGGTGAGTAGCGGGGATTCCCCATTCTCTAGGCGTCCTTTATTTGATTTGATATCTCCGTACTTTGTCTGACGATTGTGACAGGATCGCCAAAGGCAAATTTCTCTCTTTTCTGTTTTTAATAGCCAGGTTGTTCGGAGCAAGCACTTTCATTCGTCCTCCCTGTGTTCGATAACCCGCTCGCCGCTACACCGTGCGCTTGCGGTAAAACTACACAGTCGTACTTTTGGGTTACATTCCGAAGCGATCAAATTTTTGGCGCCGTTGCCGGGGAGGCGATTGCGTTTGATCTTATCACCCTAGCTATTTCTTTCTTTTTGTTTTATTTCTTTATTTTTATCTAACCCTTCCATTGTGATAATCACTTCTTTGAAACTTTGTTCTCCCGTGCATGTACACGAGATCCACTGCGGACCCTGAAGCTATATTATTTGATCCCGAGATTGAACGTACTGTGCAGAGAATCAGAGCGGAGAGGAGACAAGATCCGGAAGGGAGGTTTATGACAAACCCGGAAACTGCGGAACAATTAGCGGCAAGAATGGCGAGGATAATTTCTATTCGAGATAGGCTTCGGCCTAAGACCTCTTCTACGACCTCATCCATTGCCATGCCGGAGTTGGCGGCTGACAAGAATTTTGAGCTGAAAACTGGACTAGTGGTTCTGATGCAGCAGGATCCATTTCATGGGAATGCCCATGAAAATACTCACTACCACATCCAGCTATTTTTGTCAAAGTGCGCCACATTTCAGATGACGGGGGTCTCCATCGATGCCATCAGACTGCGCCTCTTCCCCTTCACATTAAAGGATAAAGCTCTTTATTGGTTGAGGATGCAAGCTGAGGGAATCTTTACCACATGGGACGAGTTGGCGAGTGCGTTCATTGACAAGTTCTATCCGCCCTCCAAGACGGTAAAGATTCAGAGCGCTCTTATGTCCTTCAAGCAAGGACCCCAAGAGACACTCTACGAGGCTTGGGAGCGTTTCAAAGACCTGCAGCACCAGTGCCCGCACCATAGCATTGAAGATTGGGAGCTAGTTCATAGCTTCTACAATGGTCTCCAACCGGGGACCAAGCAAATTATTGATACCGCGGCAAATGGTGCCATCCTATCGAAGACTCCCGACGAAGCTACGGCCCTAATTGAGGAGATGGCCTCAAACAATCAACAATGGGGCGACGATCGAGGACACTCTTCGTCCTCCTTGAAGCCATCTAGCATCTATGAGGCGAAGGACGTAGCAGAGCTGACAAACAAGTTTGATTCTCTCCACAAGGTGGTGGAGAGACTGGAGAAGTATATCACGGAGCCCCAAGGAACCCCTTCCACATCCGCACCAACGAATCAAATGTGTGATTGGCAAGACCAATCTCAAGCTATGTATTTGGGAGGAGGGCAAGGAGAGGGATCCTTGGAGCAAGTTCAATATGTCGCGGGGAACCAAGGATATTGGGCCAATCCGGCCACTAGAAACCATCCCGGTTTCTCCTATGCCAACAATGAAGGAGCGTTGAACCCGCCGCAACAACCACCTCAACAAGCTCGACCACCACCGCAACAACAACATTATCCACTAAGGGGGCCTCCACAACAAAATTTCCCACTGAAGCAACAAGTTCCACCCTATAGGCCGCCCGGATACAATCAAGGGTGGAGAAATCAAAACCCTCCACAAGCTCAACAACGATCCGACTTTGAAGCTAGAGTGGAGGAGTTTATGGTCGAGCAAAAGAAGGTCAATGCTTCCTTGAAGGCGGGCCAAGACTCCCTTACAACCGTTGTAGCTCAAATCTCGGAGCAATTGGCGTTGCTCAATCGAAATACTCAACAATTGCCGGCGCAACCCGAGCAAAACCCACGGGGCAACACCGGCCACATCAATACCGTGGTTGCCGTTACAACTAGAGGCGGGAAGGATACCACCCCCACCATGATTCCTACCGATGAGCCCATGGAGGAAAATGTAGAGCCAATTGAGCCGGTAGTTGAAGTTGAGAGGGAGAAAGAGCCGCAAGAAAAGGAGAAATCTAGAGCGGAGCAATTGATTGAAGAGAGGCGTTTTATGCCACCGGTCCCATTCCCCCAGAGGCTTGCTAGAGCAAAAATGGAGAAACGGCTAGCAAAGTTTCTCGAGTATCTGAGAGGGGTTAGCCTCAACATTCCTTTCCTCGACGCTATCGTGGAAATCCCGACATACGCTAAATTTTTAAAGGATTTGATTTCGGGAAGAAAGAGGAAGGAGAAAATTATGCACGCCGAGGAGGGCTCTTGGTTCACTAAGAGAGAGAAGGAGCCGGCTAAATTCAAAGATCCGGGGAGTTTTCGAATTCCTTGCACCTTAGGCGGCGTCCCTCTACAAAAGGCGTTGGTGGACTTAGGGGATAGTGTTAGCCTCATTCCTCTCTCTATGTTCCTAAGGCTAAATACCGGCACGAAATTGAAGCCTATCGACATGCGGATACAACTAGCCGATGGACGGATCACAAGGCCGGTAGGGATCGCAGAGGACATCCCGCTACAAGTCCCGGGGGGCATATTTTTGCCATGTGACTTCGTGATCATGGATGTTAAGGAGGAGGGAGACACGTCGCTAATACTTCGACGCCTGTTCCTCGCCACCGCCGGTGTCATTGTCGACGTACGTGAAGGAACTCTAACATTGAATGTCGGCAACATCGAGGTGGAGCTTCATATTTCCAAGGCAATGAAACACATGCCTTATCACGAGGAGCTGGACTATATGGACCTCCTTGACGAGGTAATTGAGGAGGCGATCCCCCATTCGATCGACGCTCTATTCAAGGAGGATTTCGAGGAAGGGCCAGATTTGGACCAAGAAGAGAAGACGGAGCATTCCCCCGACCTCTCCGTGAACATTGATGAAGGCGACGCTGATGTCGCAAGGATTCGAGAGTTCTGCAAGCTCTCGAAGATGAAGTCTCCGAATAAAGCTCCGCCGATACGAAAATCGGTGTCATCGGTAAAGCCGAGGACCGGAGCAAGCGCTAGCTTGGGGGAGCCTCCCCCCAACACTATTCGAGACGAGAGACCACCGAGGGAGAACACGCCGCCACAACTTCTGAATCCAAGCGTCCTCCCCGGAAAATTTGACGGGTGCATCTCATATGCACCCAATATCCCGCGTTAATTGAAAATTATAGGGGGTCGAGCTCACGACCTTAAACGAGCGCTTGTCGGGAGGCAACCCGACGGTTATAGCTTTATTTTTACTTTTCCTTTATTTTTGTTTTAGAAATTATTAGTGTTTTGAGTCGTTCGACAAAAAAATTTTGTGATAACGGGTCCTATTTTTCCTGACAGGAGAGGAGAACGAGGTACCTATCATTAGGAGGATGAACGAGGCGACGAGGAGCGCTCCAGGAAGGCGCTCGATGCTTAGGAGGAAGATGAAATCGACTGGAGGAAGAAAAACAGAGTTTAGAGCCCAAACGAAGACAAACAGTAGAAAACAGGGTTCACTCGGCCGAGTATACTAGTCACTCGGCCGAGCACTTAAGTTCGTCCGGCCGAGCGGATCACGAACGAGGGAAGTCTGATGTACCCAACTCTCTGTTTCTTTTCTTGATTTCAGTATAATTGCTACTCGGTCGAGTATATATATTCACTCGGCCGAGTAAAACTGATACACTCTTAGGGCGAGTCTTGCCGAGTAGCTTGAGCCACTCGGCCGAATGGACTTACTCCACTCGGCCGAGGTTGGCAAGGCCACTCGGCCGAAGCGTAAGCAGGGAGGAATTTTTCCGTTGAGTTACTCGGCCGAGCGACCTAGTCACTCGCCCGAGTCGTAACTTTTGCTATAAAGGGGGTCGCGGGGGGCGCGTTTTTCGAAACGAGCAAAACCCAGAATCGCCCGACCCCTCATCTCCCTCGCCCGCTGCCCGCGCTCACTCGCCTGACCACGTACCCCGCGCCGGCGCTCGGCCACCCAACTCCGGCCGATCGTTGCCGCCCCTCGCCCGAGTCGCCGCCGGCGGTCACCTCGCCGGCCGAGCTCCGGTAACCCAAATTTTCACATATTTCACCTCTTTTGTGTATTTTTCGACGATCCATGTGTTAAACGAACCCCAAACCCAAATTAATTTCAATTTCTATCTATTATACCCCTAACGCTCCATATGTTTTGAATATTACTCGCTGATATCTCCGTTTCATGCGCAGGTTATATTTGGGAGCTTAGGGGAGCCCAAGGGAGCTTCTGGGGACTGATTTGGGCTACGTGGAGGCGTCACCTTCGCACGCTTCCATTACTTCGCTCTCGCGGCGTGTCACGGTATACTCTTTCCTTTATTTTACACACGTCAGCACTTTTCACGTTTTTTGGTGAGCTCCCGTGGGCCATATGCCGCCCCGGACACGACCGTGGTTACGCCCCCACTCACATCCCCCCACCTTCCTTCGATGCTGGTGCCTTCTGGGCCCGGATTACGGGTCTTCACGCTGCCTTTGACCCTAGTAGGGCCAAGGCCTCGGCCATCGTCCACCCTTGCCTCCGTATAGCTCAGCGCCTTATGGCGACTACCTTTTTGGCGAGGTATGAGCCTGGGACGATGTCCACGTCGGAGATTTATATGCTCTATGCGTTGACGCGTCCCAGAGCTCTAGCTTGGGATAGCGACGATTTGGTCCCCGCCGTGGTGATTGATATCGCGATCTGGTATTTAGATCGCATCATCGTATCGGTGGGCGCTCGCTCACCGATATGTTGCGGCGGTCTGATCACCTTGCTCGCCCTGATGACCGACGATGACTTTCCTGATGACCTGCGACGAGCACCGGGCCACACTTCACTGTCCATAGATGTCATGGCCCGGATGAAGATGCTGCGTCCGCACGGTCAGCGACACTGGGTTTGGTTGCACGATCCATATAGTGCGGATTACATGATCCTTCCGAGCCCAGCTCGGACTCAGATTGCACCAGCACAGGTGGACTGGCTTTCGGTGATGGATCTCCTGATCCCCGCCGCCTACGTGCTCGAGGCCGAGGAGGCTGAGCAGGCCCACGCTGCCCACGCTGCACCCGCTGACCCCGTTGCACCTGCTGAGCCCGCTGCACCTGTTGACCCCGTGGCCCCTCAGCCTATCCCTGATATTTCTGCTGCTCCCGACACCTCTATCCACACTTCTATCGGTGTCGGGAGTACCCTCGCTGAGACCACCTCCACTACCTCCACGCCCACCACCACTGGCCCTCTGTCCGTTGAGCCCGTTTCCTCTGCATTGCCCGAGCTCCCGTCGACTATAGTTAAGTGCGGAGAGCCCTCTTTTGCTGCCGTCGTGGAGACCGTGGTCTCCACCTCTGTCTCCACCACTGCTGCATTTTCTGAGAGTGTCGTGGCGTCTGTCCACACGTCTGTGTCACCGACCTCTCTGGCCGCCTCGTTGCCACTTTTATACTCCTCTTCCGTTGCTGCTGCCTCCACTTCTTACCGTCCTGCCCAGCCTCGCACTGAGGCCAGGCCCACACTTGCGAGCACAGCACCTTTCCTCCACCTACCTGCTGAGCCCATCACCTACGCCACCCGAGTACGCCAGCCTCATCCTGCACAGCACAGACCGGTGCGTCCCTCTGCACCACCTCCCCCCCGACACTGTACTTCAGAGCATTCGTGCTCTCGAGGGGGCGGTGTGTGGCCTCAGAGGTGACCTTAGGATCCTGTCCGCCACCGTCACCGATATGGCTCACCGCTTCGACCTGCTTCCGCACATTCACTACTGCCTTACCCAGGTTCTAGAGCGACTCCCTCGCATACCCACACCCACCCAGCAGGTCCCCACTCCCACACCCACCCAGCCTGCTTCCACACCCACACCCACACCCACACCCCCTCAGCAGCCTGTTCCACAGCCACCACCACCACCACCTCCTCATCCTCCGCCTCAGGACGGAGACGGCGCAGCCCCACCCTCTTAGGCACCCTTGATGCCATGGATTCTTTTTGCCGTTGTGCTGCCCGTCTCTGCTGGGTCCTGATGCATTTTGCCCACCACCCCCTCCCCTCACTGTTTTTGGATTCACATTTTGATTATATCTTTATATATCTTTCTTGGGAGAGAGGGAGAGTTTTTGGTGTCACACCTTTATATCGGTATCACTCCTGTATCTGCATGCATCATGTCCGCATCATATTTTTAATTTCATTATTTTTATTTTCTTTTTTGCCCCATGCATGCATCCTGCCCTACCCCTCCCATTACACGTCTCTCGGTGTGCCACACTTTGCACATTGAGGACACTGTGCCATTTAGCTTGGGGGAGTGAGTTCTCACATTCTTTTCGATTTACCACCTTTATTTTTAGTTTTTTCACGCCATTTTCCGCTTTTGCACTTATTTTCATCATTTTTTCTTTTATTTTACCATGCATCACGTTTTTCTTATTTCTATGTGTGCTGCATTGTAAATAGTTCTATTTTCCCCTTTATCTTTATTTCTTTTTCATCTCATGCTAGAAATGACTTTTCTATGATGATGATGACGTGGAGTTAGCTTTCTCTCTATGCATGCTATATTTGTCATGTCTTGGGTTTTATTTCTGATATCATACGCTGTGATTTGCCTTGCATTTAGAGATAGTAACCCACACTTTCCCGCATGAAAATGGATGAAATTTTATTATTAGCTGAGTCTGAATATTCATATGTATGCTATCGCAGAAAACACACCAAGATTCACGCATTGAATGCTAATATCTGGAGTATCGTTTTCTTTTCCTATATCACTTCTATATGCATGATTTGTACATTTCACTTCAGGAAGATAGAATGATGTTAGCTATGATAAATCTGGATTAGTTAGCTTTTTTGTGATCGAAACTGAGTAGATTAGATTACCCTGCTGAAGTTGTCGTGCACGTCTTATAGAGTGAACTGAGAGACATATTTATTTCTTTCTTCACATATCTTGAACATCAATTCTCTATTTTAAAATCATTGGTGAATCTCCCCTTAGCGAATCTATTATATGGCATTTCCCCCGCTATTAATTCCTAGCTCCAAATTTCCCAAAACCAAAGAAAGAAAAAGAAAAATTCTTGTATATCCTTATTTCTCTTTGATTTGGGATCATTGTGTATATATGCTATTTGAAAAAAAAGAAAAGAGAAAAGAATCTCAATAAACGATCCCATCTCATGTTCTCTCTTTCTTCTCTCCTTTTGTTTTTATTTTCATTACTTTTGGAGCTTCATAAAAAATGGGGATGTAAATATTGTTTTTTATGCCACCACACTTATAGATAAGCTTGGGGGAGGGAATCCAATGATGTGTGAGAGAGTGACTACTTGACGTTGCACGACAACCTAGGCTAAGTAATATTCTATACTCGGTGAGATCGTTTTAGCTTTACGAAATCCAGAAATCTAAGCCTAGCACTCATTTCATGAAATCCACACTTTTCTATTCTTTCTATCCTATTGCGTGATATTCTTATACTCCTCTTAGAAAGCGTTCAATTGAAAAGTGTGTGATCTGCGATATTGTATACCGCTTTAAATGATTCAGACGATGTTAATTCTAAAATTATTCCGTTTTTCATGTTATATCATCATTCTTGGGTTTTCTATTTCTATTTGCACCATTATACTATGATATCGAAATAAAATTCCTTGACATGTGTTTTTCATTCGGTGCATGCTATATGAGTAAGCAAAACCCACGTCCTGAGAAAATGATCTAGCAGATTCCCTCTTCGCTTCCTTCTTTCTTCTTCGTTTTTTATTTCGTTTTTCGTTTTTCTTCGTTCTTCGTTTTTTCGTTTTTCGTCGTTTTCGTTTTCTGAATCCACCGGGTTCGCCTTTTACTTATCTTCCTCGAGGACGAGTAAGAGGTAATCTTGGGGGATTTTGATCACTCCTTATTTTACACCTTTTTTCCGCATGATTGCATGCCATTTAGATCGCCCAAATCACGTTTTTCACGATATATCGACAAAATTACGATGCTTTTCACGATTTGTTGTTTTTGTCGTATTTCAGGAGATTTGGAGCGATTTGGAGTGATCCCCTGATATGCCTACTCCAGAATGTCACCGATGACTTCCCCGAGGGGTATTTTGCTGTTATAGAGGAGCAGAAGAAGAAAGAACGTCGTAGGAGCGACGAGGAGGCCAAAACAAGCTGTTTGGGCATTTTTGGTGTCTCACTCGGCCGAGTGAAGGAGTCACTCGGCCGACCAGCGAGACACCGCTCGGCCGACCAGATCGAACACGTTTTATGTGTGCATTCGGTCGAGCGTCGGAAGCCACATCGGCCGAGTGACGAGACTCCGTCCGCCCGAGTGGCACTCAGATGAAGCCCATCAAAAAGTGCCAACTTACTGTTTTTCGTCTGCCTGAGCTTCAGAAGACCCACTCGGCCGAGTGGAAAATGCCGACCGCCCGAGTACATAGAAGCCATCGGCCGAGTGACGACAACTCACTCGGCCGAGCCGCCCCCGAAGTGAAGACCCCCGAAGACCAAGACTTACTGGAAATTCTCAGGGTTTGTCACTCGGCCGAGCGACTTTTGTCACTCGGCCGAGTGCGACGCGCTGCCTGTAGCGAAAATTGCGATTTTCAGGCTGTGCAGGGGCATTTTGGTAACAGTTTTTTGGACGATTTTGGGGGGTATTTAACCCCAGTTTTTAACCTAGGTTAGAGAGCTTTTTCCTTTACTTTTTGTAGCTTTTTAAATTAAACTTTTTAGCTTTTGATTCTTGTGATTGGAGGGGAGAGAAAAGTTTATTTTTGTTGGATTCTTGAAGAACTCGGTTGGTTTGTCTCTCTCTCCATTAAAAATCTCATTTTTATTGATTATTTGAATATTGTGATGAATTCTCTTGTGATTTCAATTGTTTATTCTTGCATTTGTGATATGAATTGTGAGTAGTCTATACGTCTTGGGGCGTGGGATGAACCCTACGAGCCCAATTTCTTATTTGTGATGAATTGGTAGTGTTACGCCTATTTGACCGAGACCCATAAAGCACGAGCCCAAGAGCTCGACTACTGGCCAAAAGCCCATCGGCGTCCTCAAAGCCCATTTGACAAAGGCCCTACAAGGGACCTTCTCGAACGTCGATCCGACCCGGCCCCAATAACCCGTTGGTCGCTCGCCCACTCCTGCGAAAACCACTCCCCCGGACGCGCGACCACTAAATAGCGATAATGGGGGGGTGCTGGCATGGCGGAGAGAGCGGCGGCGAGGGGGGACTGATGGGGCACGATCAATGGCGGGCGTGGGACGTGGGCCGGAGGCAATCAAGCGGGAGCTCTATAAAAGGGCCAGGAAGACGACGAAGAAAGGGACCGCATCTCAGGTAACAAAACCTAAGGTACTCCATCAACGACCTCGTTCCCCCAATTTATCTCCTTCCTCCCCCGCTCGCGCCGAGAGACGCCGTTACGATCTCCTCACGAGTCGGACCGTCTCAGCCGGGCCTCCCTTCTCAGATCTCTATCTGACTTAGGCATCGGAGGGGATTTGGCCGGAACCAAGGTCCGGCCCCCCTGACGAGCGTTCTCGTCTGCGCAGGTGGACAACAGATCAACGGGCCGATGCTACCCCTCGCCCCTCTCCGACCACTCGATCAACCGGACAGTGAGGCTTCCCCTCACCGTCAGCATGCCGTGGCCGAGCACGTCCTACCGAGGCCGAGCGTCCTAATCGGGTCCGAGACTCTCCCTCGCCACCCGTCGGCCGTGCATCTACCCGGGCGACTGAGGCTACCCCTCGTCCCCCTACCAGCCGAGGCCGAGCACACCCGTCCGAGGCCTAGCGTCTCAACCAGGGCCGAGGCTTCCCCTCGCCCCTTCTGCACCGATTCGAAGCCCCCGAGGGACCCAAAGCGGGCCCATTGACCACGTTAACCGGGCTCTCCACGGTCAACGCTTTGTAGTGAGAAAACACTCTGAAACATCTGGCGCCGTCTGTGGGAACCGAAGATCACCCCACGAAGTAGAAAACCACACCAACAATGGCATGAGCCAGCAATGGAAGGAAGCGCATGACCCCCATCCCGGAGGAGGGGAATGGCGCATCTAATGGCAACCCTGAGGACACGCACGTCGATGGCCACCCCGCCCACTCAACCGAAGAGACCGGCGGCTCAGAACTAGCCACACAGGGACAACTCCGTGCCCTGGCTCAGGAGACCAACGCGAGCCTCCAGACGTTGGTCGCGACAGTGCAGCAGCTTGTCGGCCCCGCGCCGTCCGACGGGGGCGCGTTGAATGATAGCCACCGATGGGCGGGGGGTCCCCCGCACTTACGGTCCGTGGTGGTCGACGACCACGGGACCCGGAAACCGAACGCAGAGCGTCGGTTCGCGCGGTCCGGCTCCCGTCAGGCGAGGTCACGTGCCTCCTCGCCCTATCGTGAAAGGAGCCGGAGAGAGACCGAAGGGACGAACGGCGAATCGATGACGGCATCGTCTCGTCGATCACGGTCGTCCCACCGCCGGAGAAGCGAACGACACCACTCAAGAGACCGATCACGGCGGAGCAGGAGCTCCCGCAGGAGGAGTCGGGAGCGTCGGGTCAGCCCGAACCCCAGCGTGGCGAAGGCTGCAGAACCAGCCCCGCCGGCACCAGTGCTACCGCCACCCCCGAACGAGCCAGAAGCAGGCGAATACCGCATCCCCGGAGGCATCCACGGGGACCGGTGTCCCTTATCACGGAGAATAACCGACGCCCGGGTCCCCTCTCGATTCAGGATCCCGGTGCTGGGAAAGTACGACGGAATCGGAGACCCAGCACACCATGTGATGGACTACGAGGGGGACATGGCTTTCTAGGGAGCTGACGACGACCTGCTTTGCCGGGGCTTCTATTCTACTCTCAGGGGAGCGGCGAGGATCTGGTACCACAGCCTGCCCGGCCGCTCC